>CAWUFW010005613.1:540000-1140000 GCA_963921515.1 Calotriton arnoldi
CAGCCTCGTTGTTCTGCAGGTTCATCAGCGTTCGTGCCTGCTCCTCCGAGCCTTTGGGGTAGTTCTTCTCTCGCTCCCGGGCATCCACAAACTCTTTGGCGATGTGTATATATATATATTTAGTGTGTGTGTGTGTGTGTGTGTAAATATTTATCGCCTATCCAGATGTGCTGATTGTAATATGCTATTTATTTCAGTTGTTGTTTGATTTGAATCGCCATTATTGTAGTGGTTGTGTAAAAAATGTGTTTGTATGTGTGATGTAAATAGTCGTATTTGGTGCATAAGCGGATGTCTTTACCAGTTTAGCTGTATTAAATCTCTGAGAATTGGTAAGTACGTTACCTGGCTTCAAGTATGGCTTTTGACTTGGAGTATGACCTCTGACCAGGGTCCACAGTATCCCTTTAAACCAGATAGCTAAGTATTGGGTATAGTGTTGTGTTGAAATTAAACTGTAAATTGTTTTGTGAAGTGGAGTGCTTCTGTGACCTTAGTGAGGTCTAGTTATATGGGGATGCAGAGTTCTATTCGATGTTTGGGCATTGTTCTTACTGTGTTCTGTTTGGGGTGTGATTACTTAATATCATTGGTACTGTTGTGAGCTTGATGATCCCCAAATAACTAAATCTGAGCTGTGTGGAATGTTTGCTCAAAGTTTTATCTGATGTGTTTAGTTCGTCTTTGTTTCGTAATGGGTGCTTTTGTGTACATAAACATCCAAACGCGTCACATCTGTACGTTGCACACGTCTGTACACAGTAGTCTAATATGCACTGCTGTGTTTATTGTTGTGCTTGTTGATGCACAACTATTAAATGTCTAAGGCGAGGTACAGTATTGTCTAATGTACTTCGATGTTTGAGATGTTTCATCTGTTTCCTAATGCATTTGGGAACTAGATGTTTGAGCCAGCTTTTAGCTGCGGGATGTTGTGTTGTAATATAGGCAGGGAAGATGCAATTCAGCCTACACATTCACAGACACTTGGAACCACCAGGAGCCTACCCTGCTTAGACAGAAACTTTAACAATATGTAACAAGCAGATAGTTTGATATTTTAGGACAAGGAAAAGGAGAAGAGTGTGGCAGAACCCTCAAAAGGAAAATAACATGTTTGGAGAGTCTTCCTCAGGATTAGCCAGTGGGGAAGACATGAAAGCTATCCCCCGAACGGAGCTATGGCTCTGAAGGGCTTGGACAAAGCTCAGATGGGAACGTATGGGCTGATGTACAGACACATTTTCCAGTTACAAAGCCTGTGATTGGCAAAATCAGTGTTTGCCACTACAGAATACCCTTTTACTACTTGTGAAAACCCATTTACGAGTTGGAAAAGTCTTTCTGAATTGGAAATTTAGTTTTGTGATCCTGACTGAGTTGCAAATCGGAGGGTCTCTGAAAGGGGCCACACCCCACTGCCTCTTATCTGTACTTAGGAGAGTAATGCATCAGTCCTTTTTTAACACAACCAACGTCTCAAAGGGGGTGGTATCCGATTTAAATGGAATGGTATCTCCGTAGGATGCTTTCCCTTTAAGAAATATATATATATATATATATATATATATATATATATATATATTTATTTTCTTCAAGATGGGGGTTGTTCCTCCTTTGCCAAAGGGGTCACCAAGGGTTGACCCAAGTGGCTGATAAAACCTGTCGCATGAAGATCAGATCTTGGTGCCCTCACACATCCGTTAGGGTGTAATGCTTCTTCATTGGGCGCTCCTCGTCAGGCCGGCGCTGCAATGCCTAACTGGCCTGGGGGCTCCTTGTCGGAGATCTTTTGATCCGAGGACGCCGTATAGATGTGCAAGTGAAGGGGCTAACTAATCGTGTAACTAGTAGAGTAAGTGAGTGATGGCTAAAATAGGCTCTGGTATCTTAAAGGCGAAGTTTTATAGGGAACAGATACCAGGTCTAAATAAAAACAGTGGTGCTATTGTGTGGTCTTAAAGTACCTGGATAGCTGTTAGTGTAGAGAGGTCAACATGGTTCGTGCCACAGATGCCCAAGGATCCGGCGGCACTTCGTCAGGACCAATAATAATCAGGTATGCCCCTCTCTGGGGCTAGAGGTCTCTCTTCTAATAAGGGATGACCTAGTGAAATTTGCCGGCTTCTCCGCGTGAGAGTGCCGGTCTGTAGTTCCACCTAAAAAGAGAGGGAGACATAAGGTGGAAAGATACATGCGACGGGTAATTTAAAAACAAATTCTCAGTCACCCTAGTGATACATAGGTGAATTCATCCATGCGTCTAGGATGGGTGATGTGTGCCTGATCAGCCAAACAGTGAGGTGGCCAATGATTGCTTGGTCGAGGCACAACACAGAGTCAAAAAAATAAAATAATACCTAGGTAGCAACACGTACAGGTACCGTATAGATGGTGGTACAATAACTTGCATCGAATCCATGCACATGATCTTTTGGCTACAAATACCTGCACACGTGTTGTGGTAGTGTCTCTGGTTAGTTATGGAAGTGATTTACCTCAAAAGAGGTAGATTAATGCTCCTTAGGAAGTTTGGAGGATCCTGGTCAAGTTGAGGGACACCTTCTTTGAGAAAAGAAGAGAAGCGCTCAAGGTCATGGGTCACACCACAAGTAACCTCCGCCAAGACTGACAAACACTCTATGGCTAAAGGAGTTGAAAGTAACTGCATAATGTTGTGTCAGTAACACAGAGCGCAGTACATATGTTCAAACTATCTCCATCTCAGGAGGACACAGTTGGATTTAGTTGTTTTTTAACGCCATGATGCGCTGTTGTTATCAATAAAGAGTTAGTACAGGGAGCAGTGTAGTGCCTAGGTGGCCCGGGTCGGATTGTAGTCTAGGGCTGTTGACTCGTAAGGAAGTGCCCCCATGAAAAGTGTGTGTCCCATCAGGGGAAGTGGTTATTTGGGTGAGATTGTACAGGCAATAAACCTCGTTGTTGAGGTTGTAGGGTATTTATCTTCTCCGATAGTGGCACGGACGGTGCTTGCCCCCTCTGCCTTTGGGCTAACTGAGCCGTTCTGTCATGCTGGCGTGTCCGATGCTCTCAATAGTACCGGGGAGACGAGGGGTGCTGTCATTGCATTGTGGGTTTTATAAACCGTGCCAGATCCAAGGATGTATTCCCATTATAATACAGATATCACCTGAGGCTCACCATTTTCGCAGAGAGCTGGCACTGAAAACTTTGCTGCGGGAATGAGTCACAGGAGATAGTCCTGCATAGAAAAAGGCCGTCGAAGGAGCGGGTCTTGGCCCAAGGTCGCACTCAAGACATAGGTGTATATATATGTATGTTTTTTATTTATTTAAAGCAGCACTGGCCCTTTAAATATATCCAAGCAACTTTTTTTTTTTTTTTTTTTTTTTTTAATGTTGCCAGTTTCTGGAATGTAAATACAGGAATGGAGATCTGCTGTCCCTTACAGGCCTCCATCACTTGATTTGCTGTCAATTTCAAGGGATTGCAACCTGCCTCATTATTATTCATTTAGCAGGTCATTTTGCTCTCACCCCTCCCTACAAATGTACAATTTGTAATGGAACCCTTTACTGCATAGTTTGCATTACAATTTCCATTAGCAAACCATTCGGTGTGCAAATTGCACATCTTTTTTGTCTGTGGAAATAGTTCATCAGGCCTTAGTCTTCTGCTGTTAGTTGCCATGGTTAGGCATGCTTGGGAGGGGCATGGCCTAGGAAGATGGCCGACAGGATGTGGTCTGAGGGACTTCGTTTATCCGCCAACCAATACTGCATTAATCCTGCCTGTTCTGCCTCATCTGCACCATATTCGTCACATGGCTTACTCCTGGGTAGTCTGGAGGAGAGGCTTTGGAGTGCTTTGTACAGCCCAGACCGATGTCGTCTGCTTTCGGAGCCTGTAAGGTGTTCGGCATGCTTTAGTGGGCATACCCGTGATTGGCAGTCTGTGCCCCTTGTGCGGTGCTGAGAGTTGACCCGCTGGTCTCTTGCACGCTGCCAACCTGCTGGGAGGCTGCAGTGCCCCACATTCCGACCGGCAAGATCCTGAGCCTGCAGAGTGGAGAGTGGGCCGGGCGACAGATGTGGCCTGGCCCCTAACGGCTGGAGGGACCTGAAGTGCTGACTGCACAGGAGGATGAAATCGGGGCACAGAAGGATGAAATGCCTAGTTGAATTGATATTGAAGAAGGCTCCCTTTGCCAGGGAGTTTACTTTCTTGTATCTACCTTTTTGTTTAGAGCACTTACAAGTTTAATGGATATGACCCCATGGTGGGTGCGAAACCCCAGGGTATCTATGCTCTAATGAAGAATTGATATCCTTTGAAGCCGCTCAAGATCCTTTTAATCTGGGTATGATGTGGCCGAATGGGCGGTAGCAGAGACATTGAGATTGCAAAATGCAGAACTGATGCCAAACTGGGTGAGGACCTTGATGTTTGGGCCGACTGTTAGCTGCCTTCCTAGACCCCTCTGGCTGATGCTGAACTTCAAGAGATGAGACTGGCAACTGTCAACTTCTGATTAAACAGACTTTCTCATACAACTTCCACACTTTCTATTGAATGCTCATTGGCGTATGGGACTAGCTATTACTTGCTGTGTATTGTGTACTTTTGAATTATATTGTGGATATGGAACTGTACCTCCCAGTGAATAGGTTTTGAATGGCATATGTGATTGATGACTCATTGTCTTTTTCTCTATTAATGCTACCAGTAACCAATAAAGAATGTTAAAAAAAAAAAAGTTGGGAATACTTAAGAATAGGATTAAAAACATGTAATTTGTGTGCGATAAGGCAGCTAGACAGGAAGGCAGCACCTGTTGGATAGTATTTTTTGAAACACCCGTGGTGAACGTCAGTATCCATGTAACTGCACTGGGACCTATATGATAGCCCTCATACCAAAAGTCATAAAAGAAGGTAAATCTTTATAAAGAAGCAGTGGGTTTTGAGTGTTGGATACATTTGCAGAAGGTTGTCCTCACCTTTTTGTAATGTTTTAAGTCGATGTAGGTTTCAGTTTCACTTCATATTTTGGCTACAAATAATGGCTGGCTGCAACCATATGTTGAGTATTGTCCTTTTTACATTTTAATCTTTTGCAATGGAAAGTGGCCAGTGGTATGTTCTACTTCTCCTGTAATGTCCTTCGGCTTGAAGTCTCATTTTGCCATAATTATTTATTCTTGAAGTTTTGAGAGTAAATAGAGTACTCTCGCAGTTAGGTTTGTGGTTTTATACGTTGTGCTCCTCTTGCATGGGCAGCAATATGCTTTAAAAGTCAACATGAATCCGTGGCAGTCAGAGCCACTGCTAAATAACAATTTATGATTTTTAAAAGGAGTACTATTTCAAGAATTTGAAAGTATGCATAGTACACACCTTTGAAATGGTCTCTCTGGGTTGCTAGTGTCTTAAATCTTGTTTTGGGATTTATGTCCAAACTAGGCGTTAATAAAGAAGCAGGGTGATTAACCATAGAGTCCCAGCTGAGGCTGTTTAGAAACCACACCTTAGTGTATCTTCATTTTTGTGATCTTTTCCTTGAGTATGTTGAAGTATTTTTTTTATGAAGTAAAGTACTGTCTGGACATTGATTGCACTAGTTAGTATTGTTGTGTAAACTGCATTCTAGTGTCTCACCTTCAGTAAGCCTTGGACTGCTCTGTCTCGCTACCCTGAGAGTTTCAAGTTCAGAAGGGGAGTACTTGGTTATCGAGTTGAGGTTCCAGTAGTACTGTGGCCCCAGGACACCAGTGCGGAATAACTGCCATTGCTGCAACTGGATCCAGGAAACCAGTCACCCGACACCTCAAAATGACTTCATCCAATGATCCCAATATTCTGGTCACTTTGTTAGCATATTCACTTTGAACAGCAACTTTAAACGCCTGCACTCCTTCCCCCAGTGAGTGTGACTGCTATTGGCCATCGCTTGGGAAGGTTTAAAAGGACCCTCTGGTGCTTGAACCAGAGGGATTCATTTTATTTTGTACTCTGGCTGCTCGGGAAGAGCTTCCTGAGTAGCCTGAGGTGCTTTAAAAAATGGTAAATGACGATCAGTTTGCAGGGCTCGCTGATGTCATCACCATGAAAGTGAAAGTAAAACGAGCTGATGGACTTTTTACTTTCACTACATCAGTGCTCAGGGGGCATATCTCCGCTCCCAAGCTCTGATTGATTGAGGTGGGAGAGGTACCATTTGAAAGGGCAGAATCTCTCTCAAACCAAAAGGGACAAACCAGTCTTTTTGCCCACCTTCCTCCCCCAGGGCAGATAGGGTGATAGACACTAGGGAATTCAATATGGTGCCAAAACAAACAAAAGGAGTAGGTGGCCTACCCTGGCATCGAACCATGCCCCCACCCCAGAAGGGGCAGTAGTGTCTTTCTGCCCTTCTGGGGGCAGAGATAAAGTTTGTCCCAATTGAGAGGGTTGTCCCAAATCTGCCTCCCGGGGGGGATGAGTGTAGAAAAGCCATAGACGCCAGGTATTTTGCATCTGGGGCAAAAGAGAGGTGTGCGGGCGTTGAACTCTGGAATTGGCCACACCCCAAAAGGGACAAAACAGTCTCTCTTCTCACACCGGGTGCAGACTGGGGCTCGCCCCCAATTTGCCCCTAGAGGGAAGAAAGCCCACTGTAAAGCAAATGTTTGTGTATATATGTATGTGTGTGTATATATGTATGTGTGTGTGTGTGTATATATATATATATGTATGTGTGTGTGTGTATATATATATATGTGTGTGTGTGTGTGTATATATATGTATATATATATTCACTGAAAAAACCATAGGTTTCAGACACGTTATAGTTACAAATTAGCATTTAAAAAACCTTTGAAATTCACTGAAAAAACCATAGGTTTTAGGGACAGTTTTAGTTACTTGGACATTGCACTCGTACAAAACCCGTGAAATTCCCCGTTATAGTTAGTTCAGCTAACTATAACTCGCGCCCCGCAATGCACTGCTGATGACGTCACATATTACATCACTCATGACATGGTCAGTGACATCACTGATGACATCTCAAATGACATCTCAAATGACATCACTGATGACATCATCCAGTGACTGTGTGTTTCTGTAAAGTTTAAATATTTTTAATATATATAGGAAAAGACGTATTGAAGAATGAGTGGGTGTGTAAGTGTCTGTATGGATGATTTAGTAGGTGCGTGACTGACTCTATGTGAGTGATTTAACGTATCTTACTGAATGCATGGGTTAGTGACTAAACTGGGTGAATGTCTGTATCCGTCTGTCTGTTGCTGTGTAAGTGGCTGCATGTGTTTGTGAATAGCTAAATGAGTGTCTATATGAGTTATTGAATGCTTGTCTGAGTATCTGTATGGGTGCCTGAGTGTTTGTGTGGGAGGGTGTGTGCAACTCTGTGCATAGATGTGTGAGTGGGTGATTCACTGGGTGGATGGTTTCAAGAGTGCATCTGTGATAGACTGTATGGGTGGGTAAGTGTGTGTAAGAGTGTGTTAGTGAGTGAATGTATGTCCCAGTGGTACATGTGTGAGTAACTACATATGTGAAAGGCAGTATATATGTGTGTTGGAGTATATAAATAGCTATAAGCAAGAGTGAGTGATTGTGATAGTGGCTGTATGGATGAGTGTGTGCTTGTATCTGTGATTGTATAAGAGCGTAACAATGTGCTACTATTTGTATGAGTAAGTGAGCTGGTGTGTGTATAACTGTATAGGTGAGTAAATGGCAGTGTGTTTAATTATTTGCATGACTGACTAGGTGTGTGAGTATCTCTATGGATGAGTGGCGTTGTTTGAGTGTCTATATAGGAGTAAGAGTGCATATGATAGTCCTGTACTGAGTGACTGTAAGTATGAGTGACTGTACGGGTGAGTGGGTGGATGTGTGTGTGTAGACCTAAGAATCAGTGAGTGGGTATGTAGTTATTGGTGTTGGAGTGTCTATGGTTTTGCGAATGGCAGTCTGTAATTTAGAGTGGGTGTATCAAAGGTTATATTAGGGTGTGAGGAGGTGCATCAGATTATCACGTGGATGATGTCATCAGTGATGTCATTTGAGATGTCATCAGTGATGTCATCAGTGATGTCACTGACCATGTCATGAGTGATGTAATATGTGACGTCATCAGCAGTGCATTATGGGGCGCGAGTTATAGTTAGCTGAACTAACTATAACGGGGGAATTTCACGGGTTTTGTACGAGTGCAATGTCCAAGTAACTAAAACTGTCCCTAAAACCTATGGTTTTTTCAGTGAATTTCAAAGGTTTTTTAAATGCTAATTTGTAACTATAACGTGTCTGAAACCTATGGTTTTTTCAGTGAATTTCAAAGGTTTTTTAAATGCTAATTTGTAACTATAACGTGTCTGAAACCTATGGTTTTTTCAGTGAATTTCAAAGGTTTTTTAAATGCTAATTTCTAACTATAACGTGCCTGAAACCTACGGTTTTTTCAGTGAATTTCAAAGGTTTTGTAAATGACAATTTTTAAATGTATTAATTGTTATATTAATTTTTTTCATACTGATTTACTACATTTTTAGAAACAATTTTTTTTACATATTTTATTTTTTAAATTACATTGTAATTACATTATACATTACATTACAAAAAATACTTTCTCAGAATGAATTACTTTAGTTTAAATACTTTGCAGATAGGCAATAGACTTTTAAGTACAGTAGTTACAGTTGTTGCAATGGGCAACACATTTTCAAACAATGCAACATTCAGCTCAATGTGAATTTCTAGTTAAATGCAATTAGTTACTTTATGGATTACTTTTGTAACCACAGGACTGGATCCTAGATTCAGTCCTGGTACATCTCCTGTAAACAGTTGAGTAAAAGCGTTTTGGTTACAGTCGTGATTTTTAAGGAATATTATTGTATTTTAAAAGTTGACACTTAGAAACTTTTTCTCATAGAATCACCAATGTTATCCTATGGAAGGAAATTCACTTAGCAGGTAAAAACTGTTATCGTTACTTTTTCTTACTCAGTGTTGGATCCTGGATCCAGCACTGGTGCATCTCCTGTAAACAGTTGAAAAATGCGTTTAGGTCATACAGGCGATTTTTAAGGAATATTTGTAGTTTGTGAAAATCAACACTTTGAAACTTTTTTGCTGAAAACCAGTCAATCTTAGCCTATGAAGGAAATTCAAGTTACCGGTAAGTACGGTTAAAATTACTTTTGAGGATCAGTACTGGGCTGAAAGATGCAGCACTGAGGTCTCTCCTGATAACAGGTGAGTAAATCGGAATTCGTATTTCGGCTGATTTTAGAGGAATATTTGTAATGTTTCAAAACTCAACACTTAGAAGACTTTTTCAAGCAAAACGCAGGCAATGATATCCTATGGAAGGAAATTCAAGTTACTGGTAAGTACGGTTAAAATTACTTTTGAGGATCAGTACTGGGCTGAAAGATGCAGCACTGAGGTCTCTCCTGATAACAGGTGAGTAAATCGGAATTCGTATTTCGGCTGATTTTAGAGGAATATTTTAAAGTTCCAATACTCCACACTTAGAAGAATTTCCAAGTGAAACCAGTCAATGTTAGCCTATGAAGGAAATTCAAGTTACCGGTAAGTACGGTTAAAATTACTTTTCAGGATCAGTACTGGGCTGAAAGATGCAGCACTGAGGTCTCTCCTGATAACAGGTGAGTAAATCGGAATTCGTATTTCGGCTGATTTTAGAGGAATATTTTAAAGTTCCAAAACTCCACACTTAGAAGAATTTCCAAGTGAAACCAGTCAATGTTAGCCTATGAAGGAAATTCAAGTTACCGGTAAGTACGGTTAAAATTACTTTTCAGGACCAGTACTGGGCTGAAAGATGCAGCACTGAGGTCTCTCCTGATAACAGGTGAGCAAATCGGAATTCGTATTTCGGCTGATTTTAGAGGAATATTTTAAAGTTCCAAAACTCCACACTTAGAAGAATTTCCAAGTGAAACCAGTCAATGTTAGCCTATGGAAGGAAATTCAAGTTACTGGTAAGTACGGTTAAAATTACTTTTCAGGACCAGTACTGGGCTGAAAGATATAGCACTGAGGTCTCTCCTTATAACAGGTGAGTAAATCGGAATTCGTATTTCGGCTGATTTTAGAGGAATATTTTAAAGTTCCAAAACTCCGCACTTAGAAGAATTTCCAAGTGAAACCAGTCAATGTTAGCCTATGAAGGAAATTCAAGTTACCGGTAAGTACGGCTAAAATTACTTTTCAGGACCAGTACTGGGCTGAAAGATGCAGCACTGAGGTCTCTCCTGATAACAGGTGAGTAAATCGGAATTCGTATTTCGGCTGATTTTAGAGGAATATTTTAAAGTTCCAAAACTCCACACTTAGAAGAATTTCCAAGTGAAACCAGTCAATGTTAGCCTATGGAAGGAAATTCAAGTTACTGGTAAGTATGGTTAGAATTACTTTTCAGGACCAGTACTGGGCTGAAAGATACAGCACTGAGGTCTCTCCTGATAACAGGTGAGTAAATCGGAATTCGTATTTCGGATGATTTTAGAGGAATATTTGCACAATGGTGAAGGGAGGGGGCGGGGCCTGAGGTTACATCTGTGCAAACGCGCCCGTGGCGCGTTTTAAGTTGGGGGATTAAGTCCCCTTGAATCCTGAGGGTCCCTAGGGGCCAACTAGCCCACCAGGAACCTCCAATATGCGCTAGGGGCTGCGTTGCAGAGACGTGTAGAGAGGCCACACCCCTTTACACCTCTCTGCAACGCAGCTCTGTGGCGCTTTCTGGATGTACCTGTTGGGCTAGTTGGCCCTCAGGGACCCTCAAGATTGAAGGGGATTTAATTCCCCATCTTAAAACGCGCCACGGGCCTGTTTGCACACATGTCACCTGAAGCCCCGCCCCTCCCTTCACCACTGCGCAAACGCGCCCGTGGCGCGTTTTAAGTTGGGGGATTAAGTCCCCTTGAATCCTGAGGGTCCCCGGAGTCCAACTAGCCCACCATATACCTCCAAAAGCGCCACAGAGCTGCGTTGCAGAGAGGTGTAAAAGGGGCGTGGCCTCTGTACACCTCTCTGCAAGGCAGCTCCCTGGCGCATACTGGAGGTTCCTGGTGGGCTAGTTGGCCCCCAGGGACCCCCAGTATTCAAGGGGAATTGTTCTCTCTGCAAACGCGCCAGGGGCGCGCTTGCAGAGTGGTGAAGGAAGGGGCGGGCCTGCGGGCCCGATCGTTTTTTTAAATTTTTAATTTTTTGTCTCTGAAGGGGGCTGTGTGGCCCCCTTCCTTTTTTCTGTTTTTGGTCCCTGGGGACCCCATCCCCAGGGCCTTACCCCTTTTTTAAATTTCAAAATTAAAAACGGGAAGGGGGCCGCGTGGCCCCCTTCCCCGGGTCTGTATTGGCCCCGGGACCCCATCTCCCGGGCATGGCCTCTATTTTTATTTTTAATATTTTGAGGGGGCTGCGTGGCCCCCTCCTCTGGCCATTTTAAGGCCCGGGACCCCATCCTCGGGCCGGCCATACCCTTTTTTTTTTTTTTTAATGATTTTTGAAAACTTTGGGAGGGGGGCCGCGTGGCCCCCTCCCGGGCCACTACTTGCCCCGGGACCCCATCCCCGGGGCCTGGCCTCTCGCTGGGACTGTGGGGGTCCCCAAACCCCCACAGTCCCGCCCGGCTCCCCACGTCCCTTGGGAGCCGGCATTGCTAGCCCACATGGGGAGCAGCTGACATGCTGCTCCCCATGTGGAAAGCATCGGCTTTGGATATTGGAAGAGAGAGCAGGTTTCCTGCCTCTCTTCCAATATCCAAAGCAAGTTTGTAATGACAGGACGGGAGCCGCGAGGCTCCCGTCCCTGTCATTGCAAACAGCAGTGTCCCGGGGGTAGGCACCCCGAGACACTGCAGGAGCCGGCCCTGGGGGTGGCGGTCCCCAGGGCCATCAGGGCTTCCAGGAGTGGGGCCGCGCGGCCCCCTCCCATCGTGTGCACAGCCCCGGGGAGGTGGTGGTCCTCGGGCTCTGGGGGTCCGTAACGGACCCCCATATTTAAATGTTTAGTGCCCCGGGAGGTGGCGGTCTCGGGCGTGTGGGGGCTGGAGCCCCCCACACAGGTTTTTCATTTAAAAAAGAAGCCCCGGGAGGTGGTGGTCCTCGGGCTGCGGGAGGGCTCAGAGCCCTCCCGCAACCATTATGCATAAAGCCCCGGGGGTGGTGGTCCTCGGGCTTGGGGCCGTAGAGGCCCCCACACATAAAATTAACCCCCCCAGCATGCCCCCGGACTTGGCCCACCCGGGGGCCACTAACATCGAGCGCGGAGACCGCGCTCGATTTCTTTTCCGGCAGGATTCGCGCACCCTGAGTCGCATCCTGCCGATTTTTTATTAAAAAAATGCTTTTTGCCCAGGGGGTCCTTGTGGGACCCCTGAGCAGGCCTAGGGGTTAGGGTGTTTCTACCCTGCCCCCTTTGTGCTTTGCGCACTTGTTTCTTTTTTCTCGGCGGGATACGCGCACCCTAAGCGCATCCCGCCAATTTAAAAAAAAAAAATCTTTTTCTGCCCAGGGGGTCCTTGTGGGACCCCTGAGCAGACCTAGGGGTCAGGGTGTTTCTACCCTGCCCCCTTTTGCGCTTTGCGCACTTGTTTCTGTCCCTCGGTTCTACCGAGGGATAAAATGGCTGCCAACACTTCTTGATTTGGAGTGTTGACAGCCAATTAGCATGCAGCTCGTGGATCGGGAGGGTACGCGGATCCGACGCGCCCATAGATATATATGTGATTTTAATTGTGACTTTCTCAGGAACTACTGAACGGATTTACACCATTTTAGCAAAAGGCACCAGTCTGAACCAAGGGCTACCTCTTTGCCAAATTTGGGGTAATTCCGTTCAGCAGTTCGGGCTGTAGCTGCGACTAAAGGTTCCTATGGAAAAATGAATGGGGAAAACTCGCTTTGGGACCCCCTTTTTCTCGGCCCCGCTGACGTATCACCCCGAGACTTTCAGGGTAGGAGCGGACCGGAGCGCCCCAACAAGTTGGAAGCTGCGAAGATTCATCAACCGGCGCCAACGTTATTGCAAATAGAATGTCGCGGATTTCCTATGGATAATAGGTTGTAACTATAACTATCTACTGGCGACTGCCAGTAGATCTCTCTCTCTCTCTCTCACACACACACACACACACACACACACACACACCCCCCCCAATATCCTGATATCAGGCCCCACTCTCAACCCTAAAGCCTCCGCAGTCTTTCTGACTAAAACTGCCCATCCCAATGGCAAGTGGGAGAACATTTTATTCTTTTGAGTGTTTGTGTATATGAACCAGGAGAGTGACGAATTTGCAAAATCGTTCCACTTGCCAAGGTGAATGGCTGTACTTTTTGAGCTTTAAAAGTGATAGAAGGGGTCAGGGTAGAAATAACCTGGCCCATTCGGATTGATGGATGCGTCTGTACACACCTGCTCACACACTCACCCGCACAGCCACCCGCACAGCCAATCACACAACCACAGCCAGTCACACAGCCAATTCCACTTTCACAGCCACACACACCCCCACCCACACAGCCACTCGCACACCGGCATTGATACACTTATAGAAATTGCAGTAGTATATGTTTGCATTAAATGTTTTGTTGTTTTTTAGTATTGAATGTCTGCTTTTGGTTGAGAACAAATCCGCGAATCCATAAAATGAATAAAAAAAAAAAAATTAAAAGCAGACTTGGTGCATTGCATTTATAGAAAGACTACATAAGTTACTTTTCCATAATTTTTTTATTTTTAGTATTACAATATACAATGAATGTGTGAATAAAATGTATGTATAAACTTATGAAAATGTATATTAGTAAATTGAACTTATGGGTCGAATTGTAGTACAATTTATATATTTTTTAAACAGTGAAATTCACTAGACAACCAAAGATTACAGGAATGTTATAGTTATGAAATATAATTTTTTTTAAATGTAGAAATTCTCAGAAAAACAAAGGTGTTACAGGGATATTATAGTTGGGTTCAGATTTTTCACACACAAAACCATAGAAATCTGCAGTTATAGTAACCTCAGCTAACTAGAACTAACTCCTGGTGCAATGCACTGCTTATGACGTCACATATTACATCATCATGACGGGGGTCAGTGGCATCACTGATGGCTTCTCAAATGACCGACTACCGAGCGTTCCTTCTCTGTGATGGTAATTGCATGGCTCAAGTATAGCTGGTCTTCAGTGAAGGGACAGCCTTTATTATACCTGCATTCATACATCTCAGAAAAAAATAAAGTCCTACCCAAAAACATACTTTCCACAACAGCAGTGTCTGTTAATTCCACAGTGCTCTCTTGTAGGTTCGCAGATTTGTTGTGAACTATAGTGCTATCTGTATTGATGGCAAAGAAGGTCCGCACCTGGATATCTAGTTGCTAAACAGGAGCTCTGCAGTTCGCAACCTTTGCTATGAAACTGGTTGCATGAAATGAGCAAAATATTGGGTTTCGTTATTTAATTTGACTGTTTACTGTTAAAGCAGATTTAGAGCATGCACTTCTAAAATGTGAATGATGGTGTACGTTTTTATTCTTTTAATTGCTTGATAGCTTAAAAGATTGACAGTTTCCATGTCTACATCCAAAATCCACTTGCCTCATCCCTTTTCTCAAGACTATCCATCCTCTGTTGCTTTACATGATTATGTTTTTAAATCTGCAACATTTTGGAAGACAATCAGGTCTTTCATTGTCATTTGTCATACATTGGAATTGCTATTTTAGAGATGCTGGAAGCAATTTAAATATAGACCTCTTTTTTTTATAATCAATAGTGTTGTTTAATGTGTAGTTCAGTATCCACAAAAGCAGGAATTTATTGACTGTACTTGCGAGAGGTGTCTTTACAACTACAATTTCCATACGCTGATCTTCTGTTACGCGCCTACATGTTTGAAAACGTTCTCACTTGAAACTGATTTTTATTGCCTGTGATGTAGTGAATTACATATTAATTTTTATATATAACATGGATTTCTGTGTGTATGTGTGTGTGTGTGTGTATATATATATATGTATATATATATATATATACACATTTTCATTCAATAAAGGAATAGTTGCTCGTCTACTTAATCATTAATGAAAGTTCATAAAGTAATTAAAGCATTATTTTAAAAGAAGTAAAATTCTTGGTCAAACTTTGCTATCTAGGTCACAGAAATCGGGAGTTGTAAAATGAATGGTTTAAAAAAAAAAAAATGTCTCTAGTTGGCAGACCAAAGCAAATGGAGTTATCCATAATTGCAGATGGCGCATGTTCTTTCTGACCTTACTAATACTATTTTATCTTCCACCATGACTGTTTTGTCCTTGACTATTCAGTGCTGAGCACGTTATAAACCATGACGTGCATGTTTTGATGTGTATACTAACAATGTTTCATGTTTAAAAACATTGCAATGATTTTTCTTTTTCTCTGTCACTTTTCAAAATAGCGGCACACTTGATCCTGCAACTGGGAATTATTAATTAACAAAGGATCAATGAATAATCGATTTTATTACTCCACAACCACCACCTACACAGTTTTCTCGAATCGAGGAAGCACCTGTGTAAAGCAGGATTATATGTGAAATGGCTTGCACGCTTCATAACATTTTAATTGCCCTAAAAACAATTTAAATATGTAACTATCCCATGGAAGGATGAATATATTGTTGGCATCTAGGAGTGCAGAAAAGTCATGTATGTTAAATATATTTACATAAAATACTGGAACGTGAAGACTACTGTTGGTGTTTTCCAGCACGTCTGGTGTCTTTCAGTGCTAACGGTCTCTTTAAGCTAGGTTAGTACTTAGTTCTTAAAAAAAAAAAAATGTCTGCGAAGGTCACAAAGTTTTAATTAAGTAAACAAGATTTTGGAATATGTGGGTTTTATCTATATTGATGCTTAGCTCACTTTCTGACTGTGAATCTCCATGGTGGTAGTTCGCCAGCTAGATGCTAATCAAAATGCGGCAGTTGGGTATGGTGTGGCTGTTTTTTTTTTATTTTTATACAATGGTTAGTGGTGAATAATATTGGAAAGTGATTAAAAAGCTAGGGTAGGAGTGATTCATTTTTAGGTCTGGCTTTAGCCAATGCCTTTTAATTTTACTAAAATTACATGTATAATCTACTTGGAGGCTTTCAGCTAGCACTTCATCCATTGACTACTATTGTGTCACTCCCTTACTTTACCTATTAAATTCTTAGTCGCCTGGTCCTCCTAATCAGAGAGATCCATTTTCTGATAATGCAAGAAATATGGAATATGTATTATGGAAATGAGTACGTAACCAAGCAAAGCAGTTTATGCCAGTATTAATGCTACTTATGTGCTTTGGAATGATTGGGTAAATGATAGCTTCCTGCTCCTCTGTATTAAACCCCAGATGTACAATACTATGGCGCTTTAAAACCATTTCAGCATCTCTGGCTGCAGTCGTGGGCGCACGCACACAGTCCTTACGTGATTCCGCAGTGCCGAACTGTTGGCGCTAGCTTGTTTATCCGACAGGTCATATAAAGGTATTATCAAGTGGGTGGGGGAGGCGAGACAGCAGATAATCAGGCGTGAGGGCCCATCCGTCAGCCGACTCAGACGGACCTCAACCTCTGAGGATTCCAGAGTGCACTGCATACATACACACACTGTACTCGAGGCCTTCATTTTTAAGGCTGTGCTTTTACCTGGTCACACCAAAAGATTTCTGCTGGTTGTATGTCCATATATTGGTGGTGGAAGCTTTCGATATTTGAATTTGTCAACTGTGATTGTGTTATAAACACCCTGGCAGAAGATGGAAACATTAACCGAGGGTGAGGATTATTAATATGGAGATAAAATATGTCATTGTGAGTAGTGAAATTGAGCGCACTTGTATGCATGTGTCCATCATTGTGTTTATTTGTTGTATAGCTCAAAACTTCCTGGTGGCACACCACCCAGGATAATATCCTGCATAGCTAAACACTTATAAGGTCCCAAAGGCGAGACCTATTGGCTATGCCAATGCTTGTTATGAACGGTTTCAAAGTCAAAACATACGTATTGATCCGCAGTCTGATTGCATTTCTTCCATAGATAGCAGCGTTGTTTTTTTGCTTCTTCAAAAACACAAAATGGCAAGGCTTCCATTTTAAAGTCTTATTCAGACTTACGATCTCCTAGGCACTCAAGACGGGGCCAAGTCCTTCCTTGAATTTTATTTGTATAGCCCTT
This sequence comes from Calotriton arnoldi, assembly GCA_963921515.1. Lineage (NCBI taxonomy): Eukaryota > Metazoa > Chordata > Amphibia > Caudata > Salamandridae > Calotriton > Calotriton arnoldi. Next base: position 557,239 of record CAWUFW010005613.1, read on the forward strand.
CATTATATATTCCCATTTGTGCCATTGTTATTAAGATTACAGAACTTCTTTACCAATAACGAGCTGTTACATAGACCGTACCACATCATGAGTCTGTAAAATTGAACTGTTACTTAAGTGTTTACAAGCTTTTCACATTTTGTAGCCCTTGGAAATGTCTCCGTACACTCTCTCCATCCGCAGATTCTTGCTGGCACTGCCCTGCAAATAGAACATTTATAAATCATTCTGCCTTTTGAGGGGCCAAATTCATAATTCTTAAATCCAAACGATGGAGTCAAATCTCAAATTAACAACTAGTTGGTGTATTATGAGCCCCTTCTATGATGTGGGGTATTTCATGCGTTTTCATTCAATGGCATCTTCACAATTAGAAGGTGGCTATCTCATTTAACATGCAATTCTGGATTTTTGAACTTGTGTAGTTGCAAATATCCCCAAAACGTTATTAGATTCGCAAGAAAATGAGATGGAAACACTGTAAACCAGCTTTGTCGCTAGACCAAGTTATTTTAGAAAGAGAATTCCATAATTAAGTAACATTTTGGGCTGCAACAACATGGGTGCTAACATTAGTGCTTGTTTGCTGACCAGATTGCATTGCAGAGTGAAGCTGTACTCAAGAGTGAGAAGGTGAATTTTGTGTTGCATTTGGTGAACTTGAAATGACTACACACATCAAAATATTATTAGGTACTTTTGACAAAGGGTCAGTATTTTAGCTGTTGCATCTTGCTCACATGACTTCTCTTTGGGAACATTAAAAGCTGTAAGTCCAACTACATACCATATTAGCAAAATAAAATAAATGAACATGCAAGGATGATTAGTGAATATCACTGACTTTATGGCAGTAAAGGCACCAGGACAGGAAGCACTTCCTAAACGAAAAAGCCATTTATCAGCAAATAACCTTTCCTGTCAACGAAGTAAATGTATCAAAGGAAACACATTGGGTTCAAGTAGAAACGATATAATTTGCATCTGAGGTATTACAAAATGGCTACTTGATGCTCTATCACCAAAACCTAATGGAAATGCACTTGGGACAATGTAAACATCCTCAAAATACCACGGTCTTGATAGACCGCATATCAAAGCAATGATGGCGCTTGAAAAGCACATAAGTCACTTGATGTATGGAGCTGACCCAAAGCCCCTGTAATTTTTATTGGAACCAATATTTAAGCAAAGCTATGTTCCTATCACCCAGCAGTAAGCTGGTGACCAACTACATCTACAGCATCCTTGACCAGAAGTCTTAATTTAAGCATGACGAGCATACCCAGGATTGCCTGCCTTCCACCTCTGACTCTTAGATTCGATATTGCATACCAAAGTCTGGCTACTAAAATTCAACTCCAACTTGCTCATTCATACCTGGTCAATAAGCTTCCGCTGCACCAGCTGAGGCTGTTGGACTAATCCCCTAAACCAACCATAAATACAACTAATCAAGATCTGCCACTTAAAACACTGAAACAGTGACTAGGTGCTAAATGAATTTGAATTACTGAACTAAACAGCCTGCGTCAGCAGGCCAACAGTGTCCATTTGACAAATATTGTAAAATAGCAAAAATGTGAGCAAAAACAAAATCCCATGGTATGTCTCAAATGGAAATGCTCAAAGTGCATTTCATAAGATAACATATATGAAGATAAAATGCAAAGTAAATACCTACTGCAACTCGAAGGTAACAAAGATCAATCTTCTCGAGCGTACTTTTGGATTTCTGTAATTAACCTGAGAATGCAATATGTGAAAAACACCATGCCTAACATTTAAAATGTTATGTACTACACTTGAAATACCATTGTGTATGCTAATTACAGTAGCTAAATAAGAAATATATTACAAAATAACCCCATACTTTTACATCGGTACTCTTCAGTATATTTTGTGCATTAGCAGTTTCTGTACCACCATGATTCAACAAATTACTGCATCAGGTAGAGGAGGTTGGAGCCACCAATTACTTTTCATTATTTATGGAACGTGGCCCCAATGTCGTTACTAACCTCTTTCTCCCGCATTACACATTTTAGCGCTGCATTCCCTTCATGCTTCTCCTTTTAAAGTTCCATTCCGTTTTACTGCGCCATCGTGTTTATTTTTTAATTATTTTCTATCCAGATTACAGTTAGCTTGTGTTGGGACGTGTAGTCTTTTACGTAGCCCTGGAGAGCGTGCTTCCCTGCTCCGTGTTGATCTCCTAGTTTCATAAAACGGGGGCAGCCCAAAGCTAGAGGCATTCAAACATATAAACGGAGGTTTCATGTTGGGTAGTCAACTAGAAGTGCATAACTTAACAATCAATTAGAGCTACATAGATGAACAATGTGAATTATAAAGCTAAAATAATCACAGCAGATTACCTTATAGATTTACATACATAATCATTTTTACTGCTTCATAATAGTGCTCAGGTGATCAGTCCGTGAGTAAGTGCTGGCTGTGTATAGTACAAGTCATGAAACTCAAACACCTTATCAGTTCATTAGTATTTTGTTCCAGTTGCCATAATTGTTGATGGCATTTCGACCTCCTAGGAGTTTGAGGTTCATCATCAGGACAAAATAATTCACAAGGAGCAAGAGTCAATTTTTGTTTGAAGTGTTAAATAGCTGTACAGGAAGAAGAGACAGATTGATTATCTGAGTAACAGCATAAGATTGCGATAAAGTGTTGAAAATATTCCCCCAAAAAATGTCAGCATTACCTGAAAAACCTGGGTTTGTTAGCTACTGCTGGGAGTGGGCGGTGCTAGTTGGCACACCAGCTTGTCTTGCTAGATATTAGAAGTCTCTAATTGAGTAATGTACCCCCCCCCGGATATCGCATTTAGCTAAACGAATCGTGATATCAGCACTTTTGTAAAAGTCCTGCAATAAAGTGCCCCCAAAAACATTCGTTTAAAAGAAACGTTGAGGTTAATCCTCCTTTTATTGGCTCTGTTCTGTGCCAATAAAAGGAGGGTGAAGAAAAGGCTACTAGGAGGCAGAAGTGTTAAATTCCTCTGTCACCTGTATTATCCTGTGAATTACTTGAAAATAAACTGGGCTTTCATCTCGCTTACCTGTCTCGCCAGCCTTCTTCTCTCCCCGCTGCCCTTTGTTTCGTGGCACCCACCAACCCTTGATTCTTTTTTAAAGCGCTACACAACCGGTATTGTAGAGCTTTATATGAACCCCAGTTGCATTACACAAGGTCCCATTTTGTTTTTGTAAGCACTGTGAAATTGAGTGATTTGCCCAGAATCACAGGTTGTGGAGAGGACGCTGGGACTAAAATTTGGTTTCCCAGTCTGCAGCTTTGGCCAGAGCACCACATCCTCTTCTCTACATCCCCCTCTCCCGTCTGTAGCTGAAGCAACTCCAGGACACTCATCCCGCCCTTCTCTTTCCCCTCCATTGCCCACACTCCCTGTGTGCCTGCCATTCCATCGACCCCCTGCTAGGCTGAGCAACCTTGGAGTAGTGGTTGTCGGATGCCATGAAAGCTGTATTTTGAAATTTAGAAGCTCACTTTGACATTCACTCTACTCTTTTTTTTGCAGCAAAATTTGCTATCCCTGGCTTCAAAATTCCGGTAGGGGTTGCGGGGGATTGGGGTCTGTCTAGAGCATGGGTGCTCGTAAACATTTTCACAAGGTCCAAAAGGTGTGGTCTGTGATGTGACAAAGGGCTGCATTTATGCCAGCGAGGTGCGGGCGGGAGGGAGATGCATTGGCGGTAAGGTGGGTGTTGGGGAAGCAAAGCATATACATCTAGTTGCCGAATTGCACAATGTGAGGACAGAAAACCTGGGATTAATCCCCGGCTTCCCCACTTTAGCAAATTGTGTGGTCCTAGGCAATAGTTTAATTTCACTTTCCTGCCTTTTTCTTCATTATCACATATACGAGCACCTTGAAATACAGGACTTCAGGATGCTCGCTGTACAAAACCTTCTACTGTTTGATTTAATAAACCTTTAATGTTTTACTTGTATAATAGGAACCCAGGTCACACAAAGAGTGCACATAGCAACGAACTTGCCTCTTTAGTTCTCTATTGCCATTGTTGTCAGAGTGGGCGGAAGAATTAGTGTTTCAAAATTCATGTTTGAAAACCATCATTTTTAAAATACTTTGAATGCACTGATATACTAAAGTGAAAAGGTTCTGCATATTAATTAAATACTTTAATTCAGCATATATTTAAACCTTTTCTTCAAGATGGCTTAAAAAATGATAGTGCTCCTAAAGTTAAGTGGTGCAGGACTCAATAGTTACTTCCTTTCTTTGACACCAATTAACCTTTAGATAAATGCTTGCCTGCTTATTTAACATCTTTTTTTATTGTTCACATCTTTCTAGTAAAGAACAGCTGAGTGCTCTTGTACACCAGGGGGCCGCATGTAAAGGTCAGAAGGGCCGCAGGCGGCCCCGGGCCGTACTTTGAGTATCAAGGGTGTAGAGCTTGGCCCGGAGGTCAATTTGACATGCATAGTGCGCACTACGCTGTGGTAGAGGGGTATGTGTATCCCCTAGGAGGGGTTGCCTTCTACTTCATCCTGGTAAAGTTTGTGCAGTCTTCCTTACCTGGGTTCCTTTTACCTCTGTCATGTCAGGGATGTGTGTTTTGAGAACCAATGTGCTCAGTTGGTGAGGATGGTAAGTCATGGTATTTTAATATAAGTTGAACTGTCATCTGCTTTGCTGGACGTTTCAGCTCCCCGTGCCCTCCTTATTCCTCATAGAAGCTTAGCGGTTTGTAATAGGTACTAGCTCTCATCTCTGTTCAGCTCAGATTCCCTCTGTTGGGTCAACTCCCTCGCTTTCTGCTGGGTATTGGTCTGAACTTCCTTCCTCTGGGGATAGCCCGAACAGTTACCAGGAGACTGGGAAGGAGGGCAGTAGGCCCTTCGACACCCTGATTATGCAGTGAACATGAATGACGATCCCTTAGGATTGGAGGGGCACCCAGAATAGATCAGCCTTTCTCTCAAGGAATTCTGCCTTCTAGTGGTTGCACCTGGAATTGTCTTAGTATTTTTTTTTTCTTTCAGTGGGCTTTGTTGAGGTGTTGACCATTTGGTGATATGTTTCCTTATGTCAGACAAATGCCCCAGAAACCCTTCCTTCTTCAGATAGTTTTCTTCCTTTTGGCGATTTTCCTGTGTTTGGTTTCCTCCTCTTTACAACTTCACCTCATCTTGGTTGAAAGTGGGTGAGTTACTTGTGAATCCAGATTTTTTTTTCAAGCTGCAAAACTACTTCCTTTTGCAGTGTGACTCTTTTCTGGATTCACATGCTGGGCTTCGATTTTATGGCGGTATCTTTTTCTGTCGGTATACTAGGTCTTTTAGTGTCTATTTGCCAAACAAGTGTTTTAGCACTCTTTGTTCCACTTGAACCTCCTTATTGGCTTGACTAGCCACACACTGTTTTATGAATGTGTGTGCTAATGACTGTGGCTGCAGCGCAGTTATCACTTAGCGCTACACTTCCTAAATAGGTGAGGTTTGCTCTCTTCTTTGTTGAAGGAACAAGCAGGAAAATCAGAGTGGTTGTGACCCATTCCTCTCACAGGACTTGTAGATAATGCATATTGGTTAACGAGCATTCTTATCAGAGACTGCCAGGTGTATATTTAATGCTGTGTTCTGGTGCCTTTTCCCTCAAAAAGATTAACAAGAAATCCAGATTATATATTTACTGTGCTAGTAAATATTAAAGCTCACTTCTAGTGGGTGCAGAATAGGACTGAGCATTATTGCAGAAATAAAAACAGTAAAAAATGTGATGCCTGTAAATATTTGAAAATAACAGCATTTCAGATGGTGATCATTAAATCAAGGAATCTCTTCCTTCCTAACCACTAGCTAATATCTATATCAGCATCAAACAAATACATACCTTTCATTCCTAGCTATTCCAGGTCTATCAGTCTGTCTTTGTTTTGCCGGTTTGCTTGCAGCAGATAGCACCATCCTTTGCCAGTGTACGGCCTTAAGGCAGACTGGTGACTAATTTGATGCTCTTGCCTGTGCACCCAACTTGCATACAACATCATAGCATTATTATGAGAAAACAGGCATTGTGATGTGTGATGTAAGGTGTGAAAACAAAACACATGAATTTCTCCTGCACATTAATTAATGCATTGTGATTATTTAAAGAAGTCTTCAAATCCTTCCTAAATTGGAGCTAATGGATAACCGTGGTGTTGTTCCTGATCCTGGGTGCATAGATGGAAAAGGCCTGTTGTCTTGTTTATAATGTGTTACACTTCTTAGCTTGCAGTCCGATAGTGTCCTCTCTGAGTGTGACGAGATCAACATGAGATGAGCTAGTCTGCATGATAAGCGGGGGTGCTGATTGTGATCGCTTTTATTTAATGATGCAGCTATTTCTGAGGATGGTGTGGGCCAGCAAGGGGAGCCAATGGAGTTCCGTCAAGGTGGGGGTGATGTGATCATATTTCTTCAGACCCTGGATAAGACGTGCTGCGGCGTGTAAGATGCCCCAAAGGGTGCCATTGTGGAGCCTGGGATGCCATGCCGTAGGGAATTGCCACCATCCAGATGGGAGAGTACAAGGACCTAAACAGCAATTCTGATGTGACTTTCCAGAGCAAACAGCTTGACTTTCTTTAGGAGAGAGAGCTGGTGCTAGGCTGTCTTTGTTTTGCATTGAATTAGTAGATCTATGCATTTATAATGATTAAGTTGATGCATTTTTCTGCTTTTGAACCCTTCATGGCAAAGCATATGACGAGTTTCCCTATCCTTTTCCTTTTCCAGAAAATGTTACATTTGGTTTGGCTATCCAATTTGTTTTAAAATATTTGAGGGTCAGTCAGTCATTCACTTCTCAGCATTGGATGATTGTGTGCAGACCGTATTTTCCGCTGCATCTAGTACCTATATCTCATTCAGGCTAGTAGATGCCTACTGTGTACAGATAGTTGTACTGTACTCATTAGTTCCTGCATCTCGTGCTGTCTAGTCTCTATCTGTTCTGTTCAGGTAGTTGTATTGTCCACATTTCCCGACCAAGCAGCACATACTGCTCTCGTCCCACCTGCTTCAGGTTTGTGTTTAATTGTGTGGCGTCCAAGCCGAACAGTTTAATCAGTTCTTTGTACCACTCTTCATTAGCAAGTTCTGATTTTCTAAGACCGTGTCTCACAATCATTTTGTCAAATATTAGCATGGCAAGTGCAAAATATGTTTAAAATAAAATCTGAGGCACCTTATTTCTCTTTTTACGTGTTAACTTGTCACAAAGACTTATTTTGATATTCTTTTGGTTTTCCCTCCAGTGTGGCCTGCTAGAAAAATGCAGATTTACTTCTATACTCCCTGCACCATGGCATATGCCTATATCTATATAAACTAGTACTCTTAGCGCCAGGATGCCCGTGGGGTGATGGAGCGCTTTATAAATCTGACTAACATATCATTAGGTAGATATCTGCTTCCAGTGGCCTGCACCTATGGCAGTTTCAATTTGGAGGAAGGGGTGATAGGCACTATCCTAAATTGCATCAAAATGACTTTTGTGTGCATTCATGTTTCATTCTTCTTGTTGTCCCTCTCAACATCCCTATCGATTATCCATGTATCCCTCTGCCTAAAAGAATGGAGCCATACAGCCCCAAAATTCACGTTTGACAACTTCAAATTTGACATTTTTCCAAGACGGTGGATTATATTTTGTTTGTTATCTATTTTTTAATAACTGCATGGACCTTCACATTTAAAATATCGAATATGAAAACCATAGACTGGATTCTTAGACTAGGAAAATTTAATAAAGGCAGACTCCATAAGCATCCTAAAAAGCATTGCTTCTGTCTGCAAGGTCCAGTTCTGTACTGATTGTTTCAGCTATTTATTTCAATGTTTGTAGCTATACTCGCGTTCTCCAAGTACTTAGAAATCAATTTTTAAAGTGCCGGTGAAATAAAAGCATGCCAGATAGCAGAGATAGGTGTTCGGTGAATATGATGTAACATTGATCACTAATGTATGGTTTGCTTTTCTGTTTCCTTAATAAATCATTGCAAACCAAATAAAAGGAGCTACACAATGCAACAGATGAGGATGAATGAAAAAAGATCCATGGCTTAAATTAAATAAATGATGCAGGATTTTTTGGAGAAAAGAAGTCTTCAGACATTTTCTAATAATCCTATGAAATGGTAGAAATCCTGTATCAATCAGTAGGTCAACCCAGCTCTGTACCTAATAAAGCAGACAGACTCCAGTTAGCCATTGCCTAGTGGTCTTTTTGACTTGTAGGCTAATAAAAAGTTTCTTCCTGCTTGTTTTGAACAGATACGTTTTCACATTTTGTCCTCTTCACACCCAATCTCTGCCCACACTCACAGCCTAACTACAAACGTATGAAAAAGACCGAGCAAGTGTGGCATACTTAAGAGTTGTGCCTTCTTATGTCCTGTCTCTTTTTTGATGTGTGCTATGGTTATATAGTAGTTTCATGTTTACGTCTGAAAGCCTAGTGTCATGTAGCTTTGCAAAACTATTTATCTATGCTGCAGAAATACTCATGTTAATTATGTTTTTTGTCTTTTAGGTGGCAGTAGCACAGGATGCAAGCCGCCTTCCAACATCTGCCTGCCTGCCTCATTGGGGTTCTCTCCCACTGAGCCAAACATGTCAAGCCAGCACAGCCACGCCCCCTTCTCCAGCATCCAATCCATGGCTGAGCATCAGGTAAATGAAAAGCAAACTAATTGCTCTATCCATGTATAAAACGGTTAGGGTAAAGTTGCCTCTCGGAAATCTTGTGTTCTTTTGGGTTGAATAATTTTGAAATTTGGGTAGCAAACCGAATACTTTTTGGGAATTTCTGTTGAGCAAACATAACGGGTTTTAGGCTAGAAGGGGCTCCAAAATGTAATGGGGCTTGATGTACATACAGTCACCGATAGAAAACCGTGCAAGTCTGGCACATTGCACAAAGCCGTAATGGGAGGAAAAGAAACTGCATAATAAAAACTAACTTGAGGGGTTGACACAGTGGAGGAGAGATTATGAAATATACAATCAGTAGTAGTTTTTTCGGGCTTCGGGGGGAGGGGGGGAGGGGAGAGAGTTGAAGCAATAGAAAGGCTAGTAAAACTTGAAGGAAATAACTCCACAGTCTTATGAAACTGTCACTTGACATTTAGGCTGTTTAAAAAGTAGATGCTGAGCTTTATGGACTGGGGTTCTTGACCATTTCACTATGCTTTTATAAAGTTTTCAATAAGCAGCCTTATGTTTCTAGATACTGTTTTAACATCGTTTTTTATTGTAGTAGGATTTTAGAATACTTAGATCGTTGTCAGAATACTCCAGGATGGAATAATCTTTAGATTTTGCAAAATTCACCCCCATGTCGGTCAGAGGATCTCAGTGTTGTAGGCTAAAAAAAAATGACTACTTGTTTCCATAGTCTGTGTCCTGGTTATCAACCGATGAGTAACATGCCTCCTTGTGGGATGACTGGAAACTACCTAAAAGTAGTTTGTATACCAGGCCCACCTCTTTCCTAGTTGGTTACCCATGCCAGTTCCTCCACCACCCTCTTCAGTTCTTTTGGTGTGGACTAGAACATGGCTCTCTCGCACTCTGATTGTGTTTGATGATATCTTAAAGAGACTTCTAGCTGCAGATTCCTTACCGTAGAATTATCCCCAGGCGTCAGACTGGATATAGAAATTGTTTGTGAGTAGTATCCCTGTGCACCGGTAGGTGGCGTCGTTCTGCTAATCATTGACTTCCACACTGGAAGTGATGTGCAAGATGCCTACATAGGCGGCACTGCAGCACGCTGACACCAGTTCTTTTATGTCCACGCCAGTCAGCTCAGATCTGGAGAAAGCTACCCCCAGTCAGTTATTGACTGACCTTTTCCCACTTTGTCAATTTTTTGAGATTTTTCTCGTGCTGTGGCAGGATGTCAACTAAAAAGACCGGCTTCAAGCCCTGCAGCACCTTCCACTGGCAGATGTCTGTGATGGACTCGCGCCTTGTTTGCCTCTTGTGCCTTGAGCACTACCACGACGCGACGACCTGCGTCTACTGCCTCGCCATGCATCCCATTCAGGGAGTGCTCCCTCAAGCTCTTTGCTGCCCGGCATGCAACGCCGCAACAGTCTTGAACCTCGGCGAAAGGAAGCACCTGGGATCGGGCAGAGCCCAAGATAATTGTCGCACTCCAAGTTGTATTTGGGTTAGTCCCACATGCGTAAGAAGAGTAAGAAGTCGGAGAAGCTTTGAATTCACCCCGTCAGTTGAAGTCATCCGACGAGACACAGGAACGTAGTCATTCGAGGCCTGGCTCCGCGGTTGAGTCTGCGCCTGGGCCAACTCCACGCCTCCCTGAGTTTCTGTGAGCCGGAGGGAACCCCGCCCCAACTTCGTGATTTCTAGGGGGCCATGCACCTCATATTTGGGCGGCCCTTTCCCGCTGGTGCGCCCTCAGGCCCAGCGGTTTCGGAAGGTACCCCAACTTGTTCTCTACCAGCGGTTCCGCACCTGGCTGCAGTCGGGCTCCTTGAATCCAAAGATGGATCCAGATCAGCGCCACCGTACCACATTGACCTTTCCCGGCGCCGGTCCCAATGGAGACGCTCCTGCCGCCACCGGTGCCCTCCAGCGAAGCCGTCCCCATTCTTATTCCAGACTCCAGTGTGGAGCAGGAGGGGCATTGTCCGACGCCAACTGGAGCCATTCCGACCAGGCCAGAGCCTGAGCCCTATTCTTATGGTCTGGGACTCAGGCAGGATTGAGCGGGGTCGCTGGACCCTGAAGAATACCAGCACCTAGCCCCCAGCATGGACTGGTGTGAGGATTTGGCGGACTCCAGCCTACTGGACTCCTCTCCAAATACTGGCATGGTCTCTCTCCCTACTGTGGCTACGGATGAGGGGGCTTCTTGTGCTATCGTGGAAAATGCGGCTGATGTCCTGGACCTTAGCCTACTCTCAGTGGCAGTCAAGAGTAACGTCTTGATGGAGGTGCTTCAGACAGGAGTGGCCCCCTCGGAATCGCTTCTTCCATTTCATGAAGCCTTCACGGATGTCCTGCCGGGGACTTGGTCCAAACCTAGCACAGGGGTTTCTGTGAACAGGAAGATTGCCCGCCGCCACCCCTCAGCCCCAGGAGACCCCAACGTCTTCACACAACACCCTACCCCAGAGAGCCTGGTGGTCCAAGTCTCCACCTCCCATGTAAATCCTGCCACATTCCCTCCCGCCCCACCGGATAGGGAATCCAAGAGGCCTGACGATGTTAGGAAAGAAAATGTTTTCTTCCAGCAGCCTGGCACTGCAGTCTGTGAACACTGTGTTCTTTTTGGGCCATTGATCCCATGCCCTGTGGGGTTCGGTTACACAGGCACGGCCCGTGGTCCCGAAGGAGGTCCGAACAATACTCTCCCAAGCAATGTTTAATGGGAGAAATGCAGCGAAGTTCATGGTCTGATGTGGACTAGACACAACCTACTCGCTGGGCAGAGTGGTTTCTTCGTCATGGCCTTACGGCGCAATGCTTGGCTGAGAACTGGTTGGGTATGCGGTAACCACAGACCCCGTGGGTCGGGAAGCCAGGGGTCAGGCCAGTCCTCCACTCGCCCAGTAGCCGCTGCCACCAAACCCCTTTAGTTTGCCCTCTGACCATCATGGGCACGCAGTTGGAGGCAGGATAAACAATCATCTGACCCGCATGTAGGTCTATAACATCAGACTGATGGGTTCTTCATATTGTCCGAAGGGGCCCTTCGCGACTACCCCTCCACCCATGTCACCCACTTGCGGCAGGCTGATGTAGGACGATCTCTCCTTGCTCCGCCAGGAAGTGAAGGCTCTCTTGGCCAATGGAGCCATAGAGAGGAGGTCATGGTTGTTATTTCTGCTACTTTCTGGTGCCCAAGGAAGGAGGCCTTCGTTCTATCCTAGACCTGCACCCTCTCAGTTTCTTCCTCAAAAAGAAGTTCAAAATGATCACGCTCGCCCAAGTCATTTCTGCCCTGTACCATGGGAGACTGGATGGTAGCGTTGGACTTGCGTGACTCATACTTCCACATACCCTTCCTGCATGCCCATAGGCGTGCGGTTCACGGTGGGCCACGCCCACTTTCAGTTCGATGTGCTTCCTTTTGGCCTTACCAGCACCCCTCTGGTGTTCAGCAAGGTAATGGCAGTGGTTGCAGCTCATCTGCGGAGATCAGGGTGCCAGTCTTCCCTAATCTCAACAACCGGCTGTTAAAAGCTGGCTCGCCCCAGGCTGTCATCTCCCACCTCCAGACTACGGCGGACATCCTGCACTTGGTGGGGTTCACTGTCAACATGCCAGAGTCACACCTGACTCCTTCTCAGATGCTCCCTTTCATCTGAGCTGTTCTGGACACTGTACAGTTTCTGGCATATCCTCCTGAATGGCAAGTCCAGGATATTCAGGCTAATACCAATGTTTCAGCCTCTGTCCTGGATTTCGGTGAGACTGAGGCTGCTGGGCCTTGTAGCCTCAGGCATCCTGCTTGTCGCATGCCCGCTGGCAAATGCTGGCTCTGCAGTGGGATCTGAAGTTCCAGTGGGTGCAGCATCAGGAGAATCTCTGACGTGGTCCAGATCTGGAAGGGAGCTGCAAAAGATCTGCAGTGGTAATCAGCGAGCCCCGATTGGGACAGCGGCAGCCCCTTTTCCCTTCACCTACCAGATCTGACAGTGGTGAAAGATACCAAACTCCTGGAATGGGGCAACCCTCTGGGAGAGGTGGAGACCAGAGGCCTCTGTTCTCTGAGGAAAACTGGACTCTACATCAGCATAGTAGAGCTCCGGGCAATCTGGCTGGCATTAAAAGTTTTCCTGCCCTCCATCAAAGGAAGGCTAGTGCAGGTGTTCATGAACAGCACTAATGGTATGTGGTACTGCAATAAACAGGGCAAGGTGGGGTCATGAACGCTCTGTCGAGAGGCTCTGTGTCTGTGTACATGGCTGGAACCTCAAGGCATATCCCTGGTGGTTAATAACTGGCGGGTTCTCTGAATGTCCGGGCGGACAAACTCAGCCAAAGATTCCTAGTGTATCATGAGTGGAATCTCCATCCGGAGGTGGTGCATGGTCTCTTTCAGCAGTGGGAAGAGCCTTGGTTAGATCTATGCGCCACTGCAGAGAACACGCAATATCGGCAGTTTTGCACGCTGGAGTTTCCTAGGTGGCTCTTGCCCAGAGACGTTTTTCTTCTTGAGTGGAGCTCAGGCCTCTTTTACGCCTTCCCGTCCATACCATTCCTACCCAGATTTCTCAAGAAGATCAGAAACGATCGGGCCCAAGTCATCCTTGTGGCTCCAGACTGGACTTTGAGAGTTTGGTATCCCAAGCTATTCAGCATGGCCATTGGTCCTCCGATCAGGCTACCTGTTCGGGAGGATCTTCTGTCGCAAAGCAGGGTAGGGTTCTCGACCCAAACCTGTCAACACTGGTCCTTCATGCTTGGAGATTTAGGAGTGACTGTTGACAGCTTTCAACCTTCTGCGCGAAGTCTGCACTGTTATATTGGCTGCCAAGCGTCCCTCCACCAAAACTGTATATGCCTGCTGTTTGTGGCATGATGTGGAGGGAAACAGGTTGGCCAGGGCCAGACTGGCCGTAGCGGGCATCATGCGTTTTCCTGGGAGACTGGATTGTTGGGAGCCGGTTTTGCAGCAGTGGGGGCCAGTTTTTGTTACTGGGGCCGGTTTTACAGCTGTGCTGCAGTATCAGATCAGGCCCCAGTAACACCGCCATTTTGCAATTGTCCTCTCAGGCTCCTTACCATCAAGATGGCCTCCCTGGTGGCAATAACATCTGCCTGGAGGGTCAGTAGCTTCATGCTTTTTCAGCCCAGCCTTCATACCTGAACATGGACCCAGCCAAGCTGGTTCTTACTAGAGCTTCCTTTCTTCAGAAAGTTGTCACTCCCTTTAAGGTAGGCCAGTCCATCACCCTCCCTACTTTTTATGATCTGCCACATCCCTCAAAGGAAGAGGAGCAACTTTACCGCCTGGACCCAAAAAAAGCGTTGTCATTCTACCTTGACCGCAAGGACTCTTCGTGGGGTGTGTCGGAGCGAAGAAGGGAAAGGCTGTGCATAAACTGACCATCTCCCGATGGATTGTGCTCTGCATTAAGATCTGCAACGCATTGGCCAAGAAAAACCCCATGATGGCTTGCGTGCTAATTCTACTAGAGCCAAGCCTGCGACCGCTGCATTAGCACACGGGGTCCCAGTTCTGGACGTCTGCCAGGCAGCAACGTGGGCCTCTCTGCACACATTCTTAAAACACTGCTGCCTGGACAGTCTGGTCCGTCAGGACGGGCACTTTGCAAGCTCCTGATGTCGAAAGTCACACAAAGAAAGTGACGTCAGTGTGCTGGGGTGGCGCCTATATATGCACTGCGCATGTCATGGCGCCAACGTCCTCACTCCGAGCCGAACGACGCCACCTACCAGCGTGCAGGGGGGCTGCTCCTGATAAATTTCCGGATCTAGTCTGACACCTGGCGATAATTCTAAGATAAGGAATCTGCGACTAGATGGTTTCTATCAGATAAGATTTTTCCAAAGGTAAGTAACTTGTTCATCACTATTCCTTCTTTTCCCTGTTAGTAGCTTTTTTGTTTCTATTTTCTCCCTTTTATGGCTACTACTTATGCAACGATCTTTGCTCATTTCATTAGCCCAATACCCTTGCTCATTTCATTGGCCCAATACCAGCAATTGTTCACAGAAAATATTTGTAGCATCTCCATGTCTCGCCTGGGGAACACTGAGCTTGTGTGCTGTACTGCTAATGAGAAAGCATGGTATCCTTTCAAAGGGTTCTCATGTCTTGGTTTGAGGTCATTTTCCTTGGCCTAATACAAAAGTGAAAGCATTGGGTGACCTGACCATATTCCCGCGGTACTTGATGACTTGTTTCGGATGCCTCTTGTTATGGTCCAGAAATGGGAGCACTCAATGCCCAGGAGCTGACGGTGCTATGGGGATGAAACCTTGTGTTTGATTGACACTTCTCCATCATTGGGTCGAGACAACCCTGTGTCTCAATATTGTGGCTGAAGTGTTGTACAGAGTTTTTGAATGCTCAGTGCTCTAGAATGTGTCCAGGGCGTGACAAGTCTTATTCCACTTGAAGTTATACCTGTGAGTAAAAATGAAAATTTCCAGGCTCGATCTGGAATCCTTTTCTTCTAGCAGTAGGTCTCTTGTGACTCCAGGTCATACTTCAGCTGCCCAGGGAAGTATGGACACCAACTTAAATAAGGTGCCGCCTGCTGCATTGGCATCAGTTCTAGTTTTTCTGTGCCTTACTGACGAAGGCCTAGAGCCCGTCTTCAGTTTTCAACAAATTTCTCAAAAATTATAACCATGCTTGTTCAGCAAATCAAGCCAGATATTACCACCTAAGGAGTCAGGGTTCTAACCCTTTTGACATTTTTGCAGGCAGAGGTGCTTATTTGAGCCACACATCTAGCCTCTTCCGTGCTCATGACGGCCGGGAGCCGTCAATAGTCGCGGTGGGCGTGTGCTCGGGACGCGCGGGGGCTGTCCGAGACACGCCCAGTCTTTAGAACGTCCAGCACCTGGGCGGAATCGGCCGCGCAGCGAAGCGGCTAAATGTGCTGCCTGAGCACAATCCCTTGTTGTGCCACTCCTCGAACTCAATTCACATGAAAGCCATCAGAGAGCAGGAGCCAAGTTCTTAACAGCCAGTCCTTTTCGTCATCATTGAACAAGCAATCCCACTCCTGGGACCAATCTGAGAGTGGACGACGTCGTTCACAAACAACTGCTTCTTCCTCTTTTTCCACCTGGCAGGCTCGTTCTCAAGAATCTTCAGCCGACGTTTCCTGCTCCTGTTGCTGTTCCTGCTGAAGTTTAGGCTCCTCCATAGGCCATGTTGGATCTTTTCAGTGCTGCCCCTTCTGCCTGTTGGTGCCTTCTGGCCGCCAATAATGGGCCAGACCCGTACTGCTATTTGATTCCAGTGGTGCCTACAAAGCTGGCTGGCATGATTACCCTTAACACCACTTCAGACGTCACTTCAGTTGTCACTCTGAGATGCATTCCTCACTGACTTAGCCTTCGAAACTGCAGTAAATCCTATGGGTGGTTTGGGACCTTCCTTAAGGACAAGGCTTTTACTGGCCCTCTGATCAGAGCCCAGAACTTTGCACATGTGGAAGACGTTTTCAGCTCCACTTCACATGCACTTGATGTGCCAAACCTGGATTTTAGAGGATGATTGGAAGGTTGAAAACCTCATTGTTAGTCAAGCACCAAAAGTGTTTGAGTTGCCGCTACCATCTGTAAAGCCTTAAATCCAATGTGTGCTGAATTATGCGATTCTGGTAACTCTTCTCCTTTTCTACAAGTTACTACTAGTGTCTGTATTGCCTGCTTGTGAGAATCTTTTCGGGTCAGCAGTGCTCAGGCAAATTATTCAGCTGTACAGGCCAGTCCCTTTGACCCAAAATGTTTGTTTTTTCTCATGCCCACTCCAGATAGAAAGACTAAGAAGCTGAGCTCTGATTGCCCAGCCCTTCAAATTGTGAACAGCACATGAATTCTGGGCCGTTGTGCCCTGGCCCTTTGGTTATTAGCAACATTTTCTATTATCTGCCTGCCTGACCACATGAAAAAGCCTTTCTCCCATCTAGTTAACAAATGTTTGGATGCTTCCAAACTAATTCTGAAGTGCAGCCTCAGTTTCACTGACAATGTGGCTTGATCCATGCCAACAGGCGTAACCTTGTTTTACCACACATGGATGCATTCCACTAGCTTTTTGGAAGATTTCCGAGCAACCCTTGTGAATGTGCCTTCTGATGGTGAGTGGCAGTTTCAAGAGAATACCAACTCCTTCCTCGAATATTTTAAAAACATCTGAGCCATGGTTCACTTCTTTTGGTCTCTCCAGCAGAGCAATTCCACCAGCAAATCTGCTGAAGAGATCAAGTCAGCTTGGCTTTCAGGGCACAGTGTTATCCTGGCTGCGGTCTTTCTCCGAAGATAGATCTTAACGGGGCTTCCTCTGCCCTTTTTCATCTTCATCCAAACCGTTGGTTTGTGGAGTGCCACAGGGCTCAGCTCTGGGCCCATTGCTTTTTAATCTATATTTAGCCCCTTTGTCCACTCATGGAATCCTGGGGAGTAAAGGTTGTCTCTTATGTGGATGACACTCAGCTAGTGTTTTCTTATAGAGAACACTCTGAAGCAGCCTTTCTTAACTTCTAAAAGTGCTTGAAAGATATTTCAAAGTGGAAGAACAGCAATTTTTTTAAACTAAACGCAGACAAGACTGAGGTACTCTTTTTTTCAGTCAGGCGGCGCCTCCTCCATTTAGCCTTTGGTGGCCTTCGGGTTTAAATCCTCCACCAATACTGGTCTCGTCTTCTAGAAATCTTGGAATTAGTTTTGATGCCCATCTCTCTTTTACGGCTCAAATCCGGCATATTTCCTCATCCTGTTTTGTTAAGTTAAGATCTGTCAGAAAGCTATTGCGTTTTCTCCGAGAAGAGAGAAGAAAGATCATTGTCCATGCGCTGGTTACCTCACATTTCGATTATGCCAATGGCCTATACCTGGGGCTTCTCGGATTTAATAATTCAGAATGTGGCGGCTAGGATCATTCCTTGGGTCCCTTCTTGCCAACACATCTACTACCCCCCCACCCCACTTGAGGTAGCTCCATTGGCTCCCTGTACCCAAGAGGGTCGAGTTTAATGCCCTGACATTGGCCTTCAGAGCCTTAAGGGGCATAGGGCCCACACTATCTCAGGAATAGGCTTAGCTTGTACCATCAGGAGCGAGCCCTGATATCTTCAACTTATTTGCCTTACAAGGTATGCCAAAGCTCGATGAGGTGTCAGATCATTATTGGTATGAATGGCCAAGCTCTGGAATGCACTGCCCACCTACTTACGCTTGGCCGAGACAGAACAGGGATTCAGGAAGGACTTAAAAACATGGCTGTTCAGTCGGGCGTAGACTAAGCTGGTGAGTGTCTTCAGTCTTGCTTTAGCGACGGGACACCTCAGTTGAGGTAGCTGCGCGCTGTACAGTGGTTTTGATACTGAAAGTTTTGGGGCAACTCCATGGCACAGCAGTTCTAGCAGTGTTCACCTTGGTAGCTAGTCGAAATTCTGCAACAAATATTTTTATTTTGGGCATGGGTGGATCTCAAGCTGCCAACAATAGCTCAGTCCCGGGCATCTTCCACTGCTCTGCTGCTCCAAAACGTCTTTGGGGTATATCTAGTAGTTCAACAATTTTCATACAGTTGCGATGAATCGCTGGGGCATTCGGCTACCCCCATGGCCTATGTCGTATCATTCCTTTCTTCTCCTATTGACACCCTCATCCTTTCACCAGGATATGTTCTCCTGCACATGCCTTGATCTTGAAGGTTCTTGGACTTCTGAACAAAGGTGCCATATGGGTTGTGCCCTTGGAGGAAAGGGGCCCTTGATTTTACTCACTTTACCTCCTGGTTCCTAAGAACGCCAAAGGACTGAGATTTGTCTTGGTCCTTCACATTTGGCATTCAGCTCGGTTGATTGACTTCTGTTCTTGGACTCCACAATGCCTACTTTCAGCTATCAATCATGTCTGCACACAGGCACTACCTGAGGTTCACTGTGGTGCCGTGGCACTATCAGTTCCTAGCTCTGCTGTTTTGCCTGAATACTGCACCACAGGTTTAAGTCAAGGTGCTGGCCGTTTCGGTTGTTTCACTCCAGACGTCGGTAGTCCATATATTTCTGAACTTGGGTGACTGGCTGGTGAAGCTGGTGTCCCCTCTGCCAGTCACAGAACATTTTCAGTGCACCGGGTATATATATGTGTGTCTGTTGGTGTGTGTGTATGTATGTTTGTGTATGTATGTATGTGTGTGTGTGTGTGTGTGTGTGTGTGTGTGTGTGTGTGTGTGTGTGTGTGTGTGTGTGTGTGTGTGTGTGTGTGTGTGTGTGTGTATATATATATATATATATATATATATATATATATATATATATATCCATCCACCCCAAACACCACCACAAAAGTGCATGGGAAAGATCCTCTGTTATGCCACTTGTGATAATGTTGTATAACCAGTCCTTCCATGGTGCCTGCGGAAGCAATGGCACTTTCATAGGAGAAACCTCTCGCTCAGGTGCAGATCTGATTCTCCCCTGCTGCATCTGCACTGGTGCATGTGTCCCACCAGTCAGTTGGTGGACTGTCCCTTCAGTCTTCGGCTACTGCAGGCCTCCTCCTTGAGCTGGGGAGCTCATCGGGGTGACACTGTGCTGTAGGGTCTATACTTCTAATAATAGCAGCTCCTGCACATAAATGCATTGCAGTTGTGGTGGTCTGTTTTTGCAAGAAAGTTGTCTGCCATTCAATCTAATAAGCACCATTCAAGGTCTGTCAAGCTTAACTTTCACCATCCAGTATATCGAGTTGATAGCGAGTGGTCTCTTCTTCTTAGACTAAAAGTGGGAATTTTACTCAAAAGTAATGGAAAAGGTATTCTCCAAGTTGGCCTATGGATCTTTTCTACATGGCTCAGAACTGACGTGTCTTTGCTTTATACCATATACTTCCCTCAGAATGGTTCTCTTAGGAATGTCTTAAGATTCAGTTGGTTAAGGCGCTTGCTTTACCCATTCCCCCCTGTTGTGCTTCCAGTGAGAATCCTGCAGAAGATGCAGGAGGATCAAGTACAGCTGCTTCTGATTACCCAACGCATCAGAGGATCTGGTATGCTGATCTGTTGGCACTCTATCACTCCTTCCTTTTATGTGCAACGCATACCTGCTGTTGCAGCATGATGGTCAGATCCTCTGCCCCTAGATGCTGCGGCTAGATGCATGGAGATTGGTCACTACCGCAGGCGTCATCTAGGCGACCAGGTAAACTTATCAAAACCATCCACATGGGTTTCTGGACTGATTTTGATTAGTAGTGCAAGTCAGAAGGCATCAAACCTTTTAAATCTCACCATCCAATCCAGACAGCATTCCATGGACACTGGTTTCCCATCCACACCTCTCCGCCAGGACCTTGGGCTCTTCCCGAGGTCTCCTAGACCCAGGCCTTGAAGATTTAATTGTGAAGAATACAAGCACAGGAATGGAAAGGATGACTTTCCAGTGTCCCCAGTGCACTCCAAATTTCCGTGGACTGACACCATGAGGTGTGCAGCCACTGCTTCTCCCCCTGATGAAGAAGATACCGCTTGCGAGACCCACATCACCTTCTGGTCGAAGGGTACCGATGTGAGGGGTGGTGGGCCCATGAGAGGAGGCAGAAATCAGTCAACACCTTGACATTTTCAGGGAACACCGCGTTAAGGCAGAGGAAGTAGCCAGCCTGTCTAAGGCACAACACCTCGTCAGCACCCTGCCCAAAAGCAGCCTCCTCCGACTCAGTCTGAGAAGGAAGTGGAAGCCTTTGGGCGCTCATAGCAGGGAACTAAGTCTACATTCATGACTCTGGTCGGCATCGGATCAGAAATTTGGCCAGCATAACTGCCAGAGTTGAGGCAGCGCACCGCCCCGAGGGGGTCAGGTACCAATACCTAAAAACACCAAGCAGCCGAGCCACCACTGCTTTCAGGCCATGGTCAGCATTGATCTAAACCTTGGGAGCCCCCAACACTATCTCCTCTGAGCACTGACCCAGCTTGTCCATTGACCTTGAAATTGCTACACAAGCCTCGGGCCCTTTGTAGCCGACATGCTCCTTTGCACCTGCACTCAAGCCCACATTGGCAACAGAGACCGACGTTGGTGCAGCAGCCAGTCTTGATGCCCAGAACCCCTTTATCTCTGAGAGCAGAGTCGGCACTAAAAACACCCTCTGTCAGCCTCCTAGGGGTCCATACAAACCATCCTCCATTGGCTACAGGAGGAGCTGGATGCACGGCAAACGCCTGTTCAGTTCATTCATCCGCTGACCGTCAAGATCGCCACCAAACTGCCTCCAAAGGCAACAGAGACTGCTGCAGAAGAGGAAGCTCATCTTCGAGAAAGGAATCACTCTCGTCCCTCCTCCAGCTCCCAAGCACAGGAGATGCAAAGACAAGGCCACCAACCCACTCCCAGTTGCACATTCACCACCTCCTCTCTCTCCCCCCCACCCCCTCTGTCCTCCTCCCACACCTCTCCCCTCACCCATACTTACTACAGGATGTTCCATTCTAGCACTGGGCTATATATAAAAGCTTCTTTATTGGTATCAGGACAGCAAAACCAGACTGCACACAAACAATCCTTTAGAAACTGCCTTCCAGAGGGATTCTAGATTCACTCTGGAGACATCAGAACAAGAACAGTACTTAAAAGTGAACACTATTACACACAACGCCTATGTATATGTCACACATTTACCCCCATAAAACAACAAACTTCAAAATAAAGAACTAAGCTTAGTCATCATACCTTGCTGGTGGACGACTGGTCCTGCAATTCTTTTTTACCCTTGATTCCACAGATTCACCCTCGAAGGAATGTCCCATACCTACAATGTCAAATGACAAATCACCGTTTGTTCCAACAGTAACAATTTCACTCCAGCATTCCGAACTTGAGTTTGACTTCCCCATTCTAATTGCACCAGGACTTCCCACTTCTGTAATTGACCACTCTTCTCACATTCCACACCCTGCCATCTTGAGTGACCAGACAGTTCTGGTTAACTTTCACCACCTTCAATGCTCGACAAAATTTGGAACCACCTGTCACAGTAAACCCCGGTTTGAGTATCCTCAACCAATCTCCCACTACAAAAGCTGGCTCTCTCGTTTTCAACTTATCATGGTTGTCTTTCATCTTCTCTTGTTTCTCCTTCACACTTTCAGCTACCTTACCAAGATCCATACTGTTTGCCCATGTCCGTTTCATTTTTATCCACCAGGAACACAACTTGGATACAGGCAGGATCTCTTCCTTTCAACAAACGGAACGGACTCACTTCAGTAACTGAATGGGGGGGTAATACGATGCATCCATAATCTCTCTTAGAACATTCTTCCATCCACTCCCAGACTTGCGTGCTATTGCAATTCCATCATTAAGGACACGGTTGAAGCGCTCAACCTGACCATTCTCTTATGGCTCTGATAAAGCGGTTTTGACATTCTTGATGCCACATTTAATCAAAAATACCTCCATCTCGCGCGATTTAAGTTGCATTCCTTTATCACTCACTATAACCTCTAAAACTTTGTTTAAAAAAAACTCAATCACTACCATAGAGGTGACCGGTGCAAAAAACTTTACTTCTGGCCACTTTGAGTGATAGTCATTTATGATCAAAGCATATCTGGCTTCCAGTGGCAAACTGTTATACAGATCTGAGATAGCGAAGGCCACTTTCTCCCAAGGTGAATTTGGCAATGGAACAGGTTTGAGAGGATCAGGGACACCTTAAGCATTTTGTCACTGTTCAAACATACAGTACACTCCCTCACACACCAGTCCACCATTTTATCCAAGCCAGGCAACCAAAAATTATCCCTGATGAGTCTTTTCATGGAAGCCATCCCTTGGTGCCCCTCATGCGCCTGTTTCAAAATCTCCTCCTGCATGGTTCCCGGAGGAACACGTTTTCCCCCCTTTGAAAATTAAATCCCCTTCCATTTCCAAATCTGACTCTTCAAAAAAAAAGTCTTACCTCAGGAGACTCACATTTCTCATTGGGCCACCCTTCCATCAAGTACTCCTTCACAAGTTGCCACACTGCATACTCATCCATCTCTCACTTCCAAACCTCTGACATACCTGTGAATTCTGCAATCACGAAGTCTTTAACCGTCACACCCATCTCAATTTCATTATGCTCCTCAGCTCTTCTGCCATCCGGGCAAGGCAATCTGCACAGTTAATCTGTCGTAACATATTTCCCTGGCACGTACTCAACACTAAAGTTGTATTCCTGTTACCTGGACGTGAGTCTAGCAACACGTGCAGTGGCATTCCACCCACTGACAAAATTCCCACTAATGGCTTATGGTCGGTCCTCGGTATAAATCTGCTTCCCCACACATAGCTGCGGAAGTGTTCAGAAGCCCACACACATGCCAACAGTTTCTTTTCAATTACGGCATACTTCCTCTCCATTTCACTCTGCGTCCTGAACGCAAATGCTACGCATCTTTCATCTTTTCCACAGTTTTGACCCAATACTCCCCAACACCATACAAACTGGCATCTACAGTTCTAATACAAACTTTGATCAAATAAGACTGTTTGAGAGTAGGCGCTCGCTTTCTTGAAAAGACTATTCAGGGCTAATTTTATTGGATGACAGCACACAAACAGTCCTCTGGAAAATGCCTTCCAGAGGGATTCTAGAGATTCACTCTGGAGACAGCACAACAAGAACAATACTTAAAACTAAACACTATTACACACAAGGCCTTTGTATATGTAACAAGGGTCATCCCACTCTACTTACGGGGAGGGAAGCCCAGTTCCCCCTGCTGACCCCTATGACACACCTTATGACCCGGTGCCTACTGACGACTCATGGGGCAACTATAATGTTGATTCTTCCCGGGCGATATTGACCCAGATCTGTACCCAGCTAGGCCATCCCCGCCTGATACTACAGTGTATCATGAAGTGATTCAGAGAGCAACCACATATCACTAGGTGGCTATGCACAGCCTCCATGAGGGGGACCACTTCCTGGTGGAGACTATCCAAAGCTCAGTGCACAGTACGGTTCCTCCCTATGCTCAAGGGTATGCTTAAAACCACCACAGACCTCTTTAAAGAGCCTGTGAAAGCAAATGCAGTAACACATCTGGCGAATAAAAAATATAAGTTCTCTCCCAACAATCCACTCTACATACATAGTCACATACCTCCTGACCTTCTTGTGATCCACACTGCACATAAGCGTGCATTCGTCTAGGCCCCAGAAGATGCTCCTCCTCCTGACAAGGAGAGCAAGAAAATGGATTTAGCGGGGAAAATGGTAGCAGTGCAGGCAGCCACGCACTGGAGAATCTCAAAATCCAGTTGCCTGCTCTTCTGATACGACGGGGCGCATTGGGACAAGATGCAGGACCTCCTTAAGCATCTCCATGAGGAGGATAAACAAACAGGAGAGGAATTGGTGGCGTAAGGGAAGCTGCTGACACTAGCAACCTAGTAAGACACCATACCTGCCTCTGGTTTCAAACCAAAAGTACAAAAGCATCTGCTCAACTTGCCGTTCGATGGCGAACACCTCTTCGGCCGCAGGATGTCCAGATGCTAATTTTTTTTTTAGAAAGGGCACAGACACCACCAAAGCCATGGGTGTTTTTCAAACATCCACTGCTAGGAGCTCCTTTCAGAGGCAGTAATATAATATAATATACCAGACCACCTCAGATCCTTCTCTCTCCGATCAAAGACTGCAGCAGTCGTACCACCTGCAGTCACCACAGGGCTACTCCAGGGGGGCCTACAGTGGTAACAAAAACAGAGCATATTTAAAGAAGGTTCTAGTAAGGGAGCCTCCTCCTCCAAACAGTTGCCCTCCTCGCCTCCCCGATCACACAACACTTGTTGGGGTAAGACTTCATGATGTCCTCCTCCACGGTCATGAAATCACATCAGACAAGTTGGTATTAGCAGTGGTCAAACACGGCTACTGAGAACTTCACACCTCCATCCAACATTCCACCCTACAGGCACATTCTCAGCAGAGAACATGTTCATGTTTTAGAGAGAGATGCCCAAGCACTTCTTCAAAAGGGCACCTCTTCAAAAGAGGCACTATAGAGCTGTTGCTCTTCCACTAGCAGCACAAAGGGGTACTCCTTTTACTTCCTTATTAAAAAAAGACAGCTCCCTCAGTCTGATCTTAGCCCTCTGTCCCCTCAACAGAGTTGTTCTCTCAGAACATTTCCACATAGTGACGTTGCAGAATGTGATACTTTTTCTCAAGCAAGGTGACTACATTGTGACATTAGACCTCAAGGATGCATACTTCTACATCTATCCTGACCACCAACGCTATATGCATTTCTTAGAAAGTGGCTGCCGTCAGTTCAAAGTGCTTTCTTTTGGCGTCAACACTGCCCCATGGGTCTTGACCAAGTGCCTGGCAGTGGTTGCCACCCTCTTAAGGAGAGGATGAATCAACAACTTCCTCTATTTTGTCGATTGGCTGATCAAGAATGCAAGCAGCCAACAGTTTCTACAGCACACAAGTGACCTCTGTTCTCCACAGCCTTGCATTCACCATAACTGTGGCCAAATCTCGCCCACAACCCCTTCAGTTCCAGCCCTTTCTAGGGGTGGTGTTTTAACTCGCTTACAGGCAAAACCTACCTAATCCCTCAGAGTGTTGCAGCCTTCAGGCAGCTTTTACCTCTTTTTCAGCTGCAAGTTCACCTCAGAGTCAGGACTGTAATGCACCTGTTGGGTATGATGCCATTGTACATCACAATCGTACCCCAAGCCTGACTACACATGCGACTGTTGCAACTGTGCCTTTCAGCACAGTGGTCACAGGCGGAGGGTCAGATGGAGGGGTCTAGTGTTGGCAAAGGCCAGCGTCCAAGGCTTTCTGCAGTGGTCGAGCAGAAACCTCTTCAACAGAAGCAGAAACAAAATCGCAAGGCAGGACTTTCTTAGACCCCATTCAGCAACTCCCCATTTCTGCGAGCGCATCTCAAGCTGGGTGGGGAGCTCCTTTCAATCAGACCACAGTCCAGGACCCCGCAGCAGCAGAGCCACCACATCAACTACCTCGAGTTTTTGGCAATACAACTTATCCTAAAAGATTTATCCCTCATCCACAGTCTGTGGACAGTGCACTATGGATCAACTGGTCAGGTCTTTGCTTACTTTTTTTCCCCTCTCCTGCGCCTACCTTTGGTGGTTTGGAAGATGCAGCTAGCATCACAGATTCTCATCCTAGTAGCCCTCACCTGGGCCAGACTGCACTGTACACTGTCCTACTTGAGGTGTTGGTCAGCCCCCATGAGGAGCTCCCCAACAGGGCGGGCCTTCTCAAAAGGAATCGAGGGCAGATCAGGCACCCAGATCCCAAGCAACTCTATCTACCGATCTGGCACCTGAGATCTTACAATTTGGTTACCTTGGTCTCCCTCAGGAATGCTTGGACCTCCTGCTGGAGTCCCATAGAGCTACCACACGTGCATGCTGTGCAACAAACTTGAAAAGATTTGTCCACCACTGCATTGTTAAGAAGCTAGAACCTCAAACATGCAGTCCAGGATGTCATCGGCTTCATGCTCTACCTCCAGAAGTCAGGCCTCGTCTACAGCTCATGACTCCATTTATCGGCTATAGCCGCATACATACAAAACAGGGAATACTCCTCTCTCTTCTGCATACCTGTAATGAAGGCATTCATGAAAAGTCTTAAAAGGGTCATTCCACCCAGAGTTCACCCAGCACCGGTGTGGAACCTCCTTATTATCCTTACCAGACTTATGGGTCCCACTTTTGAGCCCTTACACTCTTGCCTGCTCCAGTACCTCTCCTGTTCTGGTAGCGATAAAGTCTTTGATGCATTAGTGAGTTGCAAACCCTCACAAGGCAGGAACCCTTCATCCAGGTCCACAAGGACAGGTTAGTGCTCAGAACAAATCCTAACTTCCTTTCCAAGTTGGTTTCCTCTTCCCACCTTAACCACACCATGGAGCTCTGTCTTCTTCCCCCAAACAGACTCGGTACAAGAAATGGCATTTCATACGTGCTTTCATGTACTACATAGACATAACAAAACCTTTTTGCAAAGTAGACCAACTATTTGTAACCTTTGCTAAACCTCACAAGGTGCAACGTATATCTTAAGCAGCAATTGCTTGATAGTCAATGTATCAAGGCTTGCTATAAAAAAGCCAAGAGAACCCTCTCTATTCTCCAAAAGGGCTCACTCTACTTGCAAGAA
Source organism: Calotriton arnoldi (assembly GCA_963921515.1). Classification (NCBI taxonomy): domain Eukaryota; kingdom Metazoa; phylum Chordata; class Amphibia; order Caudata; family Salamandridae; genus Calotriton; species Calotriton arnoldi. The sequence continues at coordinate 584,191 of CAWUFW010005613.1, forward strand.
GACTGCACCCATGGCCTTCTTAAGAAACATACCCTTGCTGACCTATGTAAGGCCGCTACATGGTCAACCCCACTCAACGTTTACTAAACACTATTGTATTGATATTCTAGCCAGACAACAGGCTACTGTTTACCTGATTGTCTTAAGGACCTTACTTTAGACATCTGCATCATCTGCACGATAGCCACCGCTTTTAGGACGACACTGCTTTTCTGTCTATGCAGAGCATGTGTTTCTACTGTAACAAATGCTATAGATGTAAAATGCTACCCTGTAAGCATCTGTTAGTATTGTGTAGTGCTGTATATTCGCATACACCCACCCTCCTCCCTAGACACGTGTGCCTCTGAACACTGATCTCTTTTCTCCAAGTTATCATCTTTGTGCAATACACGTGCATCATGTAGTGTTCACTCGCCAATCCATAATACCTTTAACTGTTGTGTGGAAAACAATCTTGCATAGTCGATGCCCATGCACATTGCTAGCTAAAGGAGGAGTTGCTATACCTTGTGAGTCCTAAGAGTTCCTCGAAGAAAAACAACTTGCGTTGGAGCCCAACACTAGATAGCAGGCATATGCAGAGCATGTAATTTTACAGCACTACACTCTGAACAGATGCTTACAAGGTAAGTAACATTTTCCCTTTGGGGTGTAACTAAAGGCCTTTAATATTTCAAAATCTTAATGGATGTACTGTCAGACTTTTCATTGGTATACAGAGTGAGAACATGTATCCTTTCCATGGTAAAAACATTTGTACATTACTTGGTCGTTACTTGATTGAACGAATAGTTGAAAGCTTAGGAGATATCTTAGCAGGGCTGATTTATCACTTCTAAACAAAACCCCATGGACCGGATTAGCAACAATCAGCGTGTGAAAGGGTATGTGCCTTTTGGCGTCTTACTTATGAAATTTTAGACTCACGATGGCCTGTTGGTGGAAAATGCCATTGTCATTTCAGTATCCCAAATGTTTGCTTGTGTCTACCTGGATATCGTAGCTGTGTTTCGCGTTCTGTAGTGCTTGCAAGACTCCATGTATATAGAGATTTCTAAAAGACAAGCTCATTTACGATGTGATGCATTTTTTCTTTGAAATCAGTGTATTTAAAAGTTTAGCGTTTATGAATATTAATGAAGATTCCATGAAAGAGAACAATAGTGTTCGAGGCATGTGAGCTGTAGATCACATGCTTTGCATACTCCTGCCATCTAGTTTTGGGTCCGGATGTTTGCAAGTTGTTTTTGTCTTCGAAGAAATCTTTCCAGTCTCGAGGTATGGTGACTCCTCCTTTTGTGATAGTGCGCATGTTCATCGACTCCATTGTTGGATTGTTTTTTTCCGCCATCGGGTTCGGAAGTGTATTGCTGCACTCTGGTTGGGAATCGTTTCTCAGGTTCCCCTCGGTGTGCAACCCACTCTACCCTCGACGGTATTGTTTCGAACACGTTCCCCACTTCTTCGCGTTTTGATTCGATCAATGAAATCTCTGTTTCTGAACGGAAAGTTTCATGGGCGGCATTCGGGCCTAACCACGTCTGTCCGGCTCTTCGTCGATGGACCGGACTCCATTTTAATTCTGCCCTCTGTGCCACGCCAAGTACCCGTGTACCGACTTGCACCTGGTGTGTAACTTGTGCTGATCTCCAGAGCACAAAGAACAAGACTGTGATGTGTGCAATTCTTTTCAATCCAAGAAAACTCTCCTAGATAGTCCGGCTCATCGTCAGGAGATGCAGCACCAGCATATCGACGACACGCCGGATCTCTTCGGCGAACATTCTGTGCAAGATGACCCCGAGCCCACAGCGGGCGAGGAAGAACAGGCCTTCGAAGTGTCGGACTCTGATTCAGAGTTGGAGATAGGCCTCGGTGTCGACGATGTGCCACAGAGACAGGGTGACTTGTACTGAAGACCCCTTGCCCCGTCGACCCATCCCTCACAAATCTAAGGCTTCGACACCATCTCTGCCTTCTGGCCAAGGTCGGCACCGAGACAATATTTCTGATGCTACGCCTCAAGGCTCGGCAACAAAACCTACTGTCCAGCCTTGCGGCTCGGGACCGAGTTGGCCCAAAGCTACTTCGGAGCCTAAACCTTCCGGTTCGAAGCACAAAGTTGTTTCGGAGCCGAAACCTTCGACACCGAAAACCAGCAAACAACCTTCGGAGCCAAAATAGTCTGCGCCGAAAGGCCACTTCAACTTGGATCCGAAACCTTCGGCACCGTAAACCAAAGAAGCCCCTTCAGCACCTTTCGATCCAAAAATAGACATTGTACCGTCGAAACCAGATCCCAAGCAAAAGAAACTCTATATTAATCCTGACACAGGACATATTCACGCCAAGACACCATCCCAGCACAAGCTTCCGGATGACGAGTCATTATAAAATCCCTTTGAAAAAGAAAGATGTTAGTACTAGCCCTTATCATCCACTACCATCACCTCCTCCTCCATCCTCCCCAACTTTACATCCTTAACATATTGCACCTCATCACTCTCCCTTATATTACCATGGAGGAGACTATACTGATGAGGGAGACACATGTTCCAGTGGATCCATGGACGGATTATACAATTGACCCTCCAATGGATAATGATCCTGACCTTTACCCTGCCACGCCATCTCCACCTGATGACATTTTCTCTTATCAAGAACTCATTGCCAGGGCTGCACAATACCATGGGGTGGAGCTCCACAAAGAATCCTTAGAGGAGGACTTTCTATTTGAGACTTTAGGATCCACACACCGGTCGAGCCACACACTCCCTATGCTCAAAGGTATGGTGAGGCACGCAGACACGATTTTTAAAGACCCTGTACCTGCACGAGCCCTCACTCCTAGAGACAACAAGAAATATAAACCTTCCCCAACAGATCCAGTGTTTATTAAAGGCAGGTTACAACTTTATTCTTTAGTAGTAGCTAACGCTCATAAGCAGGCTAATTCTCAAACTTCGGGAGACACTCTTTCTCCAGATAAAGAGTCAAAACTCATCGATGCTTCTGGCAAACGTATAGTGGCACAAGCGGCCAATCGCTGGCGCATTAACACGCAGGGCTTTCTAGCCAGATTCGATAGGGCACACTGGGACGAAATGGAGCAACTACTACAATTTCTCCCAGAGGAGAATAAAGCCAAAGCTCAAGATTTAGTCCAGGAAGGAAAATTAATGTTCGAGGCATGTGAGCTGTAGATCACATGCTTTGCATAGCCTGCCATCTAGTGTTGGGTCTGGATGTTTGCACTTTGTTTTTGTTCGAAGAAGTCTTTTCCAGTCACGAGGTAGGTGACTCCTCCTTTCGGTGATAGTGCGCATGGGCATCGGCTCCATTGTTAGATTGTTTTTTTCCGCCATCGGGTTCGGATGTGAATTGCTGCGCTCCGGTTCAGCACCGTTTCTCGGGTATCCTTCGACGCGCAATCCACTACCCTCGACGGTATTGTTTCTCGATCGCGTTTCCCATTCTCCGCATATTGTTTCGACTCCAAGATCTTCGATCGGAAAACTCGTGGTGGGCCGTGGGCCTACCTGCGCCGGGCTCGTTAGCCGTCGATGGAACGGACCCCATTCAAGCTCTGTCCTGGGTGTCGTGCCAAGTTTCCGCGCACCGACCTGCACGAAGTGTGCAACCTCTGTTTATCCCCGGAACACGACGAGAAAGATTGCGACGCGTGCTGATCGTTTCGAAGACGACGCTCCGTGACCGACGGGCTCGACGTCACAAGATGCAACACCAAGGCGGCTCCGTACCGGACATCTTCGGTGAAGATTGTGACCGAGAAGAAACACAAGCTCAAGGAGCCGAGGAAGAACACATCTCCGTGTCCGAGGCCGACTCTGGCATGGAAGAAGAGGAGCAAGTTACACCGGGTCAGCGTACCGTGAGTACAGAAGCCCCCTTGCCCCAACAACACAAGACCAAAAAGGCTCCGGTCCTTCCTCTGCCTGCGGGCCAAGGTCGGCACGAAGAAAAGGTTTCGAGTGCCCCGCCCCCGGCGCCGAAACAGAAGGAGAAGCCTTCCGGCTCGGGCTCGAGTCGGCCCCATACCGAAATCCTCGGCGCCGAAATCAAAGCATGTTGTGGTCCACATTCCATCTTTATCAAAGACTAAACCTTCGTTATCGAAGAGTTCGGAGCCGAAACTTGCGACTCCGAAAACGGCGAGCAAAGACAAAAAGACTCCACCAAAAGAGCCTCGGTCCGATCTTCCACCTTTGGATCCGAAACAAAAAGAACTGGTTATAAACCCAGATACTGGTCATATCCATGCCAAATTGCCTGAAAAAAGGAAAATGGGCCAACAGGAAGAGTACCACATTCCCCTGAAGAGAGAAAATGTGGGTACTAACCCTTCACCACCATATATTCCACCTCCTTCACCCACTAATCCTCAATTACTCATCACACCCACTAATTCACCACCACCACTATCACCTGACCAACAGGTTGAAGGGGATAGGAATGGGGATAGGCCACAGGATGTTGACCCATGGGAGGATTATGACACTGACCCAAACACGGATAATGATCCTGACTTATATCCGTCCGGACGATCACCACCTGACGGCAATATAGGGTACATTGAGCTTCTTAACAAGGCTGCTCATTATCATGGGGTGGAACTGCATAAGGAGGCTTTAGAAGAGGACTTCTTGTTTGAGACCCTACGTTCCTCTCAAAAAACTACCCATACATTGCCAATGCTTAAGGGATGCCTAAACACGCAGATGAGGTTTTCAAAGATCCTGTAAGGGCAAGAATCATCACGCCTAGGGTTGAGAAGAAATATAAACCGGCACCTACTCACCCTGCTTACATCAAGGGCCAGCTGCCCTTGGTCTCTCTGGTAGTTTTCAATGCTCGCAAGAGAGCTAACTCACAGACCACAGGTGAGGCCCCTCCTCCTGATAAGGAGTCCAAGTTAATTGATGCCTCTGGCAAAAGGGTAGCCTCACAAGCGGCTAATCACTGGCGCATCGCTAATGCTCAGGCTTTGTTAGCCAGATATGATAGGGCTCGTTATGATGAGTTAGAAAAACTCATGCAATTTCTGCCTGATAAACATAAATCTAAGGCAAATGATCTTATTCAGGAGGGCAAACTTATCACCAATACCTCCATCAAGTGCGCCCTAGACGCAGCAGACACAGCAACGCGCACAGTAAACACCAGCGTACTGCTACGCAGACATGTATGGTTGAGAATTTCAGGTTTCAAACCTGAGGTACAGGCCTCTATTCTCAACCAGCCATTTGACAAAGAGCACCTCTTTGGTCCAGCAGTTGACACCTCGCTGGATTTATTTATTTATTTATTTGTAGAGCGCAGCATTCATTCCAAGGGATATCAAGGCGCTAGTCACAACAGTGCTTGGCTGCTGGTCTAAAGGAATTAATGATTGTTAATTTTTAGGGAACTGGTGGGTTTTAAGTTTTTTCCGGAATATCAAGTAGTCGGATATAAGACGTAGATCCAAGGGGAGTTTGTTCCATCTCTGAGCTGCTAAATATGAGAAGGACCTTCCACCGGTCCTTACTTTCTTAATACGTTTAGTTCTGGCTAGTGCTTGATGGAGTGACCGAAGGCTCCTTGTAGGGACATAGAACTCAATTCTCCCCTGGAGAATTCTGGGTCCACTTAGATGTAGTACTTTATGTGCATGACAGAGCAGTTTAAATACTGCTCTTTGTCGTATTGGAAGCCAATGCAGGTGTTTCATACACGCTGATGCGGAACTTAGTCTGCTTTTATTGCATACCAGTTTGGCTGCGGCGTTTTGGAGCACCTGAAGCCGCGTGAAAAGGAACTCATTCATGCCCACAAGTAGAGCGTTTCCATAATCAAGCTGACTTATGAGCAGTGCCTGAGTGACTGTTTTTCTGCATTCCAATGGATAAGATGAAAAAAAGATAGAGGTCGCAAAGTCCATGGGGGCTTTGCAGTTACCTGCGAATAGGGGTTCCTTTCATCGCTCCTTTTACAGGGGTGGCTCCAAAAATATTTTTACAGACAATCCCTCCTCCTCTTACAAGGGCAACAACCAATCGCCCTCATCAAGAGGCTATTTCAGAGGAGGTTTTAGAGGAAACAATGGTAAGGGAAGAGGCAGAGGCAACTCCACACGCACTTCCCCCGCAAATAACAAGCAGTGACTTCCTTCCACTACCCCCAATCATTCCACTCATGTCGGGGGACGTCTCTCACAATGTCTCCCTGTCTGGAACACAATCACCTCAGACAAATGGGTTTTACAAATTATCCAATATGGTTACTGCCTGGAACTTACAGATACTCCCCCAAACATTCTTCCAAGATCACAGGCAATGTCACAAGAACATCTTACCCTTCTAAGGCAAGAAGTTCTCTCTCTGTTACAGAAAGGAGCTATAGAACCAGTCCCATTAAAATATCAAGGGGCAGGGGTATACTCCCTGTACTTCTTAATTCCCAAGAAGGACTGCTCTCTCAGGCCTATACTAGACCTCAGAGAACTAAATCTGTACATTCAGTCGGGCCACTTTCACATGGTCACACTCCAAGTGCTCCCCTCCTTCAACAAGGTGACTTTCTGTCCACCCTGGACTTAAAGGACGCCTATTTCCATATCCCAATTCACCCTGCTCACCGCAAGTACCTCAGGTTCGTAGTAGCAGGCCAGCGCTATCAGTTCAAGGTGCTCCCATTCGGAGTAACTACCGCACCAAGGGTTTTCATCAAGTGCCTAACAGTAGTCGCAGCTCATCTACGAAGACCGCACATTCACGTCTTCACATATTTGGACGACTGGCTCATAAAAGCCAGCTTGCAAAAAAGCTGTCCACGTCACACTCACAAAACAGTGCAGTTGCTCCACGATCTTGGATTCACAGTAAATCTGCCCAAATCCCATCTACAACCATCCAACGCACAGGCGTATCTGGGAGCCACAATAAATACACAAAAGGGGCTTTGGCCTACCCCAATCCGGCCAGAATCCGCAACATGCAAACCTTAATCTGTCAGTTTCAGCCTCAACACTCATTGCCACCTCGACTGTTCATGCAGTTACTAGGGATGATGGCGTCTTGCATTCTAATAGTCCCTTACGCAAGACTCCAGATGCGTCCCCTTTAGGAGTGCTTAGCACGTCAGTAGAACCAGGCTCAGGGTCTCTTATCAGATCTAGTGTTGGTGGACAGCCGCACCCATCGCTCTCTGCAGTGGTGGAATACACAAAACCTTTCAAAAGGGCGGCCCCTCATCGACCCGGTTCCACAGATAGTGCTAATAGCGGACGTATCGCTCACTGGTTGGGCAGCTCATTTCCAGACGCATACAATTCAGGGTATGTGGAGCCTGCAGCAAAAGCAGCTTCACATAAATCATCTAGAGCTGCTAGTGATTTTCTAGCGCTCCAAGCGTTTCAAGAGCATCTAGTAGGCAAAGCTGTCCTGATCCATACAGACATGACAGCAATGCACTACATACAAAAACAGGGGGGGACACACACTCTCCAGCTGTCACAACTAGCACAGACCATCTGGAGATGGGCTATACGTCACAAAATGTATCTCCTTGCAGAACACCTCCTAGGAACAAACAATCACACTGCGGATCTGCTCAGTCGTCAAAGACAACAAATTCACGAATGGGAACTCCACCCTCAAGTTCTCCTCCCATTCTTCCAAATGTGGGGTTTTTGGACATAGATCGGTTCACCACAAACCTAAACGAAAAATGCCCAAGCTTCGCATCCAGGCATCCACACCCATTGTCTAAAGGCAATGCACTATGAATTGGTCAGGGATATTTGCCTACGCTTTTCAACCTCTCCCACTCATTCCATTAGTGGTTCAGAAGCTCAGACAGGCGTCCCTGACAATAATCCTACTTGCTCCCACATGGGCCCGGCAACCCTGGTTCACAACCCTGTTGGAGCTCTCAGTAGCTCCTCACCAAAAACTACATCTCACTCCCAATATTCTCACTCCGAGCCAAGGAGAGATAAGACATCCAGATTCCAGTCATCTCAATCTTGCGATCTGGCACCTGAAATCTTAGAGTTTGGCTACCTTAATCTCCCGGCAGACTGCATGAACATCATCAAAGAGGCTAGACGTCCTACCACTAGAGCATGCTATGCAGCAAAGTGGAAGAGATTTGTGATATACTGCAATAACAATCAAATCGATCCGCTTCACGCTTCAGTTCAAAACATCATTTGCTATTTATTACATCTGCAGCGTTCCAATTTAGCGTACTCTTCCATACGCTTACATCTTGCTGCAATAGCTACATACCTACAGAACAGACAACCTCTGTCTCTCTTTAGAGTGCCTGTCATTAAAGCATTTATGGAGGGACTTAAAAGAATCATTCCTTCAAGACTTCCACCTGCTCCACTGTGGAATCTCAACATTGTCCTTACCAGACTGATGGGTCCACCCTTTGAGCCATTGCATATTTCTCACTTGGAAGGTAGCTTTCCTCATAGCTATCACATCACTGAGGACAGCTTCAGGCACTAACCATAGAAGAACCACTTTTACAAATACACCAAAACAAAGTGGTTCTTCGGACCAACCCTAAATTCATACCAAAGGTTATTTCTGCCTTTCATATCAACCAATCTGTTGAGTTGCCTGTGTTCTTCCCTCAACCAGATTCTGTGGCAGAACGTGCTTTGCACACTTTAGATGTGAAAAGAGCACTACTTTACTATGTAGAAAGGACGAAACCTTTCCGAAAGACAAAACAACTGTTTGTCGCTTTTGCGCCACCACATAAAGGCAATCCTATATCAAAATCAGGCATTGCAAGGTGGATAGTCAAGTGCATTCAGACATGCTATGCAAAGGGAAAACTAACACTAACAATTCCCCCTAGAGCGCACTCCACACGCAAACTAGGGGTTTCTATGGCATTCTTAGGGAATATACCCATAGATGACATCTGCAAAGCTACAACTTGGTCTACACTTCACACATTCACAAAACACTATTGTGTAGATGTGTTAGCAAGACAGCAAGCTAGTGTGGGCCAAGCAGTTTTACGCACACTATTTTAAACGACTGCAACAACTACAGGTTAGCCACCGCTTTGGGAGATAACTGCTGTATAGTCTATGCAAAGCATGTGATCTACAGCTCACATGCCTCGAACGGAAAATGCTACTTACCCAGTATGCATCTGTTCTTGGCAAGTAGAGCTGTAGATTCACATGCGCCCACCCGCCTCCCCGGGTACCTATACCTGTTGCACTAATATCTTACTTCGATACAATTTACATGGACATCTCTCTTTACTACTCTTACTAACTCCATTATCACCCTCTGCAGCAAACAATCGAACAATGTAGCCGATGCCCATGCGCACTGTCACCGAAAGGAGGAGTCACCTACCTCGTGACTGGAAAAGACTTCTTCGAACAAAAACAAAGTGCAAACATCTGGACCCAACACTAAATGGCAGGCTATGCAAAGCATGTAAATATACAGCTCTACATGCCAAGAACAGATGCATACTGGGTTAGTAGCATTTTCCTTCCAGCTCCTCCATAAGGTGTGCTCTAGATGCTGCTGACACCGCAGCTAGGGAGGTAAACACTAGCGTTTTACTCAGGAGGCATGCCTGGTTACGGATTTCTGGGTTTAAACCTTAAGTCCAACAACTCATTCTAAATACACCTTTTGATAAACATATTTTTGGCCCTGAAGTTGATCAAGCGCTAGAAAAAATGAAAAAGGACACTGAAGTTGCCAAGTTCTATTGGAGCACTTCAGTCTCCTTCAAACAGAGGTTCCTTTCGGCGCTCCTTTTACTGGGGAGAGTCCAAGTCAACAACCTCAGATCAAAACACTTCCTCCTACAAGCGTAACAAACAATCCTCTTCTCCAAGAGGATTTTTCAGAGGAGTTTATAGGGGAAACAGTTCTAAAGGTAGGGGTAAAAACACTACTCCCCGTAAATCCCCTTCCCTTAATAAGCAGTGACTTCCCCTCGCTTCCCTCCGATTATTCCACACCTGTAGGAGGAAGACTTCAACACTTTCTCCCCATTTGGGAATCTATAACAACCGACAAATGGGTGCTTGGAATTATCCAACATGGTTATTGCCTGGAGCTTACCACCAAATCTCCAAATATTCCACCTCTTTTTCACAAATTGTCACCAGACCATCTGCTATTGCTCGAAGAAGAGGTGCAAACTCTCTTACTGAAAGGAGCTATAGAACCAGTTCCACTTCAGTACCAAGGTCAGGAGTCTATTCTCTCTCCTTTCTGATCCCCAAAAAGGACGGCTCACTAAGACCTATTCTAGATCTGAGAGTTGAACCTATACATACTCTCAGAGCACTTTCACATGGTGACCCTTCAACAGGTACTTCCTCTTCTACAGCAGGGCGATTTTATGTTTACTCTAGACTTGAAAGATGCATATTTTCACATTCCAATTCATCCAGCTCATCGCAAACACCTCAGATTTGTGGTAGCAGGGACAGTTCAAAGTACTTCCATTTGGAGTCACCACTGCTCCCAGAGTATTTACCAAATGTCTAGCAGTAGTAACCGCTCATCTCAGAAGACAATGTATTCATGTCTTCCCCTACCTAGACTGGCTCATCAAAGCCAGCTCTTACCAAACCTGTCTGCAACACACTCGGACAACAATACACTTACTTCATCAATTGGGCTTCACCATCAATGCACAAAAGTCTTACCTGTGTCCTGCACAGATGCAGACTTATCTAGGAGCTACTATCAACACTCTACGAGCTCTAGCCTCTCCCAATGCAGCCAGAATTCACAAGATTCAGTCTTTGGTACAACAGTTTCAGCCCAATCAAACATTACCAGCCAGAGTTTTCATGCAACTGCTGGGAATGATGGTATCTCGCATCGCAATCGTATCTCATGCAAGGCTTCACATGCGTCCTCTACAAGAATTTCTAGCAAGTCAGTAGTGTTGGTAAACGGCCGCACCCATCGCTCTATGCAGTGGTGGAACCCACAAAACTTATCAAAAGGGCGGCCCTTCATAGACCCTATTCCACAGACTGTGCTAACTACAGACGCATCTCTCACCGGTTGGGGTGCCCATCTCCAACATTACACAATCCAGGGTATGTGGAGCGACAATCGCAAAAGTCTCCACATCAGCTACCTAGAACTTCTGACAGTGTTCCTAGTACTCAAAGCTTTTCAGACTCACCTTATAGGCAAAGCTGTCCTAGTCCGCACAGACATGACAGCAATGTACTATGTACAAAAACAAGAAGGGACCCACACACTCCAACTGTCACGCCTCTCACAGAACATTTGGAACTGGGCAATTCATCACAACATCCATCTCCTAGCAGAACACCTTGTAGGAGTAAACAACCAGATTGCCGACCTCGTCAGCAGACAGAGGCCGCAAGTTCATGAGTGGGAACTTCATCCCCAAGTCCTTCTTCCTTACTCCCAACACTGGGGATTTCCACAAATCGATCTGTTTGCCACAGTAGACAATGCAAAATGCCCAAACTTCGCATCCAGGTTCCCACACCCTCTATCCAAGGGCAATGCCCTATGGATGAGTTGGTCAGGGATATTTGCCTATGTTTTTTGCCTCTCCCACTACTTCCATTGCTAGTTCGGAAGCTCAGACAAACATCCCTTACACTGATCCTAGTAGCCCCCACATGGGCTCGTCAACCTTGGTATACCATCCTGTTAGAACTGTCAGTGGTCCCACATCAAAAACTACATCTCACCTCCAGTCTCCTCACTCAGAGCCGTGGAGAAATCAGACATCCAAATCCCAAGGAGCTCAACCAAGCGATTTGGCTCCTGAAGTCATAGAGTTTGGTTATTTAAATCTGCCACCAAAATGTATGACTATTCTAAAAGAAGCAAGAAAGCCTACTACCAGGGCGTGCTATGCAGCAAAATGGAAAAGATTTGTTATCTGTTGTAATAACAACAAAATCAATTCTCTAGACGCTTCTATACAAAATATTGTCTGTTACCTGCTGCATTTACAGCAAACGGGGTTAGCTTACACATCTATTCGTTTACACCTTGCAGCAGTGGCTACCTATTTGCAAAACAGACATTTATCTCTTTTCAAAATTTTACTAATGAAAGCTTTGATGGAAGATTTGAAAAGGGTAATACCACCAAGAGTTCCACCTGCACCAGTGTGGAATCTTCATTCATTCATTAATCTTTATTCGGTTTAAAAAACCATAAAAGATACAAGGTAAAAACAGTTCATACATATTAATAAGCAGAATTTGAATGAAAATCATTTCCTGGTTACATCTTAAGACTAATGCAGAAATATTAAAATGTTGCATTTATAATAAAAAAGAAAAAGGAACAGCCAATCGATGAATCAGATAAAATACAATAAAAAAGCCAAGATGACTGTTCAGTATATTTAAAAAGTGGAGGGAAATATAAATGGTTTAGAACTTTCTTCATAGGTTCTAATCGACAAAGTGCAAATGCTATAGTAGTGCGTATAAGTACTTGAGACCGCACGTAGCTTGTACAAAGTGCATATAGGTATCTGAGGCTTTCCACCTAGATTCTAGACAAGTATAAAGTGCCATTGCAAGAAAGTGCATATGACTATCTAGGGCAACACATACATATTTACAGTTTTAAAGTTTTAAGCCTTTTTTCCCCTTAATAAATTGACATCAAACATATATCTACTAACACTAAAAACAGTTCTCTGTGAAGCATCAGTTTTTAGTATTCTTGTTGCATCAGAGCAAGACCTAATTCCCAAGTTGCGACAGATGGGTTTAATCCATTTACGCCTTGAGATAGCATATGCTGGACAAAAAAATAGTATATGATCATTTTCTTGTACATTAAGTTGACATAAAGGGCAGTGATCGTCATTATCAACGCCATTTTTCCTACCCCATTTCGCTGTGTTGGAATTAGTTTGCAGAACACATAACGAAACTTCATGTACAATGCTTTTGCCAGCTGAGTTTGGATGTCATCCAGATATTGCTCAAAGGATGGGGAAGATTTTGTGAGAAGGAACTGAGATGTCAATCTACCAATGTCTGAACTGTGCGAGACACTGTTTTGCATATATGCCCAAAATGTTGTTTTCAATATTTTTTTAGAGGGCGGTGTCAGTAAAGCGTGCGCTTCCCAATAATGGTTCAACCCACGTTTTTGGAACCATGTACGCACGTGCTTAACCCACTGAAGGCTAGCACACTGGTCAAACCATAATATCTCTTCTAGCATTTCTTTGTAGCTTGAAAGATCTGCGGTGGTCCACAATCGCACCTAGAACAACAGCGTTCTCAGAATAGCCTGATGGTCAATGTGTTTTATATTCAAATCCATAACAATGGGAATAACTGGTGTGCGTACAGGAAGTCGTAACAGCATCCTAAAAAACATATTTTCTTCCCCCGCAAACGTATTTCTGCAAAGTTTTGCTCCATAGAGGGTTGCTGATTGTGCCCTATATTTGTACACTTCTAGGGCAGGAGACACTGCCCTGGTTATGCTATTCTGGTGTTTTTTAAATATTGGCGCTGAATTTTGGAACAGAATGGTCTTGCATTTTTTGTAGATGCGGGTACCAGGACAATTTGGTGTCAAATGTGATACCTAAATAATTGAAATTCGACACATATTCTAGCTTCTGCTTTTGAACAGTGATATTCTTCTTAAATGATTTGTGCGGTTTAACTGCCATGTATTTTGTTTTACCAGAGTTTATTTCGAGGCATTTTGAATCGCAATACTCACTGAATGAGTCTAATAGGTTTTGGGGTCCCTCGGGGTTTGAGATATTAAAATAGTGTCATCCGCGAATAAAAGGACTGGCACCTCACCTAAATTTGGTGAATCATGTCTACACCCCAGAAGATGTTTCGGGACGTCATTTACATATAATGAGAAAAGGGTGGGTGCCAGTACACAGCCCTCTCTTACACCCCTCCTTATGGGGATTGCCTCGGTAAGTTCACCCCTCGGACTCCATCTAACCTTTGCATAGTTATCTTCGTGTAATCTCATTATCTATATCCGGAGATGTTCAGGTACACCCTGGGTTTTTAGAGCGCACCAGAGCAGATCTCTAGGTATAAAGTCGAAAGCGGCCTTCAAGTCTATAAACGCTATGTGCAAGTGGCCTTTCTTTAAAATCGTGTATTTCCACCCCATACAAAGAAGTCTAAAAGCCTGATCAATTGTACTGGTTCTTGCTCTAAACCCAGCCTGGTACTGCTATTAAAATATTATTTCCCTCTGCCCAATCATTTAGTTTTGATAAAATCTGCTTAGCATAGATCTTTTGTAGGGTATCGATTAAACTTATTGGCCGGTAGTTTGCCGGGTCTTGACAATCTCCCTTTTTAAAAATTGTAATGATTTTTGCCCCTTTCCAAGACTCTGCTATTGGGGCACCTGCCGCCACAGCATTACAAAGAAGATTAATATACGGTCCCCAAACAGCTTTGTCATGCCTCAACAGGTCACCTGGAATTTTATCAGGGCCTGGGGCCTTCCCGGGCTTAACTGCGTCAATAGTTGCCATGGTTTCTTCTATACTAAAGTAAGGGATATTAGTTTGTTCCATATTGATAATTGCAACAGGGTTTGTTATGTCTTTGCTGATTGTTTATTGATTTAGTGGTAGTCTCTGAATATAATTTGGAAAAATGATTGAACCAAGTACCCGAGTCCAAAAAAGGGATCCCTGTTGCTTCTCCCCGTTTTATTACCATTGGCTATTAGTCTCCAGAACCCTGCATGGTCCTTTATTTTGGCTGTGATAATCAGTTCCGTCCAGACGCTGTTGTCCCAATCTCTCTTTGTTTACATTAATAATCTTTTGTACTCTGCCCTTTTGTCTCTCAGTGCTTTTACATCGTTTGATTTTGCTCCCATTATAAGCTCGCTGTTTGATTTACGACACTCGCTATTATACCACTGGTTAGCTGAGGCGTATGTGGCTACTTTCCCACCTCATTCTCTCTAGAGATCTTACTCAAGATCAATTTTAGTGTTTCTATCATTTTGTGATGCATCTGCACTATAGGAATCTCTGAAATGGGCAATTCAATGTAAGGAGAGATGACATCTGAAAAAGTGTTGTAGAACCTTGTCATAACCTAGTCTTTACCCACTATTGATGGCCATTTCAGGGCTCTACGGTTGTTACTAACTATGGATTGAGATTGAATTGAATGGCTCTCATTATTTCTCCTGTTCGTGGGTTGGAAGAGGGAACCTACAAGTGTTAAGTATAAGGGGTAATGATTGCGGTCACCTCTGATTTCAACTTTTAGGTCGTGGATGATAGGCCAGAAGTTAGCGGATACCATTATATAGTCAATGCTACTCTTAGTAATTCCCCTGCTAAATGTAGGGGCACTTGGTCTGTCTGACGGCAATCTACCATTGCAGGCCCCGAGTCCCTGCCCTGAGACTAGTCGAATAAGTTGTGAGGCTGCAACTGTGCAGGGCACTGCAGGACCGGCTTCCGGGGGGGGGTGGAGGGGGGAGAGATACTATTTGCCGTAACCACCTCTTCAAACATGTTTTCCAATCCAACTATAGGTTCGAATTTGTGGTTGAAGTCACCCCCCACAATTGCCAATTCCCTAGGGTCGATTGTGCTAAAATATTTGTCTAACAGCTCTATGACAGGAGATTCCTTGTTGGATGGACTTGGTCTATTATAAAAGTTTACTATATAAATTTCCGTTTTATCATGTGTTATCTTTATCCCCATTATGTCTTGAGTTGGAAAATCCAGCTGAGTTATGTCAACACTTAGGGTAATTTTGACCAATAGAACAAGACCACCCGACGGTCTACCTCTTACTGAGGGAATAGCGCTAATACTAAAGGTTTTATACCTGAGCTTATAAGGAGTTTCTAGTGCCCAAGGTTCTTGGAGCAGGCAGATTTCACTGCGATTAATATATTCCTGCCATTCACCATCTTTTAGTTTGTTTCAGCCCTGCTATATTCCATGATATCAAACGTAATTCAAATTGCTGAGTTGGTGCACTCCTTGGATCAGGGCTATCTGGGTCATAATCTGCACT
This sequence comes from Calotriton arnoldi, assembly GCA_963921515.1. Taxonomy (NCBI): domain Eukaryota; kingdom Metazoa; phylum Chordata; class Amphibia; order Caudata; family Salamandridae; genus Calotriton; species Calotriton arnoldi. Next base: position 600,266 of record CAWUFW010005613.1, read on the forward strand.
TATTGCTCCTCTATCTACTCGATTAGCATGATACTTAGCAGTGGGGTCAGTTAAAGCTAGATCTTCATTAGGAAAGTTAAGGGGCCCCACGCTTTGGTCGAGTATTGAGGGCAGCATTGGCTGTCAGTCAACTGCCTCCGAGTTGTTTTTCAAAGGATCAGAATTTAGTTGCGGTCTAAGATTTGCAGATTCTTGATGGTTCCTTTCTATGGTACCATGGGGATTATATACTCTAAATCTCACTGGGCTGCTGGCAAGTGGACCTGTTCTTAAATCAAGGGCTACTAATCCATCAGCTATATATTGTTTGTTTTGTTAGGAGTATGATATCAAAAACAGAATTTTTAGTAGTTCGGCCTTCCACCTCAAGTAGATCGGAGCGTATTATGGATCTACAGTCGCGGTTATGTCTAATCCAGTGTATTACTTTATTTTTCAGGGACTCCTCATCCTCCCTATATGAAGAGAGACTAAGTTTGGGGATGTTTGTCAGTCACTTTCCAGCCCATATGCTCGGGGGTACCAGTTTTCCTATAAGTGGTAAAAAGCTGCCTGTCTTCTATATGGCTAGCGGATTGGTGTCTCATATGCTGTGTAGCATGTTGGTCCTGCTCCCATACTGTGCTTTCCCTACCCATTCTACCCCAATCAATGTGACCCCCCCCCCTGTTTATATTGGGTTGGTTATTTTTGTAGGTGCTATTCCTCTGTGCTCCCCTTATCCACTCATTCCTAATCTCAGGTCTAGATCTTCCCTGACTACAGTTCATTCTATTTTCCCAAACATGCCTATTCTCGAAAGTTTTGTATAGTGAGTCAGGTCTTGAACCCTCGGGGTGTATATCAACTGTTGGATCCTCCAATTTTTTTATCTCTTTTCACTAAGTCTTGTATTCTCGAGTTGTCTTTTACAAGAGTTCCGGGGTTGATCTGGCTCCTCTTACAGCATGCACAATATTCATTTAAAGCAGGTTCCCTAACTGACCCATTGTTACTGGTCAGGTTACCTATTATTACCTTTAGGTCAGCGACCTCTTTTGTTAGTGTGTCTAATTTCTGGACGAGGTTGACTATCAGTTGCATGCTTTTGTTGGTTTGTGAACTGGTGGCCTGTGTAACTGACATTTTTGGCGGGTCATGGGGTACGCTAGCTTTCCCTTGTATATTAGCGTGTTGATATGCCTGCATATTTAAGTAGGGTAACTGTGTGGGTATTTCCGTACTATCACCATCTGGTCCTGTTTCTGAAGCTAGGGGGGAGTACCTATTAGAGCAAACAATTGGTGTAGGGGTCTCTCTCTCAGCTCTATTTAGCGTGGCTGGTACACGGCACTTCTGTTCCTGGCGAGCATCATGGTCGTTCTGACTATTGAGGGTGTGTTGGGGGAAATAATGTCTAGTGTACTTCGCGGGGTCTCAATTGTTACAGTTGTCAAATCCTTTGTTGTAAGGTTCTCTATTTGGGAACTTGGGTGACATTTAGTATAGAAGGCAGTAATTTTTGCTTTGCTCTTACTTATTGATTTACATTTAGTGTTTAGCATTGATTCCACCTCTTCAATCAAATTATCTATTTCTTCAATAGAGCAATTTTCGGCTGCGCTCTTTTTTTTATTTTTGAGGATTTACTCTTAGCTTGGTCTTCAAGGGCCTTGCGTTTGCCCATTTTGTAAACAGATTTTGTATGTTTTAGGGCTAGGGGGAGCGTTCTATCCCAAAAGTACACCCACACAAGATACACTTACGGATCCCCCTTTCCTTGTAGCTAGTACTAGACTAATATAGAGCTCCACTTGATGAGAGATGTACAGTCACAACAAGACTCCGAAAGAAAGGAGGAAGTTTATGATCTAGTGGTCCAAGGTGCACAGATCACCCTCAGTTCGCCCCTCCAACGTAGTATCTAAATAACAGATTTGTGTGTCTTTGTGTAAACCGTTCCTCTGTAATAGAAGTGTCTGAAGTTGGATATACTCCCAATTTTTAGTAGGAAAGAGTTCAATAATCTTTTTTTTAGTGTTGCTGTTGTCAATAAGTCTGAAAACGGTTTAAATGTATTACCTATGGATTAAGATTGTAGAGCGCCAAACTCAAGGGGGGTGGCCCTGCCCTTCCTCTTCCTGGCGCAGACGGGCCCGCCCTTGGCCCGCGCACGTCCCGCGCTGCGGGGCCCGATCACTGCTTTTGTGCGCCTCTGGGCGCACGAAGAATGTGGCGATGGCCGCGAAGACTGCTGGGGCTTGTGGTCCTGGCCGGTTTGCTGCTGCCCCCTCCTCTCTGAAAACGGGCACTGTGGAATCTTAATATTGTCCTTACAAGATTTATGGGTCCACCCTTTGAACCCTTACATAAATGTCCTCTACAGTTCCTCTCATGGAAAGTTGCTTTCCTCCTTGCTATCACTTCATTGAGAAGAGTTGGTGAGCTGCAGGCTTTAACCCTGGAAGAACTTTTCTTTCAACTCCATAAAGATAGTTGTTCTTTGCACCAATCCAAAATTCCTTCCCAAAGTGGTTTCTGCTTTTCATATTAACCAATCAGTTGAGTTACCTGTGTTTTTTCCTTAACCTGATTCAGTGGCAGAAAGAGCTTTCCACACGCTAGACGTTAGAAGGGCTTTACTATATTATATGGAAAGTCAAAGACTTTCGCAAAACCAAACAACTATTTGTTGCATTTGCGCCCTCTCACAAGGGCAGCCCCATCTCTAAATCAGGCATTTCAGGATGGATTGTTAAATGCATTCAAATATGCTATGCTAGAGCCAAAAGAACTTATCCATGCCTCCTAGAGCGCATTCTACACACAAGATGGGGGCTACTATGGCCTTTTTAGGCAACATTACTCTAGTTGACATATGTAAAGCAACTACATGGTCTACACCACACACATTTACTAAACACTACTGTGTAGATGTGTTAGCAATGCAACAAGCTAATGTAGGACAGGCAGTACTTAAAACACTGTTTCAGACAACTGCAACAGCTACAGGTTAGCCACAGACTTTGGAGTGTACTGCTGTAAAGTCTATGCAAAACATGTGATCTACAGCTCACATGCCTCGGACGGATAATGTTACTTACCCAGTAAGCATCTGTTCTTGGCATGTAAAGCTGTAGGTTCACATGCGCCCACCCGAATCCCCGGTCTCCTGTAGTTGTTGCAGTTTCTCAGTTTACATACATACGCATGGACATCTCTAGTCCACACTTACTAACTCCATTCTCACCCTTTGCGGGAAAACAATCTAACAATGGAGTCGATGACCATGCGCACTATCACCGAAAGGAGGAGTCACTGTACCTTGTGACTGGAAAGACTTCTTCGAAGACAGAAACAACTTGCAAACAGCCCTACCCAACACTAGATGGCAGAAGTATGCAAAGCATGTGAATCTACAGCTCTACATGCCAAGAACAGATGCTTACTGGGTAAGTAACATTATCCTTACACTTGATTTCCTTTTTCTGATGCACATTGTTGTACCTTATTCCTACTAACTTAAACGTAATTCTCCGTTGTCAATTAACTTCACATGCCTTGGCCTTAGATCATATACCTTGTTTTTAGACAATCATGTAAATTAAAAGTAACGTTGCCAGTATTACACGTTTACTCTAGTTACAACGGTACTCGAGTACTCGTTTACTCTAATTACAATGGTACTAGAGTACTGACTTGATTTGAGAGCAGTTTGCAATTTCCCCCTATAGTTGAAGTACATTGTTTAGAATTGAGATTAGTTTGTGCTTTACAGTATTCTCTGCATGTTCTTTTCTTCACAGGTTCTGCCGGATATGACAATTTTGCAGAGGAGGATTCCCTTAACGTTCCGGGATTCTGCCACCGCACCTCTTCGTAAACTGTCTGTGGATTTAATAAAAACATACAAGCACATCAATGAGGTGAGGAACACGTACTTTTATAGTGTAAAACTAAATTGTATTTATCTCTGTTTATCTTGATGCCGAATACCACATTTTCTAGATAGATTTACTGTTGCGGTAACAGCTGATTTGTGCTTAGTAAAAAATGGATGCCAAACAGTGCATGTTCAGTCAGTCGTAACTGGCCCCTTTTCACTGTTCATTGTGGATGTGATCACTGACTTTTTTCTCACAAGCCAGCCAGACGCAACATTTTTCCTTCTCATATGTTGTCAGTTAGGTATATGATTTTCCGATTACTTAGCTGAATGACTAGTGTCATGTGAACTCTACAACTGTCATACCTTTTTGTATTCTGTATGCATATCTTGTTCACAATCCTATACTCAAAATATAATTGCTGCTAAGTCTTGTGCGTTCTAACAGGTGATTTGCTCTTGAGGCACGTAAAAACCTGTCATTGTATTTCACTAAAAAGTAATAGTTTTAAGGGTTGACACTATAATGAGTCTTAGAATGATGCATGAAAGCCTTGGTTCCCAGAAGGTCAGGTCGTAGGGCTTAGATGCCAGTAGAATATTTAACCATTTTTAGGTTGACCCTGGGCAGCGCATGCGCTGCTCTGCCAGCCATGCTGTATTGGAGTATGTACTTGAAGCCCCGCCCAATCTCCGCCCATATTGGTCATTTGCTTGTCATTGTCTTTCGGAAATGCTGGCTTCTGATTCGTTATTAGGCTTGATGGTCCCTCCTTAGTACCGCCTTGCCTTCATTTGTAACCTCCCATGAGAACTGGCCCTTTTACTTCGGTTGTTATACGGTACGTCTTCTTTAGTCTGTAAGCACTATTTTCTTTAATGAGTTTCTCTTACTGCTAGAGGGACTCTCATGTGCAGTTGTGACCACCAGTTTGTTTAACTCATAGCAAACTGGGAGCTCTTCAGGGGCCATGGGAGACGGAAGGGGCAACTCGGGGATGTCTTTAGGGAGGGCAAAGGTGCATGATGTAAACTCCGCTAGATTTGGCATGTTTATTTTCTGAATGAACATCTATGTTCAACATGAATATGCTTTAGGTTGGCTCCTCCGCTCACTTGCTAAAGACCATGACTTCAACAAAGGGCTCTTACCCTCTTTTCTCGATTTGTTCCTCTGTGAAATGGATCCAAAAAAGAACAAGCATTTGCAATGCAATAGGTCTCGCATTTACACAAGTTTGAGCTAGTGGCATTGTAAATGACAATACCTTTTATTTATGTTTTGTTATTTAAAACATAAATAGAAGGCATTGTCATTTACAATGCCAATAGCTCAAGCTTGCGTAAATGCGAGACCTATTGTGACTTGGGCAAGTGTTGCATCGGAGAGGCGCGGCGGGCTGGGGCCATCGACGGAACCACAGATTGGGCAAGGCAAGTGACGAGAATCCCCTGCGAGGTGAAGGAGAGTGTACGGGCGGACCCGAGCCTGACAGGAGAAATGCCACACAAATGCACACTGACCGAAATGTGGCCATTAGCGAGAGAGGGGACTATATTTCCTACTGAAGCGATTGAGGGGAGAAGGGGCTGCGCTTTGGTTCGACCGCGGAGGCGCTCCGAAACTGGACAAAGCTACTAAAAAAGGGAAAATAAAAAAACACAAGAGAGCAACACTAGAAGAACACAAGAAATAAGAACTGCAGTGGAAAGTATTTAATTGACCATCTTACCCAGAATAGAAAAGCAAAAAAAGGAGCTGAGAAAAGGGGGAATCACTGCGTATTGAGGAAGAAAACAGCTTTGATCAGGTAAGGGCAACATCTAGACTGATAACAAGTGATGTGAATAATAATTATTTATGCAGCGCACATTCTAATATGCAATGTACGCCTTGGCGCTTGAATACCTAGACCTGAAACTGGGGGTTGAAAAGTGCAAACGAATGAGTTCTCATGAAATATCTATTGACTTTGGTGATATGTGCCAGGAAATTCAAATACAGGGACGTAACGCAGGCCACTGCGCAGGGTGTCCCCTAAACTTTATGGGGTGGCCCTTCCCGTCAGGGGGCACCCATTGACCCCAAGACCAATGAAGTCTCGGAGCCCCTCATCCCATTTTGCAAAGGTAATGGGGGTGGAGCTCGGGCGTATAATTTTGCCTTGCGCCACTGTTCAAAAATAACTAATGGGGGCAAATGGGGGGTGGGGGGGCAAAGAAACATGTATTGAGGGCCCCCCTTCCGACCCTCAAAGCGGTTGCACTTTTTCACCTAGGGATCAACGCTTTAGCATTAGTGAGCGCACGGAGTCGCGCCATAATTGTAAATCCTTCCATCCTTCCCCGGGCTATGGTCGTGACTGGCTCAAGCAGGATTTCCACAGTGTGTGACCTTGAACATGTGCGTAATGTGATGGACTGGGCCTACACTGGGATGTTCTTTCAGAAGTTGCGAGCTCACCTTGACCGCTCTGGGCTGGCAGCAAAGGTGGGACAGGATCCATTCGGAAGGGGCATTAACGGAAAGAAAGAGACTTAAAATAAGCGATAGGTGGAAGACGAGGCATTATCATGAGAGAGAGGAAGTTGAGAGCGACCTCGCAGTGAGAGTGAGAGAGAAGGGGAAAGGAGAGCGGTAGAGAAAGAAGTAACTGCGCGCAATAGGTGAAGGGAGACTAGAGCAAGAAGGTAAGGGTAGAGTGAGAAAGATGAAGGCAGGTAGAAGGAAGAGAGGGAGCTAGGAAGACCATGACACAAGACCACAAGGAAGAGGATGAGAAGGGAACGAGATAAAGGCAGGAACAGAAGTAGAGGGGTGGCGAGTGAGACAGAGTAGGAGACAGACAGCAATGAGAGGGAAATAGAGGCGAAGGTAGGAGGAGAGCGAGGGAGAGAGCGGAATAAAACGCGAGGACAGTGAGAGCAAGCGCTTGCCATCTGTTTTCACTCAGCCGCTTGTTTATATTTGCATCGCGCTTTCACTTTTAGTGAAAGCGCGATGCAAATATAAGCAAGCGGCTGAGTGAAAACAGATGGCCCCCTACTAAAGATAAGAAATTGCTTTGCGACATCCGCAAAGCAGACGAGCCAGTCCGGATGGGCCGGCCGAAAGGGCGGCAACTAAAATACCCCATTTCCAATGGCAGGCCACCGTTTAGCATAAACGGTGACGCAAGCCAATGAAAATGAGGGGCGGGGCTTCGAGTCCCCTTCTGAAAACCCCTTATCCACAATATCTCTCGCCGAGCGAGCAGCGCATGCGCTGCAACGCTAGGCGAGACCTAAAAACTCTGGCTGCAAATGTCTCTTTGGACACACTCTCCCGCAACCGCGAACCCAACTGGAAGGTATTGGAGAGCTTCACTGAACAGTTCTCCAGTTCCAAAGTGGCAGCTCGCTGCTCTTTGCTCCTCGGCTCAGATTACCTGTGAAGGGTGTGCTTTCAGCCCCAGTTATACGTTGCTCTCACTCATTTGCTTTTCTCCCCCTGCCCGTCACATTGCTCTATTGTTTACTTCCCTATGCCCTCTGTTCCCCTTCCCCCACTGCGCCATCATTTTGCTTCCCCACACCCTCAGTTTTGCTTTCTCACACCCTCCCTGTCCGTGTTCCTTCTGCTACCTTCTGTTTGCAACGCCTCCTCCCCACCATACACTTTTAAACAAGCATTTGGAATGAAATAGGTCTCACATTTGCAAGAGTTTAAGCTATTGGCATTGTAAATGACAATGCCTTTTATTTCGGTTTTGAAAACCGAAACCTAAATAAAAGGCATTCTCATTTGCAATGCCAATAGCTCAAACCCGCGTAAATGCGAGACCTACTGCATTGCAGATGCTTGTTCACCTTTGTCCTGATCTCTGAAATAGGGCCTGTTGATTACTAGCATAGTCTGCTGGTGAAGCGGTTCTACCCTAGCTTGTAGCTGATAGATCAGTGATGCTAATAGAGTGCATGTTCATTGGTGATCAGATGTCCTGTCTGTACTCCTGTTTTATCCCTTTGCCTGAGAGGTTGATGACAGAATTAAATCATTGATGCACACCATCTAGGGTTGGCATCAGGGTCCTATTCACAATTGTTGCTCTGTAATAAGACAGCTGAGGTAATGTTGTGAGCCAGCAGTACAAGACATATATAGCAGTCCGTGATACCCAATACCAGTGCTGTCCCCTGGATATCTCTAGCCAAGCAGGTGCAACATTCTTACTCGTTATTTTCAATTTGGAGGATGCTCGGATCTGAGTAACGGGGGGGGGAAAAAAAAAAACTGTTAACAACTAATAGTTGGTTTTTGCTGTCGATATTTCTTCTCATAGAATAGACTTCATCAGGACAAATTGAGTATTGCTGTACAGTCGGAAATTTGGATATCCTTCACGTTTTCCTTTGGAACGTCATAAGTAGTCATTTTTAAGCAAACCTCGTTAAGCCAAAAGCAGGCTCTGCATCAAACATTTCAGCTAGAAAGCAACGAAATTATCTGCACACAAATCTTTATTTTTACTTTGCACCGTCATTGCAGTACATGTATCCATTAAAAACTATGATTAAAGCATATAAATTTAGATTTTAGGTTTGGAGTAATTCAGTACGAAAATGGTTCTAAAAATCCGTTTAATAAGCCTCTGTGATCAGTAGAGTTCGACAAGCTGAAAGTACCTTAATTACTGTTGGACAGAATCCAAAACGTGATACGCCCAAGCAGTCCGCAAATGTTACTTTTACCTAGGCCTCCTCAAATTGGTTCCACTACGCAAAGGTTTTCTAACTGGTATCTATGAATATGTAAGAAATGGGAGACTCCATATGGCAATGGCAAATGTAGGATTTTGTGGTTTCGCTTAGAGTGTCGGTAGTATTCTAAGGGTTTAGATGATGCAAGACTGTGGAAGTGTTGAGATCGAGGGAGAAAAGGATAAAGCGTTTTACAGAGATTAACTACAGCTGATCATCTTTGATCTGTGTCTGCCTGCAGCATGATATTTTTCTGAGACCTACGTTGTCCCATCTAAGGTATTGAAATAAATAAAACTTCTGTCTTAGTTTAGCGGGAGATAGAGCACATAAGTTATCTTGACTGAATTTTACAACTGGCTTTTCAAAGGTAGACCATGCTCTGTGGATAGAAAATATTTTTATTTATCTCCAGTCTTTATGAAAAAGCGTTCAAGTATTGATATTTGGATACTTTTTTTTATAAGGCAACCCCCATCTTTACAAACATACTTGGGTTATCCGTGTGTAAAAGAACAAACTTGTAGTTACGTTTTTATTTTCTTACTACTTAAGCCGAAAAATAGTCAAAAGCAAATCAGCGTAGAATTTGTAAGAAATGCGAATATATAACCTTTTTGTGAAAAGTGTATTATTGTCTTTGTCCTCCTCAAACATTTGCCTTACAAACCAGAAATAAAGTGCTGTTCACTTTTATTGCACAACAATGGTTTTTTATATCATCAATTTCAAGCAAATTTTTTTTTGGGCCATTGCGAGTTTTGTAATTAAATAAGATATAACTAAAGAAATATTATTGCTGTCTTTGCAAATAATTTCTCTTGGTTTTGAGTTACTGTACTCAGAAACTACATTTGTGTGTGCATATTCTGCTTCGCCGTTCGTGAATATCACCAGGCAGTGGTCGGATTTAAACTTGTGTATTTACCTAACTCAGTTTACTCTGCGCCCTTTCGCCCACTTCGCGTAGCTTTATGCAACGACCACGTGGTGACAAGTGGCACATTTAGAAACTGCTTGCTCGATGAATAAAAAGCGAAAAATGCGGCTCCAGAAAATGACATGATGAAAGATCCTCATGAAAACACTTCAATTTCATGAATAAGAGGAGCATTTGCGAGATTGATGTTACCTTCTTTTCGAGCTTCCCTTGGTACACTGGAAATGAAGATTGCTCTCTAGTGCCAAATTATGGCCTGTCACCTCTCTGACACGGGGCACCTTCCCGTCGTGACTTTTTAGCAAGTCTGTACTTCATTACATTTAATAGATACTGGAAATTGGAGACGTGAACGTTTTTCATATAACATTCTGAAGTGCATTAAGCATTTATAATTTCATGTTAATTTTTTTCTTTCATAATGGATAGTGTTGTAAGTGAATGTGATAATATTTTTAAAAAAAATCTAAGTATAATGCTAAGTTTTAAATACAATGATCTTATTATAACGAGTGACGGCGTCAAATCGTATTTCCGCCTCCATACAATTGCTGTTCTTTGGTGCCACCTTGTGGATTTTCGTATATCGTTTCCTAACGTACCTAAGACACGTCTTATTTATTGTCAAAAAATTAAGCAGTAGAAGAAACACTTCTTCTTAGTTGCCCCACGTCGCTGAGCAAGTTTTTATGCATAGCTTCAGTTATCAGAAGGCCTGCTTACAACTACCTAATATAACATAATTATCAATAACGTGATTACTGTTTCAGTGAATGAAATCCCGTATTTTCCATTGAATGCATTTGTACAGGAACCACTTGAAAGTATTTGCTAATGGAAAGGTTGTACAGTTGCAGAATCTGCAATGTCCAGCGGTTTAAGTCATGTCCCACATTTCTATGATGGGTGGGCTGAATGTGTTTTTTATTTAAATATTTGTTCAAGATATTGATGAGAATTCTCATTCTGTTTGGATGCAAAGAGTAATCTAGGCCTGGCAGTCTAGTATCTTAATGTTCCTGTTTGAGGAGAAAGTAGTGAGCGGTTTAACCAATCGGCACATTGTGGATTATATACATTTGTTTACATAATATTTCTGTGGCTGTCGGGAGATCAGATGTAGGCTTTTCTAAGAGGTTTGTTTACCCATGGTCGAATTTTTTTTTCCGGTTCGAGGTTATCCAGGATTCCATCTATCACATCCAGATCAACAAAATATTGATACAGCGCAGCCAATGGGACTTCAGATTTCTAATCGGGGTCTTTGGGTCATGAATAATATTTTCTGAAAAAATTGCAATGAACTGGCTTGCAGCATAAGAGCCTGAACTAGTAATTTTTAGTTGGAAATAAAATCCTTTAGGAAATTATCTCTCTCATACATTCAAATACGAGCAACCTACCCTCCCTGCCTTTTCAGAGGCGTACTATGTACATCCACATTTCAGTTATTAAATGTGTGCAAGTGTGTCCTCTTTGGGGAAGCAAATATCCGGGCACATTGGCTTAATGGTCTTGAGTTTTCAGTTTTGTAACGAGGTAAATCTGTTCCTGACGAAACATTGCTGTAGTATCATTTTTGTAGCATGTGGTGCTGTAGTTATAATGCTATGTACACTCCTGCCGTCTAGTGTTAATCACGGATGTTTGCAAGTTTTTTTTTTTTTCCTGAAGATGATTTTGGTCTCAATGCCTCGTGACTCCTCCCTGAAGCTCACAATCCACCAGGACAAAGACACCACCTTGTAGTGTTTCAGTTATCGGCTTCAGATGTTTATTTCGAGCTCTGGGACGAAAACTTTTGCTGTGTCTTCAACTGCAGTGACCGAATTTTCATGCTACAGCATCAGGAGACTCATCTTCAGCACTTCAAATTCGACCTGGACTGAAGGGGTTCGGAAGCCAGGTCGTATGAGAATTACGCTTGGGGGATGGCGGATAATGGCGAGCACACCCTTCCAGTTTTGCCATAAATCCAATTTTGCGTTCCAGTGGTTAGACCATTATTGAGTGTTCAACCTCTGTCTACCTTAACACTACGATGAAGCAAACTTCTCTGTCTGCCAGACCTTCAAAAAAAAAAACCTCTCATGAGTGTCCTGGACATGTTATAAAATGTAGCATCAGGATCCATTGAGTCGATCCTAGGGCGCGAAGATCTCGAGGGACCTTACTCAAAGGGTAAGACCAGTTTGGTCAAGTGAAAGATAGTCCTGCTACTCTTTCCTCAGATGCCTTCAACATCGAGAAAGGGACAAATTCTGGAGCCCCAAAGTAGCTTGCAGCTAGGACAGACAGAACCGAGGAGACCCATAGCTTGAAAGTCTGGGGTTTAACCTCAAAAAGAGTTGCATAGCCAGAATCGAACCCCAATTCTTTATCCGAGTCCTCATCATTTTACTTCACCCACTACAACCAAGCCTGCTCAGTATTGAAAGCTGGTCTCCGTTCCAGAGAAGCCTTGAGCCAAATGCTTCCAAATACAACTCGAAACCACACCTGCCAAGAGCTACTGGCCACACATTTTTAATGCCGAAATAAACACCAAACTCCGCACCAAAAAAGCCCAAGGCTTTAACTTCAGGGTTGAGTGAAAGGGCACCCCCACTGAAGCTTTCAGAGTGCGTGATTTTAGTCAAATGACTGTGTACATCTACCTGACATCAAGAAAGATTCTAGCTTGACCTCCACACCAATAGTCTGATCCTACGCCCCACAAGAAGAGGAGACTAACTTTTGAGGAGGCTATCTTGGAGAAGCTACAAGTCCAATCCCCATAAAGCACCCTCAAATTCCTAGGCAGCAAAACAGCAGCACCGCATCACACCCACCACCACTGCCAAGCTCTATTCCTTCACCAGCGCCATCACCATGTAGCACACCATTACAGAGGAATTTGTACACCTTCGCACACTTCAATCTCACACTTGAACCTTGACAGTAAAGCCCACAGGATCCATACTTTGAGGCACTTCTGATGCAAGTTTGGGAAGAACCTTGGGAGTACTATAATGCTGACCCTCAAGAGGACTGTATTCAGTTAACGTCTTACCCCCAGATGACTCAACAGCATACTCTGCCATCATTCAGAGGGTGTATGAGCATCATAACATCAAGCTACAAATTGTGGAAGAAAAGGTGGACTTTGTAGTTGAGACTTTATTGAAGACAAAGTTCTGTGCAGTTCTTGCCCATGCTAAGGAGCATTACAAAAGTGCGTCCGAGAACTGTAAACAGTCAGTAAAGAGCAGGGCAGACACACTCGGAGCTGAAAAAAATAAAAAGCTACCCCAGAAGACCCAATCTACAACAGGGGCCCTGTTCCTCCAGATGTGTTGGCTTTACACACAGTTTGCAAATGGATGTTTGCACAAGGCACAGATGATGCACCTTCTCTCGAAAAGGAGAGCCAGAATATTGACCTGAAAAGCATATCGATGTGGCGGCAGCTACATAGTGGTGTATAGTCAATTTAGTTGGTCTACAGAAGGTATTGTTGAGAGCAGATGGAGTAGCTAATCAGCCCAGGAAAATCTGCAATACTAACATCCATAGTGGGTTGGCTACAGCATTTACTGCGTCAAGGTAAGTCAACAGCAGCCTACAGAGACTTGTTAGGGCCCTAATACTTATGCCAAAGCAGATTTGAACACCTTGCCGCCACTTTTCAAACACGGTAGCCTCAAGTTTTGTAACTTCAATGGCGAACCCTGATGGTGTCAACGGGGAAGGCAGTTAGGATAGGGATAGCAGGGATTAGATCTTGTCCTTAATATGCCAAATACTACTTGACAAAAGGGAGTGGTCTGAACTACTACCTAGATCCTTTTTTTGGTTGCGCAAGATTACTTTAAACCACTGCCTCAAAATCAGTTACTTCACATAGTCAGAAGTTGAGAAATTTAGAAATTCTCTTAGATTTGCCTGTCCGTTACCATAAAAAAACCCTACAACCAAGGTCCTGTCGAAGTTTTCCCTCCACACGGTTAGGGCACAGTCATACGTTTCAGAATTCAAACCTGTATGCCAGCAAACTGGTTCTCCCAAAAGGCTTGTTTAATGCTGGCTTCAAAAGAAGAAAGCGTCCATGGCATGAAACCCACTGGAGACTTCCATATTCATACGCCAGTCATTGGGAGTGGTTCCTATTTGTAGAGGAACTTCGCCCTTTTTCTGGTATTCTAACTGGATCCAAAATGGCTGCTGCTTCATAGGGCATGTTTTTACCCAGCCTCCTCTTTTTGTACACAAGTGTTTCATACCACAACATTCACGCACACACACCTTCAGTGAACCAGCAGCTCTCAGGGAGCCGGTGCAAAGACATGCCAGGGCGTCCATTGAAGTGTTGCATACTTTTCTTGCCGTATGAAGCGATTAGGGCCCCAGACTTCTAGAATCCCTGACAACTTGCATGACTAGGAGTGCTGTCCAGAGGTCTCACTACACCTTGGCACCTTTTTAACAGCGAACACCCCTTCGGGCCTCAGGTGGACATGATGCTCAAGCAAAAAAATATGAAGACCTGGATACTGCATAGGTCATGTAGGCACCCCAGGACATAACTAGTATCTAGGTGTCTGTGTCAACAGATGCGTGGGAATGCAAAAGCTGCCATACTACCGTACGGTTCAGGCTACCAGCAGAATCACTCCTTTTAAGCGGGCCAAACCAAAATGTCCTTTCCCTGTGAAGGATTTAGAGATAATGGTCATGGAAGAAGAGGTGGCTCTGGAATTGGTGCCTCATCTCAAAGCAGTGACTTTCAAACAATCACCCATGATCATACAGCCTCCATTGAGGGGAGGACCAATGGTTTATTCCTTCTCCAGTGGGAGGAAATACCCTCTGACAAGTGTGCCCTTTCTGTAGTACAGCAAGGAAAACCACCACTACAACAGCATGCAATCAGTCAGGAACATAGACTGCCGGAAGAGGAAATACAAGTAGTTAGCAAAGGAGGGCATCTAACCAGTGCCCACACCAGCAGGACAAAGGAGTGTACTTCCTCTTCTCACTCATTCCAGAGAAACATGGTAATCTGCACTCTATAATTAACCTGTCACCATGAAACCGCTGCAACTAGTTGGAGCGTTTCAAAATGACAGTTCTGAAGGACGTCTTTCTCCTGCTTTGCACAGGTCAGTACATGTCAACCCTCGACCTCAAGCCTAGGAGCACAGTCTTGCATGACGTTACAACAAAATTTGTCAATGGACAAGCCATTTCTGGACCCACACATGCAGGTGATCATTACCATCTGTTCACTATCGCAGAAAACGTAAAATGCCCATGCATCACCTCCAGTTACCCAGAATTGCCGTCTATGGTCCCCTATGCTTCTGATATGCAGTGCTTCTGATCCCCTATGCAGTAAGCGAACGCAGACGTCCCTAACACATTTTAGTAGCACCAACGTGGGCAATGCATCCCTGGTTCTTAGTGTTTCTTGAAAAGCCGATCTACCCTCATGAAAAGCTGCCCATCAGAACAGATCTTCTAACAAGGCAAGAGGGTTGACTAAGACATCCAAACCTCAATTAAATCAATTTAGCGGTTTGATATAGTGATTTTTCACATGAGGTCCTGGAGTTTGGGTACCTCAAACCACCTGAGGAGTGCATGCTAATCCTGGGTGAGACATAAACCCACCACATATGCATGTCATGCCGCAATGTGTATTTTTTTGAATCATATTATAAATAAACAGAACCCTTGAAAGCATTGGTGTAAGACATCATCTGTTATTTGCTTCACCTTCAAAAGTCGGGGTTCGCATTCACATCCATTTGACCCCTCTCGTTCCCATATTACCCTCACCTGCTTTATTTAGTACCAATTCCTAAGCAGTCGCCTGACCACCTTCCTTCTGAATAACCACACACCCACCGTCATCAGCGGAGGACATTGACACAGGGGATGACAGTCTCCCCTAAGACACTGCCTATTTTCCAGACCCACAGGAAGATCCAGATAGTGTTAATGGCCTATGGGGTCACTATGACATAGACCCTGTAGACGACACTGATCCCGACCTATACCCCTCTAAACCTTCACCACCAGATGAAACAACAACCTACCATGAGGTCCTATCATATCATATATATATATATATATATATATATATATATATATATATATATATATATCTCCTATTATAAGGTGGATCTCCACACATTACAGGATGAGGATGATTTCTTAGTGGAAACACTAAGTAGGTCTCACAGAACAGTACAGTTCTTGCCCATGTTAAAGGGTATACTTAAGCCTACAGTGCAAATTTTTAAGCAACAAGTAAAATCTAGAGTCATAACCCCAAGGGTGGACAATAAATATAAGCCCTGTCCCTCCGATCCTACCTACATCAAGGGCCAGGTTCCCTCGGATTCTTTAGTGGTTCACACTGCCAGAAAAGGGACAATTCTCAGTGCACTGGGGATGCTGCACCAACTGATAAAGAGAGCAAAAAGTATGATTCAGCAGGAAAACATGTAGCCCCACAAGCAGCCAACCATCTCTGTATAGCTGATTCAGTATTCTTACTTTCCTGATGCAATAGAGCCTAATGGGATGAAATGCAAGAGCTTCTCTAGCATCTCTGATACCAGTACAGGCAAAGACGGGCTCAGTTAGAAGAGGAAGGCAAGATTATTTCCAAGGCTGCCAAACAATGTGCACAAGATTCAGCTTGTGCAAGGGAGGTGAATACAAGCATTTAATCAGAAGCCACGCATGACTGGAGTCTCTGGTTTTAAGCCTGATGTCCAACAACATCTACTTTACCTACCATTCGATGGTGAACATTTGTTCGGGCCACAGGTAGATTAAATGTTGGAAAAAATTGAAAGACACCCAACACCGCCAAAGCCATGGGTGCACTGCAAACATTCCAACACAGGGGCTCCTTTCGGAGAGGACAATATAGAGGAGAATTAAGAACTAGCACCTCTACAAAAACCGGCAGTGTGCAAAAGCAGCAAGGTTCCTATCTGTCCCAATACACCAGAGGGACATACTGTAGATAACATTACAAGAATGATGGAGAACGTAGTCGAGGATCCGCCTCTAAAGTCACTACTCCCACCTAACAGTGACCCACTAAGCCTCCCCCTCAACATTTAACACCAGTAGGGGGATGGCTCGAGCAATACCACAAACACTGGGCACAAATTACAGCAAATCAGTGGGTCCTTTCCATCATAAAGGATGGGTACCGCCTAGAACTTACAGCTACCCCACCCAGCATACCACCACAACACAACATGTCACCAGAACACCTCACACTCCTACAAGAGAAGGTCCGAGCTCTGCTTCCAAAAGGGGCAAAAGAACATGTCCCGAAACCACACCAAGGACACTGGGTGTACTCCCTCTACTTTCTTATTCTAAAAAAGGGTGGGACCTCAGGCCACTCAACAAATACATCCCATCACAGCACTTTCGTATGGTAACACTACAGGAAGCAATACCATTTCTACGGCAAGGAGATCGCATGACAGCCATGGACCTCAAAGACGCCTACTTCCACATTCCAATACACCTAGCACATCACTGCTATCTCAGTTTTCAAGTGAATTGACAGCACTATCATTTGAAGGTGTTGCCATTCGGAGTAACTACTGCACCAAGAGTATTCACAAAATGCCTCGCAGTAATAGCAGCTCATCTCCGGAAGGGGAGGGTAGGCACACAATTGTTCCAATATCTAGATGATTGGCCGATCAAGAGTGATACTGACCTGCAATGTCTGAAGGACACTCAAAAGGTAATCAACCTTCTACACAAATTAGGCTTCACACTCAATACAGCAGAATGAAAAATGTCCTAGCTAGCGTAACGGAAAGTTTCAATTCTATTAAGGACTCGGAGGCGAGGATTATGCTATTCTTTCTTCACTTTATTGAATAGCAGTCATTTTAAAGCAATTAGTAAAAAACTACCATTCCCATGAACCATAGGGAATGAGGCAAAGATTTAACAATAGAGTCCAAGTACAGAGTGTCCATGTGAACCACCAATCACAGGGCTTCAGTCATATCATAGTCCTCTGTCCACTTCAGTCCCCCCTCTTTCATCGCTAGTAGCCAGCCAGCTCGGACGCTTCAGGAATCCTGTTTGCTGGAGTCCCCTGAAGGAAGTAAACAAAATAATTAGGCTACAGCCATGGCTAAGGATTAGCCCTGTAGGGGGAAGAAACAAGGAAACTGCAATCGACAGTCTAAACAAGCAAACGTAAGCTGAGTAGGCTAAACAGTTTACTTACCCTGGTACGAGGGTGGGAAGCTACAAGAAGTTGTACCCTGGGTGGGATAATCCTCGCCTCCGAGTCCTTAATAGAATTGAAACTTTCCGTTACGCTAGCTAGGAAATTTTTCATTCTATGTCAGGACCGGAGGCGAGGATTATGCTCGTTTAAAGCTTACTCACCACCAAGCGAGCTATATCAATCACCGGTTTAAAGTAAAACCATTTGAAAGTAGAGTCTGAAGACCAATCTGCTGCATTCAGAATGTCTTCCAGACGTGCTCCCAGGGTAAACGCTTTAGAGGCCATTGCACCTCTAGTAGAATGGGCACCGAAGGCCCGGAGGTCTATGCCAGCCTACCTCATCACCCAACGGACCCAACGGGCTATCGTTGGAGAGGAAACAGCCTTGTGAGGCTTTTTGATAGCAATGAGCAGTTGACGCTCACCCGGAGGGCGAAATTCTTCCGCCATTTCCTCGTAGGCCTTGAGGCAGGCCACCACACACAACTTCGGAGACTCCGGGAATGCGGGATATGAAATAGTCGTCGTATTCGTCTTAGTCCGCCTACAGATAGTAAATGTAACCTCAGTAGGGGAGAAAGTTCGTCCCGAAACGTCCAAAGCTCGGACATCCGACACACGTCTGCAGGAGACGAGACAGAGAAGCATGGCTAACTTTGCTGAAAGCTCTTTACGTGAGAGGAATCTGTTTGGTTGCCATGACAGAAACAGGTTCAAGACCAGATTAACGTCCCAGAGCACGGAATACCTCTGTTCCGGAGGTAGAGAGAGGCGAATACCACTTAGAAGGCGGCAGACGAGAGGGTGTTCCCCAACGGGAGAGCCATCCACCATGATGTGTCCTGCTGAGATAGCAGAGCGGAGGGTATTAATCGTGCGGTAGGCCAAACCGTCCTCCGCCAGGCCAGCTAAGAAGTTCAGGACGGAAGTTACATCCGCTGCCACGGGATCACAACCCCGTCGCAGACACCAACGGGACCATCTTCTCCAGGTAGACCGATATCGCTTAACGGTACTGTCGGCCCAGGCCTTGGAGATGAATTTCTCAGCTGCTCCTGAAAGGCCCGGGACCGCCCATTGTCCCCGGTAATCCGCCACGCCATCAGGGCCAGGGAGCCCTGCACCATGAGCAGGCGAGGAGCTTTGTCCGGATTGAGCAGAAGGGCTGGAAAGCGGGGGAGTGGGATTGGAGAATCCCAGGAAAGTTCCAGTAGAACTGGAAACCAAACTTGAGACCTCCAAATCGGGGTGATTACCACCACACTCGCCCCTTGATGCCGAACCTGGGCTGAGACCCTCGTTATCATTGCGAACGGGGGAAAAGTGTAACCCGCTTCGTCCTGCCAGTTCTGGAGGAACGCATCCGTCTTCTCCGCTAGAGGGTCCGGCCTCCAGCTGAAGAAACGGGGAAGCTGGTGGTCCAGCCGGGAAGCGAAGAGATCGACCGAGAACGGGCCCCAAAAGCTTTGAAGGTCCGCACACCCCCGGATGCAGCTTCCACAGACTTGCATCGTGGAAGTGGCACGAATGGAAATCCGCCACCTGATTGTCCTGCCCAGGAAGGTACTCCGCCGTAACAGAGACCTAATGGTCTAGGCAATATCACCCAAAATTTGCCGAGAGGGCCTTTGACCTCGTGCCGCCCAGGTGATTGATGTATCGGACCGCCGAGATGTTGTCCATCTTGAGCAGAACACAAGACCGTATAGAGTCCTTGGTCCAGCACTGGATCGCGAACGAACCAGCCAAGAGCTCTAGACAATTGATATGAAACTGTTCTTGTGGAGACCACACCCCGCCCGTGGTGAACTCCCCACATCACGCACCCCAACCGGACCTGCTGGCGTCTGATTCGATAACGATGTCAGGTTTGGACCCAAAGATCGCCCTCCCGTTCCAGGCTTCCATGTTGGAAAGCCACCACTGAAGCTCTTTCTCTGGCCTCCGCCGATAGTGGCACTTTCTGTGAGTAAGAGAGGCCGCGCCGAAGGTGCATCGCCTTGAGGCGCTGAAGGGCCCCGGAAAAACGGCCTGGATAGAGGCTGAGAGAAGGCCCACAATGCGGGCTATCTGCCTGAGGGAGGTCCGAGACTGAGCCAGCGTCCGTCGGATTTCATGACGAATCTTCGTCATTTTGCACGCTGAAAGGCTGAGAGAAGCCTCGATAGAGTCCTTCAAGAAACCGAGAAAAACTATCTTCTGGGCGGGTATCAGGGTGGATTTGGTCTTGTTGACCACAAACCCCAGGCTCTGCAGTAGATTCACCGCCATCTGGAGCTGGAAGGCAAGTGTCCTGGGGCACTGTGCCATCAGCAAAATATCGTCGAGGTACACGATGAAACGGATTCCCGACGCTCTGAGACGCTCTATAACCGGCCGGAGGACCTTGGTGAAACACCACGGGGCCGAGGAGAGGCCGAACGGAAGTGTGGTGAACTCGTAAGTCCTGCCCTTCCAGAAAAATTGAAGGAACCTCCGGTGTGGAGGGAAAACCGGGATCGTAAGGTAGGCGTCCTTGAGGTCGAGGCGCGCTAACCAGTCGTGCGGGCGAAGAATATCGCGGAGGAGGTGAATCCGCTCCATCTTGAAGTGGCGATAAACAAGCCACTCGTTGAACTCCCGAAGGTTGATCACCGGCCGTTGGCCGCCATCGGGCTTGTCCACCAGGAACAGGTTGCTGATGACACCTCCGGGATGCGGGGAAGACTCCTCGATTGCCCCTTTTTGTAAGAGGGACCGCACCTCTTGGTCTACCAAGACGGCATCTGCCTGCGAAAAGCAGAGAGGCCGCGGTCGGTTGGGTTGCAACGGATCCCCTTGGAACTCTATGTGAAATCCCCGAACCGTCTGTAACACCCAGGCATCCCCCGTGAGCGAAGTCCAAGCCTGGAAAAAATGCGCCAGACGGCCCCCCACTCTTAGAAGGGAGAACACTCACCGGAATAGTTGGAGGCGCCACCGCCTCTGCCGCCTCTATTCTTGCCACTGCGACCTCTGGTTGGGTAGAAATTCCCGAAGCGTGCAGAATCCTGATACTGGCCTTGGTTGGAGCCTTGTCCCCTGTTGTTGTAGGGACGGCCGGACGAGCGGCCCCTGCCTCGTCCGGCCCCACGGAAAACCCGGGGACGAAAAACCTTTCGAAAGGAGGTCTGGGCCCTGTCCAGGGACGTAAAGGTATTAACGAAACGCCCCAGCTCTCTAATGACTGGTTCCCCGAAAAGCCCGCCCTGGGAGACCGGGTCCGCTTCAGAATCGGCGAGGTCCCCTAACTTTGGGTCTACCTTAATAAAAGGGACCGACGCCGTTCGGTGGACAGGGTGCAGTTGGCATTCCCTAGAAAAACCACCGCCCGTTGTGCCCAGGAGGAAAGGGGTTCGGGGGAGATGAGGGACCCGGAGGATTTGGCTTCCTCCGCCATATCTATAATTTTGGTGAGGGGGTCCCAAGGTATCGAAGAGCTTGTCTTGGCAAGCCCGCCACGATCTATCAATTCCCTTCTTGGGGTCTTTGACAAATTTCTGTAGGAAGGTGGCCATGCGAGGGTCTGTCAGGAATGGCGGCCACCTTACCTGCTAAGGAGGGGCGGGGGCACTCCGCCCGGAGACAGTTGCGCGTGCCCGGTTCTAGGGGCTGGCGAATGCGACTCGCCACATACTGGGCAACCTTGTCTGAGGGAGCCCAGTCCGAGGACCTAGGGTGTAGGATATCATTAGGGTTCAACATATCGGCACAGAGGTCTTGTTCACTGGGAACCTGAGGGGGGCGTGAGGGAAGCCAAGGGCGAGAGGGGCTGGCCTCATAGTCAGGCGCACCTTGGTCGTCATCAGCCGCAGCTTGGTCATCAATCCCCGGGGTAACCAGTGGCGCCGGTGGGTTGGTACTGGCTAGGAACGCCTGCTTAAGGCGGGCAAACGCGTCAGCGTCAACTCCCATGTCTCGGGGGCGTTTAGGAGAGGGGGGCTGGTTAGCCAGAGAGTCCCTGGGTGGGGCAGAAGATTGCGCAGTTTTCGCAGCCTTGGCCAGCCGGTCACAGGCCTGCTCTATTCTGCGGGACAGGCGGTCTTCCAAAGGCGCCATTGCTTGCGCAACCGCAGTATGGATAGAATTGTCCACCGCATCATAGAAGGTGTCATCCCACGGCAGGGCGGACAGGGGATCCGCCTCCCACTGATCATCCTGATAGGTTTCCTCATAGGCATCCATAGCACCCGAGGAGAGAAAAACCTGCACAGGTAAGTGGGAATAGGGGCGACAGTAGTGTCACAATGAGGGGGGGCTCGATGTCAGCCTAGTAATAGGGCGAGCAGTGCTCGAGTTTTGATGGGCCGTGAGACCCTGGACCCAACAGCCCTGGTGCAAGGAATATAATCGAGCAAAAACCTGCCTGGAAAAGGGCCCAGCAATACTGACTCCACAAGGAGCGTAGAACGGAAAGGCCTAATACTGACCCCCAGTGCCAAGGAAAAAACGCTGCCTAATGGCAGTATACTGACCCGGATCAATCGCGGCGTAAGAGGGGCGTGAGGCACCAACAACAGACTGCCTAATGGCAGGGAAAGCAACCGACCCTAACGGGCGTCTGAGGCAGGACAAGGCTCTCGTGCGGCGCTGCTGCTCGGCTGAGGAATGCGCGGAATGCCGAGAGCGCGCGCCGCGGGCTGAGGAGCACACCGGCGCCCTCTAGCGGCCGGAGGAGCGGACTGTGAGCCTGGCACCACAGTCACCGGCCGTTAGGGAGTTGAGGTACTCCCACGGCCGGGATCGGGTCTACCCGAGTAGCGGGCGACCCGAATCAAAGTCCTAAAGGGAAAACAAGGAAAGCAATGCCTGAGGAGAAAATAAACGCGCAGCGGTAAAACTCCCCGCTAGGCGCGATCACATGAAAACACAGCAGAGCAGCAAGCTCAATACAGCATGAAAATAACAGCAGAGCAGTAAGCTCAATACATCAAGCAAGGCTGAACATTAAGCAATGAAGGCAATATTAACATGAAACATGATTAAATATGTAGAAAACACTAGATCTAAATGCCAAGAACATTCCAGAATCTCAGAGAGAAACAAGGAAGCACTTATCTGGCTGCAAGCAGCGAAGAAAGCGGGGGAACTGATGTGGACAGAGGACTATGATATGACTGAAGCCCTGTGATTGGTGGTTCACATGGACACTCTGTACTTGGACTCTATTGTTAAATCTTTGCCTCATTCCCTATGGTTCATGGGAATGGTAGTGTTTTACTAATTGCTTTAAAATGGCTGCTATTCAATAAAGTGAAGAAAGAATAGCATAATCCTCGCCTCCGGTCCTGACATAGAATCTCACCTGCAACCTTTGTAAATGCAGCAAGTCATGGGCGCATCTTTAAACTCTGTTACAGCCAAGGCCTAGCCGAGTCCAGAAAGGGTGCAAAAGTTTCAGTTCGCATTACCTCTTTTTCAGTCACGTCATAGTCAAAACACTGATGTGTTTTCTTGGGATGATGGCGTCCTGTATCTCCATAGTGCAGCACACACAACTGCAAATGTGCCCACTTCAACGCACTCTGCAATCACAGTGGTCTCAAGCGGAGGGGCATCTGCAAGCTCTAGTGTTGGTAGAGCTATCGACCCATTGCTCTTTGCTCTTTGCAGTGGTGGAAAAGCAACAATCTGTTGCAGGGTCAGCCTTTCAAAGCCCGAATTCCGCAAATCACCGTTACAACAGGTGGGTCTCTACAGCATTGGGGGGCACATATTAGGACCTTGCAGTACGTGGCCACTGGTCCCCACCTCAAAAAACATTTTCACATCAGCCATTTAGAGCTTCTTGCGATTCAACTAGCTTTGAAAGCTTTTCAGCAACATCTTTACAACAAAGTAGTTCTAATCCGTACCGACAACATGACCGCAATGTATTCTATTAAAAAACAGGGGAGCATACACTCCATAAGCTCTCCCACATAGCAGAGCAGTTATGGCACTAGGGCATACATCACAAAATCCACCTCCTAGTGGAATACCTACCAGGGGTGGACAGCGACTTCGCAGATATGCTCAGCAGAATGCATCAGCAAGTACACGAGTGGGAAATCAACACAACACTCCACCACTCATATTTCCAACGGTGGGGAACCCCAGAGATAGACCTTTGTGCAACCCAGCAGAACAAAAAATGCCAAAGCTTTGCCTCCAGGTTTCCTTGCCCACAATCCAAGGGCAATGCTCTGTGGATTAACGGGTCAGGGGTATTTGCTTATGCTTTTCTCCCTCTCCCACTCATTCCTTACGTGGTTCAGAAGCTAACAAACATACCTCACACTAATCCTGATAGCCCCAACATGGGTGTGACAAACATGGTTCACAACCGTACTACAACCATCTGTAGTGCCACATGAGAAACTGTTTCTCTGGCAACATCTTATAATTTAGGAACAGGGAAAAGTAATACATCCAAATTCCATACAGCTCAATCTGGTGATTTGGCTCTTGAGGTCTTAGAATTTGGGCACCTTAATCTACCACAAGAAAGCATGGACATTCTAAACAAGCACGCAGGCCAGCCACGTGAGCCTGTAATGCTGCCAAATGGAAAAGATTTGTACATTACTGCTTAGCCAAACAAATCCAACCATCCTCGCCAGCAGTGCAAGACCTTATTGGTTGTCTCTTTCATTTACAACAAGCAGGCCTTGCATATACCTCGATTAGACTACGCTTAGCAGCTCTTGCTGCTTACATGCAAAACAGACAACATATGTTGCTCTTTAAAATTCCAGTAATCAAGGCATTTATGGAAGGACGAAAAAGAGGCTTCTATCCCACCAGCACCAGTCTGGACCCTAAATATCGTTCTCACTAGACTCATGGGAACACCCTTTGAATCACTACATTCTTGTGATTTACAGTTCCTCACATGGAAAGTAGCTTTCTTAGTAGCCATCACATATTTCAGGTGAATAAGTGAACTTCAAGTGCTCACTTTAGAAGAACCTTTTTTCCAAATCTATCCAACTAAATTGGTATTTTATATTAATCCAAAGTTCCTCCCTAAATTTGTTTCCGCATACCATGTTAGTCAAATAATTGAGCTATCAGTATTCTTCCCTAAACCAGATCCAATTGCAGAAAGAGCTCTACACTTGCTCGATGTTTAAAGGTCATTAATGTAATACATCGAGAGAACTAAACCTTTTTCGTAGAACACAAGTTGTTGTATTTAAAAGTCCCCAAAATGGTTTCCCCCCCTATATCAAAAGCTGGAATAGCAAGATGGATAGTAAGATGTATTCAAACTTGCTACCACAAAGCAAAATGAGCTCTACCTGTAACTCCAAGGGCTCTCTACACGTAAAAAAGGAGCCTCAATGGCTTTTTTGGGAAACATTCCACTGGCAGATATCTTTAAAGCAGCAATATGGAATAACCCACATTCATTCACAAAACTCTATTGTGTTGATGTCTTAGCTAATCAACAAGCTAGAGTGGGTCAAGCTGTTTTACGAACACTTTTTCAAACATCTACATCAGCCACTAGCTAACCACTGCTTTTGGGGAGCACTGCTTTACATTCTATGCTAAACATATGTATCTGTGTCCAACACATGTAACAAATGGAATGTTACTTACCCTGCAAGCATCTATTTGTAGCGTGTAGTGCCGTAGGTTCATATGCACCCACCCTCATCCCCTGAAGCTACTGGATAACTCGATCACTTCTCTACTAATACTTCTCATCTTAGCTTTACTCGCAAGCTCACCTTTTTGTCATAATACTGCTCCTCTGCTAAGTTTGTCCGATGAGCCAGAAACAATCTAATAAGGGAGCCGATGATCATTCGCATTACAGACTATAGGAGGAGTTGCAGTACCTTATGAATCGGAAGACTTCTTCGAAGAAAAACAAGTTGCAAACTTCCGAGCCCAATACTAAATGACGGGAGTGTGCTAAGCATATCAATCTACGGCATTACACACTACGAATAAATGCTTACAGGATAAGTAACATATTCCTTGAAACATCTGCTTGCTAGCCACCATGTTAGCATGAGTGTGCTGCTTTGTAGTCTGTGTAGAACATAAGATCTACAACAGCGTATGCTAAACACAGAACATGT
Source organism: Calotriton arnoldi (assembly GCA_963921515.1). Lineage (NCBI taxonomy): Eukaryota > Metazoa > Chordata > Amphibia > Caudata > Salamandridae > Calotriton > Calotriton arnoldi. Next base: position 626,172 of record CAWUFW010005613.1, read on the forward strand.
TCTTTATCTAGCAGTACTGGCATCCACGCTCTCGCCTCCCCGGATGCAAGCTCATGCTACAGATTTTCTTTCACATTATATATTCATTCACAATGCATCTGTACACAGTTAACTGTCCTGCTATGCATTACTCTACTTATCACATGCACTCTGAGGGGCACAACTCACTCTGAGGTGGAGTCTTTGTCCTGGTTCATTGTGAGTTTCAAGGAGGAATCACGAAATATCCTGAGTCCGAAATGTATTTGGAAAAAACAACTTGAAATCATGTGCCCCCAACACTAGACAGCACTGGTGTGCAGAGCAGCACTACAACCTACAAACCGATAGTTACAGAGTAAGTAACACTTTACTTTCTCATTGTTACCACAAGTCACAGCATGATGAAAGGGAATGATTCAAGAGAATAAGTCAAGGAAAAATACTGATTATGTTGTTGGAGACAAGGAAACTTTTCTCCTCTGATTGCATGTTTTATTTTTTCTTAAACTCTTAATTTAGTTAAGATATATTGCTACTCTTGGAGCGAACGATTACATTGGTATTACTGGGAGATATGGTGACGTGTACTGTTGCTGTGTAGAGTGGCCTACAATGCACATTTCTATCAAGATAGCCACCATCTGCTGGTTTATTAAAATCGATGGTTTGCATCGTTAACTGTATTCTGCTTGTTCCTTCCAACTGATGTTGACTATACTCGCTCATCGTTATGCTTTTTCTCTTTCAAGCTGTAAGCCTGTTGCTGTTTTGAGCTGTAAAAAGGTAAAGGGGCACAGCAATCTTTTAGACCAAAAGCATTATGCTGTTTGCCTGTCATACACAGCCTCCCAAGCTCTATCACTTGCTCTCTGCTAATGTGTTCGCTCTGTCACAAGTGCCCCATCATGGCTGTTAATAACTGAGTTTATGCTACTCTGCCCCAAACTATTTAGGTATATTCTCTTTCCCCTGGTGTTCTGACCACTCTTCGACTCCTATGTCTTTGCTATGTACCTAGCAAAGGTCTAGGGCAGAATGAGCACACACTATCCAGCCTAGTGGCTATTTTGACAATAACTATCCATTACACTAGATGGAAATAATGAAACTCATAGAATGTATTTGATTTTACATATTTAAATGATAATTTTCCATTTAACAACTCTAACTCCTGCACAGTTTCTGGTTGCATCTTTTAGTTGGAGGTGGTGGTCTGTGTTGCAAATGAAAGGCTCACAGGGCTGAGAGGGCAGAAGATGCTATGTAAGGTGTGGTACACATTAACCTCTCACCCAAAGCGAAAAAAAACCTCAAGCACAAACTGATTAGACAATACCCTGAATCCCTATTTACTGACATATATCACTGCACCTCCAAAGGCCAGATAAAAATGGATCTCATTTTCCACACCGAAAGACCCGAAAAGTGGAACTTCATCCTCAGATCTCAACTCCACATTACAAAAACCACTAACACTCCCCATAGCTGCAAACTGTCATTCCCTATCCATAACCGCACGATGCGGAGCGGGAACACCTCTGTGACCATCTACTCCAACGGCACAGTCCTGATCCAAGCTAACCACGACAACCTTGAGGCATTTGATTCTCTTCCCCTCACTTAGGTCTGCCCTCTCCCACTCGCATCTCCCCCGCCTTACCCACCCCCTCTCACCGGACAGCTGCTCCCCCCAGCAGAACACACCCACCTTTCCTGTGCCCTTTATCAAAAACTCCAGCTTTCCACCACAAGACACCACCCGCACCTCTGCCACCAAGAACAAGGTTCCCCCTCCCCGCATGACCGTCCGCGCGATCAGCCCCCCGCCGATAACCTCCCCCTAAGAATACCGATTGACCTCAATATACAATCAAAGACTCCCATCCACCTCCCTATACCCACATGCAGAAGTTCGCGGATGCCACAACATGACTCCCCACGCCCAACTTAAAGCTTACACAGACAGCATAATAACAACTAGACGTCAACACAACAGTGTCAGGCCGGCGCCCACGGCCCAACTCAAAGCTTACACAGACAGCACAACAACAACTAGATGGCAACACAACAGTGTCAGGCCATCGCCCCCGCAGGAGGACCCCGCCCAGAACTCACCCACCCCCACTCTAGAAGAGACGGGGCAGCGTCTCTCCCTGCTTGAAAGCCAGTTAGCTACTATAAAAAGGCTCCCTAAAGTTCCCCGACTCAATTGGATCTCAACCCCCCTCCCGAGTCAGACACTGAGACCCAAAAGAACTAGAGAGTCTATGTCCTCAAATGAAGCGACAGAGCTTGCTTCCTCCTACGACATCCCCTCTACTGCCATCCCTCAATCCAAGATTCAGGTGATCACTGGACTTAGACGAGACCACTCCCCTCCGAAACCCCCTAGATCCCCAGCCTCTCTCACCTACATCCCCACGGCCCCCCTAAGAAAGAAACCAAAAAAAGAGGCACCCGCTACCAACTGCATGCTCATAAACTGCAGATCAGCCACCAAACATGCCACAGAGCTAGCGGAAACCATACTCACCCATGACCTAGACAATAGCCTTCATCACCGAAACTTGGCTAAATGACTGCTCGCCACCAATCATGGATACCCTCGTGCCCCCAGGCTTTGCAATCATCAACAAAGACCGAAAAGACCAAAGAGGCGGGGGTATAGCCATCATTCACAACAACAACATGTCCGTAGCCGAAATTGACACCTTTAACTATAACTCCTTTGAATGTCTAACCGTCAACATTAACACAAGCGACAACAAAACGGTACAATGCCACCTCCTATACCATCCCCCAGGCAACACCACCACATTCACTGAACACCTATCCGACCTGGTTGCCCACTGCTCACTCCGAGACACCAGTAACCTGATTCTAGGCGATCTCAACCTACACTGGAACGATAAAAACAACTCACTAATCCAATATTTGAATGAGCTATTACACAGCAACAACCTTACCCAACACTGCTCAGATGAGACCCATAACAAAGGAGCAATCCTAGATGCCATCATCGCCAAACGCGACACAATCACAATAGACCGCATCCTGCCTGTTGACTGGTCTGACCATCACTTAATACTATTCCACATCACGCAACTGATTGCACACCAACCTTCCATCCCAGACCCCCCCCAAATGGATGAGAAATCTAACACAAATCAACATGGTCGATCTAGAAGAAAAGATAAGCTCGCTCATGCCCATCTCCCCAGATGGCCTCTACACAATGGAACTCACCTCCCACTAGAACACAACTATGACATCCATCCTAGACCAACTAGACCCCCTGAAACTAAAAAAAACCAGGAACATTCCATCCAGATCCTGGTTCAACACGGACATCAACGCTGAAAGGAGACAACTTGGAGCCACAGAACGACTATGGAGGAACAACCCTTCTACAAGCCTTCACGAACAACTCAAAGCAGCCCGAAGGAAATACAAAACACACATCAACAACGAAAAATCCACCTTTTTCTGCACCGCTCTGGACAACGCGAAAAACAGACCCAAAGAACTCTTTAACATCATCAGGAAACAAACCTCCAAGCCCTCTACAACCCTAGTCCAGGCCTCCAAAGACCTGTGTGACAACTTCGCCAACTTCTTCGACGACAAAATCACCAAAATTGAGCTCTCACTAGACATCAACCTCAATCCCTCCTGCAAAAGCCGAACCTCAGAGATCGAGAACAGCACACGCAAGCCCCCATGAAAGCCTGGAAATCCTTCAACCCTATACCTGAATCTGAGATTCTTAAACTGATCTCCTCCTCCAAACCCGCATCTCACGTCCTTGATCCTATACCCACTCAATTGACCAAAAAGCTGAAACTCTCCCTTGCCCCATTCTGGTGCGAGATCATAAACAGCTCCTTGAAAACTGGCATCATACCAGACTGCCTCAAAGTCGGCCAAGTCACGCCTCTTCTGAAAAAGCCAGGCCTTGACACCAACGATCTGAACAACTTCAGACCCGTTTCCAATCTCCCCCTCCTATCCAAAATCCGCGAAAAATGCGTTCTCCTTCAACTGACTCAGCACATGGACAACATCAACCTTCTAGATCCCCACCAATCTGGCTTTAGAAAAGGCTGTAGCACCGAGACCGCAATCCTTAACATCTTGGACGACATCCACAAGTCTCTAGATACTGACCAATGCTGCCTTCTCATCCTACTAGACCTTTCGGCAGCCTTTGACACGGTCGATCACAAGCTACTCATCAAGGCTCTCCAGGACAGAGTAGGTGCTGATGAGGTGGTCCTACACTGGTTCTCCTCCTTCCTACACAACCGCTCCCAAAGGATAAAAATTAAAACCTTTACATCGAACCTACACCCCGTCAGCAGAGGTGTCCCCCAAGGCTCAGTGCTTTCCCCTCAACTGTTCAACATATACATGGAACCCCTCACCACCCTACTCAAAAAAGCCAACATCCCCTTCCACCTATATGCTGATGACACCCAGATTTACCTGGAAACCTCCTCCATTGACGACATTCAGAGACTCAACAACACTCTCAGAGAAGTCCAACACTGGCTGTCAACAAACCACCTCAAACTCAACCAAGACAAAACTGAAATCCTCCTCATCTCCAACAAAGAAGAAAACCCACAAATCGTAGAATGGCTAAAAGCAATCGATACTCTCAATGGTAATGTCACCCTGGCTAACTCTGTAAAATCACTTGGAATCACCCTAGACCCAAAATTGACCATGGCCCAACACATTTAGATCTCCGCAAAGAGTGCCTTCCTCAATCTAAAGCTACTCAACAAAATAAAACCCTTCATTACACCCAAGGACCTCAAGCAAGCCACCCAATCACTGGTGTTATCTAGACTCGACTATGGGAATGCTGTCCTCACCGGTACAGCAAAATCCCACCTAGCCCCCCTCAAATCAACTCTCAATGCTGCCGCCAGAATGGTCACCGGAGTTAAGAAATTCGATCACATATCACCCGCACTCAGAGAACTAAAATGGCTCCCAGTCGAAATGCGTGACAGCTTTAGAACTGCCTGCCTCACGCACAAAGCCTTGCACACTGGGAAACCCGAATACCTGGCCTCTAAACTCAAGAAAGCCGGGCAGACAAGAAACCTCAGGAGCTCCAACAACCTACTACTCATCCCTATGAAAACACGTAAACAAAAAACCGCTACACAATCATTTGCTGGAAACGCGCCCAAAATCTGGAACTCCATCCCAGCTGCTATCAGGACTTTCCCTTCCTTTGTAAAATTCAAAAGACTCCTAAAAGACCTCTTCCTCAACCGTGCCTTCCCGAACCGAGAAACGCCACCGAAACACAGATGCCTATACTCTGCAACCCCCTGACAATGTTTCACCAAGACCTTCCTCTTCCCCTCTCTCCGATCCCATCCTCGTGTCCCCCCCCCCCCGAATGAGGTTCAGCCCAAGACATCGTGCACTCGAGGTTATCTCGGGACTTCCTCTCCTCAATGTTGCTCAGCTCGCCGGGCTTTATGAACCAATATGTATACCTATGCCTTTTTGTGTGATTCCTGCTTGAATCTGCTGTAAAGCGCTCCGATACCCTCTGGTCTGGCCAGCGCTATATAAAACTCCTAAATAAATAAACTAGTGCCCTATATATACTGTGGACAGACCTGTTTAGGCTCTCGACTCTTTCGACCAAACAAAAGAAGCCTCTGGTGTTTTTACCGAGACCTATTCCTCACTAAATAGCCTTGCATGCATTCACAAATCAATGCTGCATGAATATTGATGTGCTTGTTGATGGTAGGCATTCATACGTGAGGGTTGTAGCGGAACAGCTTCCCTCATTGTATGGTGTAAGTGATGAACACGTCATCTGTTCCTAGGCATCCTGAATATTGCATTGGATGCAGATGACCCTTCCTACTGAACTATTCTGTTGGAGAAAACCTTAACGTGCAATGATTGCAATGAAATATAATTGAGTTTTTAGGGCCAATCGAAAACCTCAGTTTGATCACTTGGAAGAGGTGGTTGTTAGTCTACTGTATTAGATAAGACAAAAAACATGTTTTTGTGTACGTTTTATTTGAGGATCACCTCATCAAGTACTGTTAAAAATCAAAGTGTTAGCATGCCTTCACCTCTGGGTTCAGTCTTCAAACCTGACTGCGGATTGATATTTTGCCTTGGCACTATTACAGAAACAAATCATTTCAGTTTGTGCATTATATTTTTAGGTACATTCTGGGTCATTTGGATCTGCTTTGGTTCTACACTGAAACTAGTCCACAGAATGAAACGAATCCTTATAAAGATTTGTGGGTTTTTTTCTTTTGGGAAAAAACATTGTTGGAGTACTGCACACTGCCCTATGCCTGGGGTCTCACTTGCAGAATGAACAATGGAAGTGTAAGGCTTTCGAAATGGTGACATCTGTCTGGAAGAACAATATTACGGAGGTCATGTTCAAATCAGTGTTAAATGGTGATCTTCCTGATATTATTAAAGTATATTTCTTCGTATACTGAATATCCTTGAAAATTCATCTTTATGGTGTCAGAGGGTGTGTGTAACCTATTTCTGCTCTCTAGTGTAAGAGATTGTCTTATAGACTCATAAAGAAGATGGGGCAAAGAAAAAAGCTACCATAAGCTGTCTGAACCACTTTTGACACAGTGCGAGCTTTATTCACAACTCTTGTTCAGTTGATTTAAAACCTTTGCTATGGAGTGAAATTTCATAATCCATACTATATATGCCCATAGTGGAATCTTGGTGCTTGCGGGTATCTTGTCTGGCAGGAACTGGCAGAATAATGGAATGCAATACTTCCTTTTGCTAGATGCATTAAAAAAACTAGATCTGAACTTCAGGTTGAGAAGGCTTATGGTGATGGTTCAGCGATATATAATGTGGAAGTAACTGGAAGTAGCTGTGATGTCAATAGTAAAATATTCATTTGTCTGTAATGCCAGGTGTACTATGCTAAGAAGAAGCGTCGAGCCCAACAAGTCCCACCTGAGGACTCCAACACGAAAAAGGAGCGAAAGGTCTACAACGATGGATACGATGATGACAACTATGATTACATTGTGAAGAATGGGGAGAAGTGGATGGACAGATACGAAATTGACTCTCTTATCGGAAAGGGTTCATTTGGACAGGTAATATATGCAGACTTGATTTTATCATCTTGGTTCTAAACACTGTAAATACTTAAGTTCGTTTTGCTAATGCTTTGCTGGTATTTACAGTGTACTTTTTTCTGGTACTAATGTATATTCTGAGCACTTTATTCTGGTAGTACTTCTGTGGTATATCCAGAAGCACTGATTATTGCTTAACAAATATTTCGTTTTGATATGGCATGTTTCCGTCCCTTTTCAGGTAGTGAAGGCATACGATCACCATGATCAGGAATGGGTGGCTATTAAAATCATTAAGAACAAGAAAGCGTTTTGAACCAAGCCCAAATTGAGCTGCGGCTACTTGAGCTTATGAACAAACATGATACTGAAATGAAGTATTACATAGGTAAGCACATATGTATTCACTAAACAGCATATATGTTACTTGGTATTATGCTCTTTAAACTGGTAAATCCATTACTGATTCATCTTCTTAATTTTATCAAAGGAAGAGGGGACACTTGACCTCAAACCTTAATAAATGAAATGTTTCTACCTTTCGTGGCTATAGGTACACATGCTCTGCATACACCTGCATTGTAGTGTTGGGCTCAAGACGTTTGCAAGTTGTCTTTCTTGGAGGTCTTTCGAGTCACCAGATGATGCGACTCCTCCCATATTGGGGAATGTGCATGGTACAGACTCAATTGTTTTTTTCCCCGCCTTCGGGTTTGGATGTGCACAGAGATGGTTCTGAATACTACAAATCCTTAACATGTATTTTGGGCCCACATGGTTAGTTTTCGATGCAGACTCGTTGGGATGACCAGTTCACTTCTCGACGACCCTTAGCACTTCCTTCTCACATAACCTCCAAAGGCATTGATGGCCAACTTTCCATGCCCCAGAGGCCTCCGGCCTTCATGCGCCCTTTGGGGACCATTTGCTCTTCATCAGCCCTCAACACCAGAGAATGCAGACTGTAAGGGGGTAATATAATGGATGCCCTTCCAACATTGCCCCCAGTGCAGTTTTAAATATCTGTGGTGAGACCATTGTGACGTCTACAACTTGTCTTTCCTCCAACCATGAATCCACCTCCTGTAAGTTCTGCCTCCCCTTCCGTTAGAAGAAAACCCTAAGGTATTAAAGGGAAAGGCGCTAGGCTCAGCGTAAGATGCACCAGCAGACATACTCAGAGACTCCAGATATCTTCAGGGAAGAAGATCTGTTTGGTGTTGAGGAACGTGAAGAGGCCAGTTTATCCTGGATTCAAGCAATGCAGGCGGCTCAGTACCGAATGGGGCTCTTTGAGTCTATCAGACCAAGAGGAGGTACAAGATGTCAGTCCGGCACTGAAGATCACCGGCCCTTGTATGAAGACCGCACTTAGGTCTGTAAGTACACCATCTGTCCCTGAGACCCACGCCTCCAAGCACAAACGGTCCCACTCAAATGTAGAGCACTTCTTCCACGGGGTCTGGCATGGAGTCCCAAGCTGGGCACAAAAGGCTGCCCCCCACACATGCCCGCTGCATTCGAGCTCTGACCGGCACCTGGACGAGGCTTTAAAGCCAATCAAGGCTCCATCCAAGGGCATAGAGTCCCAACCCCACCCCTTCCCCGCCCTCGAGCCCTAAAGACCCAAAGGGTGGGAAGCATTCCCGCTTGTACTACACGATAAGGCCAAATGCACCATCAAAGCCAGCGCTGAAGATTTATGATGGTGAAAGTTCCTTGGATGCCAAACCCCTCGTCGGCAGCCAGATCAGAGGAATCGAAGGTCCAGATCAGAGGCTCCAGGATCTTGATGCCAGGTAGAAGCACCTCCTTATACTTATTTTTAACGATCTACACTTTACTCCCACTTTCACAGTGGCATAATATTGCATGATGACCCAAGGGCAGCATGTGAATCGTAGAACAAGATAGAGTACAAACCAGTCTTCAATGATCTGAACGTTGCCCGCTTCAAACTTCAACCGAATGCCAAGCCACTTTGATGCGCTCCGGAGACCAACCTCACCCTCAAGGAATGCACTGCTTAAAAAAGACTGCTTGGTACCAGCTCTCGTCTAAAGAAAGGCAAAGCATTTTTTTCCAGAAAGCGCCTTCAGAAATACCATTTAAGCCCTCGTACTCTAACATCTGGATGTGGTAATGCCCTACTCATAGCCTCCCAAACGTCTCACTGGCAGTCCCTATAGTCCTCCTACACACCACAGCATGTCTCATCGAGGTCCTGAAGAAAGATCATACCATTCCCATACTGATGGAACACAATCTTCAAAACCAACCGCCACATTAATAAAGCAATCACGACCAGCACCCACAAGCTCACCATCTCTAGATCTCAGCATACAGGCAGCCAGGACACCATCTTAGTGCAGACTAAAACATGATTGTGTTGTTTTGTAAGTGTGCCCATGCTTATTGTGCACGCCTACAAAATTAAACTGACTGCCACATCATAGGCTCCCGCCCCCCCTCTCTTTTTAGCCATGATGCACAGTATCCTGGAAACTGTACAGCATGGCTAAAACTATTGACAAACCTAAAGAGTACCAAAAGTGAGACCTGTTGGCTTTGCTAGTGCCGGTTATGTATCCTGCGGTATATATTGTTAACAAGTTCTGCATCGTAGGATCTTCATTGATAGTCATATACTCTGATGCTGCTGTTCTCATGGAAGAAATCTATGTAAAAGGAGTTCCACAAAAATCGTCTGGAGATTATTCTAGTATTTGACTCAATTAAGATATCTACGATGCAGAAACAGGAACACAAGTATGTTACCTTTTTTTTCAAAGCAGCGATGCACAAAATTAAGAGCAGACCAGGGGATACAGAGGTGTGTATATATAGGGGCACAGAATTAGTAGTGCAGGGTTTAAGATATTCTTTTCTGAAAGTCCAGAATCCAGTGAAATTCACACAAGGATGAGGTAATATTTGAAGAGATGAATCTTCGGTTCCATCTGAAAGTGAATGAAGGAGTGAGTTTGCCTGACGGATAAAAAGTCTTTCTGCCCTTTGTGGTCTTTTGCTTTGCGATGTTGTTGTTGAGGGTATTTGTCTACAGAGAACTTGATTTTGTTTGCCAGCTCTGATGGGTGACTGTCATACACAAGAGAACCTGTCAGGCATTTACGAGTTACTATTACCTGTGCTATTTAGGTAATTTTATTTGTGGGCCATAGCCATATATATGGTGTTTTTTTTAAATTATTTTTTTTAAAATTATTTCTGTTGCAGTACTTGTGGATTGTAATACATAAATGCATGTGTGGCAACAATAACTCTGATAATAAAAGTACCGTTTTACCTTTCTTAAAATTCTGTTTTGTTTCTTTTGCAGTGCATTTGAAACGGCACTTTATGTTCCGAAATCATCTCTGTCTGGTGTTTGAGCTTCTCTCCTACAATTTATATGACCTTCTTCGTAACACCAACTTCCGTGGTGTATCTTTAAATCTAACTCGCAAGTTTGCCCAGCAACTGTGCACTGCTCTCCTATTTCTGGCCACTCCTGAACTCAGCATCATCCATTGTGACCTGAAACCTGAGAACATTTTACTTTGTAACCCCAAACGTAGTGCCATAAAAATTGTGGACTTTGGTAGTTCCTGCCAGCTGGGTCAAAGGGTATGTACTAGCCTTGTTTTACAAAACAGAAGATTGATTCCTAGTTAGGAAGCAAATGCTTTGTAGAGACACTCTGGATTGACAATGTTTAATTTTGTATGATGAAGTACATGCTTAGGAATCTTGGGCCAGTACTGTTCTATATGTGCAACTTAAGGTTTAACAAAACATGCCCTAACTTGTAATTTAAGCAGCTGTTTAACTGTAAGAGCATGCCTGCATTATTACTGCATTATACATAGATTACAGAAATAAGTGGTTACAGGAAATATCTGCAAAGTCTTAGCAATTTAATTGTTTCATCATAATATATCAACAGTGGGCCTAATTCACAAAGCATTTTCTGTATTTAAGTTAAATGTAAGTATGTAAAAATACTGCTATTGTCATAAAATCCCAGTTTTGGTTCCACAGAATCTGGCAAGGTGGATTTTTATGTTCCTACGGTGAACTTAAGGATGCAGAAGTTCTACAATTTGAAATGCTCCAAGCATTAATGAGCATTCGTTTTGTGGCGGCGTGTTCTCCTAGAAATTATAGTCTTAGACATCCATGAGTGTGCAAAGTAGTCATGAAATCTTGAAAAAGTCACAAATTTGCTCCACATCTAGGTGTTATTTTTTTGGCAGCAAATATTAACACTCTTTCACAATTCCTTTGTAAGACAGCTGCTGTGAATCAAGTTTTTTGTTCTTGTTCACCCTCTTGACCCCCTTTTGTTGCTTCCACTATCCTATTCTTTTTTTAACTCTGCTCTCATTTCTCATCTTATCTCCACGACCCCTTCTATGGCTTGTGTTAGTTGACACCTTCAGCTGTGCATCCATGTGTTGGATTCCTTGTTTTCTTCCCTTGTGTGTTCAGACCTTATTAACACCTTTCCCTCTCCCTTCATTCTGTACCTGCTACACTTTTGTGTAGCTGCTTGTTGTAAAATTCATACTGTCTATCTTTCGAGGAATCTCTTCCATTTAATTTTCCTATGGTATCCTATCTGCCTCCTTGCCCTTCTTCTGCCCAACAAACGTTATTGCTTTACCTCCAAAAGAGGCTGACACACTATTTTGTCTTATTCTCTACTACTGTTCTACAAACCTTCTTTCTCCTTCATTGGTTCTTTTATAAATTCACATGCTTAAATCATTCACAGCCATAGAGTTGCCATTTTAGTATCATCACCTCCTTGGAAGCAACCCAAACATGTGAGGTGAGTACGCTGATCGCCATCCCCCCCAAAGAGCCCATTTGGGCTACGTTTCACCTGTGAATGAGCTGTGCTTTCTTTCCTTTGATAAGTTTTCTACATTTCAATTTGTGAATTTTCTTTGGTCTTTTCCAACCCTGTTGGCAGGGTTCTCTCAGTAGGTTGTCTTACATGCAGACAATGAGGGGGAATAATTGATTACACATGTCTGGCCCCACAAAAGGCCTCTTCAGATCTTGTAGCTCGTTGGAAAACTGTGCCTTTATACTTTGACCTCAATAATTGTGGTTATTGTCACCTGTTCTTTAACCTTTCAGCCAGTGCCTGCAAAATATGCAGGAAACTCTCTTCAAAGACCCTGAACTACCCTGTGGATTGCCTGCTTCGGTAGCAGCAAAAGCCCTTGACCAAGAACAAACCTTTCCTTTGGGGCGAGTCAATATTGAGCTCCCTCCCCCCCACTAACTTTAAAAAGTTGGAAATGAAGGGGAGCTTTCAGATTTAATATACCATAGAGGATAAGGAAGAAGAATGAAATCCCAGATGATAACCCTTCTAGGAGTAAAGTCCTTTACCCACCCCCACTCCACCCCCATCGGACTTACTACCTGATGTCTTCAAAGAATGTAATTCATTAGTTGAAAGGGCGTCCAAAAGATTTCACCTGGCAGTGTTCTGTAAGGACTATTTTCATGTCTCGTCATGGAGACAATAGTAGTTTCAATTATTGATGAGGTTTGGCTGAAGGTTCTAAAGCTCATGCAGACAGGAGCTCATTTAGCAGGAATTTGAAATTCAAGAGTGGACCACCTAAGCAGTCTGGGAGCTGAAAACCTTTTTTGGACTCCTAGGGATGTCAGATTGTGTCTTTCAGCAGTGGGCCAAAACTGACATAGATCGGTTTGCCAGTCACATGAACAAGAAATGGCAGATGTTTTACTTAATAGTTTTCAATGACTACTTGATTTAAGTGAGAGGCTCTGGAGTGAATCTTAGATTTGCATTATGCTGTCCCTCTGGTTCCTTTGTTTTGATATACAGAGACCTACAGAAAATAGAACTGCACTCTGCTTACACACTCTAGAATGTCCCAGACTGAGCCAGATGTTCTCATTACTTGTCTTAAACTTGCAAGTGCACCATTCTTTTCACTTCTTCAGTTGGTGAACTTCTCTGACAATCTCCACATGTAGAACCTTACATGTTAACCCTTGACAGACTTTACTGTCCAAAATGGTAGAGGCTCTCATTGCAGCTAAAATGCTTGCCTCAAGGGCAAAAAAATATACTCCCCAGGGTTGCAGTTTTCTTTAGATGGTGTTTTGTATATTATAGACTAATTTGAGTTTATATGTTTTTTGTTACAATGAGACTGGATTGTGTTTAAAAAAAAAAAAAAGCAAACAGTACTGGAATCTACCAACTGAGTCAATGAAGTTGGATAGCTGGTGCACCCCTTGTTAGGTCATTCAGAAATGTGCTCACCATGGCTGCTATGTTTTACTGTTTTTCTGGGGCACCTTGTTGCCCTGTATACAGATTCTTCATTGTTGGAACATCTTTCCCTTTCCCGTATCCACTCATCCACTGGTGGCACTTCTACCGCCCTCCTGTACTTTGCAATGTCATATTTTGAAACGAGGAGCCCCAGACCTATTAGATTGCAGGAGTACCGTGTACCGCCCAACTCCTCCAATTTGGGTTGAAGAACAAAGGTCAACCCACGATTGTTTAAAGGGTGTGTTGCACTTGTAATTAGTATTCCTAATTAATCAATAACTTATTCGTCCTCATCTGGGGCCTCCAAGTCGTGCTTCCAGAGAGCGAGATGCTGCCCCTCGGGGTGGGGCTGAAAAATTTAGCACCAGGAATCAATGACCTGGGTTTAGCCATTCCTCTACATGAAATGGATTAAATTTGAGAACGTTATGCAGTTTTTTTAAACGATATTGCTCCAGCGTGTTCAACAGGTTTAGGTTGAAATGGGAGTTCTGTAGGACATATTCCTCTTGAAAGAATTTCATATACTATCCATCCCACATGTCTCCTAGCCTTGAGATACCAGTGTGATACTACTCTCTAAAGCCAGTCAGTCCCAGTGAGTCACTCCTGAATCGTGCCAGAGTGCTGTCTCCAGTCTGAGCTTGTTATTCCAGCCTATTCTTTTTAATGCTTGTCAGCATTTGTGGGTGATTTTTGGAGACTGGGGGCAATGTCCTGGGGATTGCTGGGTCCGTCCTGCTGCCGAACTACCAATTGTTGACCGTAATGAGCTGTGTTGTCACTGCTGGCTGCAAGTCTTGAAAGCTGAGCCCTCTGTCATAGACTGTTTGAACAGACTTGTCATATAAAATTCTAGGCTGTAGGCCAATCCAGACGTAGTGCCGGATGTAGGCATGGGCACAGACCAATACAGAGATGTCATATGGGGAATTCTGTTAGGAGCATAGCAGTCTTGGGAGTGTAATCGGTGCAGATCTTCCAAGGTTCGGGGATTGAAGGGATTTCAATCTCTAGAAGTCTCTCGCCATCTCCCCTTAAGTCATTATGCCCCATAGTCTAGCCCACTCTGCGTTCACCCAGGTGTATAAAGGATCTGGTAGTTGTTCACCATCTGACTCAATGCCACTAGACTCCCCATTTGACTCATGTTTGTTTATTGTTTTGGTATTGGTTTTTATTTCTGTATATGATTATTGTACTTACTCCCCTTATGTCACATTGCTCCATCGTATAGCCCATTCCCCGTTCACTCAGGTTTATAAAGGATCTGTTATATGTGCACTATTTGTTTCAACGCCTATTAGATTCACCATATTAGACTCATGTTTTGATTTGTTACCTTCCTTTCCCCCAAACTGTAAAGTGCTCTGATATCCCTCGGGATCAAGTTCGCGCTATAAAAAACTTTATAAATAAATCTGTCAAAGGTTCCATATTTAGATTCCATCACAGTTGAGGGTGTGTTGCAATACAAACACAGATATGCTTGAAATAGTCGGCTTGGACCTGCATCTTAGTTAGCCAATTGGAAGCCAAATACCCTCCTTTTTCTTGAACGATCATGGACTTACCAGTTAATGTAGGAAGCTGGCTCTGTATATACTATACCAAAGTGAGGTTTAGTTTGCTTAGAGTCCAGTGGAACCCCAAAGGTAGGCAGAGGTACAGTTAGATGGCACCTCATTCTCTATTTGTGGTAGTGTGGTCGAGCAGTAAGGCAGTATCATAGGACAGTGTTAAGCATTTGTTGTACACACTCAGCAAATGAATTCACACACTCAGACTGAACTTCAGACCAATTGTTTTTGTATAAAAATATTCTTTTTAGTTATTTTATTTCCTAGAACCAAGCAAGCTTGGCACAGGTAAGTGATAAGTACTTTGCAGTAAATAAACAGATTGTAACACAGTTTGGATTGCAATTGTAAATGTACTTCGATTTGGTTACAGTAGTGTTACTGATAATGCAATGCTTTTCAGAATACAGTACATGAATGGGCTTTTTAGTAAAGTTACAGGAAAGTTACTTTCGAGATTACTTTTCTTACACAGAGTAGTATACCTGGATACTACTCTGGGATATTTCCTGTAAACAGGTAAGTAAAATAGTGTTCGAGGCATGTGAGCTGTAGATCACATGCTGTGCATAGCTCGCCATTTGGTGTTGGGTCCGGATGTTTGCACTTTGTTTTTCTTCGAAGAAGTCTTTCCAGTCACGAGGTAGGTGACTCCTCCTTTCGGTGGTAGTGCGCAGGGGCATCGACTCCATCCTTAGATTGTTTTTTTCCGCCATCGGGTTCGGATGTGTATTGCTGCGCTCCGGTTCGGCATCGTTTCACGGACCCCTTCGACGCGCAATCCACTACCCTCGACGGTATTATCGATCGCGGTTTCCCATTCTTCGCGTATCGCCTCGACTCAAGACAACTTTGATCGGAAAACTCGTGGCGGGCCGTTGGGCCTACCCGCGCCGACCGCGCTAGCAGTCGATGGAACAGACTCCTTTCAAACTCTGCCCTGGGTGTCGTGCTAAATTTCCACGCACCGATTTGCACGAAGTGTTTAACCTCTGCCTGTCCCCAGAACACGACGAGAAAGACTGCGACGCGTGCCGATCGTTTCAATCGAAGAAGACGCTTCGTGACCGTCGGGCTCGACGTCACGAAATGCAACATCAAAGCGGCTCTGCACCGGACATCCTCAGTGAAAATTCCGACAAACATCACTCTCAAGGAGCCGAAGAAGAACAACATAATATCTCCGTGTCCGAAGCCGACTCTGACATGGAAGAAAAGCAGATTACTCCGGCTCAACGTACCGTGAGTAAAGATACCTGACAAAATGTTTCGGACGCCTCGCACTCGGACCCGGCACCGAAACACAATGAAAAGCCTTCCGGCTCGGGCTCGAGTCGGCCCCATATCGGTGTCCAACCAACACCATCGGCACCGAAAGACAAACCGAAACATCTCTGGGTGCCAGTCCCATCAGGATCAAAAAATCCACCTTCGGCACCGAAACCTTCGACAACCAAACCGGCGAGTAAGGACAAAGACACACTGTCTAAAGAGCCTCGGCCCAATGCCCCGCCTTCGGATCCGAAGCAGAAAAATCTGGTGATAAACCCAGAAACAGGACAAATCCATGCCACCCTTCCAAAAAAACGGAAAATAGACCAGTTAGAGGATTACCACATTCCTCTCAAAAGGAAAAGTGTGGGTACTAACCCTTCTCCACCGTACATTCCACCTCCTTCCCCTACTGATCCCAACCTACTTATTACACCCACAAATTAGCCACCACCATCACTTGACCCACAAGATGTCGGGGATGGGGGATGAGGATCAAGATAGGCCACGGGACAGTGACCCTGGGAGGATTATCACACTGACCCAAACATGGATAATGACCCTGATCTATATCCGTCCAGACCCTCGCCACCTGATGATAACATTGGATATATTGAGCTGCTTAACAGAGCTGCTCAATATCACGGGGTGGAGCTACATAAGGAACCATTGGAAGAAGACTTTCTTTTTGAGACCCTAAATTCCACTCAGAAAGCCACTCATACACTGCCAATGCTCAAAGGGATGTGTAAGCATGCAGATGAAATATTCAAAGACCCTGTGAGGGCAAGAATAATTACACCTAGGGTGGAGAAAAAGTATAAACCTGCACCTATTGACCCCCACTTACATCAAACGTCAGTTGCCCTTAAAATCTCTTGTGGTTTCCAACGCACGCAAGAGAGCTAACTCACAGACCAAAGGTGAGGCCCATCCTCCTGACAAGGAGTCCAAGCTAATTGATGCCTCGGGCAAAAGAGTAGCTTCCCAAGCGGCCAATCATTGGCGCATTGCTAATACACAAGCTTTGTTGGCCCAGTACGATAGGGCTCATTACGATGAGCTAGAAAAGCTCATACAATTTCTCCCCGATCAGCATAAGACTAGGGCTAATGATCTTATCCAGGAAGGCAAACTCATAACTAATACTTCCATCAGATGTGCCCTAGACCCGGCAGACCCGGCAGCTCATGCAGTACACACTAGCATACTACTACGCAGGCATGCTTGGTTGAGAATCTCAGGATTCAAGCCTGAGGTGCCTACCTCCATTCTCAATCAACCATTTGATAAAGAACATCTCTTTGGCCCAGCAGTTGATACCTCGCTGGAGAAAATGAAAAAGGACACAGAGGTCGCAAAGTCCATGGGGGCTTTGCAGTCATCCACAAATAGGGGTTCCTTTCGTCGCTCCTTTTACAGGGGTGGTTCCAAAACTGTATCCACAGAAAATCCCTCCACCTCTTACAAGGGTAATAACCAATCGCCCTCATCAAGAGGCTATTTTCGAGGTGGGTTTAGAGGAAACAATGGAAGGGGAAGAGGCAGAGGCAGCTCCACGCACTTCCCCTGCAAACAAACAGTGACTTCCTTCAGGTACCCCCCGATCATTCCACTCCTGTTGGGGGACGTCTCTCTCAGTTCCTACCTGTGTGGAATTCAATCACCTCAGACAAGTGGGTACTACAAATTATCCAATATGGTTACTGCCTGGAGCTTACAGACATTCCCCCAAATAATCCTCCAAGAACAGATACAATGTCACAAGAACATATCACCCTCCTCAGACAGGAGGTTCTCGGTCTGTTGGAAAAACATGCTATAGAGCTAGTCCCCGTACAATACCAAGGGACCGGGGCATACTCCCTGTACTTCTTAATTCCCAAAAAAGATGGTTCTCTCAGACCGATACTAGACCTCAGAGAACTAAATCGATACATTCAGTCGGACCATTTTCACATGGTCACACTTCAACAAGTGCTCCCACTACTTCAACAAGGCGACTTTCTATCCACTCTGGACTTAAAGGACGCCTATTTGAATATTCCTATACACCCTGCTCACCGCAAATACCTCCGGTTCGTGGTAGAGGGCCAGCATTATCGATTCAAGGTCCTCCCATTCGGAGTAACTACCGCACCCAGGGTTTTCACAAAGTGCTTGGCAGTAGTCGCAGCTAGTCTACGAAGACAACAAATCCACGTTTTCCCATACCTAGACGACTGGCTCATAAAAGTCAGCTCGCAACAAAGCTGCCTACGCCACACTCAAACTGTGCAACTACTCCACGAACTTGGGTTCACCGTAAACCTGACCAAGTCTCATCTACAACCATCCAACATACAGGAGTATCTAGCAGCCACAATAAACACTCAAAAAGCTCTAGCGTGTCCCAACCCAGCCAGAATCAACAACTTGCAGACTCTAATCTCTCAGTTTCGGCCGCAACACTCATTACCAGCTCGAGTGTTCATGCAATTACTAGGAATGATGGCGTCTTGCATCATAATCGTACCTTATGCAAGACTTCAAATGCGTCCTCTCCAAGAATGTTTAGCACGTCAATGGAACCAGGCTCAGGGTCGGTTATCAGATTTGGTGTTGGTGGACGGCGGCGCCCATCGCTCTCTGCAGTGGTAGAATACACAAAACCTTTCAAAAGGGCGGCCCTTCATCGACCCGGTTCCACACATAGTACTAACAACAGACGCATCACTCACTGGCTGGGGAGCTCATCTCCAAAAACATACCATTCTGGGCATGTGGACTCTGCAACAAAAGCAACTCCACATAAACCATCTAGAGATGCTAGCGATTTTTCTAGCGCTCAAAGCGTTTCAACTTCATCTAGTAGGCAAAACTGTCCTATTACGTACAGGCAACATGACAGCAATGTACTACATACAAAAACAGGGAGGGACACACTCTCTCCAGCTGTCACAACTAGCTCAATCCATCTGGAGATGGGCGATAAATCACAAAATGTATCTCCTTGCAGAACACCTTCCAGGAGTAAACAACCAGATTGCAGATCTGCTCGGTGGTCAACGACACCAGATCCACGAATGGGAACTACACCCTCAGGTTCTCCTCCCATTCTTTCAAATGTGGGGCTTCCCAGAGATAAATCTGTTCGCCACACACCTAAACGCAAAATGCCCAAACTTCGCATCCAGGTATCCACACCCATTTTCCAAAGGCAATGCACTATGGATGAATTGGTCAAAGATATTTGCCTAAGCTTTTCCGCCTCTCCCTCTCATTCCATTAGTGGTTTGGAAACTAGATTGTATGACAATTCTTAAAGAAGCAAGAAAGCCTACTACTAGAGCATGCAATGCAGCCAAATGGAAAAGGTTTGTTCTATATTGTAATAACCAAACCATTAGATGCTTGTCTACAACAAATCATTTATCTACTGCATCTACAATGTGCAGGCCTTGCCTACACATCCATACGTCTGCACCTTTCAGAAGTAGTGGCATATCTTCAAAACAGACAACACTTCTCTTTATTTAAAATACCAGTCATTAAAGCCTTTATGGGAGGCCTTAAAAGAGAAAATACCACCAAAAGTGCCACCTGCACCTGCATGGAACCTTTTATTCTAACAAGACTTATGCGTCCACCTTTTGAACCATTGCACAATTGTCCACTGCAATTACTTTCTTGGAAAGGTGCATTCTTGATTGCTATGACTTCACTAAGACGTGTCGGTGAGCTTTAAGAACTAACTTTAGACGAACCATTCTTCCAACTCTATAAAGACATAGTGGTTCTTCGAACTAACCCAAAGTTCCTTCCAAAAGTAGTCTGTTTCACAAATTAACCACTCGTTTGAGTTACCCGTTTTTTGCCTTCAACCTGCTTCAGTAGCAGAAAGCGCACTTCATTAATGTCAAAAGAGCAATATTGTATTATATTGATAGAACATAAGATTTTCACAAAACAACTGTTTATTGCTTTTGCTCCCCCCTCATAAAGGAAAACCTATCTCTAAATCTGACATTTCTCTATGGATTGTTAAATGTATCCAAACATGCTATATTAATGCTAAAATAAGTTCATCTATTCCTCCTAGATCACATTTTACACGTAAAATAGGAGCATCTATGGCCTTCTTGGGTAGCATTCCTATAGCTGACATTTGTAAAGCAGCTACATAGTCTACACCACACACTTACCAAACATTGTGTGGATGTATTAGCACGTCAACAAGCCAATGTAAGTCAGGCAGTTCTAAAAACACTTTTTCAAACCACTGCAATGCCCACTGGTTAGTCACCGCTTTTGAAGGATACGGCTATACAGTCTATGCAAAGCATGTGTATCTACAGCACGCATGCCTCAAATGGATTGTTACTTAACCTGTAAGCATCTGTTCTTGGCATGTAGAGCTGTACATTCACATGCTCCCTCCTCCCTGGACACCTATGGTTGTTGCAGTTCTTATTACTTCTATACTACATGCATGGACATCTCTATAATACACTTACTCAATTCTCACTCTCTTGCGGGAAAACAATCTAACAGTGGAGTCGATGCCCATGCACACTATCACCAAAAGGAGGAGTCGCCTTGCCTCGTGACTGAAAAAGACTTCTTCAAAGAAAAACAACTTTCAAACATCGGGACCCAACACTAGATGGCAGGAGTATGCAAAGCATGTGAATCTACAGCTCTACATGCCTAGAACAGATGCTTACCTAATCCTTTTCTTTTGACAGAGAAATAGAAGGTTCAGTGGCATGTGTGGCTGTTGATACATATGCTATGCCTAATCCTGCCATCTAGTGTTGGGTTACAAGTTGCACAACTTCGTTTTTCTTTGAAGAAGTCTTTCGAGTCACGAGGTAGAGTGACAAGACTTCTCACTGATAGTGCGCATGATCATCGACTCCTTTGTTAGATTTTCTCTTCTCCGCCGCCTAGTTCGGACATGTTTGCCTCTCCTCAGTGTTCAACTCCGTTCGGTACAAGTCTTCTGTTCTATTTTGTCTTCGATGGTATAGTGAATCTTGATGGCGCTTTTCCAAACGGTTGCCTCTTGATAATCTTCAGGTAGGACATCAATCGATCGCCCTTCGGGGTGCCGCCCGTCCCTGGTCTACCTTTCCGCGTGCATGGTCGGTACCAGAGATGTGCTCCTGATGGAACGAACACCTTTTCGTTTCTGCCCGCAGTGTCGCCCTAAATATCCACACCCTGACCTACACCAGTTGTGTAACCTCTGCCTTTCGCTAGACCACTGTGAAGCTGACTGCAACACCTGCAAATCTTTCTGATCCAAGAAGACCCATCTTAATCGAATAGCACGTCGACTGGAAATGTCTTGCCACAGCTACGACGAAACTCCCAACAACTTCGGTGAGGAGCATGCCGGAAAGTGAAGAGAAGGATGCAGCGTTCTTCGTCGAGGAGATCGTCAGCTCCGATGTGGAGGAAGAGCTCGAGTACACCCTGCCTCTCAGGCAGAGTATTAGCCAACTCTGGTCTACCGAAAGAGTTCCAAATACTTGCCTCTTCCACCTCTATAGGTCGCCGGACCATCATTGCCTTTGGGCCATGGTTGGATCTGAAAAGAGACTTTGCATTCCCCACCTTCGCGACAAACTACGAAAACTGCCGTTAAACATAAGCCTTCTGCTTTGGCACCGACCTCAACAAGCGCATTCTTTGGTCTCCACCAAGCCTTCTGAACTGACCCAGCAACCGACTCAATCTCCTTCGGTGTCGGAAAAGAAATCATCTAAAGCCTCAGTTCTGAAATCGACCAAACTCAAACATTCAAAGCATTCTTCGGTTTCTTTGTCTTCAGTCGAGCCAATTCTTGAAAAGGTGGATATTAAACAGAGGAAGATCCAAATTCAAAAAGGCACAGGGCGAATCAGTCTCACCTCCTCCTAAAAGGCAGTTAACATATGAGGAAGACTTGAACATTCCAGTACCTCCCCCAAAAAAAAGACAAGGCTACAAGCCCTGCACATCATACACCACCACCAGCTCCCCCACAATCACCACCACCACCTCCTCCTGCTTCACATCAAGACCCTCTAGACCATACACCTGCACGTTCATCACTAAGGGGTTGAGGAGCCCATTAGGGGCACCAGATCCTTGGGATGTTTATGATACAGAGCCCATAACTCCCAATGACCCAGATCTTTACCCAGCTCGCCCTTCACCAACGGAGGATGCTGGTGCTGATCAACAAGTAATAGCCGGAGCAGCTATCTTTCATGGAGTCCAGCTTCATAGGGAATCTCTAGAACAATATTTCCTATTTGACACTTTGTCATCCACCCATAAGCACACCCAGTTTCTGCCCATGCCTCCATGCATGTTACGGCACGTGGATGACATATTTAAAGAACCTGTACGTGCCCGAGTTGAAACCCCACGGGTTGATAAAAATATAAAGTGGCTCCCCCTGACTCACTTTTTATACGTAGCCAGGTCCTACCAGACACAATTGTGGCTACCACAGCTCTTGAACGGGCAGATAGTCAGGCAAGTGGAGATACCCCACCACCTGAGAAAGAGAGCAAACAAGTTAATGCTGCTGGGAAACAGGTTGCAGTACAAGCAGCCAATAATTGGCATACTGCTAACTTCCAAGCCCTACTCGCACGTTATGATATGGCCCACTGGGATGAAATGGAACAACTGCTACAGTAACTTACAGAAGAACACAAAAGGAGGGGTCAACAAGTAGTTGGCGTAGGTCAGACCATAACCAATAATTCAATCTGATGTCCCTTAGATGCAGCAGACACAGCCGATAGAGGCATCAACACCAGTATACTGCTCAAAAGAAATGCCTGGCTCAGATGCTCAGCTTTTAAACCAGAGGTTCAATAGGCAGTTTTGAACATGCCTTTTGATAGGGAGCATTTATTTGGCCTTCAAGTGGGCTCCATTGTAGACAAAATGAAAAAAAGACACTGACACCGCAAAAGCAATGGGAGCATTTCAAACTCCTACACCTTGCGGGTACTTTTGGCACGAAGGTTAGAAGGGGGGGCACAAATCCTTTGCCACAGATGCCTCCTCTTCCCAGCAAAAGCAGGCACAATCCACTTATACTAAAGGATTTTACAGAGGCTCCTTTAGAGGCAATAATAGAGGAAGAGGTAGGGGTGCTTCAACACACATGGTGCAGCCTCCGCCCCCAAACAGTGTCTGCCCTATTCTTCCCCCGATCACATAACACCCGTCGGAGCAAGACTACAGTCCTTTCATCTTTCACCATGATCCTAGTAGCTCCTGCTTGTGCACGTCAGCCCTGGTTCACAATGCTCCAGGATCTCTCAGTAGCCCCACACGAGAAGCTCCCCAACAGGCCAGACCTTTTCACTCAGAATCAAGGACAAATGAGGCAACTAGACCCCAAAATGCTCAACCTAGCAATTTGGCTCCTGTGGTCTTAAGAGTTTGGTTATTTAAGCTTACCAACAGAAGCATAGATATTCTTAAACAGGCACTCAGACCCACAACTAGAGCCTGTTATCCTGCAAAATGGAAGCGTTTTGTTTGCTATTGCCAGCTTAAATACATTAATCCTATCAAAGCCACTGTTCAGGACATTATTTGCTATTTACTTCATTTGTAAAAGTCAAATTTGGCATACACTTCCATTTGATTACATCTTGCTACAATTGCTGCCTATCTTCAAAATAGACTGCATTTATTACTCTTCAGAATTCCCGTCATTAAAGCATTCATGAAAGGACTCAAACAGGTCATTCCACCTTATGTGCCTCCAGCACCCTCCTGCAACCTAAACATTGTGCTTACTTTGCTCATGTGTCTTCCTTTTGAGCCTTTACACTCATGCTCACTTCAATTTAGTTGCATTACGTTACTCAGGCATGTTAGTGAGCTCCAGGCATTGTACAAATGCATAAACAAAAATTTGTACTTCGAACTAATCCAAAATTCATACCAAAGGTAGTTTCTCAATTTCATCTCAATCCATTGAACTACCTATTTTTTCCCTAACCCTGTTTCTGTAGCAGACAAAGCTCTTCACTGCACTGTAGATGTAAAAAGAGCACTCATGTTCTCCATAGATAGAACTAAAACGTTTAGGAAGACAAAACAGCTGTTTTTAGCTTTTTCCCCAGCACATAAAGGGAACCCTATATCCAAATCCGGCATAGCAAGATGGATAGTAAAATGCATTCAAACTCTATTTATTAAAGCAAAAAAACCTTTACCTACAACTCCCAAAGCACACTTAAAAAAGGGAGCAACAATGGCATTTTTAGGAAATATTTCCATAGCTGAAATTTGTAAAGCAGCTACATGGTCTACACCACATACATTTACTAAACACTGCTGTGTAGATGTGTTAGCACGCAAACAAGCCAATGTAGGTCAGGCAGTGCTTTCAAGCTACTGCAACTCTCACACGCTACCTCCGCTTCTTAGGTGGGACTGCTTTAAAGTCTGTGCAGAGCATGTGTATCTACAGCCACACATGCCATTGAACGGATTGTTACTTACCCTGTAAGCATCTGTTCGTGTCATGTAGTGCTGTAGATTCACATGTGCCCTCCCTCCTCCCCAGACTCTTGTGGCTGTTACAGTTACACTTTACACAATTCTTTTAGCATGGCCACTTAACTTACACTCCATTTTCAGTTGCCTGCGGAAAAATAATCTAACAAAAGAGTTGATGCCCATGCACACTATCACCGATAGGAGTCGCTCTGCCTCGTGACTCGAAAGACTTCTTCAAAGAAAAACAAGTTGAACAACTCCGAACCCAACACTAGATGGCAGGAGTATGCAGAGCATGTGAATTTACTGCACCACATGCCACGAACAGATGCGAACAGTGTAAGTAACATAATACTTCTCTTGTAGCGGATTTCCATTTATAGACTTAAGCACTCAATAGTCCTACCCACGTGCTGGGACCCAGAAGCACTTCTTCAATATATAGCTTCTTAAGTGTAGACTTTCGCCTTTCTTCGAGAAGGCCTGCAAAGACACTTAAGAAAGAGACAAATTGTGCAGCCTATGTACATAGGCTACAATGGCCGAATTCTTAACCATGAAGTAAAACAAGCATTAGCATAGCCAATAGGTCTCGCCTTTGGGACCTTATAAGTGTTTAGCCATGCAACACTTGATGTTGTTGCACCAAGGATATTGTGCTGGATAACTAAACACTTATAAGGTCCCAAAGGCGAGACCTATTGGCTATGCCAATGCTTGTTTGAAAGAGATGCTGCCTAATTTCTGCGCTGCCAAAGACATGTAAACTTACACTGCTGTGCACGTGCAATGCTGTGAGATCAGTGCATTAAAAGTCTTGCGATATCCAGTTCTCCCCAGTTGCTTCCAAGAACAGTGAAGCCAATGCACTAAATTCTAGCCAATCACATCCCAGGGTGCATTATGGTGGCTGACATGACTGGCAGAAATGGAGCAAGGGGAGGAAGGAGGGTGAACTCTCACACAGCACGGGCAGCAAGCATTGGCCCCTCGTATTTCACCACACACTGGCACCACTAACCATTTACTCACACTTTCCTAGTGACTGTTCAAGAAATATTTGCAAATCAGTGCTTCTCAACTCGGCGAGAAAGGCGCGCGGCTTCCTTGCCTCTCCATGCCAAGAGGCAAAGGGAAATGGGCACCGTTCTTATGCAGCCCATGTGGCATCTTTTCAAAAACGTGACACCCCGAGTCAAAGGAAACCACGACGATTTATCGTGGTCGGCAAAAATTCCCACACAGTGGAGCATGGCGCCAAAAGACCAGCTGCGAGCGCTCGAGCAGCACTGGGACAAGCAATGTGCAGGGTTGCCACCGCTGCTTTCTATAACACAGCACCAGAAAGCGGTGTACATTTTTAACTAAAGCCTGGGACTATAAATAGTGGCGCACCTCAAATTAATTTCGACAAAAAGGTACAGGGTCATTCAAAACTGCACAAGGTTTAATTTTAGGACTTTTAGTTCAAATCCTTCGAAGTCAAAAAATTCCTACCACAAGTTAAACAAAAGACAAACAGAGCAATAGCCCTCTGAGCAAAGAAACTTAAGTTCACGTGTTATATATGGTGTTAAAGAAACAAAGGAATGATTCACAAGGAATCTACTTTAAGTAGGTTGAGTTACTTTTGTAGTGCTCCTGATGAATAGGGCAAGAATATGCCTGACTTACTCCCAGAGTTCAGGAAGAAGCCAGGAGTACTACATGGGTAAGCCACAGCAAAATGTTTGTGAATCTGAACCGTTTCCATAATTCACCACTCTAGACAGATGTTTTAGGCACTTTGCCTTGGAACTTAGTTTTTGAAGAATTGTAATAGATCTCCTAAATATGGGAAAAAAAGACAGAAGCATACAGGCGTCATCCAAACTAGCGGTAGGAACACCCTCTAGTAAGGTCAAACCTCAGGAGGCTTTGGAGGTGCACCATGGCAAGGCCAGACTTCTATGCAGTAAGGTAGCAAGAATTCCATGTTTTTCTGGCGCAAGCAAGGAAAATGGCCCTCTTGACTGCTTCAGGGGTAGAAAAATGCAGCACTGTCAGGGCTCAAGGGGTCCCTTAGGGTTCCCGGCCCAGTGCCACTGGACCTCCTACACCAACTGTAGCTACGCCCCCTACTTCTAAGCCGGCTGTCCTACACAAGTGCTGTTCCACTGAACAAGCTTCCAAAGCTTTTTTACAAGCATTTTAAATAAGCAGGTACTGTTGAGATCTGATTACAAGCACTTATGTTTTTTGACTGGATGAGTGCCAGACATTCTCAACATGGAGGCATTACTGTCAATGGGAGGGTACTGCACTTTCTCAGTTGGAAGCAGGAAGTCAACAACATTGAGTACCGGCACTTCTCTTCAGCTGTTGTAACTAATGCTCTAAATGCTACAGCTCTAATAAACTTAGGGTAGCTCAGCGGGTTCAGCATTCCCTGTGCAAACCCACCTGTAAACATGAACTGATCGCTCAAAGCCTTTAGTGCCACTAAACTGAATACCACTGGGTGGGGTCACATGTTGTGTACAGCGCTACAAACTGCAATATCCAACTAGCAAGCACTATATCAAGACCCAATTATGTTATTTGCTCCTAATCAGTGAAAAAAGCATTGGGACAAACACACAATGGAGCATAGTGCTGTCCTTTGGCTACACTCTGCTGCAATGAATACGTCTTGGAGGTACTGCAAACAGTACAAAATCACATTTCAACATTTCTTTCCAGCAAAGAGGAGAAAGTCAGCCAAAAGGCTAACTGCCTGGGAAACAGCTCCGGCTCAGGCCTGCCAAAGAACGAAGCAACAGAGGCGGAAGTTGGGCCTGGAAGGGCCCTTCATCTGTGCTGTGCATCTGAATCTCAAACAGGACAGACAGGCCCACTGAAGGGGCTTTGGGGAGCTGGCCACTGTTTGGAGGCTTTCACTAGAGCTAAATCATTGTGACCACCATTAAAAAAGCATGAGCGTTTACCAAAAATCAATTTCACTTGAAAACAGATTTTCAGCAGGAAGTTTCAGGGTATTTTAAAGAACAAACTTGGTTAACAATGTATACAATAAATGACATTTGGATATGGCATGTGAAAATGGGATTGCTGGTTATGTAAGGTGCACAGCATTGCTAAAGCACTCTCTGCATTTACCCCTTCATCTAGCTTTCTCTTCTCATAGAGTTTTCTTATGCTGGGCACACATTACCTGTCCGTAAAAACGTTTTAGCACAGATGTTGCAAACCAAAACCCCCATTTTGCTAGTGTCCTCTTTTTGTGTTTAAATTGCATTTATATAGCGCTTACTTCCCCCAGACGAGGCGCCGTTGTGTGCACGTGCACTATTGTCTTTCTGCAGAGCCCGGTGTAAATAAACACCAGTGTTTGAATCTCTAACCTGCACATACTGGGAAGTGACCCCTGCGGCATAGAATGCCCCCGCTGCACCTTGATGGCAAATTTGCACCATGGATACCCCCCAGTCATATTAAGTGTGTCTGTAAACGTCGACAGTCTAAACACGGGCGGTAGTGATGTTTTCACGTGCACGGCGTGAAGCAGACGGAGTGAATCAAGGTTGCATCAAACGCGGTACAGGGGAAGCTTTCCCATTAGTTTGTAACAAAAAACAAGGCCGGGAGAGGGTGGACTAAGTAATACAGGAGATGAAAGCAATGCTGATGCGGTAACAGAATAAAAGCAGTGTCTGAAACATGGTCCACTTAAATGTTTAGTCTGTTAAACTGTTAACATCCAGCACCCTCCTCACATTCAAGTTCCAGAGCAATGTGTACGGTTAGCTTGAATGAAACCGACATAAAATGAAACATCGGAACAAAAACAAGCGCTCGCGCTGACGAGGAGAGGAGGCGGCAGCAGGGGGAGGGGAGAGAGGAGGGGGGCTGCGCCTGTTTCCCTTGCGGGAGCGAGCAGGAACCATATGTTAATTAAAACCAGATGGTTTTAAAGCTCGCTCCCGCAAGGGAATCGCTAAACGTGCACGCGTTGCCATTGAAAGCAATGCAACGCTTGCACGTTTTTGGGGCCAAAACTGAATCGATAACTAAAGGTCTCCTATGCAGCGCATGCGCGCTGCGTAGGCGAGACCTAAAAAGGGCCAGACCAAAGTATTTGTGTACAATTTCAAGGTGTTTTAGCAAACAGTATAAATCTCCCTCACAAACCCTTTTTTAGGTCGAGCCTGGGCAGCGCGTGCGCTGCTGCGAGGCATGCAGTAGTGGAGTATGGCTTCGAAGCCCCGCCCACCACGCCCATATTTTTAATTGGCTTGTGTTATTGTCCTTTGTAAATGCTGGCTTCCGAGTAGTTATTAGGCTTGTTAGTCCCTCCTTGGTACTGCCCTGTCCGCATTTGTATCCTCCCATGGCGACTGGCCCTTTTACTTCTGTTACGACACAGTATGTCTTATTTAGTCTGTAAGTACTATTTTCTTTAATGAGTTTCTCCTACTGCAGGCACGACATGCTTTGTTCGCCATGCCCGCTTTCACTTTCAAGCAGCCCCGGACAATGGCAGCCGCTTCTTTGAAGTGAAATAGGTCTTGGATTTACAAGAGTTTGAGCTATTGCAATTGTAAATGACAATAGCTTAAAGTCTCGTAAATGCGAGACCTATTGCATTACAAATGCTTGTTATGATGGAGAGCAGGGCACTGTAGCCTCATAGGCTATTATAAGGTTAAAAATAGAGGCTCTACCTTTAAGAACCTAGAAACCACCAATATCCCATCATGCTCAGGCGGTGGCAGTTGCTTCAATTCTTTTTTCCGGCTCCTACTGACAGGACCCTGATGCAATGAGCTTGGCCTTTTTAAAAAGGTTTTGTCTCTCAAAATTCTGTACAAAACTTAGTGACCACGCCTTTATTCAACGTCTTTCATCTCTCCCTGCCTTGTTCTGTTTTCTGACAGAAAAGTGAGGTGTTGAGTCAAATAAAATGCCTTCATTGTTTGACCAAGATGTGAGAGGAAGAAGGCCAAAGCAGACCCTCTCTAGGTCTGTATCATCTGTCTACCACCATCTCATGTTCCTGACGCATGTCGTCATTGCAGGAATTGTTCGCGACGCCCCTTGCGTGAAAGGGAGAAGATTCACCTTCATGGGACTGAAGAGAGATGTCGCCCACAAACACAGCCTGAAGGTGGGACCTCAGAGGAAGGTCAGTCTTCCACTAGGGCTCGCTCTTCAACCACTAGAGGATGTGGGAGGTCTGAAAAGAGATTTTCTGGCCAAAACATGGATCGACGTTGAGAGGATTGAAGTCTATGCAAGGAATGGCTCCGACTTGTTCGCCGTCAAGAGCTGGATCGACCTTGAGGAAGCGCCGTCGTTCGACGTAGAGTCAACGTCAAAAGATCATATACTGCTGACCTGCAGGCTGCTGTTGAGGAGTGCATCGTCTTGGGGAAGGAGAGTGGCTCGACATCGAGAAATGGAACAATTTCTAAACGTAGTGAAATGTCGACATCGAGGAGACTAGAAAGGAGGAGGAGAATATATTCTTCTCTAGACTCTCAATATTCGAGTGTGTATTCACCTTCTCCCATTCTGGTACCATCATCTCAGTCTCCTCATCCTACATCACCTGCTCCACCTCAGTCTCCTCCGCCACCACCACCGGTGGTACCTCCACCTCCGCAACCATCCTCGCCTCTTCCACTACCTTCTCCACCAATAATGTCTCCTCCAGTGACTCTAGTTCCACCTAGAGGCACTCCAGCTCCGAGGAATAGGTAGCATTCTTTAACACGCCACCGTTCTCGCCATCATGGTCATGATAGTCCTAGGCGCTCATCAACATTTTTTTGCTGGTCTCATCGACGCGATAGGTCTCACCATACAAGATGTAGATCAAGATCTTACCGAAGACATACAGATACTTCCTCCACATCTACACGAGTATATTCTCCAACAATATCGGACTCTCCACCTCCTCGTATCTCACCTTTGGGATGATATTACAACCTTCCAAGAGGTCCTGTACGAGGGGCGGCTTAACTAATTATGAGGATGTCGTTCCCAACACCTTCCACATCAGTGATATTCGAGACACCACCAATGTACAGCTTCCAGACCTCTACTTTCGTTGGTCCCTGACCTCCGAGAACCTGCCATGGAGCGGTTTTTGACACTGGTCATAATTAAGCCTGCTCCGTCGAGGCTTCAAAAGCAATATTGGCCCCCCGGATCAAGACCCTCTATTCCTCCGCTCTGATCCTCCACCAGACTCTGTGGTAATATTACTGGCCAAAAAGTACAATTCCTCATCTCCATCTTCATATGCTCCTCCGGATAAAGAGAGCAGGAGACTGGACTCGCCACAGCATCACTCGGCGCCGCCACAGCATCACTCGGCGCCGCCACAGCATCACTCGGCGCCGCCACAGCATCACCCGGCGCCGCCACAGCATCACCCGGCGTCGCCACAGCATCACCCGGCGCCGCCACAGCATCACCCGGCGCCGCCACAGCATCACCCGGCGCCGCCACAGCATCACTCGGCAAGACCGGAGTATCATTCAGCATCACCTCAGCATCGTCTCCGCAACAGTCACCACACCACCACTACCACCTCAGCATCACTCAGCACCACCTCAGCCTGCTCTCGGAATCTGGCATCTGTTGATTCTCCCCTAGTGTCTGGCCGCTGCTAGTGTTATAATACAGGTACTAGTTCCCAACCTTCACCCTCCGATTGTTTATGCCCCCTCAAAATAAAAGCTTTAACAAACAACCATTGCAATAGGCAGAAACAAGTTGCCAGCATTGCAAGAACAAAAGAAAACTGAGGAAATGTTTTATTGTAAATACTTTTTTTAATATGGTCGTTCAGTTTTACATAATGCCTTCTTGGTCATATATAAAGTAACAAAAATGCTTCTGACACTTTTTTATTATAACTTTTCAGCATGATGCACAGCAGCCACACTTCTCTACAGCACTGCTTGAAGACATTGGCAAAGTCAATAGCTCTGGCTAAACACTTATAAGGCCCCAAAGGCGAGACCTATTGGCTATGCCAATGCTTGTTATTCTCTGAGGGTTCAAACCCCTCTGTGGTACACATGTAGACCTCAACAGCAACTTCAAAAGTCACACCAGTGAAAATAGACAAGAGGATGCTCTGCCCAAGGAGCTAAACAGGCAACTGGATCCAAACCATGAGTCCTCTCTTCCCCTCTTCCGTTACTAACTCCGGTAGGGAGTAGCATTTCTCTTTATCCAACAGGGTGGCAACACATCACAAAAAACGCCTGGGTTCTGAATATTGTGCAAAATCTTCTCAGGTCTCAGTCTCACCACCCCGCCAGCTTCCATGCCTCGAAAACCGTCCAATTTTCATCTTACATTGCTACGGTCAGAGGTCAACATCCTCTTACAGAAGAAGGCGGTGGAAGCAGTTCCCCCACAGACAATGGGGGACAGGCATTTACTCCAGTTACTTTCTGGTTGAAAAGAAAGACCAAAACGAATTCAGACCTATACTCGATCTCAAAATAGCCAACAAGTGGATTCGACTTGTGAAGTTTTGGATGCTGGCATCAGATCTACGCCCAATTACACCATAGAGATTGGCTTTGCTCCATCAGCCTTCATTCACAATGCATACTTTCACATTCCAATCACCAGAGAGCATTGAACATTTTTAAGGTTTGTTGTGGGACAGGACCATTATCTGTACACAGCACTTAAATTTGGCCTAAAGTCAGCAACCAGAACGTTTTCAAAGTGCGTGGCAGTGGTGACAGCCCATCTGAGAAAGCACTGAATCTTCATCTGCCCATACCCAGATGGCAGGTTAATAAAGGCCGCAATGTCTCATGAAGCCCAACTTCACTTCAAGTGGACTTGCAATCTCCTTCAACGGTTGGGGCTTCAGGTCAACCTCAACAAGTCCACCACAACTCCGGTTCAGAATTTGCATTACTTGGGAGCCTCCAGTGACGCCTATTGATCCTTCAGAAATGTCATACTCTCATGAAGGTATCTCATCCAATGGTGAGGGCAGTATAATCTCTTCTCAGGTCGATGGCCACCTGCATCTTTGTCACCCCAATAGCTCGCCTCCACATGCGGCCTCTCCAAGAATGTCTAAAGGACCAGTGGGACCAACTGGCGGGCAACTGGGAAGACAAGGTCAAACAGTCTCAAAACCGTGCAAAACAGTCTCTGAAATGGCGGTGCTCTACATCCAACCTCTTGCAAGACATGCCTCTTCACTAACAGGTCCCCTTCTCAGACCATAGGGACAGATGCATCACTACTAGGATGGGGAACCCACATGGATCACCTCCAGATTCAGGGCAGATGTTCAGATAGAGAGATGATGTACCATATGAATCTCTTAGAGCTCAGCGCAGTTAATCTATCGCTCAAGGCCTTTCACTTATCATTTACGACCACGCCCTTGCTTGTTCAGACAGACAATACAACCACCAGGCACTACCTCAGCAAGTAGGGAGGGATGAGGTTCAGAGCCTTGTCACTACAGGCCCAGGCGATTTGAAGATGGCTCTTAGCCAGGAACCTGAAAATAACTACAACTCACCTCTCGGGTGTCCAAAAAGTTCAGGCAGACACACTCAGCAGAGTTCTCGACAAAAACCACAAATGGGTCTTGCACATTGAGGTCGTACAAAATATCTTCCAAATCTGGGGCACCCCAACCATCGACTTGTTCGCCACTGCAGAAAACAGAAAATGCCGCGGGACACTGGGAAATGCCCTGTGAATTGACTTGTCCAGCAAATTTCTTTATGCCTTTCCACTGATTCCCCTGATCCCAGCAGTCCTAATCAAGCTGTCCCACTCGAGAGCCAAGATGATCCTCATAGCTCCAGAGTGGCCACGCCAATGGTGGTTCATGGACCTTCTTCACCGGTCAGAGCGTCCACATCTCAAGCTGCCATACAGCCCAGATCTACTAACGAAATTCGGAGGCCAGATGCTTCACCCCTTGAATTTGGCTGCAGGACTCATGAGCTAGTGCAATATGGATATTTGAACCTGCCACAAGACTGCATGGAGATCCTCAAGGAGGCTATGCGGCCTTTCACCTGTTCCGCTTACACCTTCAAGTAAAAGAGATTGTGTCGGGTGTTACTCGAAGAACATGAACCCTACTAAGTGCAAAGAATGTTTTCTTCCATACCTTAAACACTTGGCTAAATTTGGCTTGCAATTCTCTTCTATAAAGGTTCGCCTGGCAACACTTACTGCCTACAGAAAATGTCTTTCACAAACCTCTTTTTTTCAAAATCCAAGTGATAAAGGATTTTTTAGAAGGGTTGAACAAGGTTTTCACTCCCATTCGGGATCCCTCACCTCCCTGGGAACTTAACATAGTACTTTCATGCCTTATGCAGGATCCCTTTGAGCCTATTCACAAAGCCTCCCTGGAGCACCTTTCTTGGAAGACCGCTTTCCTTGTAGCGATAACATCAGCACGCAGGGTTAGCGAGATCCAAGCACTGTGTTCTCATAAACCATACACAGTCGTCCACTCCAATAAAGTGGTCATGAGGACTCATCCGAAATTCCTCCCCAGGGTGATTTTGGACTACCATGTCAACCAGACCATCTCATTACCTACATTCTTTCAGAATCCCTCATCTCCATCGGAAAGAACTTTTCATTCCCTGGATGTGAGGAGAATTTTAAGATTCCATCTCGATAAAGCACAGGACATCCGCAAATCGAACCAATTGTTTAATAACTATGATCTGGTCTGTATTGTTTTATCCACTTCTCTTCCAGGGGATACTCATCAATAGTCATAAGCACTGAATTATCCCCGCCCACCTGCGGGATCCCGGAGCATATAGAAATATACATATATATATATATGAGTATGTTGGGGGATCACAAGTGCATAGCACTTCCGCGACATACATATATACATGTATATAAATACATAAATATGCAGCCTAACATAAATTCCAATAAGGCAAAATGCCAAAATTACAAAGGTTTTCCCTGTACAGACAATCTCCTATATACACTCTGTAATAGAGAACATACACTGTAATAGTGTTATGCAAGAAAACCTTTATTTTCAGAGAAAAAAACATGTAATAGCAGGCAGTTGGCCCATAGGCTGCATAGCTGAATAAATATCACCGTACAGTAAAACACTGGCACCTTGCCTTTAAGGCTTCCAAGAACTTGGACACTTTGCCTTTAAGGCCTCCAGGAGACCCTCTGCTCCCATCATGCACCACAGGTGACAGTTAGGTCAGTTCTTTTTTCCGGCTCCTTCTATGAGGATCCTGGAGCTTGAGCTCGACAGTTTTTCTGACTTTTCTGTCAAGAATTGTTTTCTTCTTTGGTTTTTTGCGATTTTCCTGTGCTGGCAGTGGTTTATTACCATTCTCTGACAACATTTTCACTCTTTTTCTGTCAGAATGCCAGATCTTTTCCGCAAATGTCCATCCTGTAGAAAGAAGATTGCCATCTCTGATCCACACTCCGTGTGTATCGCCTGTCTTCCTTCCAGTCACAAGCCTGACACTTGTTATAATTGTCGTAAGTTTTCTACGAGGACTCTTCGCGACAGGGAGAGGATTCGCCTTCAAGCTGTGCTCGAGAGAGGAAAAGCCCGGCTGGAAAGTGGCCTTGCGTGTCAAGAGCCCTCCTCTCTTCAAGAACACCGACGCCAGCATCATTCTGCCTCTTCAACATCGAGGAAACGGCAGATTCCGGATTGTTCGCCGTCGACGTCGTTGCTGCCGTCGAAGCGACCGACACAATCTCCAATGTCGAGACAGCGTGAGTCTCCGTCGTCGAGAAAGGCATTGACATCGAAGCATACTGCCTCGGGCTCGAGGTATGGTCATGGCAAAGACCGATCGACGTCAAAACACCCATCGACGTCGAGACATCCGTCGACGTCAAGGCACTCTCCGTCACCTCCCCGTAGGTCGACGTCGAGAAGTTTGCCAACGGCAAGGGTGCCTCGAGACCAGTCGGCGTCGAAGACTTCGAGGCCATTGACGTCGAGGAGGCGAGAGCGTTCGACGTCGAAGTCCCTGAGTAGACGGTCGACGTCGAGGACATCTTTGAGGGAGGTGAGGTCGCCGTCGAGGGCAGCGAAGTCCTTAACTCCTCCTAGCCATCATCCCACATCAAGGGAGAAGTCGACGTCGAGGGAAAAACACAGGTCGACGTCGAGGCGCTAGACGTCGAGAGCTAAAGAGCCTGCTGTTGCCTCGGATGAGGTTAGAGCTGCATCTCTATCGTCTTCAAAATCTGGATCTTCTCCAGAACTGCATATTGTCCAGATCTCCCCGGAAGGCTCTCCGGTGGTTGGTGAAGATGCACGGCGCAGGAAGCCTAGGGCCCTCAGTAGCCAGAGGTCTGACTTTTCCCGTACCTATTCTCCTTCACGCTTGTCCAGGGATTCTCCATCCCCTAAAACACCTCGAAGATCAAGGTCACCGACTGTGGTTTCTTCCAGAAGGAGGAGTCCAAGCAGATCACGATCTCCACATGCCCGCCATGCTAGATCAAGGGACAGATCTCGCTCTTATCATTCTTCTCCGAAGAGAAGGCGGCATAGGTCTCCCACCCGGTCTTCTTCCACCAGGTCCTCTATCAGAGACTATTCTCCAACTTTGACGGCTACACCTCCATCAAGAGTTTCTCCAATCGATCACTCAGCACCTTTAGTGAAGTTCTCTGTAGAGGAGCGAATAAGCTGAACATCTCGGTCTGTCCCGGCTGTTACCTCCTTAGTGATTTTCGAGACTCTTCATCATCGCTCCTCGGCTCGGCCTTTGCTTCCTCTTGTCCCACGCCTTCTCGAACCTGCTATGCAGACCTTTTTGACACCGGCATCGGTGGGAGCTGTTCCTTCCCGAATAGCCAAAAAGTACAAGGCTCCGGACCAAGATCCTTTGTTCCTTCGATCCTATCCTCCTCCGGATTCCATCATTGTGGCGACTCATCTATGTCTTCCTCCTCAGCGCCTCCGGATAAGGATAGAAACTGATGGACTCTTTAGGTAGAAGGATGTGCAACACTTCAGCTTCTATCATGAAGGTCTCCAGTGCCTCTGCTCTGCTGGGGAGGTATGAAGGATCCTTGTGGGATTCACTGGGACGTTTTGCAGACAAACTCCCAAAAGAGGACCAGCAAGACTTTCGAGAAATTCTGCAAGAGGGAGGTCTAGTGGCTAATCAGGTGATTAGTGCTTCCGCTGACTCATCCGATCTGGCTGCCCACGGATACTCCCATGGTATCTGTTCGAGGCGTTCTGCTTGGTTACGCTTGACTGGCCTCAAACCCGACGTCCAGCGGAAGATAATCAACCTGCCTTTCAACGGTTCTTCTCTCTTCGGGCCGCTTGCGGACGAAGAAATGGCGAAGATGAAAGCAGAGCTGGACACGGTGAAAGCTGTGGGTCTCGAAAAACGGAAGGAATTTCGTAGGCGCTCCCGCCCCTACGATAAACGCCCGTTCCAACAGAGGGTTCAAACCCCTCAATGGTCGGCTCAGGGTCAGCAGCAGCAGAGGTCTCACTTCCACCAACGGAGACCAGGAAGAGGAAGAGGGACCAATAGACAGCAGGCCTCTACCTCAAAGCAGCCATCAAAGCAATGAGGGAGTGCTTCCTCTAAACACGTGTGCCACTCCGGTAGGAGAAGTATCGCATTACATCTGGAGGAGTGGAGAAACATAACCATCGACAAATGGGTGTTGAATATTGTTCAAAATGGATACTTGCTACGGTTCAAGATCCCACCTCCATCGGTTCCTCCAGACGGACGAGTCCGCTTGTGTCATCACATTTTACACGAGGAGGTAAACGGTCTTCTACAGAAAAAAGCCATTGCATACGTCCCTGTTCATCAGAGGCGCCAGGGGATATACTCTCGATATTCCCTGGTCAAAAAAAGAGGTCCGACAGTAGAATTCAGACCAATTCTGGACTTGTGCATCTTGAACAAATACATCCGCAAAGAGAAATTTCGAATGCTTGCCCTGCACCAGATCTTTCCCCATCTACATCAAGGAGACTGGATGTGCTCCATAGATCTGCAGGACGCTTATTTCCACATTCCAGTGTCCAGAAAACATCGAAAATTTCTCCGTTTTCAAGTTGCTCTACGTCACTTTCAGTTCCGAGTCCTACCTTTCGGACTGAAGTCAGCCCCACTGACTTTTTCAAAGTGCATGGCAGTGGTGGCAGCTTTTCTCCGCAGACTCAAAATATTCGTTTACCCGTATCTGGACGACTGGCTTCTGAAGAGTTCAACTCCTTCCCTGCTTCAGTCTCATCTTTCCTACAGTCTCCAGTTAATGAACAGGTTGGGTCTACGAGTCAATTTCAAAAATCGATTCTCAATCCGACCCAGAACATTCACTACCTAGGGTCGTCGCTGGACACCGCGGAAGCAAGCGTGTGTCCTTCGGCGGAGAGGTTTTCATCAATCAGGATCAAATGCCGAGAACTCCTGCGGACTCACCACCCAACAGTCCGACAAGTGTCCTCTCTCCTGGGTTCCATGGCTTCCTGCATCTTCATAGTTCCCAATGCCAGATTGCACATGCGTCCCCTGCAGCAAGCTCTGGAAGACCAGTGGGTGCAAGCATCGGGCAGCTGGGAGGATCGGATCACTCTGTCCCAGTCTGCCAGGGACTCCATCGTGTGGTGGACAAAGCGATCACATCTAATGAAAGGTGTTCCCTTCCATCAAGAGACTCCGACTCAAACTATAGTGACAGACGCCTCCCTGCAAGGTTGGGGCTCTCATATGAATCACCTTCAAGTGCAAGGGCTCTGGTCGGACACAGAAAGGGATACCATATCAATTTTCTGGAGTTGAGTGCTGTCCAACTAGCCCTAAAATCCTTCTTTCCGTCTCTTCAGTCCAACTCCCTCTTGATTCAGACAGACAACACCACGACGATGTTTTATCTGAACAAACGGGGAGGCACCAGGTCCAGAATTCTGTCTTGGGAGGCACAAGCCATTTGGAAGTGGCTTCTGGCATGGCATCTCACCATCACGGCTGTCCATGTGCCGGGCGTCCTAAATGTACAGGCGGACTTCCTAAGCAGAGAGTTCGTAGAAGCGCACGACTGGGTGCTAAACACCGAAGTGGCTCAGGATATCTTTCAAAGATGGGGTGTGCCGGACATAGACTTGTTCGCAGATGCAACAAACGCCAAATGCCCCGTCTACGCGTCCAGGTATCACCAACCAGGTTCAAGCGGGAATGCTCTGTTGATAAGATGGTCTCAGAGCTTACTCTACGCTTTTCCTCCACTGCCTCTCATTCCAGCAGTGATCACGAAGTTCTACAAGACCAACTCCAGGATGATTCTGATCGCTCCGGAGTGGCCACGCCAGTGGTGGTATCCGGATCTTCTACAACTTTCCGAAGTTCCGCAACAGAGATTGCCTTGCCGTCCGGACCTACTATCCAAGAGCCAGGGGAGAGAGTTTCACCCCAACCTTCCTTCCCTCAGGCTGACAGCATGGCTCCTGAAGTCTTGCAGTATGGTCACTTAGACTTGCCAGCGGACTGTATGAACATACTTAAGGAAGCGAAAAGACCTTCTACCAGGGTTTCCTACGCTTTCAAGTGGAAACGTTTTTACCTATGGTATTTGAATAATGGTCATGACCCAGTTAGAGGGCAGGAACATACATTTTGCCGTATCTCTTACACCTGGCTAAGTCGGGCCTGCAGTTTACATCTATCAATGTACACTTAGCAGCAATAACGGCATATAGAAAATCACCTTCACAGGGTTCTTTTTTCAAAATGCCAGTGGTGAAAGATTTTCTTGAAGGGTTAAAAAGGTATACCCACCAGTACGAGCCCCTTATCCTCCTTGGGAGCTCAACGTGGTCCTTACCAAACTGATGGGCGCACCTTTTGAACCAATACACAAGTCCTCCTTGCAGCACTTGTCCTGGAAAGTGGCTTTTTGGTTGCTATCACGTCGGCTCGTAGAGTCAGCGAGATACAAGCATTATGTTGTAAGGAACCCTACACTGTTTTTCACTCAAATAGGGTAGTTCTCAGAACTCATCCAAGTTTTCTGCCGAAAGTGGTTTCAGATTTCCACATTAATCAGGTTATCACTTTGCCTACCTTCTTCTCTAATCCTTCTACACCTCCTGAAAAGGCCTTACACTCGTTAGACCTTAAGAGGGTGTTGAAGTTTTATCTGGATAAGATCAAGGTAATAAGAAAGACGGACTGCTTGTTTGTCAACTACGGCCCTATTAATACAGGATTGGCATCCTCTAAAAGGTCTATTTCAAGATGGATAGTCTCCTGCATATCTCTAGCCTATCAATTAGCTAATAAGTCTCTTCAGGGAAAGCCTAAAGCGCATTCAACCAGAGGAAAGGCCTCTACTACGGCCCTCCTCAGGAACGTCCCTATAGCAGAAATCTGCAAAGCAGCTACATGGCGGTCTGTTCATACTTTCTCTCGCCATTACTGCTTAGATTCAGATGCTCAGGAGGATGCCCAAGTGGGACAAGCCTCACTGAGGAATTTATTTGCTTAATGTCATGTTAAGATGATCTGTTTTTA
The DNA here is from genome assembly GCA_963921515.1 of Calotriton arnoldi. NCBI lineage: Eukaryota > Metazoa > Chordata > Amphibia > Caudata > Salamandridae > Calotriton > Calotriton arnoldi. The sequence continues at coordinate 666,526 of CAWUFW010005613.1, forward strand.
ATACTATTTGCTCGTCCGCGAGGTAGTGGGTATGGGCTTGCTACTCTATTCAGTGCTTATGACTATTGATGAGTATCCCCTGGAAGAGAAGGATTAGTTACTTACCTGTAATCCTAGTTCTCTTCCAGGGGTATACTCATCAAAGTCATAAGCAACCCTCCCGCCTCCCCGGACGAGCATTTTTTAGTAATTGCTACAAGTTAGTACACCGTGCAAAAATAACTGACCTAACTGTCACCTGTGGTGCATGATGGGAGCAGAGGGTCTCCTGGAGGCCTTCAAGGCAAAGTGTCCAAGTTCTTGGAAGCCTTAAAGGCAAGGTGCCAGTGTTTTACTGTACGGTGATATTTATTCAGCTATGCAGCCTATGGGCCAACTGCCTGCTATTACATGTTTTTTCTCTGAAAATAAAGGTTTTCTTGCATAACACTATTACAGTGTATGTTCTCTATTACAGAGTGTATATAGGAGATTGTCTGTACAGGGAAAACCTTTGTAATTTTGGCATTTTGCCTTATTGGAATTTGTTAGGCTGCATATTTATGTATTTATATACATGTATATATGTATGTCGCGGAAGTGCTATGCACTTGTGATCCCCCAACATACTCATATATATATATGTATATTTCTATATGCTCCGGGATCCCGCAGGTGGGCGGGGATAATTCAGTGCTTATGACTTTGATGAGTATACCCCTGGAAGAGAACTAGGATTACAGGTAAGTAACTAATCCTTCCAAACAATCCATTTCCAGATGGATAGTTTCCTGTATTTGGTTCTGCTATCAAAAAGCTAACAAAACAGTCAGCTAAACCTAAGGCACACTCCACTAGAGATAAAGCGGCTACTGCTGCCTTAATGAGAAATATTTCTATAGTGTATATTGGCGAAGCAGCCACGTGGAGATCAGTTCACACATTCACCAAACACGATTGCCTAGGCTCTGATGCTAGAGTAGACGCTCAAGTAGGGCAGGATTCTCTCAGAAATCTATTTGAAAAAGGCTACCTTAGTTGATCCTATATCTTCTTCACTGCTCTTAGTGGGGATGGGCTTGCTACTCTATCCCGTGCTTATGACTATAAATGGAAATCCCTTACGAAAGAAGGAATAGTTTCTTGCCTGTAACTCCTGTTCTCTCGAGGAGGAATTTCCATTATAGTCATAAGCAGCAGTCATAAGCAACCCTCCCTCCCTCCCTCCCTGGTGGAATGGACAGATGTATCCATGGAATCTACATATTATCATACATTGCCTTAAAAAAAAAAAAAAACCTGAAGCAACTGCCACCTTCTGAGCATGATGGGATACTTGTGGTCTCTGGGTTCCTGAAGGCACAGTCTCGATTTTTAACCTTATAATGACAGCCTATGAGGCTGCGCTGCCCTGCTTTCCTTCATCTTTATCATAAAACGGGTTTGTGAGGGAGATTTATGCTGTTTGCTAAAACATCTTGAAATTATACACATACTTTGGTCTGGCCCTTTTTTAACTTCATGATGAAGAATGTGGCCATTGTAGACTATGTATATAGGCTGCATGATTTGTCTTTCGTGTATTTGCAGGCCTTCCCGTAGAAAGGCAAAAGTAAACATTAAAGAAGACATGTATTGAAGAAGTGCTTAGGGGTCCCCTGCATGTGGGCGGGACTATTCAGTGCTTAGGACTGTAATGGGAATTCCCATATGAGAGAACAGGAGTTGCAGGTAAACTATTCCTTCCAGGGTCTCATGTTGGTGGAGAAATTCAAGGTTTATGAATGTAATGAAGATTCCTATGATGGAAAACTAAAACTACATGTAAGTAACTTTTACTTCTCTTCATATGGGTGAATGCTCCAACGCTAAACTGACCTAAATGGGGTTCTTCCAAATGTATGTGCCTCTTTTGATTTCTTAGCACTTGTTTATAACATTGTTTTCATGGCTTCTAGATTTACCAGTACATACAAAGCCGGTTCTATCGCTCACCCGAGGTTTTACTTGGAATGCCATATGATTTGGCCATTGATGTGTGGTCCTTGGGATGCATTCTAGTGGAAATGCACACAGGTGAACCTCTTTTCAGTGGTTCTAATGAGGTAAGCGCTGGCAATTATTTTCTTCTGTTTATTTTCACTTTTGTATAATGCAGCATATTTATTTTTCACATTGCAATTTTTCCTCCTACAGATCATTCAAATGTAAGCAGTACATATTGCAAATTATATCCAAGTTCATTCTGTTGATTAGCCCTTTGGTAATTCTGTTTACAGTTCTGTACAGTAGTAGGAACATAGAACGTTTTGGTGAACACAAAGGCAGAGGAACACATTTTTATTGGTCAATGAGACCCATACAGTAGGAGCATATACGAAACGTCCGCTCCAGTATTGGCATAATATATTTTCTTGTTAGGGAGCAGATAAAGTGACAGCAGAGAGGTAATTAATGTATTAGATAATATATTGTCAGTTGGTAAGACTGAAATCGTAAAAAAGTAGTAGTTCGCAGGTTGACTATATCATAAGTTCATTGAAAAGGTCTGAGGAGGCAGGAAGATCCCAATCTAGATGGAACACAAGCTGTATTTGGAGAGCAAGATGAATAAAACTAGATGAACCGATTGCATCTAACTTGTCTTAGTGTAAGATATAAAGTTAAGCTATGGATAGTCTTGAGCATCAGAATTAGAAGCTTGTGAAGGGCTTAGCGTATGATGGATAGTCATCTAGCTTGTTATGATAGGGTGTGATGGTAGTTGGCTTAAGTAGATTGAAAATGTTAGGCATGGTGAAATGCATTATTACTCTGACAAAGTAGGAGAGCAGATGTTTGTGTAGACTGATGAGACAACTGTCCAGCAAAGAATGTTGCTCATAAGGCTTTTCATCAGACAAGGGTCATTTTTGTGGCTAACAGGTACTTACATCATTATAGCATTGGCTTTAGTAGAGGTTAAGTATTCAAACCATATGTTGGAGCTTAAGGGTAATATAAGGTATTTGTGAGCAGTTGGATTGATCTGAGCATAGATGCCATACATACAGGGAAGTATATATTTGTAGGAAATGCATTGTTTAACAATAGGGGTAAAGAAGACTCGCTTGCCCATTAAGAGTGGATTTGCTTTTGAATCTTGGTGGATGCAAAGATAATAGCGAATAACTTGCACCTATCTATCTTTCTGCATCTATTTCCCCTTTGTTTTCTCCGCTCTTTTATGGATTTTCACCCATATATTTAACAGTATCATACATAGTATGCAGGTATATGTTGAACAGTACAAAGAATGGTATTGATGTCTGAGTAACACGATATCCAGGTATGCATGGCTTTTACGCTTGCGCTCTGATCCAAGGAGGATCAAAACCATTTTTTGGTGCCCAGTGCAGCCTGTGCTGCGGACACCAGGTGATCCAAAAGCATGCAATGGTATACGATATTGAAGGCCGCAGACACGTTTCATCACCAACAGTGCCCCACACTCAGTGAAATTTAGCATATCGTCCTGAAACTGTAAGAGAGCTGACTTGGATATGAAACATCTGTGTGCAAAAAGAAACGTTCAGAGAACACTCTAACAAATACCTATAGAATATGTGCTAAAGGAGCATATTTGGCAAGTTTGGTGCAGGGTTAAGAGATTTTCTCTAGCTCTTTTGAAATGCCTCGGTTTGATATGGACTACCAGAAAAATCCAGATTTTGAGGGCATTTCTAGAAGTTCTCTTTCTTCAAGATAAAGTGATTTTGTCTGCAAGGTATTCAGGGGTGCCTATGTTTAGTGGCTGTTTTTGGTACCATAGACCAGTCGGTCAGCAGTGTGTCATAGATTTGAAGGAAGTAAACCTTTTCTTTGGAAGTCCAGTGAATAAGGCATTCCTATTTTCAGTCCTTGAAATCAGTAGATTGCTCATTTGTCTTCTATTTCTGCTATGACTTGCAGGTGGTAGTTAGCTATGGTTTTGATGTGTGTTCCTTAGTCCAATTTGAAAACAAGTGATGCTGTGAGATTTGGTAGAGGTAACTGTCGTCCTTGAAGTGCTTCCTATATTGCCCTAAGGGCCATTCCATTCTGATGGAAGCTGATAGCTGAAGTGAGGAGAGAAGAGTAAAAAATTAGGTTTTCTGATTATTTGAAGTTCATGTCTCATCCATGATTGGGCCTCAGATAAACATGTTAGTGTATGGATGTTATTTGTGCAGTCTACTCGTAGGTTAAACTGATTATCGACTGCATATGGGTGGAAAGATACTCCAATCTTGTGTAGTAAGTTGCCTAAAGGTTCAGCATTTAGATTGAAATGTACGAGAGCAACAATAAAGCTTTGGGGAACTCTGAAGGGTGTTTGTGTCAATCCAGAGGAAGAGTTGCCAATTTTCGCTCACTGGAATCAAATTGTGAAGTGGGGTTTTAACCTCCTTAAGTACCTATATTGTATATTCCCAGCTTCTCGTGTAGTAGGTCCAAGGTAATGTCTGGGTCAATTGTATCAAATGCAGAAAGTAGATCTGGCTTCACTGTTACATTTTATAAAAAGGCCATTGTGTTATTAACTATCCCAAGAAGGCTAGTTTCCATAATGTGGATGTGCTCAGACCTAAAGGTTTATTGAAAGCAGCCCAAGATATGAGGTTCAATAAAGTTGGATTGAAACCCTTTTTAAGTAATTTGTCAAAGTTGAGAGGCCAGTGATGCATTTGAAATTCTCCATTTTGGTAGGATCGGTGTCCAGTTTTTTGATGATCCACAACATAGCCCATTTCAAAGTAAAGTATTTATAATGTTGAGAGAGAGGTGACGAGGCATTTATGAAACTCTTTGCGGTGCTTATCTTGAGTAATTTGGGCCTGATTGCTGCAACAGATTTCTTAATGGTCTGCATTATTGGGGGGCAGGGGGGCATGACAGTCCAGGTCCTGTGGCCACTTCATCTGGGGGTCTCCACATCAACCACTTGGAACTATTAGCCATTCATGTAGTGTTCATTGCTTTTCTACTACAGATTCAAGTCAAAGTAGTCCTGGTGGGCACAGACAACGTGACTGCCATGTTCTATCTTACGAAACAAGGAGGCTTAAATTCACTTTACCGGTCTGCTCTAGCGCAACAGATTTGTTGTTGGGCCACCCATCACCAAGTTCACCTTCTGGCACAGTACGTTCAGGGAGTGAACAACAACTTTGCAGACCTGCTCAGCAGGATACAGCAACAAGTCCACAAGTGGGAACTCCAACCACAAGTCCTTGGTTTTGGTTACCTGGTTTGCCACAGAAGTGTATGGACATGCTCACAGAAGCCCTTAGTCCCACCACATGGTCTTGCGACGCTGAGAATTGGAAGCGTTTTGTTCATGACTGTATCCCAACCAATATCAATCTTCTCACCCCTACAGTGCAGGACATCATTTGTTACCTCCTACATTTTCAAAAGTCGGGGTTGGCTTACACATCAGTCAAGCTACACCTACCTGCCATTGCTTCATTTATGCAGGGAACATTCTTCCCTTTTCAAAATCCCAGTTGTTGAAGCATTCATGGAGAGCCTTAAGTATGTAATTACACCTCGGGTGCTCTCTGCCCTAGTCTGCAACCTCAACATTGTCATCAATAGACTGGTGGGGCCCCCTTTCGAGCCACCTCATACATGTTCTCTGCAGTGTGAGAAGTTGACCTGGTATATGCTGTCCTCTAATTAAAGTGGGCACCTTGCACCAGTCCAAACGACCCTTATTGATGGTTAGGTTAAAGACTACCTTTATAGAAAGCTATCCTAGTGGTAGTTGTGGAGAGCAGCCTTCAGGCTAAGTCTTCAAGGAATGTAAAGCAGCTTTTTTTACCAGTATATAACCTCTTGAATGACCAAATGAAAGGAGAACCACACCAGGTATATATAAAATATATGTATTTATTACTAAACACTCTCTACTAACCTCTTTATGAGATTAGAGAACAAGGCACACAATATTACAGTACTAGAACGACAGTAAATAGCACAATACACAGTGGGCTCCAGGGGGAGACCAAACCATATATTAAGAAAGTGGTATAACAACCCCGACTTGACTAGACAGTGCCTAGAGCACGTAGAATCGCTCGGACCCCAAGGAACCACCCAAGGTAGTGACACAGGTGACCCACGGAGGACGGGTGCAGTGTGGGAACACAGACGCGAGCTCCGTACAACTCTATGGGAAAGTCGCGGTTGGAATTTTAAAGATTAAGGACACTTAAGAGAGGACTTCAAGCAAACCCAGCTAAACTTAGAAGGTTCTAAGGCCAGCACCCTTGAGAGTACCGAGGTACCCGTGTTACCTATCCCAGAGGAGCCGGGTGCATAGGGGTCAAGTGGTGTCGGAAACCCTCGTTGTTTTCAATGGCGTGATGCGAGAAAGTACTGCTGCCGTGGAGAAGAAAAGTGTCCGGTGTGATCCAAGCCTGGATCGGAGATGAGAAGAACCTGAAAGCAGAGGGGACAAAGTCTGGGTCACTTCACGTGACCAGGAGCGGAGCAATCGAATGCCCACCGATTTCAGGTGCGAAGAGGTGAAGCTTGACTCTGCAGCCACGGGGACCAGGAGGCATCGACGACGACCAGGATCCGCAGGCGAGCTGTCCCACGAAGGATGTCGAGAGCTGAGGGGTCAGTTTCCGGATTGGAGACCAGCAAGCCTTGGCAACTGCAACCCACGCGGTCAGAGTAATGATGCTTCTGTGAGGACCAGCAAGGTCCTGGGGACTCCCCAAGCGATGGAGAGTCAGGGCACGTCTGGAGCAACCAGGGAAGCCCACTGAAAGTTAAAGTTGCCTTCTCAGGGACCCACAGGTCAACGGACCAGAGATCGCGAAGGGACCTCGAGAGGAATCACACAATACCAGCCCACGGAACACTCGTGGAGTGTAGGCCAGTAATCTTCGGTGGAAACACTGCTCGGGGCTTGGACTACAAGTAGCCCAAAGCACATCCTCAGGGATCGCCTAAAAGCATATGCTGATGCAAATGTGCACAGTGTCCAGGGGTTCGGGTTGCACGGTCCCCACGAGGGCTGCGGGTCTCAGGTTTGCTGAGAGCACTAGTCTGCCTCGGGGAAGCTTGGGCACCCACCTCCTGTGTTGCAAAATCTTCGGAGTCCGTCGGGAGCTGCGTAGATGCAAACCGGTCAGATGCGTTGAGGTGCCTGCGTTGCAGGGAGTAACTCCTTTACTCCAAGGGAGATTCTTCAGTCGTCCAGCAAAGCGTAGATCGTCGAAGGTTACTTGGTTTCTGTAGCAGAGTTTAGTCCAGGTAATATCTAAAGTCCTGTAGTCAGGGTTCCTACTTTATACCCAAGGAAGGGGTGGGAAAAACTCTGAGGACCCACCCATGGGAGGGTCAGGACAGAGGGGTGGCTTACACCCATGTCCTTTGTCCAGTTTCGCGCCAGAGCTGGGGCTGGTAGCCCCTGCAACCGGTTTGAGCTGGACTATGCACAGGGACACCAAATGTGCCCCCAGTGCAGGACTTCAAAGGACTCTAAGAGTGCACCCACCCAGCCCCAATACACTAAAGCCTGTCTGGGAGGTGGTCACACCTCCCTGTGACAGGAAACCTATTGTCAAGCCTTCCCCTGCCGGAGTTTCGTCCAGCAGCAGGAGGGCAGACTTGTGTCTGTGGCTGGCAGCATCCATTTTGTGATGCCAGGGCTCTGTGAAGCTGGTACCGGGTGTACCAGTGCTGTCATATTTCTCCCTCTAGGAGGGAGGAATCATACCTCCCACACCAGTTACTGGTGTGGAGGTATGATTCCAAGGTGTTTGACACCAAACACGACATAATTCCTTGCAGCTGTTTTAAAGTTAGCATTTACCGCGAGGTTATAATGCAGTTAAGAGTATATGGTTGGCTGCATCACAGACAACCCCGGAATAGTGGTTCCGAAGGCTGCAGAGGGGCTCTGCTCATGCATGGGCACCCTCTCACATAAAACCCAGCACCCTGCCTTCAGGATTGATAAGGCCTGCCATAGGGATGACTGATAGGCTTATATGTGCAGTGATTTGGATAGATATAGTGAACCTATATCTAAGGAAGAGGTGCATGCACCACCTTACACAGGCTGCAGTAGCAGACCTGTTGTGTCATTTTGAATGGCCTCTCAGGGGTGGCATAATACATGCTGCAGCCCCTGGGGGGCCTCTGGCGTACCTATGCCCTGGGTACATAGTATACCATATACTAGGGACTTATAAGGGTACCCCAGAATCCAATCTGGAGTGTACCTAAAGTACATGCAATCAATTTAGAGGAGAAAGCAGATAGACTGGGGTCCTGAATAGCAGGATCCCAGTCAGACTAAGTAGAAAACAGTGAAACATCAGCAAAAAGTGGGGGTAACTATAAGAAGCAGATCCTACTCTCCTACATGCAGTTCCTTTATTGAAAGGCTTCCTTCCTAAAGCAGTCACATCACTCAGGCACATCAATGAATTGGAGGCCCTCGCACTTAGGAACCTTGTTTCCCACAACCACGAAGACAAGTTGTCTTTTATAACCAATCCTAAGTTTTGCAGCATGAATCCTTTTCTGGATTGACATGCTTTGCAGTATTCCGCCATCTAGTGGTTGGGTCCGGAATAGTCTTTTTTTTCCCTGTTTTTGGGCGTTGTCGACCACTGGTTGGTGCCAGGTACGTTCCCTGTGTGATGTCAGACGACGCTCTGGAGGTTGTTATGCGTAGTAGCCATCTTCAGATTCTTTTTTCCGCCGTTGGGTCTGGAAGCAAGAGGGGACGCTACCTAAAATCAAAAAAAAAAAAACGAAAATAATTGCTTTTAAAAAAAAGAAAAACCTAAACATCGCATCGACGACACGACCGGAGAACACACCTGGCCTTCGGAGACGACGTCTTCAATACAGAATACCGCCACCACCATGACGCATGCTTCGACAAATGCAAGGTAGGGGCCATGGAAAAGACCCCCTTCAAATTCTGCCCCGAGAGCCACCACAAATTCGCCCAACGTGATCCACACAAGGTGTGCAACCTCTGTTTGCCCAAGGATCACAAGGACAAGGATTGCGAGGCATGCACGGTGTTCCTGTTGAAGACTCACAGGGCACTCCGAAAGCAGAGAGAGGGCCACTACGCGACAATGGCCCAGGGATAGAAGAAACCTTCCTTGAAGGACTTTGGTCTCTCCAGCGGTGAGGAGGACCAAGGGGTCCCAGCAGAATAGACCCACGAAGGTTCAGACGTCAAAATTCTTGAGGGAGACTCCGAGAAAAATCGCACCCAGAAAAAGATGGCACAAGACGCAGAGAAAAAGACTGACAAGGTAAGACACCCACACCTGTTGGAAACGAAGGGCCACAAAAAGAAGGCACAGCTGAAGGCTGCCCCGACGCCGAATAAAAAGGCGATCGAAGGTCAGCCGCGGTCCAAAGAACCCGGCCGAAGGACTCGGACGAGGGAAGATCGCTTAAGGCGTCAAAGCAGAGGGTCGAGGAAGAACCCACGAAGGGAGCTACGCCACCCTCGAACACTTGAGTCCACCACCCAAAAGAGAAACTTTCCGGTCACCGACGCCGCGAGAACCCTCTAGGTCGAAAAAAAGAAAAGACTCCTCGAAGCAGAAATGGCGGCACTACTCCAAAAGAAAAAGGAGTTGGAATCACTCTAGGGATTCCGTATCCCTGCGATTCCCATAGTCGACACCGAAAACGTCGACGCCGAAGAAACAGAAAACGCCGAAGAGGAGGAAGAAATCCTCTATTTGCTTCTAACTCCCGAACCACTCAACGAGGATGTCGAAGAGTACATCGACGCACCAGAGGAAGAAGCCTCTGAGAATTTTGAGGATCAATGGAACGACCAAGACACGGAAAGTCCAGAGGAGGAAATATGCTGCTATTCCTCGAAGGCTTCGCCTCCAGATGATATCGTCTTCTATAATGGACTCATAAAAAAAAGCAGCAGGCGTTTTCGGGGTCGCCCTCGAAGAAGAAAAGGAGAAAACATGCTTCCTGTTGGAGACATTCGCGCCTGCCAACAAGGGCACACAGTATCTTCCCAAGCTACCAAGCATCCTGGACCAAGGCAAGGAAGCCTTCAACGAGCCAGCCTCATCTAAAGGAGTGACACCAAGGGTTGAGAAGAAGTACACGCCTTCCTCCAAGGACCCTAAGTATATACAAGGAAATACTGTACCAGACTCTATTATTGTCACCACAGCAAGGAAGAGGGGCAACACCCTTTCCAACACCGGTCCTCCTCCAGAGAAGGAGAGCAAAAGAATGGACGTGGTGGGCATAAAAATAGAAAAGGAGGCAGCTACGCAATGGCGCATAGCAAACTCAAACTCCCTGTTAAACAGGTATGGTCACCAACAATGGGAGGACATCGAGTAGCTCATCCACAAGCTCCCAGAAGAAGACAGGAAAAGAGGAAGATCCATTGTCCAGGAAGGCAATTATATTGCAAATACATGCCTAAAGTCAGCACTCGATGCAGCAGACCCTGCCAGCAGACAAATGTGCACAGGCACCACACTAAGGAGTCATGCCTGGCTAAGAATATCTGGCTTTAAGCAGGATCTGCAGACCTCCATCATTAACAGACCATTCACAGGGGAATCCCTGTTCAGGAAAGAAGTCGACAAAACCCTCCAACAAATAAAAAAGGACAACAAAACTGCAAGAGCTATGGGAGCCCTGCAACAAAATGAGCTTTCAAAAGAGGAGGGTTTAACGGAAGGAAACCCACAGGAAGAGGAGCCTTTGCACAAGGACAACAAATACCTAATCCACCGCAGGGCCAAGGAAACTGTCAACAGTCAAGTCAACCGACCGGATAACAAGGCTGGCAACAACAGCCAAAGCAGTCCTTTCGTGAAAGGGGAAGAGGCAGAGGCCAACCCTCCAGCAGAAGAAGAAACGGATCAAACTGACTCATGCACAAAAGAAGACCCACACAACACCAGTGGGGGGGCAGGATAGCACAATACCTGCAACAATGGCAAAATATCACTACGGACAAGTGGATATTAAAAATTATAAAATATCGGTATTGCATAGAGCTGACAAAGACACCACCAGCAAAACGGCCAGAAATAAGAAGGTACCACAAATCAGAACAAACACAGTTGAGATCAGAAATCAAAAAGCTTTTTTAAAAACAAGCAATAGAAACTGTACCAAAGGAAGACCTTTTCAAGGGAAACTACTCACCTTATTTCCTAGTGCCCAAGCAAGACCTTACACTGAGACCCATCCTAGACCTAAGGTTCATAAATGAGTTCATCTTAACGCAACATTTTAAGATGACTACTCTTCAAGAAATAATACTACAAATTCAAAGGAGAGATTACATGGCAACAATAGACCTCGAAGACGCATACTTGCACATTCCCGTGAACAAAAACCACAGAAAGTATCTCAGATTCCTACACGAAAGTTCAAGGTGCTACCTTTCGGAATAAAATCAGCACCACGAGTCTTCAACTGCCTAGTTGCAGTAGCAGCACATCTACGAAAGAAAGGAATACATGTCTCTCCTTTTCTAGACGACTGGCTCATAAGAGCAAATACAAGACAAAGATGTCACAAACCTGTTCGAACAGTAATCTTCACACTCCAAAAACTAGGATTCTCAATAAATCACAAGAAGTCATCCACAAAGCCAGAACAAGAAAAAATCTTCTTAGGGGCAAGACAACTCAGTACTTGCACAAGCTTATCCAACGCAAAACAGGATACAAGCCATCAGGCAGGAAACGTTACTTTACCAGAGGGATGAAACTCTGACCGTGAGGAGAGTCATGAAACTCATGGGCATGATGGCATCATGCATCCCACTCATTCCTCATGCCCGCCTCCAGATGCGACCCTTCCAGGAATGGCTTTCCAACAATTGGTCACAGGCCACAGGGAGTTGGGAAGATCTAGTGGTTGTTAGGCAGAAACTGCAGGCAGAAATACAATGGTGGGCATCGAGGAAGATAACACTAGTCAGACCTTTCATAAGCCAAACTCCCTCTACGACAATAACAGATGCATCTCTCAGTGGGTGGGGAGCGCACCTCGGCCAATTGAAGCTACGAGGTCAGTGGAACAACCTCGACTTAATAAAACCCATCAATTACCTAGAAATTAAGACCGTCCTCCTAGCACTAAAGACGTTCCGGAAACACATTCGCAGGAATACCGATTTAATTCAAACAGACAACACCACCACAATGTTCTACCTCAACAAATGGGGAGGTACGAAGTCATTCCCACTCAGCAACCTAGCACAACAGATCTGGAAATGGGCGATTTCTCAGAAAATCAATATACAAACAATACAGCTGCCAGGATATACAACACAACGGCAGATCAATTGAGCAGGCAGAACAACTGCTCCCACGAGTGGGAATTGAAGCAGAAGACAATAAAATACATCTTCAAACTGGGGACCCCAGAAATAAACCTATTTGCTACAATACAGAACAAGAAATGCCAGTTCTTTGCCTCCAGGTTTCATCACCACCTGTCAAAAGGGAATGCCCTGTTACTAAACTAGTCAGACATTTGCATACGCTTTTCCACCAATACCCCTAATCCAAAGAGTCCTAGAAAAAGCAAGAAAACCAGGAACAAACCTAATTCTCATTGCTCCACAATGGGCCAGACAAACATGGTATTCAAGTCTGCTAGAACTGTCCAAGGGACGAATAATCAAACTCAAGGCAGACAAGGACCTACTAATAATGCAACAGGGCCAAATCTTGCACCCAGAGTCACTAGCGGCCTGGCACCTGAGTACGTAGAGTTTGGTCATCTAAACTTGCCTTTGCGAACAGTGGAAATTCCAAAGGAGGCAAGAAAACAAACCACAAGACAATGCTATGCCTCAAAATGGAAAAGGTACACCAGTTGGTGCACGACAAACAATCTGATGGACTCAATCTCCACACAAGAAACAGTGGTCATATATCTAACACACCTCCTAGACAGCCACATCAACTACTCAAGCCTAAAAGTACACCTCGCAGCTATCGTAGCCTGCGCCCGAGGAAAATCGTGCAAGAGCTTCTTCACAAGACCTGTCATAAAGACATTCCTAGAGGGATCTAAAAGAATTGCACCCCCAAGGACATCTCCAGCTCCCATGTGGAGTTTAAACCGAGTCCTCACGCAACTTATGACAGAACCATTTGAGCCCATGCACAAGGCAGACCTCAAACATATCACTTTAAAGACAGCTTTCTTAATAGCCGTCACATCTTTGCGAAGAGTAAGTGAAATACAAGCATTAACCATAGAAGAGCCATACATTCAAATCCATAAGGGCGATGTAATCCTAGGAACAAATCTTCAATTCTTAACCAAAGTGGTGTCTAAGTATCACTTAAATCAAAGCATTCTCCTACCAGTCTTCTTCAAAGACCCGCAAACAAAAGTAGAAGAGTCTCCATACTCCATACATGTAAGGAGAGCTCTACTGTACTATCTACAGAGAACAGAACAAGCTCGCAAGAGCAAACAACTGTTTGTTGCATACTCGCATACCAAGAGTACACCTGTCACAAAGGCAACAATTACACATTGGATAGTCGAAACCATCCAACTATGCTATGCCGCCGCGAGAAAAAACCCTAAGCGTACGGCCCAAAGCTCAATCAACTAGGAAAAAAGGAGCAACCCTAGCATTCACGGCCAATGTGCCAATAGACACCATATGTGCTGCTGCAACATGGGCTTCTCCACATACTTTCACCAAGCATCCCGCTACTACATGGAACCATGCGTGCAGACAGTCTTACTAAGGATTTTGGATTTATTTCAATCATACCCGTACTGTGGGGCACCTGCTGCTACATAGCATATATTTTGCTATGTAATATGAAATATTCCCTCCCTATTGAATATTAAGGGATTTGGATCATTGTTTTATTGGCTACTGTTCGGTGGTTTGATCCTGGACCATTTCTCAATAAATAGGGTATGGTATCCCTTATTTTGCAAACTGAGCCCTGATGAAGTTCCGTTATCGGAACGAAACGCGTTGGCTGAAGGCCATTTTAAGATTTTGAATTACAATAAAGAAGACAATTGGACTTATTTGGATGTTTGGGACTCTTTCTCTGGTGCACCTTCCTTTTTCGTAAAAATTACTGTGTGGACATACAGATGAATAAGGAAGCGCAAGTAGACCAGAGAGTACTTCAACACCTGTTCGCAAAGTCTTCCTCTTTTAACACAGCCTTCCCAAGAAGGGAGAAACCGCTACTTAATCTGATGCACAGCATGTGAATCCAGAAAAGGATTCATGCTGCAAAAAGAAATGGTTAGTTACCAGTAGGAGTAGTTTTGCAGCTTGAAGAGTTTTCTGGATTCACATGCGACCCATCCAGCCTCCTCCTACAAGGAATACAAACAGGTGGGGAACTATAATTAACAATTGACTAAAGTACTATCTAAAAGACTATAAGACTAACACATAGAAAAAAGAATCCGAAGATGACTACTACGCACAACAACCTCCAGGGCGCCGTCTGACGTCACACAGGGGACTTACCTGGCGCCAAATGGTGGTCGACGACACCCAAAAACAAGAAAAAAAGACTATTCCGGACCCGACCACTAAATGGCGGAATAATGCACAGTATGTGAATCTAGAAAACTCTTCAAGCTGCAAAACTACTCCTACTGGTAAGTAACCATTTCGTTTTTTCCCACAGTGGTCTCCCCTTTCACCTTATTCTATTGAGCACCCTGTCTTTTTTGCATGTCCTGATTCGGTAGCTGAACGAGCACGCCACACGCCTGATGCTAAGCGTGATCTTTTGAACTACATAGAACCAAATCCTTTCTCAAAACACAACAGCTGTTAGTAGCTTTTTATAGCCTCATAAAAGATGCACCATTTCAAAGGCAGGGATTACCAGTTGGATTGTCAAATGCATCTAGACCTGCTATGCAGAAGCGAAAAGAGCCCTTCCTTCCCGTCCCAGGACACACTCCACCCGTAAACAGGGCGCTACTATGGCTTTCCTGGGGAATATATACATAGCAGATATTTCTAAAGCTGCCCCGTAGTCTACTCTATACACCTTTACAAAATACTACTGTGTGTACATCCTGGCAAAAGAGCAGGCTAGAGTTGGTCAGTCTGTTTTCAGGACTTAGTTCAGACCTCTGCACCATTCACTAGGTAGCTACTGCTTTACAGTCTGCATAGTATATGTAGCCACAGCCAAACACAAGTTATGAATGAAATACGTTACCCTGTGAGCATCTGCTCTTTGCATGTAGTCCTGTAAATTCACAAGAACCCGTGCTCCTACCCAGTAGCCAGTGGCTATTGCAGATAGCTTTTACTTTAAAATGATTCTTTTCTCCTTGCATGTTCACAATTTCTTCTGTGCGTGCTACTGGATTCAAGCTAGCCTGGCTGATGAGGGCTGTTAGCACAAAACCGGTCCCAGGATGCTTGTTTCCGGTCCAGGGAAGACATGGCTTGGCAGTTCGGGCTGGACTGTTCCCATGAGGCCCAGGGTCAAGACTGATTTGCATATAGCTGTCTGAACTGGGGTGGTGAAGTGAGCTAAAGAACGATGATGGATTCAACCCAGATCTGTGACTGGGGGTGAGTGTCTGAAAAGTTTCAGCGCTCCGTCCATCTCCTTGTGTTTGCTCCAGTCTAGATTACAGCATGCCTCACAGAGCAGCGCATGCACTGCCTAGGCTCGATATAAAAATGGCAATCCACGACTCATTGAGATTTCTCTCCCTATGCTTACACATGTTTTCCAAAGCCGATTCAAGTCTCTAGAAGATCAAAGAAAAGTCCCATCTTTATGGTCATATTCTCCCATCCACATATAGTGAAAGACTCATTTTTGCATCTTACATTTTAGATTTAAACACTGCGATGGTGGACTTTACATTTTTCAAGGCAGTTACATCTGGCTTATATAGTTTTAAAAGTAGCATTCTAAATGTACAGATGGGTTCGATTTTAGGTTTAGGCTATATAAAGCTTTGACTGTCAACAACCAATCAAAAATATTCGTTAAAAAAATTCACACAGATAAATGGCATACCAATGGCTCAATACACTTTGTCCATTGGTCTGTTCAGCTGTCATTTGTGTTTTGCTTCCAGCCACCACAGCATACAGCATGGGACACTGGGTCAGCCCACTTCTCCCATTGACCATCTTAAAGAAGTGCACTTCATTGCCACAGCTGATGGGCTAGTGCTTTTTTTCCTTTCTATTTTATATTATTGTAACAGTAATTCAGAGCCAATAATACCCTTTTCTTTGTGGTTATGAGAATATTTTCCTGTGATGTGTATTGAAATAAAAATGGGCTTCTATAGCTGTACTAAGCACACCTACTAAGGAAGAACCCATACTGTTCTACTAACATTATGTTCGAGGCATGTGAGCTGTAGATCACATGCTATGCATAGATCGCCATTTAGTGTTGGGTCTGGATGTTTGCACTTTGTTTTTGTTCGAAGAAGTTTTTCCATTCACGAGGTAGGTGACTCCTCCTTTCGGTGATAGTGCGCATGGGCATCGACTCCATCGTTAAATTGTTTTTTTTCCGCCATCGGGTTCGGATTTGTATTGTTGCGCTCCGGTTTGGCACAGTTTTCGGACCCTTTCAACGCGCAATCCACTACCCTCGACGGTATTGTTATCGATCGCGGTTCCCCATTCGACGCGTATAGTCTCACCTCGGGAAACCTTCGATCGGAAAACTTGTGGCAGGCCGTCGGGCCTACCCACGCCGACCGCGCTAGAAGTCGATGGAACGGACTCCCTTCAAGTTCTGTCCCGGGTGTCGCGCTAAGTTTCCACGCACCGACTTGCATGAAGTGTGCAACCTCTGCTTGTCCCCGGAGCACGACGAGAAAGACTGCGACGGTTGTCAATCGTTTCGATCGAAAAAGACACTTCGTGACAGTCGGGCTCGACGCCACGAAATGCAACACCAGAGCGACCGCGCACCAGACATCTATGGCGAAGATTCCGACACAACATCAAGCTCAAGGAGCCGAGGAGGAAGAACATATCTCCGTGTCCGAAGCCGACTCTGACATGGAAGAAGAGGAGCAGATTACTCCGGATCAACGTACCGTGGGTAAAGACACCCCTTTACCCCCTCAACAACCAAAGACAAAGGCTCCGGTTCCTCCTCTGCCTTCGGGCCAAGGTCGGCACTGACAAAATGTTTCTGATGCCCTGCCCTCGGGCCCGGCTCTGAAACAGAAAGAGGAGCCTTCCGGCTCGGGCTCAGGACGGCCCCACTCCGGCGCCGAAACCCAAGTCCAAACATGTGTTGGTCACAATACCACCGTTGCTGAAGATTCCACCTTCGACACCCAAAGGCTCGGAGCCGAAACCTTCGACTCCGAAACCGGCACATAAAGAGAAAGACACTCCCTCTAAAGAACCTCGGCCCGATGCCCCGCCTTCGGATCCGAAGCAGAAAAAACTAGTGATCAACCCTGAAACAGGACATATTCATGCCACTCTTCTAAAAAAAAAAAAAAACAGAAGATTGACCTATCAGAGGACTACCACATTCCTCTCAAAAGGAAGAGTGTGGGTACTAACCCTTCTCCCCCTTATATTCCACCTCCTTCTCCCACTGATCCCAACTTGCTCATCTCACCATCAAATTCACCACCACCACCACTTTCACCTGACTCACAGGATGAAGGGGATGGAAATGGGGATGAGGATCAGGATATGCTACAGGACACTGACCCTTGGGACGATTATCATACAGACCCAAACACATACAATGACCTTGATTTGTATCCCTCCAGACCCTCCCCACCTGACGACAACATTGGGTACATTGAGCTCCTTAACAGGGCTGCTCAATATCATGGGGTGAGCTCCATAAGGAGCCTTTAGAAGAGGACTTCCTCTTTGAAACACTTACCTATTCCGAAAGAGCTACTCATACCGTACCAATGCTCAAAGGCATGTTAAAACACACGGATGAGGTATTTAAAGACCCTGAAAGGGCAAGGATAATTACACCTAGGGTGGACAAAAAATATAAACCCACTCCTACCGACCCAGTTTACATTAGAGGTCAGCTGCCCTTAGACTCTGTTGTAGTCTCCAACGCTCGCAAGAGAGCTAATTCACAAACCACATGTGAGGCTCCTCCTCCTGATAAGGAGTCTAAGCTTATTGATGCCTGGGGTAAAAGAGTGGCTTCACAGGCAGCAAATCACTGGCGCATTGCCAACGCTCAAGCTCTGTTGGCTCGTTATTACGATGAGTTAGAGAAACTCGTACAACATTTACCCGATGAATACAAATCTAAGGCCAATGACCTTATTCAGGAAGGTAAACTTATCACCAATACATCCATTAGGTGTGCCCTAGACGCAGCAGACACAGCAGCTCGTGCAGTCAACACCAGTGTACTCTTACGCAGGCATGCTTGGCTGAGAATATCAGGCTTCAAGCCGGAGGTGCAAACCTCCATCCTTAACCAACCATTCGACAAGGAGCATCTCTTTGGCCCAGCTGTTGATACCTCGCTGGAAAAGATGAAAAAGGACACTGAGGTCGCAAAGTCCATGGGGGCTTTGCAATTACCTGCCACTAGGGGTTCCTTTTGCCGATCCTTTTACAGGGGTGGTTCAAAAACTGTCCACTGAAAATCCCCCCTCCTCTTACAAGGGCAACAACCAATCCCCCTCTTCAAGAGGTTGTCAGAGGAGGTTTTAGAGGAAACAATGGTAAGGGAAGAAGCAAAGGTAACTCCACCCGCACTTCCCCCGCAAACAAACAGTGACTTCCTTCCGTTACCCCCGATTATTCCACTCCTGTCGGGGGGCGTCTCTCCCAATTCCTGCCTGTCTGGAATTCAATCACCTCACACAAATGGGTACTACAAATTATCCAGTGTGGTTACTGCCTGGAGCTTACAGACACTCCCCCAAATATTCTTCCAAGATCACATGCAATGTCACCAGAGCATCTCACCCTCCTAAAGCAAGAGGTTCTCTCTCTCTTGGAAAAACACGCTATAGAGCCAGTCCCATTACAATACCAGGGGACCGGGGTATACTCCCTGTGTTTTTTAATTCCCAAAAAGGACGGCTCTCAGGCCTATACTAGACCACAGAGAACTAAATCTGTACATTCAGTCGGACCACTTTCACATGGTCACACTCCAACAGGTGCTCCCACTCCTTCAGCAAGGAGACTTTCTGTCCACTCTGGACATAAAGAACGCCTATTTCCATATTCCCATTCACCCTGTTCACCGGAAATACCTCAGATTTGTGGTGGACGGACAACATTATCAATTCAAAGTTCTCCCATTCGGAGTAACTACAGCACCCAGGGTTTTCACCAAGTATCTGGCAGTAGTCGCGGCTCATCTAAGAAGACAGCACATTCACGTCTTCCCCTACCTAGACGACTGGCTAATAAAAGCCAGCTCGCAACAGAGCTGCCTTCGCCACACTCGAGAAACAGTCCAACTGCTTCACGACCTTGGGTTCACTGTAAACCTCACCAAGTCTCATCTCCAACCATCCAACACACAAGTGTATCTAGGAGCCACAATAGACACTCCGAAAGCTCTAGCGTGCCCCAACCCAGTCAGGATCTGCAACATGCAGACTCTAATATCGCAGTTTCAGCCTCAACGCTCATTTCCAGCTCGAGGGTTCATGCAATTGCTAGGAATGATGGCAAATTGCATTTTAATCGTTCCTTACTCAAGACTCCAAATGCGCCCCCTACAGGAATGCTTAGCACGTCAGTGGAACCAGGCTCAAGGTCAGTTATCAGATCTAGTGTTGGTGGATGGCCGTACCCATCGCTCTCTGCAGTGGTGGAACATACAAAACCTTTCCAAGCGGCGGCCATTCGTCGACCCGGTTCGACAGATAGTGCGAACAGCAGACGCATCGCTCACTGGTTGGGGAGCTCATCTTCAAAAACATACCATTCAGGGCATGTGGACTCTGCAACAAAAACAACTCCACATAAACCATCTAGAACTGCTAGCAATTTTTGTAGCATTGAAAGCCTTTCAACTTCATCCAGTAGGCAAAGCTGTCCTGATTCGCACAGACAACATGACAGCAATGTATTACATACAAAAACAGGGGGGGGGGGGACACTCTCTCCAGCTCTCACAGCTAGCCCAGAGCATCTGGAGATGGGCCATACCTCAAAAAATGGATCTCCTTGCAGAACACCTTCCAGGAGTAAACAACCAGATTGCAGATCTGCTCAGTCGTCAACGACTTCGTGTTGACAGCCTCGTTACAAATGTGTCAAATATATATGAATGATTCAATTTATATAAAAACGAGTAGACAGAAATTTGTGTCACGCTCTGGATTATTTGTTATGTTTTCTATCCTGTGTGGACAACTGAGATACTTATGTTAGTAACTACAAAATAACTACAAAATAATATATCCACACTAGGCGTTCTTACAAGAAATAATTGAAAACCCGACAGAACCATTGTATTTGTTTTCTTTTCCTGTCGTGAACGACAGCAGATCCACGAATTGGAACTCCACCCTCAAGTTCTCCTCCCATTCTTCCAAATATGGGGCTTCCCGGAGATAGATCTGTTGGCCACCCACCTTAACGCAAAATGCCCAAACTTCGCATCCAGGTATCCACACCCATTGTCCAAAGGCAATGCACTATGAATGAATTGGTCAGGGATGTTTGCTTACGCTTTTCCGCCTCTCCCACTCATTCCATTACTGGTTCGGAAGCTCAGACAGCAGTCCCTGACACTAATCCTAGTTGCTCCCACATGGGCCCGTCAACCCTGGTTGTTATTATTATTAGCAGATTTATACAGCGCGTAGCTGCCCCAGCGACGGGGCGTCCCAGCGCTACCAAGAATGCCCGTAAGTAGTGACAGCCCGGGAAAAGGAGAGAAAGTTACGCCGGGAAAAGCCAGGTCTTTATGGCTTTCCGAAAAGCTAAGTGATCTTGGAGCCCTCTAATAGCAATCGGGAGGGAGTTCCAGAGTTTGGCCGCCAAAACTTTGAAAGAACGACCACCAGCTCTGGCTCTTAAAACTCTGGGGGTGCATGCCAACCCTTGGTCAGCTGACCGCAAGGGACGGCTCGGGACGTACGTTGTTAGCAGTTCTGCTAAGACCGGAGGAGCTTGTTGAGTCAAGATTTTATGAGCAAGGCAAAGTGTCTTGAACTGGATTCTTTTCCCTACCGGCAGCCAGTGTAGTTTAGGTGGAAACTTAGACACTGAACATGATTTCGGAAGCGCCAGTAGAGTACGGGCTGCTGCATTTTGTATTCTCTGAAGGCGCTGAATACAGGATTTGTTGGCACCTAAATAAAGGGAATTGCCATAATCCAGTCTGGATAAAATAGTAGCCTGTAAAATAGTCTGCCGGACTTTGGGTTCGAAAAAGCCAAGTAGAGGTTTTAACCCTCTCAGGAGCCCGAAGCAGGTCCCTGCGACTAATTTGGATTGAGCGTCAAAAGAGAGACCTCTATCGATCCAAAAGCCCAGGTTCTTGACCGCCTCCTTCGGCAGAGGTGCTGGTTTTAATTGGTCTGGCCACCATTGCTCTGACCACATATCGCTGTCTCTCCCGAACAGCAGAATTTCCGACTTACTGGCATTTAGCTGCAAGCAATTTGTTGTCAGCCAATTGGCGATTGCCAGCATATCCTCCTTAAATTTGATGAGATTATTTTTACATTTCTTAGAAAAGGCGATGACTAATTGGGTGTCGTCGGCATAGGAAACCAACGACAACCCTCTGCTTTTTGCCACCACTGCCAAAGGTTGTACATAGATGTTAAAGAGCACGGGGCTCAGTATCGATCCTTGTTGGAGCGATCAGTAGTTCCTCACCAAAAACTACACCTTACTCCCAATCTTCTCACTCAGAACCATGGAGAGATAAGACACCCAGATCCCAGTCATCTCAACCTTGCGATCTGGCACCTGAAATCCTAGAGTTTGGCTATCTTAATCTTCCGCCAGACTGCATGAATATTATCAAAGAAGCTAGGCGCCCTACCACAAGAGCATGCTATGCAGCGAAGTGGAAGCGGTTTGTCATTTACTGTAACAACAATCAAATCAATCAGCTAGATGCTTCAATCCAAAACATCATTTGCTATCTATTACATCTACAGCGTTCCAATTTAGCGTACACATCCATACGCTTACATCTTGCTGCAATAGCTGCATATCTATAAAACAGACAGCATTTGTCTCTTTTTAGAGTGCTTGCTATTAAGTCATTTATGGAAGGACTTAAGAGTCATTCCCCCCAGACTTCCACCTGCTCCAGTGTGGAATCTCAACATCGTTCTTACAAGACTCATGGGTCCACCTTTTGAGCCATTGCACAAATGTGAACTACAATTTCTCACCTGGAAGGTAGCCTTCCTCATAGCCATCATATCTCTAAGAAGAGTGGGTGAGCTTCAGGCACTAACCATAGAAGAGCCATTTTTACAAATATACCAAAACAAAGTGGTTCTTAGGACTAACCCCAAATTTTTACCTAAAGTCATTTCTGCCTTTCATATCAATCAATCTGTTGAGTTGCCTGCGTTCTTCCCTCAACCAGAGTCAGTGGCAGAACGTGCTCTTCACACATTAGAGGTCAAAAGAGCATTACTATACTACATTGAAAGAACAAAACCTTTCAGGAAAATAAAGCAACTTTTTGTTGCTTTTGCTCCACCACATAAAGGCAATCCAATATTAAAATCGGGTATTGCAAGGTGGATAGTTAAGTGCATTCAAATATGCTATGTTAAAGCTAAACGCACATTAACAATTCCCCCTCGTGCGCATTCCACTCGCAAACTAGGGGCCTCTATGGAATTTTTAGGAAATATACCCATAGATGACATCTGCAAAGCTGCAACATGGTCTACACCACACACCTTTACAAAACACTATTGCATAGATGTGTTAGCTAGACAGCAAGTTAGTGTGGGCCAGGCAGTGTTACGTACACTATTTCAGACAGCTGCAACAGCTACAGGTTAGCCACCGCTTTGGGAGATAACTGCTATATAGTCTATGCATAGCATGTGATCTACAGCTCACATGCCTCGAACAGAAAATGCTACTTACCACAGTATGCATCTGTTCTTGGCATGTAGAGCTGTCGAATCTCATGCGCCCGCCTCCCCGGGTACCTATACCTGTTGCACTAATATCTTACTTGGATACAATATACATGGACATCTCTCTTTACTACTCTTACTAACTCCATCATCACCCTCTGCGGCAAAACAATCTAACGATGGAGTCGATGCCCATGCGAACTATCACCGAAAGGAGGAGTCACCTACCTCGTGACTGGAAAGACTAATTTGAACAAAAACAAAGTGCAAACATCCGGACCCAACACTAGATGGCGATCTATGCATAGCATGAGATTCTACAGCTCTACATGCCAAGAACAGATTCATACTGTGGTAAGTAGCATTTTCCTTCAAGTGGTTATATTTTTGTGCAATTTAAAATTTTATTTCAAGCTTACGTTTGCCACGCTTAGGCGACAGCATGTTTTGTTTTCCATTTGTGCAGCGAAAAATGTTAACCATCGCACCAGCTTTCCAAGTCCAGTACTATGGGCTTTGCCAATAGTTATTTATGACGCACAGTTTTCCTGTATGTCTGTTTATAAGCTCCTATTGTAAGAGTTGCCTCAAGTATACTTCTGGTATATGACCCGTAGATCAGACAGACCCTCCTTCCCCCCTTCCCCACCCCCATGGTTAAACATATATATATGCCATCCTAATTGTATAAATTGCATGTTTGGGACCTTTCTAACAGATCCACACCACCCAAACAGTCTAAATGCCCAGGGCAAACACAACTGGGGCGGGAGGAACTGGTGTAAGGAGGGAATGCATACAAATACAGACTTACCTCCGTATTAATTTGGTTTGAGTACAACGTTTTGCAGTACAAAACTGTCACTAAACATTTAGAAATGTGTCGTGATGTTGGGGTGAAGGGAAGAGTGGAAAATGTGTTTGTGTGTATGCATAATTGGCAAGAAGACCTAAACAAGGGTACAAAGTTGTCAATCGAAATGTTATAGGAGTAGAGAAGAGGCGCCATACTGACCCACTGTGGATACTCATGGAAGTTAGTGAGAGTAAGTAACATCCGCTAGAGAAATGTTTGTGAAGTGAAATGAGAAGCCATTAGAGCAGTGGTTCTTCATTTAAAGAGTCTAAGCACCTACACATCTTCTATTGGTAATGGGCATGTCTGCGCTTTTCAGTAGAGCTGAAATACTTCCACAGGCTGAGTACCACTTCCCAGTAGGTACTCTGGTTTAATGCGCACCTGCTCTTCTAGCTTTAATGCAATAAATGTATTTATCCAAGGCCACTATCAATCAGTCCAGTTACTACTTCTGACCTATCACTTATGCGAGCTCTGATTTCACTTTTACCTATGGATTTGTGAATTCAACCTGAGTTTTACACCAGTGTATAGTTGCTTTCATGTTTAACTTGCAGTTGCATAGGAAAGTAGATGTGCTAAGTTCATATAGAGTGTATTCGTTATGTGTGTTTATGTTGAGCTAAAATTGTAGAAATGGATTGGGGATCCCTGACTTCCAGTTGCAAGTTAGTGGGGGTCTGTAAAGTTTTAGAACCACTGGTTTAGGGTAAATCTAGATTCACATGCAACTCTCTCCAGACGAGGAGCGTAGTTGAGGTAGAGAAAAAAATTATCTAAACTGGTGATCGCTTTGTGGAGCATTGTAGGCTAAGATTCCGTGTGTTGACACCCACCAAAGGGACAGAACGTTTGTAGTGAAACACTTATCCACATAGCCACTAGATGACAGGATTATGCACACCATATGAATATTGAAGATATTCAGGTTGAAAAACCATAATTTAAAGCAAATAACTGTTTTCTTTGAAGTGAAGCTGACCATTCCTAAGAAAGCTTGCCCTAAGAATGCTAGTCCTGTTTACCCATCAGCCCAAACACCAGGACACTCCTTCATTACATCATTCACATCATTCACCTCACTCAGACCCAAAATAAGAGCCGGATGCCCAAGACCCATGTAAGCCAATCCCTGCTGTGGAGGTATACGGTCATTGGCACGACTAGAACGTGAACGCCAAGGTTGAACCATTCTCCATACCCTTCCCAGTGAAGATTTTGCCACCGGTTGACACAAAAACTTACGATGCAGTTATCCAGAGGGCAGTGAAAATGCATGTTATTACGAAAGAATATGATTTCTTGCTGAAAATCTTGTCTAAATCAGTGTGCTTGTATTGAGTGTGCCACAAAGAACTGCATAGATTGATACTTTGTGTTTCCTGTATGTTACATACCACCCTCCTGACATCTAATGTGTGGAGTGCAACTTAACTTCTACCTTTTAACTTCTACCTTGGTAGGTTGAGTAGATTTGAGTAGGACACGTTACTTTACCAGACGTTGCATCCTCTGACAGTGAGAACAGTCATGAAATTGGTGGGGATGGCATCTTGCATTGCGATAGTTCCAAATGCTAGCCTTCACACACACACTCACTTCAGAGCAGTCTGCCTGGCAGTGATCAAAAGCAATGTGTCATTGGATGATGTAGTGTTGGTAGAGCCCAGAGTTAAGCACAGTCTTAAATTGTGGAACACCAAGAACCTGTTACAGGGCAGGTCACATGTCGACCCTATTCCGCAGCAGACAGTTACCACAGATGCCTCCCTCACGGGGTGAATTGTGCATCTGGACAACATGACCATTGTGTGTAAATAGACGCACCATCAAAAGAATATGCACATTTCTTAGAGCTTATGAGAGTGTCTAAAACATTAAGTGCCAATTGCACTAATTACCAAAAGATAGTCCTTAGCAAACAGACAATAGGACTGCTGTGTACTACATTCAGACATTCTGTGAGGGTGGACACCAACCTTATGGACATAAGTGGGAAATGAATCCTCGAGTACTTCAGCAGTACTTTCAGAAATGGTAGTGAGGAAGATGAGACAAACATCCATGAGACTCATTCTGATCTCGCAAACATGGGCAAAGCATCCATGGTACTCACTGCTGCTAAACAGGTCTGTCCACCCACATAAGAAGTTATCCCTGAGTGGAACTTCTAACTCATGATCAGGGCAACTTTAAGACATTTTATTCTCAAAACAATGAACCTTGCATTTTGACGCTTGAGGTCTTAGATTCCTTACCTACAGCTTTCTGTTGAGTGTATGCTCCTTTTGAGAGAGGCTTGTGTATATGCTCCTTTTGAGACAGACCGGTGTAGTTATGCCCCAGAATGGAAAATATTTGTACATTACTGTCACAGTGGACACAAACTACTTCTTCAAGACTCTGTTCAGGACGTTCTTTCTATCCGTTACACTTATAAAAAAAAATCAGGTCTAGCGTACACATCTATTAGGCTTCATTTAGCAGCTGCTGCTTATATGCAGAATAGACCGCATAGCATACTAGTTAAGGTTCCAGTTGGTTAATTATTCACGGAGGGCATTGAATAAGCTATTCTTCTCTAGGACACCACCAGCCCAATCATGAGTTTTTTATTGTAGTCCCTGCTAAACTGGACCTCCTTTTGAACCCTTACATTCTTCTCAAATGCAGTTTATTTCATGGAAACTGGGCTTCCTAGTGGCAATTACTACTTTTCATAGAGTTAGTGAGTAGCAAGGCTTAAGGGCGGAGCAGCCTTTCATTCAAGCTCATAATTATGGAGTTCTCCTGAGGACAAACCCGCAATTTCTGCCAAAGGTAGTTTTCCTGTGCCTTGTCAGTCAGAACATTGACTTGTTGATTTTCTTTCCACTACTTCTGTCAGTTTCTGAAAAAGCATTACGCACATTAGAAGTAAGGAGAGCATTCTTATTCCTATAGAAGGTTCTTAGCAGTCAGGGCTTGCATGATGGATAATGAAGTGTATATAGTTATGTTATGCTAAAGCTAAGCAGACTCTTCACAGTATCCCTAGAGCTCATTCCACTCATCAAAAAGGAGCCGCTATGGCTTTCCTTGCAAACGTACTGCTTGAAGACATATGCAAAGCAGCTACAAGGTGAACTTTGCACACTTTCACAAAGCATTAATGTGTGGTGATTCATGCCAGACCAGAGGAATAGGTCCGTAAAACGGTCCTTAAAACATTTATAAGATCTGCTTCATCTGCTCTCAAGCCACTGCTTTAGAGGAAGAGCACTCCTTTAAAGTCTATACAAAACGTGTGCTCTACAGCTGTACATGCTAAAAAACGTAAAATGATACCTGTAGCTATAGGTTTATAGTGCTGTAGATTCAGATGCCCCCTCCCACCTCACCAGATGTGAGCTTATGCCCCAGATGGTCTACATTGTATCTCTTACTGAGATACGGCTCCTCCGCTATGGCGGAGGACCGTCGCCCCTAGCACTTTAAAATGTTTTAAAAATAAAACTATAGTAAAACGAGTTTAAAACCGGTTTTATTAAGCTTGTGCCGAGGCTTGGGGCCAGGGTGATGATAGGCTGGAGGGGGAGTGGTGGGCTCTACCTACAGTGTGCATGTGGGTTGGGTGGAGAACATGGTAAGTGGCATGAATGTTTGGCCGGCCCCAGATGGCCAGGCCAAACATTCATGCTCGCCACTTCCCCTGCTCCTGTGTCAGAGCAGCCCTGTCCCGCCCTGCAGAGCTGCTGCAGCAGGACAAAATAAAATGATACACTTGAATTATTTTATTTTTTCTTTATTTCGCTGCTACACAGCAGTGGGCGGACACTCCTCCGCCTTAGCGGAGGAGCAGCCACTGCTCCCAGTCAGTCCTGTAGCGCAAATCATCGGCGCTAAGGCCAATCCTGAAGCTGCTCTCATGCATGAGAGCAGCTTCAGGATTGGCTGCAGGGCAGGATGTGAGCCTGTGCCTGCCTGCAGCAGCGGAAAGGAGCAGAAGAGCGCAACATGATGCTGGAGGGCAGAAGGTAAGTTTTTATTTTGTTTGTGTCTGTCGTCCCCCCGTTCCTCCCCCCTCCCCTCCCTCTTTTCCCCGGATACAAGCCGCTCCTGATTACTGATTCATAACCATTACGGATTCTTTCTCAGCGTGCCAGTAGACATTTACTTTCCTGCTACGCTTCACTCCACTTACACTTAAGGGGGAAAAACAATCTGAGGTAAAATCGTAATCCTGATGCATTGCGTGTTTCCGGACGGATCACGAGTCACTTCAAAATTGAAAATTATACTTCATAGAAAAACGTAAAATGTCGACACCCAACACTAGATGGCAGGAGCATGCAAAGCATGTATACCTATAGCACTATAAGCTACAAACCGATAGTCACAGATTAAGTTAACATTTTCCTTATTGTCGACTTCCCTCCCTTCTTTCCCACTGGTAGTGGATTGTCTGTGTTGGACACAGTGCTTGGAAGGAAAATGCTCTTGAAAAACCGTTGCTGTAAAGAATTTTATAGTGATTGTTACACATACCATCTCTTCTATATGCATAACCAGCAGCCATGTCCTTTGCCTATTCGAAAGGACACAAAGAACATCTTCTCTATTGTGTCTCCTGTGTGTGCAGTTCTGTCATTTTCTTCCACTGCCCCCCCTACCTGTAAGGTGCAAGCTGTTGTATTTAATTTGTAGCTGTCTGATTACTAAAGACAGTGAGCTTGCAGTCCGATAGCTTGCCTTCCTCTTCTTGTACGTGGCCTTCCCCTGGAGCGTAGCCTCTTTGTGATCCTTTTTATTGGCTTCCACTGCTCGAATTTAGTAAACTACTTTTTTCGTTTTCATTCAGCACTCCAGGAGAGTGCATGTTTTCCAGCTCTCTCCGTCGTGGGTTGTTTCACCCCTTCAAATATCCTCACCCCCAAACTAACCATATATTTCTTATGTAGGGTCTGATACCAAAGGTGCCCATCACTTTTTTCACGGGATATAAACTGCTGTACTTTGGTAAGTGGGATTTTGTACCCTCTAAAGAAAAGATGTATCTAAATTCAGTTTTTTTTTTTTTTTTTTAACCCACTCTGTCAGTGAGAGAACCCTTAGGCAGATAGACTTGAAAGTACCTATCTAACAGAAAGCTCCATGTGCAAGGCTTAGATTACAGTGAGCTATTCACACATCCCAGCCTGATTTGAGAAATATTGCTCCCTCAAAACTCCCACTAAATGGGTACAGAGTATCTTGTTAAAATGGCTCTTCAGGACACATTTTCTAGAGAGCTACTTAGGTGCCTCAAATTGGAGGTTAAGCCTTTGTTAAAAACACTTTACTCCAGTATTGGAACTTTCATAGATTCCCATAGCTTGTATCATTCCCCGTTGTCGGAATGGGAGTCCCCGGTAAATAAAAAATGCCATAGCAGTAGGTACAAAAGAAGAAAAAAGGCCTAGGCCTCATCTCACTTTGTAGCATATCCACCTCTTTTTGTAAAAGAGACCAAAAACACTGAACAGCCAATCAGAACAGCCTCACCCCATAGAACCCTCCTGAGAAAGCCTCAGATTTTCTACCACACGTTGTGCAAGGGAGTCTCCACTGAGCTCTGCTCAGTTTTTCTTCATTCTTCAACTACTTTGTCATCTCAAATCTACATTATGTCTTATGAGGAAAAGAAGGCTCTGTTCAAGGCTTGTGCCACCTGCTCCAAAAAGAGGCTTTATGTGGAGGACAAACATAAAGACTGTATTTATTGTTTGTATCCGGACCACAAGGCTACTGACTGCAAGATTTGTAGGACCTTCTCTACAAAAACCTTGCGGGACCGAGAGGGACGTCTGCTCACCTGGCTACAAAAATTGAAGTCACGGAAAGATCCTGTTTCAAGAGACAGTGATGATGCCTTACAAAAGACCTCTGATAGGTCTGACAGGCATAGTCCCATCAAATCTCCTCACCGAGGTGTAAAGGAGAGGGAAGGACTGGTTACTGAGGTGGCATCAAGTAAGAAGACGAGCCATGGGTCTTCTGTTTCTTCTCCACCCTCTGAGAAACAATTTTTTTTCAAAAAACCAGCTTCTGTCCCACCTGAGGGGAAAGCTGACAGGAAAATTCGTTCGACGACGATGACATCAGTTCCGTCGACGACAGCTTCGAAAATTCAACCGGCATCGACTTTGGCTCCGTCGACGAGAGTTTCATCGTCTCCGTTGACTTCGTCGACGACGACTTCTACGACGCCACAGAATGAGGTACCCTTCGTTATGTCGTCGACGCCTACGATGACTACTTCCACGCCGACGAGGATGACGACGATAATGGTGTCGACGGCGACCACGTCGGCGACCACGTCGACAGCTTCCAGCCTGATCCCGACGACGGTCTCGACGACGGTGCCGTCAACGGTGGCCCTTTCGTCGTCGCCGGAGGCTCCGTCGACTACCTCGTCGACGACCCCGTCGACGATACACAATGTGGCAATTTCTATAAGGAGGCGTCGCATTACCCCGGAAATGACTTCCCCAAGGAAGGTAACACCCCTGCCTCCTGCACTGCTTTTGGAAGAGGAGTTTTCAGAGGGTGATGGACCTTATGGTGATGCAGATAGCCCATCTCAACTGCATGTGAAGTATCAGGACTCGGACTCTGATGACTATTATATGGAGCAACAACTATGTGCCGCAATCTAGGTCCCAGGATCAGTATCAGCAGGACATGGTCTGCATGCCATCCTCACTCGTTACAGACCTCCAATTCATGCTGTTGGACTACAGGAGGAGATTTCCGTCTCAGTCCTCCGGCCAAGAGACAGGGCAAATGCCTCCAACTCAACCTCCTTGTCCGGTTGTACCTCAGCTCCCTCAAACTCCGGTACAGGAGCTAACGGAACCGCGACAGAATGTGGTCACTGTCCAGGACGTCTCATCAGATGATGACCAGGGCGCTATAACAATCCCAGACCCGGGTAGGGAATGGGATGAGTACATTATTCCGGATCCCGCCTCTCCAGCTCCTGATCCGGCAGATTCTCCTCCAGCTGATATAGGAGGGTTTCACAATTTAATGGAGAGGGCTTCTAAACGGTTCGATCTGCCCATTCCATCGGTACAATCTGAATGTTTTTTATATGACTTCAAAGAACCTTACAGGAAGTCTGTTCGCTCTATCCCAATAGTGGGCCATGTCTGGGATAAAGGGATAAAGGTCATGAAGTCGCCGGCAACGGTCATGCCTGTGCTTCCTCGTCTGGAAAAGAAATACAAAGCTCCAGAGGATAGCCCCGCTTGTCTGGTCAGCCAGCCGAAACCGGATTCTGTAATTTCACAAGCGGCCCAAAGAAAATCTAAAAATCCGGCGGCACCTCTTACCACGCCACCTGATAGAGGGAAGACGGCTAGATAATGTTGGGAAGAGGTTTTCCATGTCCAGCCTCCTGGTCAGAGCGGCCAATGCCCTGGCTATTCTTGGACGGTATGATCGCCAGATGTGGTGTGATCTATCCCCATATTTAGACCAGCTACCTGAGGAAGCAAAGGCTGAAGCCAAGAAGATCTTGCAGGAGGGGGAACGTTCATCCTCTGAAATAATTGATTGTGCAATGGACATTGCTACTACGGCTTTCCGCTCTCTCGCAGGAGCAGCAGTCCTTTGACTGCAAGGCTGGCTTCGGGCCACTTGATTTCGTCCGGAGGTCCAGAACAAGATCCTGGATCTTCCGTTCGATGGTGAAATGCTATTTGGAAAGCACATTGACGATGCGCTACAAGACATAAAGAAGGACACGGAAACTGCGAAGTCCCTTGGGACTCTGCAATGCCGCACTGTTCCTTTCCGTGGAGTGAGAGGAAGAGGGTTTTCTTCATACAGAGGCGGATACCAACAGCAGCGCTATTCCTCCTACTCGCAACCCTCTCAGTCTTACAGGCCACAATATTCACAGCATCAAGGCCAATCGTCGTCTTTCTCTCGACCGTCATCTAGAGGACGACAAGGGCGCCAGGGGAGGGATTCCTCGAAGCGCCAGTAGCGGCTTCCCGGCTCTTCCTACTGTTCCTTCGTCCCCTGTTACACCAGTGGTGGGCAGGATATCACAATACTTCCACAACTGGCAACTTATAACATTGGACCGTTGGTTTCTCAATATTGTCTTGTCAGGCCATACACTGGAGTTTCAACACCAACCACCATCCAGAGCCCCTCGCGCCACCGAATCCAAACATCTACACCTTCTACGTATGGAAGTCCACCAACTACTTCTCAAAGGAGCAATAGAGCTGGTGCCTCTATCCCAGCGGGGCAAAGGATTCTATTCCCGGTTCTTTCTCGTTCAAAAGACCGTAGAAAAATGGCGCCCAATTTTAGACCTGAGGGAGCTAAACACCTATCTCATAAAGCTCTTTTTTCGGATGGTATCCCTACAAGACATCTTGCGGCTCCTCAATCCAGGAGATTACATGGCCACCCTGGATCTCGAGGACGCATACTTCCATGTTCCCATCCACCCGGCCCACAGGAAGTTTTTACGCTTTACAGTAGCCAAGAGCCACTTCCAATTCAAGGTCCTGCCTTTCGGACTCAGATCCGCACCGTGGATATTCACGAAGGTCTTAGCCCCAGTCGCAGCGTTTCTCAGGAGACAGACTCTACAGGTTTTCCCTTACCTGGACGACTGGTTGGTAAAGGCACCGTCTTCTCAGGCAGCAACAGAGGCAGTCGAAACATGCACTCAACTCTTCCGTCACCTGGGGCTTCGGCTCAACAAGGAAAAGTCAGTCCTGTGCCCGTCCAAATCGGCCAAGTTCCTAGGTGCTATTCTGGACACAACTTGTTGCAAAGCGTTTACATCAGAAGAAAGGCAGACGAAACTGATGGCCTCTGCCTGTCGGTTGCAAAAAAGACGGTCACTTTCAGTTCGCCTATACAAGTCCCTTCTAGGATCGATCTCATCCTGCATTCCCTTAATTCCGCATTGCAGGCTACGAATGCGCCCTCTCCAAGAACAACTGGATTTGCAGTGGCGCCAAACAGAAGGCTCTTTCGACGACAAAATAAGGATAAATCAGCCTATAAAGGAGGCTGCCAACTGGTGGACGATCGGAGACAATATTTCTCCGGGTCTCACCTTCACAGTCATCCCAGCTCCTCTAATACTTACAACAGACGCCTCTCTAGAAGGCTGGGGAGCGGTACTACAAGACCTTCAGGTGAGCGGCCGCTGGCAACCCGAGCAACGCGTTTTCCACATCAATCTGTTGGAGCTCAGAGCGATTCGTCTGGCTTTACAAGCTTTCCTTCCGCGGATCCGCAGATCCACTGTCCTGGTCCATACGGACAACACGACGGCCATGCATTATGTGAACAAGCAGGGAAAAACAAGGTCTCGTCTGCTATCCAAGGAAGCTCAGGAGCTTTGGGAGTGGAGTATCCAACATCAGATTTCTCTTTCGGCGGAGCATCTTCCGGGTGCCCTAAACAAGACGGCAGATACACTAAGTCGCCTCAAATCGGTGAGCCACGAGTGGGAACTAGACAATCGCACTCTGGAAAGAATTTTCAATCTCTGGGGCACTCCGTCCATAGATCTATTTGCCACCCCAGAGAACAAGAAATGCCGACTCTACGCAAGCAGGGAACACCATCAGGGATCATTTGGGAATGCGCTTTCGATGGCCTGGTCAGGCGCCTTTGTTTACGCTTTTCCTCCGATTCCACTAATTCCAAGGCTACTCGAGAAGCTCAAAGCGGAACCCTGCAGGATGATTCTGGTGGCCCCGGCGTGGCCCTGCCAGTTTTGGTTTACGGAGCTTCTCCTGCTCTCCCTGGACCATCCAATTCATCTGCGCCCAATTCCCTCTCTGTTGACGATGTCCCAGGGCCAAGTGGTACATCCCGATCCGAGCTCACTTCACTTAACAGCGCGGCTCCTGAGCACAGAGAATTTCAAAATTTAAATATCTCACAAGAATGTAGAGAGGTGCTAGCTCAGGCCCGTGCACCAAGTACGAATAAGACCTATCGCTTCAAATAGAAGCGTTTCTGCCTGTGGTGCCGGCAAGAGAACATTCATCCTTATTCCTCTGCTCCTCATCAAATTTTGCCATACATTTTGACTTTAGCTAAGTCAGGTCTCGCTCATTCCTCTATCAAAGTGCACCTGGCAGCTATCTCCAGATTCAGACTAACTTCTTCTGGTCCTTCCCTCTGGTCGGCAAGAATCGTGAAACAATTTTTAAAAGGACTTTTTAGAGTTTTCCCACCAGTTAGACCTCCACCACCTCTGTGGCAGCTCAACTTAGTCCTTACTCAACTCATGAGGCCGCCTTTTGAGCCAATTCATAGGGCGGACCTTAAATTCCTCTCATGGAAAGTGGCCCTCCTTCTCGCTTTAACATCAGCCAGGAGGGTAGGTGAATTACGCGCTCTCACTATCAAGGATCCGTTCTTGCAGTTTAAAAAGGATACTCTGATTCTGAGGACCAATCCCAAATTTATCCCGAAAGTCCCTTCTGACTTTCATTTGAATGAACCGGTCATTCTCAAATCCTTTTTTCCTCGACCCACTACTCCAGCGGAAAGGGCTCTTCATTCTTTGGATGTTCAAAGGTGTTTAAAATTCTATCTCCAGCGCACCAAAGATTTCAGAAGATCTACACAGCTCTTTGTTGCTTTCAGTACCCCTCACAAGGGCTTCCCTCTTTCGAAGCAAGGGGTTGCACAATGGATTGCCAGCGCGATCCAATACTGTCACCAAGCGGCCGGTAAACCCCTAGAAGGGCGGGTCCGGGCGCACTCTACGAGATCCATTTCTTCTTCGGCAGCTCTCTTCGCGGGAGTGCCTATCAAGGACATTTGCAGGGCAGCAACATGGAGCAGTGCCCATACTTTCACGAAGCATTACTGCTTGGATGCTTCCACACGAAGTGATGCTGCAGTGGGTCAGGCAGTCCTGAGGAATCTCTTCCAATAAGCGGTGAGCTTTCCCCTCTAACCCTCCTTCCTGTTATTGCTTTCGCACATTTTGTATCTAACGATGTTTTCTGACTACTGTTTTGGGAACTGTTATCTCTATGACGATCTACATCTTGCAAAGTTATACATTGTATTATTACACAAAATGTGCGTTTTTTCCTAACTGCTGGCTATTCTGATCGAAGCTATGGGAATCTATGAAAGTTCCAATACTGGAGTAAGAAAACAAGTTACTTACCTGTAACTTTGGTTCTCCAGTATTGGTAACTTTCATAGATTCCCATGCGCCCACCCTCCTCCCCTGGGAAAGCTCACCCTCTAGCATCTTCTGTTATACTGTTATACAACGGCTACAAAAATCTGAGGCTCTGAGGCTTTCTCAGGAGGGTTCTATGGGGTGAGGCTGTTCTGATTGGCTGTTCAGTGTTTTTGGTCTCTTTTACAAAAAGAGGTGAATATGCTACAAAATGAGATGAGGCCTAGGCCGTTTTCTTCTTTTGTACCTACTGCTATGGTATTTTTTATTTACCGGGGACTCCCATTCCGACGACGGGGAATGATACAAGCTATGGGAATCTATGAAAGTTACCAATACTGGAGAACCAAAGTTACAGGTAAGTAACTTGTTTTCTTCCCCATCAATACAGAAAATTGAGATGCTGTTCCAGGGGTCTAGTTTACAGACCTTGCCACCCCTCTCAATCTGTACTTCATCAGCTGACCCAGTCCTTTCGAGGCAGAGTATGTGGCACTGTTAAAATCAGGAGTCGCAGTCTTCAAATTTTTTTCTTGCCAGATAGCCCATAAACACCTTGTTCTTCACTACCAGTGTCTAAGGCGCTTCAGACTTTCATCCTTCTCTGCACTTTCCACCTGATGGTTTGAGACATATTTTTTTTTTTTTTTAGAGTACCGCTAGAATTTCAGCCAGCTAGTGTTGGCATCCTCCATTTCATCCTGGGTTGTTTACGAAAGCTTTGTTGTCTTTAGGGGTACATCTGTAATCTTATACACAATTAGCTGGTAAAGGCCCAGTCTCCCTCTACATGTCAGGAGAAGCTTTAGATTGTTCGTGATACCTTTTTCATTCTGGGATTATCCGTCAATTTGAAGGTCTCACCTTTAATCTTAGAAAGTTAAGTTCATTAAAGCAGTTGTTAGCTTCTCTGCTGTCCAACATTTCATCTTTAGAGCAGACTGAATCCTTCCTACAAGCAGTGTACCCTTTTTGAAGTTCAGATTTAGGAGTGGTGTTTGGACATCAACTTTAACCCAGATAGTACCTCATCATAACAGAGCAAGAGAAACGTGAAAGACCATATCCTCAGCAGACTGTGGCAGGCGCCTCGTAAAAGGAAAATGAAGTAAAAAGTTCTGATGACTTCTCTTCAAGATCTGGGGCTTTCTGTTGGTGTTTTTTCTATCTTTTTATTTACCTCCCAAAAAAACTTAGGCATCTTGTTTGGGAATGATAAACAGTCCTCAGGAAACTCTCTCCTCTTGTATTTGATGTGGGCATTTCCATATGTTTTACCCCTTTTTTCCTCAGACTGTTCTGAAATTTGAGATCCTGAAACAAACTCCAGGCCAACTGCTGACATGTTTGTGTAGTTTTATGGTCCGCAGAATTGCTTCCCGTGGACAATTCCCTGTTGCCTCCCCAAACCCGAATTTTGTGGCTTGGAGTGGAAGGTTTATTCTTTCACCCTGCTTTCTATTGCTGAACCGTTGGTACAGTTTCCTGAAAAACTTGTTTATGTATATTTTGGCTTATTAAAAGAAAGCGTGTATAGAAAGGAAGTTAGCTACCTTGATTCACTATCAAAGGAGATGGCTACAATACTGTTACTGCCACTGGACAGAAATTTGAATTGTCTAGTGACTTCTTCTGGTGAGGATTTCTCTTTGTTGCTTTTTTTTACCTTTTCCTGTATCACATTAGATTTCTGCAAATGTTACCCAATATCAAACTCACTGTTTTAAGGTTACTTGTGACTAACCGTACACAAGGCATGTTGGTCAGAAACAGAGTTTGGTGTCCCAGAGTGGAGAGGCTGCTGGGACTTGTTGGGTTTAAAATCTCTCCAATTTTTGCCTATGTTTGGTGTGGTCTGAGGCTTAAGTAAAAAGAGCATGAGCTCTCAAAAGACCTGTGGAACCAACCAGGTGACTGACTTTAGAGATGGCTTAAATGGAGGGAGAAATGCACTACAATGACTTAGTTGAGCAAAGGAAGTGATCAGTAAAAAAGTAGCACCAGA
Organism: Calotriton arnoldi; assembly: GCA_963921515.1. NCBI lineage: Eukaryota > Metazoa > Chordata > Amphibia > Caudata > Salamandridae > Calotriton > Calotriton arnoldi. The sequence continues at coordinate 703,690 of CAWUFW010005613.1, forward strand.
AATAGTAATTTCAGCAAGTCAAGCAAGGAGCTACTTGTGGTCGACAGTGCCAAGCGCAGAGCTCTCAAAATTAGTGCACCTGGACCACCACAATCTAACTCCAACCTCAGTTTGTCTAGTACATACAGTAAGTTGGTTTCTGTGCTCTTCCTAGGTCTCAGTACACTACTGGAACTACAGCTTAACAGCTGTCTACCATTTACATGTTGATAGAAAGACTATTTAAAGTAAATTACACAAATCCATACTTTGTTAGCACGCCTTCGCCTGCAGATAAGGATCCAAATGCTATTACAGTTCCTATGCACTCAGTGCTTACATTATCATATAAGCTGCACTTGGGTCGATGCAGGAACTTTGGATCTCATCGCTGACTTTCTGAGGAAATCTCCAAATGACTCCAGGCCCCCCACAATCATATCCCTCCACCACCAACTTTCCTTTTGATTCTGACTCACTAATGTTAAGAAAGGGCACTGGATGCAAGGCTTGTGGACCAAATCCTGTTAATAGTACTCCTCTGGGCCCCAATCTAGGTAGCTCAGTAGGCTGAAACCTGAGCTGCTGCTAACAAATTAAGCTAAATCTTTAGTACCTGTGCTGAACTTTGATTATGGTATCTACTGTGGCTTCAGAGGTATTTTGAAATCATGTGATCTAGAGAGATGGTTAAATCCGTACCAAAATCGAAATAAGATTCCCCAGCAAACAGAACAAGACCCCACACTCGTGGTGAACTACCCCCCTAGTTGTTCTTGAATAGGGAAAGGCCCAATATGGAACATGATGTGGAGGTGGATTAAGAATGATGGGGACGGTTTCATGAGTTGCAGCGCCTTAACTCTGAATATGTAGATCATGATTCTGTGTTTATCCTAGTCAGTTGTGCTATGGGGGATCTTGTGGCTCATGGGAGATATCGGTCCATTGAGACAACCACTGTGCAGATTGAAAGTTAGTTTGGCCATGTGCCCATCTTCCGGAGATCAGGTTGGTTCCTCACACCAATGCAATATAGCCCCTTGTACATGCAGGCAACCAGGCCAATACAGACAAGGCTTCATGGAATGTTAGGCCTAGGCCCATGCTGGAAGAGAAAGCAGTAGCCTGGCAGACATTCTAACACCGTTATTTCGTGTGCACCTCAATAGTGTACATGGTCATCTGGAAAGTCCAAATGAATATTAGTTATTATTTAATTTGGAGGAGGGAGGGGCCGTAGGCTGTATTTATCCTGCTTCTGGTACTTGGAGTGGCAAACCAGATCCAACTAGAGGCTTAATTTTTCACTTGTTGCAATGCAGGAGGAGTGCATCATGTGTTGTACAGGTTTTCTCAGGTTTCGGAGTCACAAGTCACTGGTCAGACCAGTCTGGCATATTTTGATGATCCCAGTTTTTGAAGAGCTCTGCACAGGTCCTGGTCTTTGAAACAAGCAACAATACAGGGAAAGCTGCTTTGTCTAAAGGAGTGGGCTGGCACCCTACCCGCAACCACTGGGTTGAACAGATTTCATGGAGGAGGCTCTGAGAATAAGTTTGGTTGTGCTGGTACTTTTACCCTAGACAAATCCAGTCTGACTCTGTGTGCTAAATACTGTTGAAATGGACCTCATCATGAATCTAGTACATATAAAACACAATTAAAGACTCCTTGCATAGTCTCATACACATGAAAGACAAGAGACTCCCATTATAAGGACTGGGAAGACCTTTAAACTGGGAGATCCAGTAGGTATTCTCCCTACAAGGGTAGAGATTGTCAAGCTAAATTTATCAGTTGAAAGTATTCCATGTCCTGCACCTGCTCAGACATGTTCTAATGTAGAGGATTTTAATAGAGATACCTGATAATAAGATGTTTTCACTTTTTTATTAAATAATTCCTCTGATGGAAAGAGGACTTTGCAGGGCAAGGGCCATCCATTGCATACATAAACTGTCCTATAGGAGGAGGTGTCTCAGAGAAACAAGAATGTAATACTTCAGTATGCTAATATCTGAAAGAGACACGTTAGTGATAGATTCCTTACCTTAGAATATCCCCAGGCGTCAGACTGGATCCGGAAAGTTTTTCGTCAGCAGTACCCCTGCGCATCGGTAGGTGGCGTCGTGCGGCTCCGCGTTCGTCGCTGGCGTCGTAAGCGCCGAGATGACGTCACAGAGACTACTTAGGCGCCACCCATGCGCGCTGAAGTCAATTCTTTCTTTTTCCGCGCCAGTAAGCGCAGATCCGGTTAGAGCACGTACCTTAGTCACTTTTTGACTATCTTTTTGAGAATTTTGTCTACTCTGGTGCACGTAGGGATGCCTGGTTTTAAGTCTTGTGGGGCCTGCCGTCGCAATATGCCGGTGGCGGACCCCCACGACGTCTGTCTCTACTGCCTGGAGAGCGACCACGACTCCCGGTCCTGCATGGACTGTCTGGCCATGGCCCCGAAGGCCTTGAGGGAGCGGCGCCGGAAGCTGCTTGAGGTCTGGCACTCGTCCCAGCGCCGTTCTCGGTCTAGGGGCCGCTCCAGAGAACGCTCGCGGGGCCACCATCATCGCTCCTCGGGCTCCAAGTCTTCACCCTCGGATTCGGGTAAGAGACGACACAAAAAGAAGTCGAAGAATCGTTGTCGCTCTCCGACGTCCCCCCGTCGGTCCCCGGATGCGGACGAGGGGGACAGGGGTTCTGCCCCTGCGGCTCCTTCGGAGCCCGGGAGTCCCGCGGCCTACCCACCTTACCCGGGTCCGTCGGTGACTCCCGCACAGGTGCAAGAATTTCTTGCTACCATGGACCGCCTGTTTAGGCCTCGGGCTCCCGCTGGCGCGCCCTTGGGCCCCGTGTCAGGATCCTGTCGGGTCGGCGGCCCCGGCGCCGCAGGATCCTGTGCTGCTGGCTCCGGCCCCAGCGCCACCCTCAGCTCCGCCTCCGGCGCCGCTGTGGTTGCCATTTGTTCCGCCCCTGCCCAGGTTCCAGGACAATTTTGTCCCTACCTGGGATCCGCATTGGGACACGGCGCCGGTTCGGCCCCGTCCGGCGCCGTTCCCGGCGCCATTTGTTCCTTCACCGGTCCCTGCCCTGCCGCCGCAGTCTGTTCCACATGAGGTGGAGGACGACTGGGAGGGGTCCGAGGACCCTCTTGCACGTCAGTGTGACTCTGAGCAGGACTGGGCGGACGAGTTAGAGGAGGCCGGCGGCCTTGATATCTCCTCTGACCCGGGGTTTGCCTCTCCTCCGCCTACCATGGAGGAGGGCGCTTCTTACACGATGGTGCTCTGTCGGGCCGCTGAGGTCCTCAACCTTGATCTCCCTACGGTGGCCCTGAAGACTAATCTCCTCACTGAGGTGCTCCAGACGGCGTCCACTTCGTCGGAGCCCCTGCTGCCATTTAATGACGCCCTCACTGAAGTCTTACTGGGCACTTGGTCGCGGCCAGCCACAGGGGCCCCTGTGGATAAGAACGTCGCCAGGCGTCATCGCCCGGCGCCGGGTGACCCTGCCTTTCTGACTACTCATCCTACGCCCGAGAGCCTGGTCATCCAAGCTTCGACGTCCAGAGTGCCTTTCCCATGGCTCCGCCGGAGAAGGACTCTAAGAAGCTGGAGCAGTTCGGCAAGCGGTTGTTCTCTTCGGCCAGCTTGGGGCTGCGGTCGGTGAACACCGCATGCCTATTGGGCCGCTATTCCCACGCGGTGTGGGATACAGTTGCACAGGTGTTGCCTCAGTGTCCTGAGGAGACCCAAGCTGTGCTGTCCCAAGCTGTTGCCGAGGGTAAAGATGCGGCTAAGTTCGCCATTCGGTGTGGTTTGGACACCGCGGACTCACTAGGTAGAGCAATTTCTACGACTGTGGCGCTTCGTCGCCACGCCTGGTTGAGATCTACCGGGTTCTCGCCAGATGTCCAAAGCTCACTCATGGACATTCCCTTTGATGGCACTCGCCTGTTTGGCAATAAAGCCGACAGTGCGCTGGAGCGTTTTAAGGACTCGCGGGCCACGGCCAAGTCCTTGGGTCTTTCCACGAAAAGCCCAGCCACTCCTGGTTTTCGTTCCTTTCGTGGCCACGGAAGGGGCGCCCAGGCACGTTGCTTCAGCAAGCCTGTGCAGAACCAGCCTCAGCGCGGACTCGGTTTCCGCAGGGGCGGGTCTGGGAATCAGCGTGGGGGTCAGGCCACCTCCGCCCCCGCTGCTTCTACCTCCAAACCTTCCTAATCTGAGCTTTGTGGGGCACCCCACGCCAGTGGGTGGCAGGATCCGCCATCATCTCCCCCACTGGCACGCTATCACATCAGACGAGTGGGTGTTGCAGATCATCCGCAAGGGTTACTCCCTTCCCTTTCAGTCCACCCGTCCAGCCATGCCACCTCAGTACCACCGCATGTCGGGGGAACACTTGGCTCTTCTCCAGCAGGAAGTCACGGCCCTCTTGGCCAAGGGGGCCATCGAGTGTGTTCCTGGGCCAGAAGTAGGGAGTGGTTGTTATTCCCACTACTTTCTGGTCCCCAAGAAGGACAAGGGGGGCTTGCGCCCCATCTTGGACCTCAGGAACGTCAATCGCTTCCTCCGGAAGGACAAGTTCAAGATGTTGACTCTGGCTCAGGTCTTGGCTGCCCTCAACCCTGGAGACTGGATGGTGGCGTTGGACTTGCAGGACGCATGTTTTCACATCCCCGTCCTGCCGGCCCATCGGCGTTACCTGCAGTTCACGGTAGGCCAGGAGCATTTTCAGTTTGCTGTGCTCCCCTTCGGCCTTACCAGCGCCCCTCGGGTGTTCACGAAAGTGATGGCAGTGGTCGCTGCTCACCTGCGCAGATCAGGGGTGTCAGTCTTCCCCTACCTCGACGACTGGTTGTTGAAGGCGGGTTCGCCCCATGCAGTTGTCACCCACCTTCAGACTACGGCCGACCTCCTGCATTTGCTGGGGTTCTCCATCAACGTGCCGAAGTCGCACCTGGGTCCCTCTCAGAAGCTCCCCTTCATCGGAGCGGTTCTGGATTCGACGCGGTTTCGGGTTTATCCTCCTGAGCAGCGAGTCCGGGATATTCAGGCTATGATTCCGATCTTTCAGCCTCTATCCCGGTCAGGTTGACCCTCCGGCTCCTGGGCCTGATGGCCTCCTGCATCCTGCTGGTGCAACATGCCAGATGGCATATGCGGGCTCTGCAGTGGGACCTGAAGGTCCAGTGGACACAGCATCAGGGCAACCTGTCCGATCATGTCCAGATCTCGGAGGGCACTGCACGACAATTGCAGTGGTGGCTCACGAATCGCGATTGGGTCATTGGCAGATCCCTCTCCCTTCCCCAACCGGAGCACACAGTGGTGACGGATGCTTCCCTCCTGGGATGGGGAGGCCACTTGGGAGAGGCGGAGATCAGAGGCCTCTGGTCTCCGGCGGAGTCCCGGCTCCATATCAACCTTTTGGCGCTTCGGGCGATCTGACTTGCACTGAAGGCATTCCTTCCCTCTGTCCGGGGAAGTGTAGTGCAGGTGTTCACGGACAACACCACCGCCATGTGGTATTGCAACAAACAGGGCGGGGTGGGATCCTGGACCCGATGTCAGGGGGCTCTGCGCCTCTGGACATGGCTGGAACATCAAGGCATTACCTTGTTGGTTCAACACCTGGCGGGTTCTCTGAACGCCAGGGCGGACGAACTCAGCCGCTGGTGCTTGATGGATCACGAATGGCGTCTGAACTTGGACGTGGCGCAAGGTCTCTTTAAGCAGTGGGGAGAGCCTTGGTTATATCTATTCGCCACAGAAGAGAACGCGCAATGTCATCAGTTCTGCGCGTTGGAATTTCCAATGCGGCACTCGCTCGGCGACGCTTTTCGTCGCGAGTGGAGTTGCGGTCTATTGTACACCTTTCCGCCTATACCACTTCTGCCCAGAGTGCTGAAGAAGATTCGGCGCGACCGGGCCCAAGTCATCCTTGTGGCTCCGGATTGGGCACGAAGATACTGGTATCCTGAGCTACTCAGCATGGCGATCGATCCCCCGATCCGACTGCCTCTTCGGGAGGATCTTCTGTCGCAGCAGCAGGGGACGGTCCTCCACCCGAACCTGCCCTGCCTCCACCTCCATGCGTGGAGATTGAGCAGCGACAGTTGACAGCTTTCGATCTTCCTCCCGAAGTCTGTGATGTCATTCTGTCAGCCAGACGTACCTCCACTAAGACGGTATACGCCTGCAGGTGGAACAAATTTGTGGCATGGTGCACAGCAAAGGCTGTGGATCCCCTCTCTGCCCCTCTTTCTGAGGTTCTTCTGTTCCTTCTATGCTTGGCCCAGCAGGGCTCTGCTCTGGGCACTATCAAAGGTTAACTATCGGCCATCTCCGCCTTTCTACAGCTTCCAGATCAGCCTTCTCTTTTTAAGTCCCCGGTTGTTACCTGTTTCCTCATGGGCATTACGCACACATTTCCTCCCGTGCCGTTCATAATGCCTCAATGGGACTTAAACCTTGTCTTGACATACCTGATGTGCGCTCCCTTCGAGCCCCTTCATCACTGTCCTTTGCGTCTTCTCACTCTCAAGACGGCTTTCCTGGTCGCCAGCACCTCTGCCAGAAGAGTGAGTGAGCTCCAGGCTCTTTCTTCCAAACCTCCTTTCCTTTCTGTTCATCCGGACAAGGTGGTTTTACGGACCCGTCCTTCTTTCTTGCCAAAGGTTGTCACGCCCTTCCACATCGGGCAGACCATCACTTTGCCCACCTTCTTTCCGCCTCCTCATCCTTCAAAAAAGGAAGAGAGGCTCCATCGTCTGGACCCAAAACGTGCGCTCTCGTTCTATCTAAAGTGCACACAACAGTTCCGGGTGGATGACCAGCTCTTTGTTGGCTACGTGTGCGCCAAAAAAGGTCGGGCCGTGCACAAACGCACCATCTCTCGGTGGGTCGTTTTGTGCATCAATGCGTGTTACTCCTTGGCTAAAAAGGAGCCTCCTGTGGGGCTGCGTGCCCATTCTACCAGTGCAACAGCAGCCACTACTGCCTTGGGACGCGGCGTTCCCTTGCAGGATATTTGTCAGGCAGCCACGTGGGCCTCGCTGCACACATTTACCAAGCATTACTGCCTTGACAGTCAAGTCCGGAGAGACGGCTTCTTGGGTTGTTCTGTTCTCCGTGACTTTCTGGTGTAATCTATTCGCAGACCCACCACCGGGGTTGGTATTGCTGGGGTATCTATTCTAAGGTAAGGAATCTATCACTAACCTGTCTCTTTCAGATGCACAAGTTATTACTTGTGTAACGATATATCTGTAAGAGACATTAGTTAGTGATAGATTCCTTACCGCCCCACCCATCCTCCCCGTTCTGCGAACTGATTCTAGGGTTAAGGTCATCCCTTTCAGGGCCCTAGTTTCATGGCACCAGTGGTCAGTTTCTTGCATGGCTCTGCGTTCCTGGCGCGGAAAGTCGTGTACAGAACTGACAGCGCGCATGGGTGGCGCCTAAGTAGTCTCCGTGACGTCATCTCAGCGCTTACGACGCCAGCGACGAACGCGGAGCCGCACAACGCCACCTACCGACGCGCAGGGGTACTGCTGACGAAAAACTTTCCGGATCCAGTCTGACGCCTGGGGATATTCTAAGGTAAGGAATCTATCACTAACTAATGTCTCTTACAGATATATCGTTACACAAGTAGTAACTTGTGCGGCAAGGTTTTTTGCATGCTTCAACATTTCTAGTCACTTTCTGCTGGACTGCAGCTTGTTTATGGGGTTAGAGCTAAGCTAGCATTTGTTGCCTTTCAGTGCCATATCACCTTGTATTTACTTTAATGATCAGCCTACCCCCGCTTCTAAAAATAGTTTTCTTAAGGTGGCTGCCTGCTTTCAAAATTTCATGTGTTGCAGTTATTAATATGAACATAAAGGAGTATTTAATACCTGCAAATAAGAATTATTTATTATATAAACCTTTGTACTGGTAGCATTCAAACCTGCCTTCCTCCAGATGGACTAACACCTTGGCCTTCCATACACAACTCTTAAGTACGGGTTGAGGGAAGAGACTGTGGTAGATGGGCCCTTTGGAAGGCAGTGGCGAGGGTGGAGCATGCAGTGTGCACATCCTAGGTTCCTCTGAAAAATATTTCTTGCTCCGCTTGGAGAAATATGAAATGTACAAGGATCCATGTGGGGTGCAATTTTCTCACCCAGGGATTCATGTCAAAAACTCTCAGTTGACCAATCATAAAGGTTAAGTTTTGCAGTGTTTTTTTCACTGTATAATTCATGTCATTTTTTTGTAACTTTATGAATTTACTTTGTAGGTGGATCAGATGAATAAGATTGTCGAAGTGCTAGGAATACCTCCAAATCACATGTTGGATCAAGCGCCAAAAGCACGGAAGTACTTTGATAAGCTCCCAGAAGGAATGTGGACGGTTAAGAAAAACAAAGATGTGAAGAAGGTATTCATCAAAACTACTGGTGTTTCGTATTTCTTGCTTATTTGTAGTAACAATGACGTCCCTATTCATTACTTAAAAGATGAAATCTGCATATGTCACTGGATAACTCGTTCTTTCCCTGTTTACTACACCATAAAGCTTTCACAAATTTTACTGTAGAATTTGCTGACATTACTCACACAAAATGCAAGACTGGTGGGTATCGGAACCTTTATGTATTTAATATCCACATTTTCAAGATAGCGGCTTTTCCTGAGTACAGGAGTCTCATTAGGGTCACAAGAACGAATTCCATACATTCTTGTATTACCAGTGGTTGCATGTGTTCCATCATAGTATTTTATTTGATATTTATAAACCTAGAAGATTTCTGATGAACTTCCAACCACAGATATCTAGGTTGCAGACTGGATTGGGAAAATTCTCCCAGCAGTGCTCCCACACACCAATAGATGGCGCTGTATGACTCAGTGGTGTGTGGTAGTAATGGAATAAAGCGGTGCATGCTGATATCAGTTCCTTTCTTTCCCTTCCCTTCAATGTGAATCCAGAGCTACGCTCCCAACTGTCAGTCTTCACGATGACTCCCCAAAAACATTTTTGCAGTGTGATAGGGAACAGTGTCTCCACCAAAAGTAACAGGGGTTTAAGTCATCCTGAGACTTCTGGCACAAAATGTCGATCACGGACCCACATCAGAGATGCCTATGGTACTTGTACTCATGAACCCTTGTGCATCCTAAGACCAGGAAGCCAAACTCTGCATCTCTGAATATATGATTGCTTGCAGTCAAAGCAGTGTTCCCACTCACTGCCTTGCTTGCGGACTCAGTCACAGGGCTACTTCCAGAAAGAAATAAACTTCCTGCTCAAAGCTTTCTGGGAAGTCAAAGCGTAGGCGTATGTATAAGCATAGGAAGGGCAAGCAGAACTCTACCCCATCCTGCCACTCTAAAAGTGTAGCTAGAAGGCACGAGTGGTTCCTGATAAAGGTCCGACTGCGCGGATATTTCTAGTTTTGAACTGGTCATGCAGTTGGTCCCAGCTCGCCCCAGTTTCCCTGGCAGTTGTTTGCCTGCAGGAAAAGACATCCTCCAAAGAGGCCATGGTCGATTTTATTGGTGCAATTCCAGCTCCCTCCGGCTCCAGGGGTCTCTAGTTGAACATCTGCCAGCCAGTAGGCCCTGAGGCAGTCTGCCCCCTCGAGACCTGCTACCGTCTCCATACAGACTCCGGTACTGACTTCTACTCCAGTGCCATGGTCCAATTCCTTCTGTACAGATTCAAACTCCTCTGTCGCTGGTAGATTATCCGATCCTGATAACATTCTTCCGACTTCAAACAAACATGTCACACTGAAATTATGAAAGCGCTGCCAGTTGTTATTCAACCATATTCCAATTCCATATGTCTAACTCAATGCGAGGGTCCACGCCCCTTTTTCATTCTCATTCAGGCCCAGTTCAAGAGGCTAGTGTCCCGTAGGACACATGATAAGGACATGGATTGCTGGATCTTCTCTATACTGATGATGCATTCTATTTGGACTTACAAAATGCCAGTGAGCAATGACGTATCTCCTGAAATGGAGATAGGCTCTCCAGTTGGGCCACCAGAGTAAAGTACTTCATTTGCAGTGGTGGTTTAGAGGGCAATTGAGACAATTCAATTGCAATTGTCTACTATTGAGACGAAAACAAATGTATTGACTGAGATTCTTCAACCAGAGTCCACTTCATCTGAGCCATTATTTGCAATTTAATGAAGTCCTTACTGTTGTCCTGCTGGCTACATGGTCCAGGCCATGCTTTCAGCTTCCGGTGGCCCGGTCTACCCTTCAAAGCAGTCTACTTGTGAGAGCCTGATTGTTCAAACTTCAACAAGCAAGGTCAATACAAATACCTTTTCGACCAGTCCTGTTTAGGGATTAAAAAAACCATGTTGCTTGTAGAAGAAATTTTCCTCTGGCTACTCCAGCCCATAGCTCTATAAATGCAGTTAGTCTTTTTGGTAGGTACACCCACGCATTCAGGAATATGGCCAGTGATATTTTGCCGGCTATCCTGGAAGACCCCAGGGCCTCCTTGACCCAACCTGTACAGAATGGTCAGGATGCAGCAAAGTATTTGGCCAAAGCTGGCCTGGGCACTGCATTGCATTTACAGAGCTTTTTGGCACCGGCATCGTGCTCCAGAAGGCAAGCCTGGATCAGATCAACCGGATTATTTTGGAGTCAGACAGGTGTCCCTACAGGTGTTCCTAATGGACATGCCCTTTGATGGCTCCATGCTCTTAGGAGAAAAAGCTGATGCAGCACTAGAACGATTAAATGACAGTCGCGCCACAACCTAATATTTGGAGGTAGTGACACTTGTTACAAACGCTTTTCCCATGAATGCAGAACACTGAAATGCTGTTCCAGGGGGCTAGTGTACAGACCATGCCAACTTTCCTTATCTGTACTTCATCAACTGACCCAGTCCTTTTCAGGCCGAGGATGTGGCACTGTTAAAATCAGCAGGAGTCGCAATCCTCCCTCTCCTGTTGCTGTGATCTCCAAGCTGCTTTAATTTTTCCTTTTAGGCCGGTAGGATAGAATGTCACTTTTTGTCAGATTAGAGATCACTCGTGTTACACGGGGGGATGGGGAGGGGGGGTCTTGCAAATTGTTCAAAGGGGCTACGCCCTGTCCTTCATCGCCTACCCACGCCACCATCCTCCCATGCTAGAGCGACTTTTGGGGGAACACTCTGCAATCCTGATACAGGAGGTCAACCTTCTGTTCAAGGGTGTCATCAAGCAGGTACTTTGCTCCAGTCCTTGTTGCGAAGGATTGGAGCCTCAAGTCTATTTTGGATCAATGACACCTTTTATGAGGAAGGGCAGGTTCAAGAGGCTCAGTCTAGCTCAGATCTTGCCTAATCTAAATGCAGGAGAATGAATGGGTTCATTTGACCTGCAGGGTAGGCCAGGAATGCTTTGAATTTACCATGCTCCCTTTCAACTTTAACTTGGCCTCATTGGGGTTCAGAAAGTGATAGCTGTGGTCATTGCGCATCTTTGGAATTTGTAATCTTTTAATTGGATGATTGGCTCTTATAGGCGGGCTTTCCGTTGTCAGTCGTATACCACCTCCGAATTGCAGCCAATTGACTGAAATCTTTTTATTTTACCATCAGTGAGCTGAGGTTCCACTTGAGCCACCCACGGAAGATTCCATTTATTGGGGCAGCTTGGACATATTGGTGTTAAATGTTTTTCTTCTGCTGCAGAGTATCAGGGTATCAGTCCTGTGTTTTGGTGAGTATCCTTCTGTCTTTAACAGATTTCTTGTGCGGCCATTAAGTTGTCCAGAATGACTGAATTTTAGATTCATGCTCTTTGTGCCGGACGGCCCTTCCTGTTACTCAGATGATGATTATTGCTAGAATGGGCTAAGATTCAGTCGTTCTGGACAACTTAATGGGCGCACAAGAAACCTGTTAAAGACGGAAGGATACTTATTGACTGACCGCTCCTATGAGAAGGGTCACAGAGTCCTTGGGACGACTCTAACCAGAGAAGCATTTCTGCTGAATGTTTAAGATTGTAGACAAGAACAGAATATTAAGGAATATACACTATTTCTCAGCGCATTTTTCAATGTGAGCTGAACAAATATGGATATGACGGATTTTTGAGATAGTGACGGTTTTCTTCTCATCAAATTTGAATAGTCTACATCTATGCTTTGCCCTGAAGAAGTCCCCTGAGTTTGGGACGAAACGGGTAGGCTGTGTCTTTTAACTTATGCTCTGTGAAGTAGATTTTCAAATAAAAAAAGAAAAGATACAGATTCAGCATATGAAAACATTTTCTTGTTTCTTTTCAACTCAAGAAGTGTTTGATTGTTCTTTCATAAGTGTGTTCTGGGAGATATGAGACATTAGTGTTCTACGGAACCGTATACTTGTAAAAAAAAAAACTGTGATCCTCTACTCTTGTATTTTGAATTATACCTTATGGCCTGCAATGCACTGCTTATGACTCCATATATTACATCACTCATGGTCATTGACATTACTAATGGCATCATCCTGTGACTGTTTCGTAAACGTTTGAGACTTAAAGATATATACTAAGCTACAGCATAAGTGAAATTACTATTCTGTACAAGTAATACGGAGTGGCTGTGTGACTATCAGTGTGTGAGTGGATGTCTGGCTGTGTGGGTGGCTGTATATGGGTGTGTAAATGATTGCGAGTAGCTGTATGTGTGAGTGAGTGAGTGTATGAGTGGCTGTATGGGTGACTTAGTGGCTGTGTGAATGACATATAGGTGTGTGAGTGGCTGTACGGGTGAGTGAAAAGCTGTTTGAGTATGTGTATAGGTAAGTGAGTGGGTGTGAGTTGCTATTAGAGAGTGAATATCTGAGTGGCTGTAAGGGTGAGTGAGTGGGTGTTTGAGTGGTTGTATGGATGTATGAATGGGTATGTAAGTGGTTATGTTGGTGTATGTGGTTGTATGGGTGGCTTTCAGTGGTTGTATGTGAGTGGGTGTGTAAGTGGCTGTAAGTGTGTGAGTAGATGTGTAAGTATGTCTGTGTGATTGGATGTGTGAGTGGCTGGATTGGATGTGTGAGTGGGTGCATGAGTGGTTGAATGGGTGAGTTAGTAGGTGTGTGAGTGGCTCTATGAATGAGTGGATGTGTGAGTGGATGTGTGAGTGGCTCTGTGGATGAGTGGTTGTGTGAGTACTGGTATGGGTCTATGAATAGGTATGTGAGGGGTTGTGTGGGAGTGGATGTATGAGAGGTTCTATGGGGGTGTGAGTGGGTGTGTGAATGGTTCTGTGGATGTAATCAGTGATGTCATTTGAGATGTCATCAGTGATGTCACTGACCATGTAATGAGTGATGTAATATCTGAGGTCATAAGCAGTACATTGCTGGGCAAAAGTTATAGTTAGCTCGGTTAACTATAAGTGCTGAATTTCACTATTTTTGTATGAGTGAAATCTGAGCCCAACTAGAACGTCCCTGTAACCTTTGTTTTTTTTCCAGTGAATTTCTAAGGTTTTTTTTAATTCGGTTTCCTAACTATAATGGCTCTGTAACCTTGGGCTGTTTTAGTGAATTTCTAAGGTTTATTAAATGTTATTTCCTAACTATAACGAACCCTGTAATCATTGGATTTTTTTTCTGAATTTCTAAAGTTTTTTTAAATGTTATTTTCTAAATTTAATCTGTAATCTTTGTGACGTAAGCATCTCACAAATAAGCTCGTTTTCTACATTTTAAGAAGTTGTGGCTTATTTGTACACTTAGAAAAGTATTTTCTGTGAATTATCAAAAAAGCCTTTCATGACTCCCCTGCTAAATTTTCTCCAAGAGGGGGGAGGGGGAAGGCGACGGGGGCCAGGCTTAAGCTTGAGCCCGGTTTAAGCTTGAGCCCTCAGTCAAGCCTGACCCCCTGGCTAGCCTCTAACTCAGCTCTTCCCATACATTCTCTGACTTGCCCAGCTCTAGAGTTAACTCGATTACATTTTAACCGACCATATGTCACCGTTTCAAATTTCAAAGTAATTGTGCAAATAATTTGCTTATTCTACATGTCCCCTGAAAGGAGTAATTTAACTCCATGGAAACACATCTCAATTTACCAATCAACATAAGTCTGTACTAGTTTTACAGCTCATGAGGGCATGTACATTTGGACATTCATTTTATAGCTCACAGCGCCATCTTCTGATCAAACACAGCTCACATCACTCTTGTTGTTATTGTCGTTAACTGCCTATATCCTCTGTCTTATGAGTGGCAAAGCTCATTCAATTACGTACATTTCAAATCCCTATCGATTTACATTGTGTTCTAAAACAGTGCATTGCAGTGTGAAATCAATTTTATCAATTGCTCGAATGTGTTCTGCAATACATAATGTGAGAGCATGCACAGTACTTTTAAGAGTCCTTGCTGTCAGGGGGCTGTGGATTTATTTTCAAACATCCAAAATAAAAAAACTGCTTGAATTGTTAAAACACATGTCATAGCTGCCAGGTTTTCGGTGCGCTTATGTGTGACGTTTCCATGTTTTCAGGAGGCTTGTGTGACACTTTAATTCCTTTTGTGTGACGCTTTGTCACTTGTAAAACAAAGCAGTCATTTTGATTTAATGAAGTACATTTCAGGAATTAACACCTCATGCAATAGTTTGGTTTAGAAACTCCCTTCAAATATCGTCATGAGTCTGCTTTTACATCTGAATGGAACTTAGTCCACCTTCCCTGGGCCAATTCGGCCCCGGCCAATATCCATTGGGGAGGGGGCATGGCCCCGGAAACCTCATCCCCAGGGACCCAGCCATGTGCCCTGGGTATCCCAAGGGCACCCACTGTGCTATGGGACTGAGGGGGGAGCCTTATGTACCCCGCGGTCCCTGCTGGCTCCCCGCCTCCTACGGGAGCCGGCATTGCTGCTGCAGCTCCCTCAGTGCAGGATCAATCCTTTTGTCGGTTTCCCTGCCCGCTTGAAAGCGGGCAGGATAACAGTTGAAACCTCTGCTTCCAGCAGGTGAGAGCATTTTGTCAGCCCTTGCTTGCTGGAAGTGGAGTATTTGCTCTGACTTGGCTGGAGCTGTCAAAGCTTCCACCAAGTTAGAGCAGACACTGTCTCGGGGGTGAGCACCCCGGTACATATCAGGAGCCGGCCCAGGGGGGTGGCGGTCCCCAGGGCCTTGTATGGCTCCAGGAGGCCGTCCATGCTGCTCCTCTCCTTCTCTATGCTTGGGCCGCCCCGGGGAGGTGGTTGTGGTCCCCGGGGCATTTTTTAGCCCTTGAAGAGGGCCCCGTGCGCCCCCTCCATGGCTTTTTAATAATCCCCGCATGCCCCAAGGACCTGGCCCTCCTGAGGGCTACAATTAAAACAAGCGTGAGAAACCGTGCTTGCTTTATTTTTATTTTTTGCTCCAAATTTTGATTTAAAAAAAAAAAATGCTTTTATGACGTGGCGGGGTCCCCCAAGGCTTGGGAGTCAAGGTATTCCTACCCTGCCTCCTTGTCTTTTTTTTTTTTTAATCTTTTTAAAACTTTTGGGGGGGGGACTCTGAAGCAGAGTCCCAAGATGGCTGCCAGCACTTCCTGGTTGAAATGTTGCAGCCAATCAGAGCTCTGCATTTTCCTGCACAAGTTTGTTATTATTCGCAAAGTCGGCGCGGCCACAGATATCCTTATTTTTTCCCCTTTCTCAACAACTACTGAACGGACTTGCACCGGATAACTGAATGCGTGATCTGCGTAACCAAATCTACTTTTCTGCCAAATTCAGTGTAAATTTGTCCAGCGGTTGGGGCTGTAGTTGTGTTCAGAGCTCCTATGGGAATTAACATGGGAAACACACATTTTTGCCCCTCCCCTTTTTCTTGGCTCCTGCTTGACAGATCACCCCGAAACATTTCATGTGCAACAAGAATCATCGGCACACTTTTTTTGGAAAATGTTGTGAAGATTAGTCAAACGGCGCCAAGGAAATAGGCAAGTCAAAAACCGCTTTTCCTATGGAAACATAGTACTAACTAACTGCCTACTGGCAACCCGCCAGTAGGTTATTAATATATGTATTTTTGTGTGTGTGTGTGTGTGTGTGTATATATGTGTGTATATATATATATATATATATATATATATATAATAGAACATGCATATGAGATGGAACAGTCTACTTTTAAATGGAGCCAGACATAATGAAAATGCAGTACTGTAATTGTATTGGGTTTAAAATAAACATTTTAATACACTTTCAAAAATGACTACCATCAGGGATTCTTAAAGCGTCAGTTGTTAAATGCATAGCAGTATCTCTTAGAGCAGTTAAGTTTTCAGCTGAGCAGAGCAAGGGTCCCTGAACCACTCTTTGCTTTTTTTAGGGCTTTTAGTAATCTTAAAAACTGCTCTGAAGGTTTTTGTATTTTTTTTTTATTCACCCATCTGTTAGTGTTGCTTGTTTATCCCCTTTTGACTGAGGTGGGACACCTATTCTTTCTCTTGCTCATGTGAACCTTTCCACTGTATTCCTCTGAGCCACTGTGCTGTCAAGGATCCTTCCTATGCTGGTAAAAGGTCCTGTCTCCATTTTCCTCACTTTCTTTATTGTTTACCTTTAAAAAAAAGATGGAGTACATTCATTCAATCTGTTTTGTTTTAGAATTAGCCTTTTGTAAAACAAACAAATTTGATATATAAAACTTCTAGATCAGCTGAGGTAATTTTCTGTATGTTGGTTTATAAGTTTTTTTTAGGGTATTATAAGTAAAGTGCTTTTGGATTCCCCACTTGAGTAGGACTATTTATATGTTTGACTTCAATGACAATTCTTGTGATGGCGAAACTGAGATTCAACAGACTAACTTTCCTCTTTCAGCAGTTACGAAGCAGGAGGCTTTTACACAACTCAACCCACAGATGTTGAGGAATACTAAAGACAGGCTTTCTACAGCAAGGCACTAATTGGGCTCAATGCAGATATTACTTTGGGTGTCTTTGTAGCTTGAGACACCCTGCACTTAGATTGATTTCTCTTGTCACAGAATGTGGAATACAGAGTTTTCTGCACCCTAGAGTTCTCTTGCTGGAGTGTAGAGATGTGTTTAACCTGGCTAGGCCTTAACCTTCCATTAAATATTGATGCCACTCTTTGCTTCTGAGGTGCTTCTGAAGACATACAGGTGGCAGAAGTTATTCTTGTAACCTCAGATTGGCACGGCATGATGACTTCCTGCTTCGCCATAGTACCCTATGCTCCACGTGTGTCCGCTGCAAGAATGCCTTTTAGTTCAGTGGTCATAATTGGAGGGTCAGTGGGAAGATCTAGCCTTGGTAAAGGCCAGCGTTCATGGCTATGCTGTGTTGGAACAGCAACAATCTATTGCAGGGCAGGCCTGTCCACAAGCCATCCTCACCATGAAACAGAAACCTCAGGCGACTTTACTACTGTTGCTTCCCTGTTGGGACCCCACATAGGGAAACTCCTGCAGATGGAAAATGTTAACCTTTAAAGACGAAATGACGCATAAATGTACTGAACTCATAAGGCTAGCGTGCAGGCCCTTTAATAGTGCATGCAGAGCAATTTGGCGCTGATCCATACTGAAAACACCAGGACCATGTGTAACATTTAGAAATAGTGCAAGACCTGGTTGCCCCAACTATCCCTCTTGTACTTAGCCCTAAAGAAGGATATGGTTCATGGTACATTTTCCATCTTTGTGAGAACGACTTAGCAGACACATTGTCATCATTATTATAGACTTTCAGGAAATGGAGAATTTAGCCATTCAGGATATTTACATGGAATCTGACCAACCAAAGTCTTGCTTAGCACATTTGGAAAATGGGTTCAAAGTGAATGTGCAGTTGAAAAGGTTGATGCAGGATTTTTACTTTGTGATTTTCTTCCAATGTCACCAATACATAATGTGCTTTAACAAATATGAATATCGTTTGACGAAGATCTTGAGACACCATGAGTTCTCCAGGTGTGGTACTCTCCCTAACTAGAGGCCTTGATGACATTCCATATTAATATTCAGTTCCTCCCAGACTACTCTCATGGGGTGGTGGGCTTTCACCACAGCAGACCCGACATTATTACATTTAGCTGAATGCATCCTAAGGTCCGAGGGTTTGGATATTAGGCACAGGAGAGTATGGAGTTACTTTCTGATGCCAGGAGACCGGGCACAAGAAAATGTTCACTATTTGAACAGTGTAATGGTATGGTGTTTGGAGAACGACATATCACCTTTTCAGTGCACAATACTTAAAATTATATATTTGTTACACCTCACTACGAAAGCACAGATATATGTCCATCAAAACGCCTACATCGAAACAATCAGTGGAGCAGTGCTGAAGGTCACACCTTCTAACTGGGTGTACATAGGACCAAAATGTCCTACTTGGAGAAGACCAGTTACGCAGCTTTTTGTTGCATACGTATCCTCCAACACTGTGTCATATATAAACAAGAGCACATTCAACTGGAACACAAGGGTTGACAGTTGCTTTTCAAGGGAACTTCCTGTTCAGTAAGCTGTGCTGCTGCGCAACTTGGAGTTCAACAAACACTTTCATGGTACATTATTGTAATGGCATCGGTGCAAGAAGAGATTCACAGTTTGGGCAAGCAGAGCTAAAAAAAAAAATTCAAAACTGATTTACCCTTGTAAAGACTTTCACACTACTGGTTTATTCTTTTCACAGCTTGTCAGTTCATATTCTATTCGTGCTGCAAACGAAGCTGTTTTCTTCCTTGAGACAGAACGTTTGCTCCTAGTTCACAATCAGCCACATTCTTCATCAGAGGTAGAAATATTTACACACATGCAATTCATATATAACTTATCCTTCTCTGTTAAGCCAGGCAAAAAGCTGGAAACTGGTAAATTGAGTCCTTACTTGGACTCTGACATTAAACTTACTGCCCAAGCTAATACAACTTTGCACTGTAGGATAATAGGCCTTAAAGGGTAATATTAAGTTACCTTATTAACAGATGATGCCTATATGCACCATTGTCCTCCTTTGTTTATCTGATTTTTGTGTATGTGTTTTTTCCAGGACTACAAAGTGCCAGGTACTCGAAGACTTCATGAAGTACTAGGTGTCGAGACCGGAGGACCTGGTGGCCGCAGGGCAGGCGAACAGGGCCACTCACCTTCAGACTATTTGAAGTTTAAAGATTTGATTCTTCGAATGTTGGATTATGATCCCAAATCTAGAATCACACCTTTCTATGCACTGCAGCATAACTTCTTCAAGAAAACAACAGATGAAGGAACAAATACTAGTAACAGCAACTCCACTAGCCCTGCTATGGACCATAGTCACTCAACAAGTACAACTAGTTCAGTATCTAGCTCAGGTAAGTGAACATCTGCAATTTACTCTGTTATCTGTTGCAGGCCTAACAGTTCAATCTTGCATCTGAAGTAAATGGTGCACTTGGAATGTTTGTTTACTAAAAAGAAAAATTAGACTTCCTAATTCCTTCAGCTAAGCTGTTCTAGCGGCTATATCGACCATATCTGTAGTTTCATGACCTAAGTCTTGGATATCTTAACGGTATTTAGCCCCTTATTCTGAGTTTTTTGAAGGAATGAGGTAGAGTAGTTAATTCAAAATTGAGTACAATTTGTATTATGCAGTCTCTCTGGATTTTTCCTGCACACATCCTTCCAGATGCCACCTGGAGGTTGTCACACAGGGAAAATAAGCAAGAACAAGGAAAGACATGCCGTTTTACAGTTTGGTTCTATTGTTCCTGGACATTCTCTCCTTTGCATTCTCTCATTCTGTTGTGTGAATTTCTGAATCAGGAGGTAAAGCCACCCTATCTCTAAAATCACAAGGCTGCAGCACTGGTATTTTCGCTGACAGTTTCCCTCCTGATAATTCCACCCAAATTGTATGGACCTTCTTGAAATATTGTTTTAGAAGCCTCTTTCTTCAGAAATCTCGGCTAGAATGGTTACTGTTTCTTTCCTTATTTTGCAAACTATAATCAAACCCTCCAGAGCTTCATTGGAATAAAAATCCTTATTCATTTTGTTCCAGAGCAGGCAGTCGTGTATTTTATTATGTTTTTCTCGTCATTTATTTTTTCCACTAGAGCATGCCAGTGGTGCCCACAGAGAAACTTATTTTGATTGATGTCAAAGAGGTGCTTGCACCAGGGCTGTGTCCCTTAAACACTTAGGGCAACCACTGGTTGAGGGGGGTTCTGTGTAAAATGGTTTTGTTTAAACCATATTGGGTTTCTTGGCCTGTCCCTTCGGGAAAGTGAAGAGGGGACGCTGGGTATCCTTGGCTGCCTTGTTTCATGACCAGCTCTTTTGAAAGGTCTGTACAGAACATTTTATATTACTTTAATCTTGGACGTTTCAATGACCTTACTAGCTTCATTTTGTGGATTAAGCGAAGCAGAGGGAATGTTTTTAGAGTTTGGAAATCCAGGATAAGGATCTGTATTTCACTCAGTTGATGTACATGAAACTTTCCCTTATCTAGTTATGTACGTGTCCCAGGCATTTTATAATGTTCTGTGTTCATAAAAAAATAACTGCTCTTTCCAAAGCATTCTGCAATGTTCTTTATCAATAGAAATGTCAGTGGCATGTGTAGCTATAGATGCATTTTCTCTCTCGGGGGGACTTCCATTGATAATCATAAGAACTGAATAGCCCCGCTCACGTGCGAGGATCCCAGAGCAGTTATCTCAAAGTCACTTCTACTTGGCCTTGCTTCGGAAAGGCCAGGAAACATATGTGAAAGACATGCTAAGTTTTTGCATCCTTAAAAACAGGCTATATTGCCAATGTTTATGGTAGAGGGCCATACGCTTAAAAATCACTTCAGCCAAAATAAAGTTATCTTCTAAAAGCATCCTTCAGAAATGTTTTTTGCTTCTTTTTAAAGTGAGCTAAGGACTAAAACATAGCAATATAGTCTTAATATGCTGCAGCATTGAAACAATGTAATCAGGGCACTGGGCCTTTAAGTGCCTTCTTACCTCCAGTGTCCCATCATGCCCTGTAGGTGGCAGTTTACTCAGTTCTTTTTTTCCAGCTCCTGCTGACAGAACCCTGTAACAGAGCTCTGCCTTGAAAGTTTTCTCTATCTCGCACATTTCATCGAAAACTTTTTTTAAAGCTGGTTAATTTGACGTCTTTTAGGGCATAGAGTATTTCTAGATAATTTTCTGACAGAAAAATCTAATTTTTCGCAAAATGCCATCTCTTTTTGGGAATTGCCCAGTGTGGTAGGAAAATGGCAAAAGTAGACCACACAGGATCAGTATTTTATGTATGCCAGACTCTCATGACTAAGAAGTGTCACCACTAAAAGACCCTCGACAGGTGCTATTTGAGGGAGAGAGAGAGAAAATCCTCCTCCATGGCCAAGTGGAGCACTTGAGATGGTAAGATTCCCTGACTAGTGGGCTTCTGAAGGGCGAGGAGTGAAAGGACCAGTGCCCCAAAGTCACGCTCGGAGTACTCCCGCAGAGGGAGATCCAAAAAGAGACCATCTCGAGGATGTTATCGCTCCCGTTTGACGTCTAGGACATGTGCATCGAAAAGAGGTACTGCACCTACTTGCTCGCTGTCAAGGGCTGGGTCGACGTCGCGAACACCAATGATGTTGAAGAGGAGAGCATTGTAGACGTTGCGACACCATACAACATCGACGACTTGGATGTCAAGACACAGTTTGAGTTCGAGACATTCAGGAAGGTCTTAAAGAAGACGGCGAAGTGGCATGCACACATGAAAGCCCACAGGCTTGTAACAGAGTCTGACTCTGAGTATTCCAGAACATATTCACCATAAAGACAAACATCTCCTTCACAGTATCTGATTTGCCAACACCTCCTCAGGCTTCTGGAGGATCAACTCTTCTAGCTCCTCTGTCTCCTCCTCCACTACCAGCTGTGCCAGCAATACCTCCGCCACAGCCCCAGACTCGATCTCAACCTCCACCTGTACCTTCTCCGAGGTGCTCTAGATCGTGCTCACGTCACACCAGACCTTTGCCCTATAGGTCTAGGTCATGCATACGATCTAGATCTCACCTTCGTCATCATCACTCCAGATGATCACACTCGCAGTGAAGATTTTTATCATAAGGCTGCGCCTTCTGGTCTATATGCTCCTACTCTGACCGGTTCTCAGCCAGCGAGAATATCTCCTATAGATGACATTAAAACCTTCCAAGAGGTTCTCATCAGAGGAGCTAATAAACTAAATATTGATTTGCCTACTATTACCACTTCCACATTGGTAATCTTTGAGACGCTCCATCAAAGGTCCTCTTCTAGACCTCTACTACCGCTGGAACCCTTTTTGTTGGAACCGGCTATGGAACGGTTTCTCACCCCAGCTTCTCTGAAGGCTGCCTGGTCTCACCTTAAAAAAAAATGCAAGCCTCTGGATCCAGATCCTTCTTTCCTATGTGCGTACCCATTTCCAGATTCAGTTATAGTCTCTGCGGCCCGTAAGTTGCATGCAACTACACCTTCACCCACTGTACCTCCGGACGAGGAGAGTAAAAAGCTGGCCTTTGTGGGATGAATGTGTGGAACGTCTGTCACAATGGAAGTGGCCAGCGCATCTGCACCTCTGGGGCCTTATGACAGATCTCTTTGGGATTCTGTCAAACAATTCATAGAGGTTCAACCAAGAGACAGACATTAAGATTTTTTTTTATAAATTATCAACAAAGGCATGATGGTGTCTAACCAGCTCATTAGTGCTGCAGCTGATACTTCTACTCTTACAGCACATGGATATTATCATGGTCTACCTTCCGTCATTCATCATGGCTCGTACTAACTGGGTTAAAGCCAGGAGCACTGCATTGTATCCTAAACCCTCCTTTTTCAGGGAATACGTTATTTGGATCTCATGCGGATGATATGTCTTGCATGTATACAGAACTGCACACCCTTAAGGCTGTTGGGCTGGAGAAGAAAAAAGGATTCTAGATAATCCTATAGACCTAATGATCGCTGGTACTATCATCAGAGGGTTCAAACCCCTCATTGGCTTCAAGGGCAACAACAGTATCAACCGCACAGACCCAACACAAACCTCAGTCGAGAGGTGTCGGAGGTCAGCAACCATCTGCTCACACTGGCAAGCCAACCACTGCTGGAAAACAATGAGTCACGTCTTCCTCCCCTCTTCTATTGCCTGCTCGAGTAGGGGAAGCATAACATCTTTCTTGCAAGAGTGGCAAAAGATAACCACCAACAATTGGGTTCTGAATATTGTAGAGCTTGGATATTGTCTCAGATTAAAGTGTCCACCACCAGCTATTCCACCAAAGAAATCTTCACTTTCCCCACAGGAATAACTGCAGTTAGGAGACATTCTCTTACAGAAATACGTGATGGAAAGGGTCCCCTCTCTTGAAAGGAATGAGATATATTCCTGTTTTTTTCTGGTGAAGAAAAGGGAGCCTAAAACGAATACAGACCCATTTTGGACCTCAAAAAGGCAAACCGTTATCTTCTCCTGCAGACAGATCTTTCCACACTCGATGTTTGGAGAGTTTTGAAGTTCTATCTAAGTAGGACAAAATCCTTAGGAAAATCAAAACAACTTTATCAATTATGGTACTCTACGGACAGGATATGCCACCTCCAAACAATCCTTATCTAGATGGATTGTCTCCTGCATAACCCTTTGATATCAAAAATCAAAGAAAACCATATCCAGTAAACCTAAAGCCCACTCCACCAGGTGTAAGTCAGCTACTGCTACTTTGCTTAGGAACGTCCCAATTGCTGAGATTTGCAAAGCTGCATCTTGGAGATCAGTTCACACCTGCACGGGACACTATTGTCTTGATTCGGATGCTTAGGCTGATGCCGAGTAAGGCAAGCATCTCTAAAGAATTTGTCTAATTTTATTTGTCTCTTTTTTTATCTCTTCCTTCGCTGAATCTTTGAGGGATAAACTTGTGCATCTATTCAGTGCTTATGATTCAGTGGAGGTCCCCTGAGAGAGAAGGAATGATTTCTTACCTGTAATCCTAGTTCTGTCTCAATGGGACTCACCACGGAAATCATAAGCAACTCTCCCTCCCTCCGCAGCGGAAGAGATAATATATATATATATATACATATATATATATATACATATATACATACATACATACACACACCACTATGCTACTGATTCGCTTGTCAAAAAGAACTGAGTAAAGTGCCACCTACAGGCGGTCAGAAGGCCCTTAATGGCCCAATGTCCTGTTTACATTGTTTCAGCGCATTGCTATGTATTATTCCTTAGTTTACCCTAGTAAAAAGCGTTTGTGAAGGATGTGTTGAGAAGATCACTTTTTATTGTGGTTTAAGCGTTTTTTTAAGGGTCTGACCCTTTTCCTTACCAAATTTTAAAGTAATTCTATAAACAATGGCAATATAGCCTATTTTTAGGTCTCGGCTGGCGAAAGCAGCGCGCATGCGCTGCTCTCGTCATACGAGAGCTTCTTGGAATCAATACAGATTCCAAAGCTCTCGGAGGCGGAGTTGAAGCCCCGCCCATCTTCCTCATTGGCTGGCGTCATCCTGCATGCAAAACGCAGGCTCACGATTGAAAAGGAGGCTTCTTAGTCCCTCCTTGTTGCCGCCTTGTCTCCTTTTAGCCCCGCCCACCGGGATTTGATCTTTTACTGGTGGCATGATACTGTGGCCTTTAATTACTGGGTAATCACTATTTGTTTCCCCTTCCCTCTGTCTCTCTGCGACAAAGCTGCTTGCTCGTTTCAGTTTTGCGAGGCAATTTCTTCCCTTTCCTCTAACCTCTCCTCCCCTTCCCCCCCCCCGCAGTCCGATGCCTTCTCGCTCGCCGCCCCCCCTTCCCGTTTGTGCATTCAAATGCTTGTTTTATAGCGTGAACCGGACTCAAAGATCACCAGTTGCGTTATTTATTTCGGGGCAGCCCTCTGTTAATTTGTCCCCCGCCTCTGCACCACACACGGCGCAGCCTCTTCTCCGGTTGCAGTCCTGCTCCTTTATCTGCACAAGACCCGCCTTCACCACTTTCAGGCTCGTAACCCGGCCATTGCTTGCTCGTTTCAGTTTTGCGCGAGGCAATTTCTTGCCGTTGGAGCTTGTGCAACACTTTTACTGCTTTTCTGTTGCTTAAATGATCCAAAGTAACGCAGAAGACGGAAGGATAATGTGGTGCATGACGAAATACTTATAGGGTCCCAAAGGCGAGACCGATTGCATGACCACTTAAACACATTTTGAAACAGCTGTGTAATTACCGTGGCTTCGGCGTTAAACAGCCAATCCCAATTTGTAGTCTCAGAACATCTGTGATTTCTCAACAGCCCCTTCGTACCCCCACCTGAGAGCCACTGAGTACCCCCACCACCCCGAACCCTCCCCCATAGGAAGTGCTCCGTGCCATGCATGGGCGAGCCATTGCCCATAGATTGCAGGGCATGTTAGCATGGGGAGGTGGACACGGGGGGGGGGGGGGGATGTGAGGCACCCAGGCTGCGACAGACTGGATGACAGAACATTTACAGAGGCTGGGAGAAAATGCGCTAATCAACATTCTCAGCACACTCACGACAATATCGAGGCGGTGTGTTCCTCATCACACATTGCTGCTTTTGTGCGCTTTAGGGAGGAAGGGTATAGCTAGACAGTCTCTGTAAAGACGTTGCTTGTAACCTGCCTATTTCACAGTGTTTACGTCTTTGCTGTGACATGCCATTAGGCTTCTCCAGGTGCAGCGTTCCAGGCATATACAAGATCAAGTAAAGGCAGGCTTTCTTCCATGGAATATGGCATTATAGCGTGACAGTACAACCTTTTCTGTATTATTGGAAATAATTTGTTTTTATGTAGAATTTCACAGTGCACTTCTACGTGTCTAGGCTCTAGTAAATAAAGGTTTTACCTTTCTCCAATTTACCAACCTCGGAAGGATGGGAGATTGGTTTAGCCCTGACAAGGTTTGATCTTTAACTGTATGAATATTCCCATATACCACCAGGGTGATATTATGGATAGTGTGCAATGTTCCACTCTGGACGGTGAAGTGCTCTCAGCTGGGGGCGCCAGGCATAGACTGGGATAGGATTCCCTATGACTTTGAATGCGATGTTCCCAGTGCAAGCACAAACTTCCATTTGTCTTTCTCTCTCTGTTCCTGTCTTTCTCTCTCTGTTCCTGTCTTTCTCTCTCTGTTCCTGTCTTTCTCTCTCTGTTCCTGTCTTTCTCTCTCTGTTCCTCTCTTTCTCTCTATTCCTGTCTTTCTCTCTCTATTCCTGTCTTTCTCTCTCTATTCCTGTCTTTCTCTCTCTATTCCTGCCTTTCTCTCTCTATTCCTGCCTTTCTCTCTCTGTTCCTGCCTTTCTCTCTCTGTTCCTGCCTTTCTCTCTCTGTTCCTGTCTTTCTCTCTATTCCTGCATTTTTCTTTCTATTCCTGTCTTTTTCTCTCTCGGTTACTGTCTTTCTATCTATTCCTGTCTTTCTCTCTGTTCCTGTCTCTTTTTCTCTTCCTGTGTCTTTTGCGCGCTTTCTCTTTTTGCCGGCTGCCATATACCCCGGTGAGCTGTGGACAGAGGCACCGGTCGTCTCTGTTCCTGTCCTGCCTTTTTCTCTCTGTTCCTGCCTTTCTCTCTCTGTTCCTGCATTTTTCTCTATCCCTGTCTTTCTCTCTCTGTTCCTGTCTTTCTCTCTCTGTTTCTGCATTTTTCTCTCTCTATTCCTGTCTTTCGCTCTCTATTCCTGTCTTTCGCTCTCTATTCCTGTCTTTCGCTCTCTATTCCTGTCTTTCGCTCTCTATCCCTGTCTTTCGCTCTCTATTCCTGTCTTTCGCTCTCTATTCCTGTCTTTCGCTCTCTATTCCTGTCTTTCGCTCTCTATTCCTGTCTTTCGCTCTCTATTCCTCTCTTTCGCTCTCTATTCCTCTCTTTCGCTCTCTATTCCTCTCTTTCGCTCTCTATTCCTCTTTCGCTCTCTATTCCTCTCTTTAACTCTCTATTCCTCTCTTTCGCTCTCTATTCCCCTCTTTCGCTCTCTATTCCTCTTTCGCTCTCTATTCCTCTTTCGCTCTCTATTCCTCTTTCGCTCTCTATTCCTCTTTCGCTCTCTATTCCTCTTTCGCTCTCTATTCCTCTCTTTCGCTTTCTATTCCTGTCTTTCGCTTTCTATTCCTGTCTTTCGCTTTCTATTCCTGTCTTTCGCTTTCTATTCCTGTCTTTCGCTTTCTATTCCTGTCTTTCGCTTTCTATTCCTGTCTTTCGCTTTCTATTCCTGTCTTTCGCTTTCTATTCCTGTCTTTCGCTTTCTATTCCTGTCTTTCGCTTTCTATTCCTGTCTTTCGCTTTCTATTCCTGTCTTTCGCTTTCTATTCCTGTCTTTCGCTCACTATTCCGGACTTTCGCTCACTATTCCTGCCTTTCTCTCTGTTCCTGCATTTTTCTCTCTATTCCTGCCTTTCTCTCTCCCTCTATTCCTGTCTTTCTCTCTCCCTCTATTCCTGTCTTGCTCTCTCCCTCTATTCCTGTCTTGCTCTCTCCCTCTATTCCTGCCTTTCTCTCTCCCTCTATTCCTGTCTTTCTCTCTGTTCCTATCTTTTTCTCTCTTCCTGTGTCTTTTCCGCGCTTTGTCTTTTTGCCGGCTGCAATATACCCCAGGGAGCTGTGGACAGTCACCGGTCGTCGACCTTCAACAAGCATAAAAAATGCAATAGGTCTCGCCTTTCATTAAGTTAAAGCCATTTGCTTTGCTATACAATACCATTAGCAAAGCAAATGGCTTTAACTTAATCAAAGGTGAGACCTATTGCATTTTCAATGCTTGTTAAGGTTGCAAAAACGTAACATTTCAGACACATCTGTTTCCTGGCCTTTCTGAAGTAAGGTAAAATAGTTGTGACTTTAAAAGAACTGCTCGGGTATGCCCACACGTGGGCGGGACTATTCATGCTTATGATTTCAATGGTGATTCCACTGAGAGAGAACTAGGATTAGATGCTTGCTGTGCATACACCTGTCATCTAGTGTTGGGATTGGACGTGTATAACTTGTTTTTCTTCAAAGAAGTCTTTCGCGGCACAAGGTATAGTGACTGGTAGTGCACATGGGCATCAGCTCAATTGTTAGATTATTTTACTTCCGCTGTCCGGTTCGGTCGTGTACCGCCTGTGCTCCATGTCAACGCCTTGTGGTGCTCCTCGTTGGACTTTTTCAGTTCATCCAGTCTTCCACTGGCGCAAACAATCCTCCACTGCGCTCGTTCTCCTTTTTGTTCTGACCTGTCGGGCTCAGCGACCGGGTTTCAACTCTATGCCCCTTTCGGGGCTCTACCATCATCACCCTCTGACCCACCCTACATCCAGGCCCAACTTCCACTGGACTCTATAGTAGTCCATACTGTACATAAGTCCACTAACGCTAAGGGTCTCAATCCACCCTGTTCACCGCCGTTACCTGCAGTTCGTGGTAAGCAGTCAGCATTTTTAGTTCAAAGTGCTTCAGGGTTACTACAGCCCCCAGGTTGTTAAAAAAATGCCTTACTGTGCTAGCTGCTCTCCTCTCCATATGTTCACTTACTTGTTCCCTTACTTGGACCACTGGCTGATCAAGAGTGTGAACAGACAACAGTGCCTTGCACCCACTCAGACCGCTGGAGACATTTTCACAATCTAGGGGTCACAATACCGTCAAATCCCATCTTCAGCCCCTCCAGGGTGCAGTTCTCATCATGGTCACCGGGAAAGCCTACCCCAATCACGCACAGGTTCAAGCTTTCTGGCTCGATCTGCCTCGTTTTCATCCCGATCACCAGTTTACGGTCAGAACCGTGATGCGCGCCTCCGTCATTATGGTCTCTTGTCTTGCTAAAGTTTCCCATGCAAGAGTACACGTGTCCTTTACAATAGTGCCTAGCAACACAATGGTCACAGGGGCAGGGTCACTGGGAAGTTCTAGTGTTGATTTGGGCCAGCACCCATCGCACTTTGCAATGGTGGAACAGCAACAATCTGTTGCAGGGCTGGCCCTTTCTCGACCCAGTCCTGCAAGTGACCATCGTGACGGACGCCCCTCTCCGGGGATGAAGGGGGCTCATCTGCATGATATGACCTTGCAAAGTGTGTGGGCATCCCACCAACTGGGTTTCAACATCAACTACCTGGAGCTACTTTTCATCAAACTAGTTCTCAAGGCTTTCCTCTGCAGGTACAACAGAAGGTAGTCCTCTCCAGAACAGACAATATGACCTCCATGTACTACCTCCAGAATCAAGGAGGCAAGCAATCTCGGCAACTGTTAGTGCTATCACAGGGCATTTGGATTTGGGCATTTTACCTAAAGATGCATCTACTAGCGGAGAACCTAATTGGAATGGACAATAACTTTGCAGACCTGTTCAGCGGTGTGCAGCAACAGGCCCTTGTGTGGGAACTCCACTAGCCAGTCCTACTCCCGTACTTTCATGGTTGAAGCTTTCCAGGCATAGACCTCTTCACAGCCAGCGACAATGCCAAATGCCCAAGCTTCGCCTCCAGGTTCCCACACACACAGTGCATGGCCAATGCACTATTGATTAACTTATCCAGATTTATTTGCCTACGCTTTTCTTCCTCTCCCACTTTTTCAGTACATGTTTTGGAAGCTTCAGCAAACGTCCCTGAACCTCATTCTGGTTGCTCCCACGTGGGCAAGACCACCCTGGTTCGTGACCCTCCTCAACTTGTCTGTAGTCCCCCCACAGGAAACTGCCCAATCACCCAGAGCTTCTCACGCAGAACCAGGCACCACAACCCCAGGCAGCTCAATCTTGCAGTTTGGCTCCTGAGGTCTTTTGAGCTGGCTACCTAAATCTGCCTCCAGAATACATGTCCACCCTTTAAAGAGGCCCGCAGACCCACTACACGGGATTGAAAATATTTGCTCATTACTGCCTTCCTACTCACATTGATCCAGTGGTCCAGGACAGTCTGTTGCTTACTTCATCTACAGACGTCAGGCATTGCTTATACCTCAATCCACCTGCACTTGACTGCGGTTGCTGCTTACCTACAAAATTGAGAACACTCTCTA
This sequence comes from Calotriton arnoldi, assembly GCA_963921515.1. Classification (NCBI taxonomy): domain Eukaryota; kingdom Metazoa; phylum Chordata; class Amphibia; order Caudata; family Salamandridae; genus Calotriton; species Calotriton arnoldi. The sequence goes on from CAWUFW010005613.1 coordinate 733,706, forward strand.
TTCAGAATTCCAGTCATCAAAGCCTTCATGGAAGGACTTAAATGAGTAATCCTGCCCAGAGTGCCCCCAGCCCATCTGGAACCTTACTGTGGTCCTAATTTCACTCGTGAGCCCTCCTTTCAAACCCCTTCACTCATGCCTTCTACAGTTTCTCTTGGAAAGTTACCTTCCTAGTTGCCATACCATCTTTCAGGCAAGTGAGCGTGCTTCAAGCTCTTACCCTAGAGAAACCTTTCTTCCAAGTACACAGCGACAGAGTCGTCCTCATGACTATCCCAAGGTTTCTGCCTAAGGTGGTATACCCATTCCACCTTAATCAGATAATTGAGCTCCTGCTGTTCTTCCCACTCCAAGACTCTGTGACAGAGAGAGTCCTCCACAAACTAGATGTCAAATGGGCCCTCATGTAGTACATTGACAGAACAAAGCTCTTTCGCAAGATACAACAACTGCCTACACCAGACCACACAATGGTCACACTTTCTCCAAAGCAGGCATAGCCAGGTGGCTGATCAAGTGTGTTCAAACCTGCTACGCCAAGCTAAAAGACAACTTCCTGTCCAACTAAGACCCCACTCTACCCGCAAAAAAGGGGCTTCCATGACTTTCCTTGGTAACATTCCTATAGCTGATGAATGTAAAGAAGCTACTCGGCCCACTCCACACACACATATACCAAACACTACTGTGTCGATGTCCTAACAAGCACAAATTGGCCAGGCTTTACTAAGTACCCTTTTTCAGTCCACAGCACATCCTATGGCTAACTACTGCTTACGGAATAACAGCTTTACAGTCTGCACAGCATGTGTATGTACAGCTGCTCATGCCACAAACAGAATGTTATGAACCCTGTAAGCATCTGTTTGTGGCATGTAGTGCTGTAGATTCACATGGCCCCACCCGCCTCCCTGGGAGCCTCAGGTTGTTGCAGAATGCTTTCTCTTCTTTCACTTTTGCATGGTCCTTTTTTCTCAAGCTCCATTTCCATACTCACCCGCCATGCGAAAAATAATTTTAAAGGAGCCTCATGCCCATGCGCATATCAGTTATGGAAGTTACTATACCTCATGACTCTAAAGACCTTTTCAAAGAAAAACAAGTTGCACACGTGCGAGCCAAACACTAGATTGCAGGAGTATGCACAGCATGTGAATCTACAGCACTACATGCCACGAACAGATGTTTACAGGATAACATTCTTTTTATTTTCTCCATCACTTCACGGTAGGTCTGATGTTACTAATCCACATGGAGTGCTACAGTTGTAGTATTAAATAGGCTGCCATATTTAGTGTTACAAACTCTCCGATTTATACACACCTCAAAGAGCTGCTTCTTTAGCTTTTCAATGACAGTGTGGTGAACAGTGTACGGGGAAGTATGTGGGCCATAAGCAGCTTTTGTGTGCATTTTTTGGATGCGTCTTTGGCCTGAAAGAATTTCCTGACACATCTGTCTGAATACTCTTACTAAAGTCTTCTATGCTTGGCAACATGCTGATGTTTAGTAGGAAATAGTCTGAGATAAGAATGTCATTATTGAAGAGTTATGTACTCCTAATATCTTTCTAATTACCAACATTCTCCCTCTATCCATCATATCGTTGGTTGAGTGTGCTCATCCTGCTGGCACAGAAAACCAACTGCAGTGTCTGTGTAAGGCTGCTCCTGGTTGTAAGCAATTGCATGTACCCTGTGTATATAGCTTGACTGACTTGTAGCAGCTTAAGCAGTACGTTGTTCAGTAGGTCGGAAACAATTCCAATAGTTTGTAGTAGAAGAGAACCAAGTACTCCATGTAAACCCAATCTGATAGACTTCTAGCTGCAGACTCCTTACCTTTGAATTTCCCAGGCATCAGGCTGGATCCGGAAACTTTTGCTCGAGCAATACCCTTGGCGTGTGCCATCCGGTGGCTCCATTTGGCTCTGGGTGACTGCATCGGTAGCGTCGGTTATGACGTCACGGTCACCTATATAGGCGCCACCCAGGCGCGCAGATGTCAGTTCTTTTCTTTCCGCGCCATTTAAGCGACAATCCGGGAAAAGCTATCCCTCTGTCGCTTTTTGACAGGCCTTTTTTTTTTTTTTTTTTTTTTTTTACTTGTATCAACTTTGAAAAAAAGTCCAATTTGTGTGCGAGGATGTCTTTGAGGAAGACAGGTTTTAAGCCGTGCAGTGCTTGTCACCGCATGATGTCAGTTACCGACCCCCACCTCGTCGGTCTCTGGTGTCTCGAGCGCGACCACGATTTGAAGTTGTGCTCGGACTGTTGGGTTATAGCTCCGAAGGCCTTGCGGGAGCGGGCTATGAAGCTGCTTGTCGCCTGGCAGTCTAAACTGTCCAGCGAGACTCCGCTGAGGTCCCGATCGAAGAAGCGGAGGTCGTGGGACCGCTCCCGGAGCCCCAAGTCCTCTTCACCTAGTCTGTCGTCAATCGACGAACGAGGTAAGGAGCACAGACGCTCTAAGCCAATTCTGCAGAGCCAGGGTTGACTCTGTCCTTCCCTCCCTTTCCAGGAGCCTAAGCGACCCCGCTCAAATTAAAGATTTTTACGAGGTTGTGCGTCGCATATTTTAGCGGGCTGACCCTCTGGTGAGCCCTTGGGCCCCGTGGGGTCAGAAGGGGCCCCATCAGGTTCGACACTTGTCGGCTCAGGCCACAGCACCGGTGGGGTCTCAGGGATCCGGGTCAACGCCGGTCGTTCCAATGCGACCTCCTCTGGTGTTGGACCCGAAGTCGGTGTCGCCGGTGCCAGCCCCATCCTTATCCCCGTCAACACAGAGTCAGAACGGCGTCGCTTGATGCTGATTCCAACGCCGATTGAACCTTGGGGTCTATGTTGTCGCCTGAACACTTTGAAGCTGTTTTAGGCTCAGGAGAGGAATGTGAGGGGTCTGTGGACCCTTTGGAACACCATGATTACTCTGCAGAGCAGTTGAACTGGTAAGGGGAACTTGGGAAAGCCAGTGGGCTGGACACTCCCCCCAGATACTGGCATGCTCTCTCCACCAACTGTGGCTACCGAGAAGGTGGGCATCTTATGCCACGGTGGTTAAAAAGGCGGCCAAGGTCCTCGGACTAGAGCTGCCCTCGGTGCAGGCCAGGATGAATCTCCTGAGCGAAGTGCTTCATACTGGGGCTTCCACCTCTGAACCCCTTTTACTCTTTATTGAGGCACTAACTGATGTCCTTCTAGGCACGTGGTCCAAGCCTGGCACGGGGGCTCTTGTGAATAGGACAATTGCACACCGCCATCGCCCAGCTCCGAGCGACCCGAAGTTCCTCAGCCAACACCCCACCCCCGAAAGCTTGGTGGTGCAGGCTTCTACATCCCAGGGCGCGTTCCCTTCCGCTCCTCTGGATAGTGAATCCAAGAGGCTGGATTCACTTGGTAAGATGTTTTCTTCCTCTAGCCTGGCATTGCAGTCGGTGAATAGCGTATGGTTATTGGGCCGTCTCTCCCACTCCCTTTACGAGACTGTTGCGCAAGTGCTGCCACAAGTCCCAGAGGAGGCCAGGGCTGTGCTCTCTCAGGCAGTTAAGGACGGGAGGGATGCAGCAAAATTCGCCATAAGGTGTGGCCTTGATAGAACAATTTGCTGGGCAAATCGATTTCCACGACAGTGGCCTTGAGGCGCCATGCCTGGCTTAGGACAACTGGCTTCTCAGGCGATCTCCAGGCAAATTTGATGGAAATGCCTTTTGATTGAACCAGTCTTTTTGTGCAGAAGGCAGACTCTGTCCAAGTGAGGTTCAAGGACTCTCGAGCTATGGCAAGATTCTTGGGCCTCATCTACACCTCGTGGTCAGTCTAGCTTTCACCTCTTTCGTGGCAACGGAAGGTGTTTCCAGCCACGTTAGCCCTATCCCAGCAACGTTATCCCTATCCCAGTCATTGTCCTGTGCAGACTTCCCAAGTCATGCGGGGACTTGGACGTGGTTCTTTCCGACCAAGAAATGGAAGCCAGAAGTAGTTTGCCACCCTGCCCTCGGCAGCCGCAGCATCCAAGCACTCCTAGTCTGACTCTGCAAGACCACACCACTCCAGTTGGTGGGAGAACCCATCATCCCCCCACCCCCCGCTGGAGGTCCATAACATCGGACAAGCAGGTCTTGCAGATCATTCAGGAGGGCTATTCTCTGCCTTTCCTTTCTTTTCCTTCTCCCATTCTGCCAAATCAAGAACGGCTGACGGAGGATCATTTAAAATTGCTCCAGGAGGAGGTTACAGCTCTCTTGGCCAAGGGAGCTATAGAGAGGTTCCTGGATTCAGAAGTAGGCAGTGGCTGTTATTCCTGCTACTTTCTGATTTCGAAGAACAAAGGGTTGCCGCCCATTTTAGATCTTTGAATCTTCAATCTCTTCCTCCAGGAGAAGTTCAAGATGCTCACTCTAGCTCAGGTCTTGTCTGCCCTAGACCAAGAAGACTGGATGGTAGCGTTGGACCTGCAGGATGCATATTTTCACATCCCCATCCTGCCGGACCACAGGCGTTACCAGCGGTTCAAGGTAGCCCGCGAGGACTTTGTTTACTGCTCTCCGTTTCGGCCTTACCAGTGCCCCTCGTGTGTTAACCAAGGTAATGGCGGTGTTTACAGCTTATCTCCACAGGTTAGGAGTGTCAGTCTTCCCCTAACTAGACGACTGGCTGTTGAAGGCGTCCTCGCCTCAGGCTGTCGTCTCCCACCTTCAGACTCTGGCAGACCTCCTGCATTCGCTGGGGTTCTCTATAAACGTGCCGAAGCCACACCTGACTCCATCTCAGATGCTCCCTTTCATTGGAGCTGTTCGGGACACTGCAGTTTCGGGCCTATCCTCCCGCGCAGCGAGTCCAGGATATTCAGGTTATGATTCCGATGTTTCAGCCTCTATCCTGGATTTCGGTGAGACTGACTCTGAGGATGTTGGGCCTCATGGCCTCCTACATCCTGTTGGTAAAGCATGCCAGGTGGCGTATGCGGGCTTTGCAGTGGGACCTGAAGTTCCAGTGTGCACAGCATCAAGGAAATCTCAGACGTGGTCCAGACCTCGGAAGGAACTGCGAGAGATCTGCAGTGGTGGTTGACGAACCGCAATTGGGTCAACATCAGACCCATCTCCCTTTTTCCAACCAGAGCTCACAGTCGTGGCAGATGCGTCACTTCAGGATGGTGGCGGCCATCTGAGAGAGGTGGATATCAGGTGACACTGGTCTCCGGCAAAGTCGGGGCTCCACATCAATTTGCTGGAGCTTTGAGCGATTCGGTTGGCATTGAAGGCCTTTCTTCAATCTGTCAAGGACAAGTTAGTGCAGGTGTTCACGGACATCACCACCGCCATGTGGTACTGCAACAAGCAGGGGAGGGGTCGTGGACCCTTTGTCGATAGGCCCTGTGTGTCTGGACATGGCTGAAACAGCGGGGCATAACCCTGGTGGTTCAACACCGGGCAGGTTCTCTGAACACAAGGGCAGACATACTCCGCCATCGAGGCCTATCGGATCACAAATGCCGTTTCCATGCAGAGGTGGCGCAAGGTCTCTTTCAGCAGTGGGGAGATCCTTGGTTAGATCTGTACGCCTTGGAAGAGAACGTGCAGTATCGGCAATACTGCGCGCAGGAGTTTTCAAGGCGGTGATCGCTCGGCGACGCCTTTCGTCGTTAGTGGAGCTCAAGCCTCTATACCCATACCACTCCTGCCCAGGGTTCTGAAGAAGATCAGGAGCGACAGGGCCCAAGTCATTCTTGTGGCTCCAGGCTGGGCGAGGAGAGTCTGGTATCCAGAGCTTCCGAAAATGAGCATCGATCCTCCGATCAGGCTGCCCCTTTGGGAGGATCTTCTGTCGCAGCAGCAGGGGAGGGCCTCCACCCTAACCGGTCAACTCTGCGCCTCCATGCGTGGAGATTGAGCAGCGGCAGTTGATGGCTTATTGTTTTGGCGGCCCTCCACTAAAACGGTATGCGTCTGCCTGCTTTTGGCAGAAATTTGGATTGTCAGGCCTCAAAGAATCTTAAAAACGTTACTAGGCCTGCAGGTCTAGTGACTTAACCTTCTCGACCTAATTATAATGCTCTTGACCCATAAACTGGTTTCAAATTGTGATCCTGGCCAAGTATTTTAATTCACCGAGACGCCATTTTCTTCTTTATCACATATGAGAGCACCTTCAAATACGCGAGTTCAGCATGACTGCTGTACAAGAAAACTCTTTTGTTTGATTTAATAGACTAAACCAGTGGTTCCCAAACTTTTTCAACCCATGGCTACCGTGGCTTGTTTGCCGTGGCTCCCTATTATGCAAATTCTTTTTTGCGGGTGGATGGCCTCGGGAGTACTTACACTTTTCTCCATGAAAATAATTGGGATAAAGTTGGGTCATGTACCCCATGACATGCCTAACAGTCATGGGGTACTCCTGTAGTGTAGAATGGGATGGAACACCTAGTTCAGTTGGGACATTGATCACACACAATAAATGTCAATTCTTTTATAAGAAGAAAAATGACTTAATTTACTTTAGGAAGATGTACTTTATAACTTCAGGAAGCCAAATATGCGCCACAGGTCACCACAAACATTGTGTGGGTGTTGGAAGAAATGAAGCCACACAAATGAGGTAACATTGAATTCAAGCATTTAAACAGGTAGGGACGCCAAAGTGAATATGCCTTCTAAAACAACCAGCTCCAACTGTCCGTTCCAGCCATCTACAGCCTCCCAACACTCCAGAATCAAGAACAGGAGAACACACTCTCAATAATACAAGTAAGCATAAGTAAGCACCACTTACAAATAGCAATAACGGTTAATAAATAATATGCTTACCTATAATATTGTTGTAGAGCCTTTGAGGCAACTTCTTAGGAAAGGTGTCTTTCGTTTGGGTGAAGGAACACGATGTAGCTTTTGAGAAAGTCAAAGTATTCAGTTATGAGCTCTTAATAAAGAGTGCTCTGCTGCCATCTGGTGGATAAAGAGGTTTCCTGCTTTTACCAAATAACTCACATTTCTGTGATGTTACCGGCAATTTATGGCCTGAAATCGAAATTCCGAAACCTTTGGAGCGCGGCGCCCCTGGCTAGTCTGGAGGGCGCACCAAGGAGCCGCGGCGCACAGATTGGGAACCACTGGACTAAATGTTTGCTCCATATATAATACAAATCTAGCCACACATAGGATGCGCATGACGGCTGACTTGCCTCTGTTCATGAACCGCATTGTCATCAGTGTGGGGGCAGGAATATTTAGCAAATCATGTTTAAAAACTGTCACTTTTAATAAATACATAACTAAAGCATTAAGTAGCAGCACACTGTCATTTGCAATCACAAGATTTTACATTGAAATAGCCACAGAATTTCCCATTGACTTGGTTTTAAAACTATATACTGGACAATTTCTGGAAATCGAGATTCTACAAATATTTGTCATTTGCACCTCACCAAGTAAAGTGTTCTGATTTGTTTTGCTCCTATGTAAATCGTTGTATGCATCACACTTCTGAATTACAAAAAAATGTTCTTTCATAAGTCCTGATATATTTTTCAATACTTGTACTATTAATTTACAAGCTGTTAAAATGTTGTGTTAGAAAACAAACCTGACATTTTACAGCCTTTTGTTTCACAATTATTGTCAGATAACTCACTTGACAAAAAGCACTAACTTTAATAAGAGAAAATTAAACGCCATTTTCCAGGAACAGATGAGCAACAATTAGTAAAAAGACAAACTGGCATTTGACTTCAGTCCTTGAACAGACAGCAAATGTGTCAAGACAAAATCAAGATTTAAAGGCGTTTTTATTGCTCATTCATCTTTTGAATGAACAGAAAACATGTTCCTTTCAGCTTAAGTTAACTCGCCAGCACAGACGAGTAAATGCTGAAAATAGCTTGACCTGGTTAAATCTCACTCAATTGCGAGTGGATTTTTCGAGGCCTGATTATACTGTACAGAAAGGTCTATTGACCCTCTTTCTGCTTCTCTTTCCACTGTTCTTCTATTCATTTTAACCGTTGCCCAGCAGAGCTCTGCGTTGAGTACTCTCCAGGGTTCTCTTTCTGCTCTATCCACTTTTTGCAGCTGCCAGACTAACCATCTCTTTAGGTCTCCAATTGTACATTGGTTCCTAAAGGGGCTGGCTCACTGGTTTCCACCTACGCCCTTTGTAATGCCGCAGTGGGATCTTGATTTGGTCCTCACTTGCCTTATGTGTGCTCCCTTCGAGCCTTTACACAATTGTCCCCTCCGGCTGCTTACCTTCAAGACAGCCTTTCTAGCGGCGATAACAAAAATATTATCCTACGCTGACAATACACAGCTGCTGTTTACCTGCGAAAAGGACAACGCGCTTCGAGGTAGCGAGATAAATGCATGTTTGACGAAGGTGTTCGCCTGGTTCAGACTGAACCAACTGATGTGCAATTCGGAAAAATCTGAAATTATCTTCTTTGGCCCTGGCGAGGAATGGCGCCAATGGTGGCCCCAGAATATGTCATCCCCGGTCAACTCGGTAACCACCGTGAAAAATCTCGGGGTTAAACTGGACGCTGACATGTCCATGAAGTCGCAGGTCCAAACGTTGGCCGGCACATGTTTCGGGCTACTGAAAATGTTGAGGAACTTCCTACCTTTACTCTCAGTCCCACACAGGAAGACAGTTGTCCAAGCCTTGATTACATCCAGGCTGGACTACGTCAATGTACTGTACCTTGGTCTTCCTGACTATCTATTAGGTCGCATGCAGGTGGTTCAAAATGCGGCAGCCAGAGCCATACTCATGGTTGACCCCAGGACGCGCATGACCCCCCTCCTGAGGTCCCTGCATTGGCTACCGGTGCGGAAGCGGATCCACTTTAAAGCCTTGGTTTTGGCTTTCAAGGCACTTCACAACACAGGGGCTCCTTACATTAGCAACAGGATTCAGCATTATGCCCCACTTAGGACCCTGAGGTCCTCCACAAAGCGGCTGTCGACCATCCCAAAGTTTGCCCGCTCGCATATGGGTGGTCGTTCCTTTCAAGTGGTGGCTTCTCAGCTATGGAACAGTCTGCCACCCTCCCTAAGACAGGTGCAGGATCTCCTGGTCTTTAGGAGAAAACTAAAGACCTGGCTTTTTCCATATTAGAATACGGTCTACCTGCCTTGTTGCACACTGCCGGTCCCGTGATCTTTTTAGCGCCGTGACACTCTGTGGAGTAGCCGCGCGCTTTATAAGTGCCCAGTAACATAACATAACAACATCTGCCCAGAGGGTGAGTGAGTTGCAGGCACGATCTTGCACGCCTCTCTACATAATGTCTTTCCCAGACAAAGTGGTGCTTCGGAACCCGTGCTTCGTTTTTGCCAAAAGTTGTGACTCCATTGCATGTGGGTCAATCCATCACCCTGTCCACCTTCTTTGCTCCCCCGCATCCCTCAAAGGAAGAGGAGCGTCACACCCGTCTGGACCCAAAAAGAGCGTTGTTGTTGTACCTTGACCGCACTAAAGCGTTCCGGATGGACGACTAACTTTTTGTGGGGTACGTGGGAGCTAAGAAGAGGCGGGCAGTGCAGAAAAGGACCATCTCTGGCTGGGTCGTTCTCTGCATTAAGATCTGCTATGCCCTGGCCATGAAGCAGCCCCCTGAGGTATTAAGGTCACATTCCACCAGGGGAAAGGCTGCGACTACGGCCTTGGCTCTGGGTGTCCCAGTCCTGGACATCTGTCAGGCAGCAATGTGGGCATCTTTGCACACGTTTTCCAAGCGCTACTGCCTGGATAGTCCGGTCCACAGTGACGGGCATTTCGCCCTTTTGGTCCTGCAGGACTTCCTAGTGTTGGGTATTGGTCCACAACCCACCGCCGGGAATGTATGGTTTGGGTATCTAATTCAAAGGTAAGGAATCTGCAGTTAGAAGTCTCTATCAGATGAACAAGTTACTTACCTTCGGTAATGCATTATCTGGTAGAGACTCTATCTAGCTGCAGATTCCTTACAGCCCCACCTATGCTTCTCCGCTTTGTGGACTGATTTTGTTAGGACTAGGGTTACTCCCCTTTTCAGGGCCCTAGTTTTGCACATGACTAAGTCAGTTACTTCATGACTCTGCGCCTCTGGTGTGAAAAGAACTAAAAGTACTGACGTCCACACACCTGGGTGGTGCCTATATAGGTGACTTCGATGTCATGACCGACGCCGACCCGCGGAGCCGAATGGAGCACCTGACTGCACGTGCAATGGGTATTGCTCGTGCAAAGGTTTCTGGATCCAGCCTGAGACCTGGTAAATTCAAACATAATTAGTCTGCAGCTAGATAGTCTCTCTACCAGATAATGCGTTTCCGAAGGTAAGTAACTTGTTCTTCAACAGAGTAACCAGTCAGATGCTGGACCATATATGTACACATGCACACTGCTGGCACCATAAAGGTGACTGATGCTTCCACCGTATTGTAGCGGTACTGATGGTTTTGCTCAAAAACATTTGATTCTGAGCATCCCCAGAAGTCGTGATTTTACAGCACATTGAAACATCACCGGATGCCGAATACCCTAGAACATACGCTAAAACAAAAAAAAAAACTTTGTTGAAGAATCTATCCTGGCACATTCTCATGTTACTTTGTTGTGGAATGAAATCTATTCAGGAATATAACCTGCCTATTGATATCCAGTATTGTAGCATTGAATCCAAAGTAGCTTTGTTTTGGTTCACAGTTGTCACAGAAGTTTCCCGGGCAGAGTGGTCTGAAGATATTTGCATGCCATGCCTATTGTACAGTTAGAACCTTTATAAATTAGCTATCAGTGTTTAAAAACCTTCACTCTGAAAATGAGCAGCTACATCCCATGTATTGTAGAGCAAAGAAAACTATCATCATCTAGTGATTGAATATTTCCTGACTTTATCTTTGAGCATAGCTTATAGGGTTGTAACGGTAGCTGTTTTGGAAGTTGAGCTTACATGACCTACACAAATACTATGAGACGGGAGCATTTGGGAAAATTTGATCTTATATGCCTTATTTAGTGTTGTATTAAAATGTCTGGTATCCAGTGTAGGTGTGAACATCATGTTTATTTGCAGAATCAGGACGTATTCAGGAATATCTACCCACCCATTGACACATGGAGTCTAGCTGTAGAGGACATTGGGGGCATCACAATCTTGAAGGGTCAAGAAAATATTTGAACAAACCCAAGAATAATAGTTATCTAATATTTAAAGAATCTACTTGTACCTGTTGGAAACAACTGAGGGTTTTGTCAATGGGGATTGTGAGAAAATAATTTAAAGCATAAAGCTTTCTGTAGCCCCTCATTGCGGTCTTTCCTGAAGACTTCTTGGTAGCAGAAGGAGGCTTATACCAGCCAATCGTTGATCAAAAACGGATTTGAGAATTCCTGTACTCCAAGAAGATCATGATGAGAGCGACTTCCAAGATCTCCACTGTGTCTGGAGTTTGTATTAGAATGTGCATAAGAGTCTGAGAACAAGAGTCTTTTTAATATATGCATACTTGGATCTTATTTGCTGAGGGCAGAGACCACCAATAAGATGTCACTGAGGGTAACTTTTGCTCTTAATTATAGCAAATTCCATAAAGGAGCTTAGGATTTATGCGTCTGTTTGCTTAATAGTGTGTATTCCTGGCAGGCCTGTTTTGGACTTTACAAGTGTGATGATTGAGTTCTAACAAATGTTGAATTTGACAATACATGTTGAGGTCATGTTAAGAGTGAATCAAAAGATTAAGGAGAAAATGCATGTGCAGTATTTTACCATCAAAAAGGTCATTCAAATGAGGATCTGATGATTTGTTAGACTTGAGCTAAATGATAGTTCGACTTTTTTGTTGATAATGAGTTGGTTTGTTTTAGCTTTAGCAAGTTGTGACATGACAGGCTTTTTAAAACAAAATCCTAAGTTTTCCTTTTAAACAGCAGACCTAATTTCTCTAATATATCCTAAGTTCTTAATCTTTGACCAGCACATTTGACAAATATTAACTAGTCCACAATTAATGGTCTTACCACCATTTTGTGTTTTACACCTCTCCCATTATTAACTGTATTTGTCTTTTTTTTTTTTTAAATGTACTCTTAAACTCTTAGCAGCTTTGTAACTTTTTTCCTTTTTTTATTTGCATCATAGGAGGATCAAGTGGTTCTTCCAATGACAACCGCAATTATCGATATAGTAACAGATACTACAACAGTGCAGTTGCTCACACGGATTATGAGATGCAGAGCCCACAGGTATTTACTCAACGTTTGTGATGTTAATCATTAGCTAGCCTAGTTTTTACAGGCAGCCATGCTGGATAAGATGTGATCCCACAAAGCCTATTTGGGTATTAGTCTTGGCATGACAGGGAGTTTTAAACTGCTTGGACACTGGCTTTATGAAGTATCATAAGGTTTATTTTATTATTCTTACTCTCTATTTATGCCATTGTTACCAACTCTTTATCCCTAGTGTTTCTCAAAAGATTTGTTAATTCTAAAACCTTGGGAGTGCTTCCTTACCAAGACAAGCTTATTCATTCCATAAAATTGGAACTGTATATTTCTTTTTACCTGTTGACTTACTTTTTGATTCTATAGTTTGAATTTATAGCCATTACCATGTTCCCCTTGCCGTATGTTCTGTCCCCGGAATGGTTCTGGTCCCACATCTCCCACACACCAAGTACTGCCTACCTCGTTAAGATTAGGCAGGTTCAATGTAAAAGTTTGAATTTATACTTTTTAGACATCATTGAACATTACATTGCGAATGCCAACAGTGTTTATTGTTTCACTAAACAAGTGGTATTATGATGACGGTTTTTAGAGTTCTAAAAATGGTCTTCTGTAGAGACCTTCAGGGCAACTTTACTGTTTTTTGCTTCTATGGTTTTTCACAAACCATAATGACTGTACTCTGTTTACAGAATACATATGGGCTAGATTTCATTTAAGCTTTCAAAACCTTATATCTAGTTTCAGAACCTTTACCAACAAACCCAACTTCAGATTCTATGCTTTCTGCATTGGCTTATGTCCAAGACAACATGGTGTCTTGCACTGCAGTGCTCTCTGTGTACCTGACAGTCTAACCACTGGTTTTAAGCAAGTTCTGCCTTTAGTAGCAACACCTTCTATGATGACCAGAGTCCTGTTAATTCTATTTTTTTTTTTACTTGGCCTTTGATCGCTCAATCTTTCTTATTTTACACACCTATGCCACCCTAATAGGAAACTTATGTAATTGCTTTTGTCCATAGAAGCAGTGGTGTACCATGCAACCACCCAATTATCCAGCTGAACAAATCTCACTAAGATTTATTTTAGGCAGGCAAATAGTCTTCTTTATTATTCTATAGTTCTTTCTTTGACAAGAGAATTTTTTTATATATTCATTAACAGTGAAGAGTGACACCCATATACTAGATACTGGAACACTATTAAAAGCAGTGAGATAAAAAAAGAAATCTCCAACAAGACAAAATAAAAGTGCCTATAAATGAGCAATATTTACTTTACATTTGTTCTTTTTAAAACCAATAAACATTAAATATATTAAAACCCTGGGGGCGCTAGAGGGCGCCAAGCAAGATGGTCGCACTCCCGTGAGGCTCTTGCGGCTCGGGACACAATCCACCTCATCATCTGCCCCTTCAAACTGTCCACCTACCTGTGGGGGTGGCGGAGTCCTTGCGCCACTTTCCAGAGCGCAAATCGCAGCTGCAACTGCCTCGTGGCTGCTGGAAGAGACCTCAGTGGAACCTGGCCTGCTTTGCCTAAGATGGCGGCCGTGTGCGCCGTCCGCCACTGAACCCGCTGCCGCTGAGCCGAACACCTGCTGTGCCTGCCTGGCGCCCTGGTTTCCTGCCCCGATGTTACCTGCCTTAGGAGCCCTGCCGCGGAGGCTTCTGTGCCTGTTGCTGTCTGCGCGGAGGCTGTGTCTGGGGACGGCGCCTGACCTCGACCAGCCACTGGCCCGCGGGACCTGGAGGAGCCGACCGCCTTCTCCACCGGCACTGCGAACATCGAGGCGTGAGCGGGGGCCTGGCCTGGGCTGCCTCTGCTTTGGGGAGCTCCGGGCCGTGCTGCTGGGGACCAGATTGCCTGTGCGACTGGGGGCTTGCCGTGCGCCGGAGGACCCGATCCCCTCCTCCGCGAAGCGCCTCTGCTGCCCGATCTGGTCGCTTCGGGCGGCCCTACAGCTGCGCCTCCCGGCACCCGGTGAGTCACCGCCTGCTGCTGCGGTCGCGCACCCGCGCTCCCCAACACCTACGCTCACCTCACCCTCGCTGCCCACCCGGCCTCTTCTGCGGAACTGCACCGCCTGCTGCCGAGGCCTTCTGGGCCTAACGTAATCCTGCATGGCTGCGTCCCCTGGACCTGCTTGGGGGGCCGGCCTGCTCCACCATAACCTCGCTTTCCTCCCCGCACTGAAGAGGGGATACACTGATACACTGCCATGGAGAACCGACCAAGTCCCCCCCGACTATAACTTCTTGACATGGAACGTACGAAGCCTAGGCGACCCTCGCAAACGCCAGCACATCCTCTTACCTCGATCGCCACAATGTCCACTGTGCCATGCTCCAGGAGACACATCTAGGCCCCACCGCCCCCGCTTCATTCGCATCCCGCTGGGCGATCTATAGGTGCTTCTCATTATACTCCTCTTATGCCCGTGGTACGGTTATCTTAGTCAAGCGCACACTCCCTTACACCTCCATTGGATCGTAGGGCCGATACAGTATCCTATGGGGCACATTGACTGCTCAATCAATAACACTGGTCTCCTGCTATGGACCGAACACTGACGATCCTGAATTCTTTCGGTCCTCTGGGGCAAGATACTTGACATTGGCTCAACGCATGTGATGTGGGGGGGGAGATTTTAATGTTACCCTTGACCCGACTCTAGACCTATCGCACCCGCAACCCCACCACTACTCCAACGCACACCACACCCTCAACCACATTGTTAGCGACTGTGGCCTTGTCGATGCCTGGCGCGCCCTTCACCCACATGATAAAGAGGGCTCCTGTTTCTCCACTGCCCACTCCTCCTGGTCGCGAATAGATAGCTGGCTTCTCACTAGAGGACTCACCCCATGGCTGTCGCGCGCCTCTCACCTCTCCCGCACATACTCCGATCACTCACCGGTGCTCATCACCCTTACACCCCCTCACGAAACATCGCCATACCTGTCCTGGCGCTTGCCCCCGCAGACCCTGTTAGACCCTGTATTCAAGGCTGAACTTGAACAAGAGATCACTGATTTCTTCCCGCGCAACGAAAACTATGTCACGCAATACTCCATGGTCTGGGAGGCCTTTAAGGTCACCGTGCGCGGACTCTGTATCGCCAAGAGCGGAGGGGTCCTTAAGGACATTCGCTCTACACTTCGCAAACTAGAACTAGAGCTTAAACAAACAGAAGCACAAATACAGACTGCACCCACCCCGGAGTTGAAAGCGCGCCTGAAAGACCTGCTTACTGACTATCAGGAGACCGCCGAGCGGGAATGCAGGTTCAGAGGGAAATATCACCAAGCTCGCCGATATGGGGAGGGGGAAAGGCCGGGCAAAGCGCTTGCGTCTCTGATCCGCCCACCTAGATTCTCCAACACTGTCCTGGAGATCGTAGATGAGGACGGGCAGCTGCACAGAAATACACCAGAGATAGTCGCCGCCTTCCGGCGCTTCTACAAAGCCCTTTACACTTCCCATAGGACGCAACCCACTGACTTCACTCCTTTCTTTGAGGACACTGCAATAGCTTGGCTGGGGGACACCCAGAGGGAATTTCTCCTTGCACATCATGAGGACGAGGAGATAACTGCTATAATGCAACTACAATCTGGCAAGGCCCCGGGACCAGATGGCCTCCCGGCCGAATTCTATAAAACTTATCGCCATATACTCATCCCCGTGTTGCGGCATGTCTTCGAGGAAGCACGCGAAACTGGTATGTTGCCCCAAATAATGCGAGAAGCGCTGATAATATCCCTGCCGAAGCCGGGTAAGCCGGCCACGCAATGCGACTCATACAGGCCCCTCTCCCTAATAAATGTCGATGCCAAAATCTTAGCGAAACTGATCGCGAATCGCATTAGCCCCCTCATGAATGTCCTGGTCCTCCCTGACCAGTCTGGGTTCGTACCCAGCAGAGGCACATCTCACAACTTACGCACCCTGTTTGCTGTCCTCCAGGACCCTGACACGAACGCGGCGGCTGTCTTTCTCGACGCCACCAAGGCGTTCGATTCCCTAGAATGGGACTACCTTGCATTTGTCCTGCAACATATGGGATTCCGCGCTCTTTTTTTAGCTTGGATTAACTTGTTATATACAGGCCTGCGGGCCAGCATTATGGTCAATGGTGCTCGCTCCTCCCCCTTCACAATAGCCAGGGGCACCAGACAGGGCTGCCCTCTCTCACCCCTCCATTTTGCCCTGGCTATCGAACCCCTGGCCGCCAAAGTCCGACAGCACTTCTGGGACCATGCCCTCATATATCCAGAGAGACGAATATTAATCGCCTTATACGCTGACGACCTCACCCTCTACCTTCGCAACCCGGAAGAAAGCCTCAACCCCATCCTCAGACTGCTCATTCTCTTTGGTCACCTCTCTGGGGTCAATATAAACTGGGGGAAGTCCCAGATCTACCCCCTCACTAACGCCACTATGCAGTTCACACCCGACTACCCCCTCACATGGTGTGAAGACACAATCACATACCTTGGCATAGTCATTTCTTGCAATCGGAGTGATTTGATGACGGCCAATTATGGGCGAACGCTTGATCTTCTAACAGAAAATCACCAGATGGATTGCTCTGCCACTCTCCCTAGCTGGGAGGTCCTCCCTCATTAAAATGGTGATACTACCCAAACTGCTCCATCTTTTCATTAATATTCCCTATGCCCCCTGCCGACACTTCTTTAAAGCACTGAAAACTCAACTCATCCGCCTCACGTGGGGTGGGAAGCAAGCTAGGCTGCGATGGGACACTCACTCGGCCCTTCGATGCCAGAGGTTTCGACATTCCAGATCTGGAGCTATACTACGGTTGCGCCCAGGCTCATTTCGCGTACTGGATAAACCCCCCCCCCCCCTTACATGCCCCACCTGGCAATAGAAGACGGATATATGACCCCAACCCTCTGCTCCGCCTACTTAAGTGCACCAGCCATTCCGAGGCGCCTGGCCTCCACCACTGTCAACTGCACCACCAGCGCTTGGCGTGATCTGTCTAACCTTCTCCACACCACCACCCTCTACTCCCCCCTGCTGCCCCTTCATGGTAGACTCGAACTCCCTGTCACTCAGGAGGGAGGCTGCCGCCAGCTCCTCCGCAAACTTTCCATCCAGACCTGGGGTAAACTCTACGTCAAAGGCACATTTTGCACCAGTGAGGAATTCTTTGGCACCACACTACCTACCCCCCTACAGCGTTTCTTCTACATTAGGCTACGACAGGATGTGAAGGCACTTACCCCGTGCTTCCCACAGGAACCTCCCATCATGGCTCCCTTACATGCCCTTCTACAGCAAACTGCCCCTACACATGTCGTTGCTATACCATACTACTCAAAAGAACCGCACGTATGACCCCCCCCCTCAGCCAGAACACGCTGGGAGGAGGACCTGGGCGCCCTCCTCACGGACGACCAGTGGTCCTATTGCTGCCGCCAAACTGGTACTATTTCGGCTAGCAGCAGATTACGCATCATCCACTACAAATGCATTCATCAGCTTTATTATACACCTGTGCGCTTGAAGCGCCTCTGCCTCCGCGACAATGACCGCTGTGGTGGTGAGGGAGCGGATTTCCGTCACTTAGCTTGGGACTGCCCCCCCATACGATGCTACTGGACGGAGGTGCTAGCGGCGCTCGACCGTATGACTGGGCTACACGTCCCCGACGACCCCCTGATCACGCTTTTAGGGTACACTGAGGCATTGGTGGGGGCGATGCGGAAATAGGTCTCCCTCACGCTCCTTCTCGCCAAGAGGCGGATCGCCTGCAGGTGGGGTAGAGGGAGAGCTCCCAAATTTAAGGACTGGCTGCAAGATCTTATCTACTGCCAAGATCAATTACACACTTATGCTGAGCTCTTACCACCATCTTCCCGCCCACGCGACATATGGGCTCCCCTCCAAGCATATCTTCTGGAGCAGACCACCACCACGGACACAGCCGCTGAGCCCCGACCTGACGATGCGGGGTCACGCGAAGGGACTACGACTTGAAAGCATATCGCATTACCCCCTGGCCAGAGTACAACACCCAGGGAAACACTAGGGTCTATGGAAGAGTCTACAAGACTAAAAGTACGTTCATGCTATCTGAATGGTCAACTAACCATGTCAATCATGCTAAGTGGTATTGTTTATTTCTTATGGTTTGTCTATTATGCTCACGGTCCTACAATGATATTCGCCATAATGCTTTATTGAACGCGGCCGGCCCGAAGTGGTGGTAGGCGGCTTGCTGTGTATTTTCTCCCCGCCTATACAGTTACTCCTGATGCTGCTTTGCGCTGCCGGCCCAACTAGGGTTGTAGGCACCGAGTCATTTCCTACCACCCAGCGTTCCCCCAGGTCTCCCGATAAAAATGGTGCCTCACTCGGGTGGGAGGCCCAAGTACCCGCCCTTGCCTGTCATGGGTACTTGGGCCTCCCACCCAGTGAGCACCACTTTATCGGGAGACCTGAGGAACGCTGGGTGGTAGGAAAATTGTGTCAGCCCGTGATGCCACAACTTTACCACACAAAAATGTGTGAAAAAAGTGATTTTTCAGCCAAATTTCAGGTTTGCAGGGGATTCTGGGTAAGAAAACGTTGGTGGATCCACGCAAGCCATACCTCCCTGGAATCCCCCGGGTGTCTGCTTTTCAGAAATGTGTGGGTTTGGTAGGTTTCCCTATGTGGCCGCCGAGCCCCGGGCCAAAAAGTCATGGGACCCCCATTGCAAAACCAGGTCGTTTTGTGATGGGCAATTTTGATGTCGCCTCAATACGTTGTGGGCCCTTGCCTGTCGTGGGTACTTGGGCCTCCCACCCGAGTGATGCACCATTTTTATCAGGAGACCTGGGGGAAAGCTGGGTGGTAGGAAATTTGTGTCAGCCCGGTGATGCCACAACTTTCCCACACAAAAATGTGTGAAAAAAGTGAATTTTTTCAGCAAAATTTCAGGTTTGCAGGGGATTCTGGGTAGGAAAAAGTTGGGGGACCCACGCAAGCCATACCTCGCTGGACTCCCCCGAGTGTCTAGTTTTCAGAAATGTGTGGGTTTGGTAGGTTTCCTAAGATGGCCGCCAAGCCCAGGGCCAAAAACCTCACTAGTGTGAGTGGTTCAAGTACCCGCAACAGGCAAGGGCCCAAAACCTATTGAGGCGACATCAAAATTACCTATCACAAAACAACCTGGTTTTGCAAGGGGGTCCCATGAGTTTTTGGCCCTGGGCTCGGTGGCCATCTAGGAAACCTACCAAACCCACACATTTCTGAAAACTAGACACCCGGGGAGTCCAGCGAGGTATGGCTTGCGTGGATCCCCCAAAGTTTTCCTACCCAGAATGCCCTGCAAACCTCAAATTTAGCTGAAAAAATCACTTTTTCTCAAATTTCTGTGTGGGAAAGTTCTGGAATCTACGTGGATCCACAAATTTCCTCCCACCCAGCGTTCCCCAGGTCTCCTGATAAAAATGATACCTCACTCGCGAGGGTGGGTCAAGTACCCGCGACAGAAAAGGGCCCAAAACCTATTGAGGTTAATCAAAATTACCTATCACAAAAGAACCTGGTTTTGCAAGACTGGTCACCTGGGTTTTTGTTCCCGGGCTCGGCGGCCATCTTGGGAAACACCCAAACATTTCTGAAAGCTAGACACCCGGGGGAGTCCAGCGAGGTATGGCTTGCGTGGGTCCCACAACGTTTTCCTACCCAGAATCCCCTGCAAACCTCAAATTTAGCTGAAAAAAATCACTTTTTCCATACATTTTTGCGTGGGATCACCATGCCGACACAAATGTCCTCCTACCCAGCGTTCCCCTTGTTCTCCCGAGTAAAATGATACCTCACTTGTGTGGGTGGGCCAAAGGCCTGTGACTGGGAAGAGCCCAAAACATAGGGATTTAGGGTATAGCACAGAGAATTCTAAGCGCTACATTTTTTTAAAAATACGTTTTTAGCCAGTTCTGCTTTGGACACCCACACAAGTGAGGTATCATTTTACTCGGGGAACAAGGGCAACGCTGGGTGGTAGGACATTTGTGCCAGCACGGTGATTCCACGCAAAAATATGTGGAAAATGTTTTTTCAGCTAAATTTGAGGGTTACAGGGGATTCTGGGTAGGGAAACGTTGGGGGATCCACGCAAGCCATACCTCATTGGACTCCCCAGGGTGTCTAGTTTTCAGAAACGTGTGGGATTGGTAGGTTTCCCTAGATGGCGGCGAGCCCGGGCCAAAATCCAGGTGCCCCCCAAAACCAGGTAGTTTTGTTATAGGTAATTTTGAAGTCTCCACAATACGATTTGGGCCATTTCCTGTTTCAGCCACTATGCCTACCCACACAAGTGAGGTACCATTTTTATCGGGAGCCCTGGGGGAACGCAGGGTGGTAGGAAATTTGTGGATCCACGCAGATTCCAGAACTTTCCCACACAGAAATTTGAGTAAAAAGTGATTTTTTTCAGCTAAATTTGAGGTTTGCAGGGCATTCTGGGTAGGAAAAAGTTGGGGGACCCACGCAAGCCATACCTCGCTGGACTCCCCCGAGTGTCTAGTTTTCAGAAATGTGTGGGTTTGGTAGGTTTCCTAAGATGGCCGCCGAGCCCAGGGCCAAAAACCTCACTAGTGTGAGTGGTTCAAGTACCCGCAACAGGCAAGGGCCCAAAACCTATTGAGGCGACATCAAAATTACCTATCACAAAACAACCTGGTTTTGCAAGGGGGGTCCCATGTGTTTTTGGCCCTGGGCTCTGTGGCCATCTAGGAAACCTACCAAACCCACACATTTCTGAAAACTAGACACCCGGGGAGTCCAGCGAGGTATGGCTTGCGTGGATCCCCCAAAGTTTTCCTACCCAGAATGCCCTGCAAACCTCAAATTTAGCTGAAAAAAATCACTTTTTTCTCAAATTTCTGTGTGGGAAAGTTCTGGAATCTACGTGGATCCACAAATTTCCTCCCACCCAGCGTTCCCCCAGGTCTCCTGATAAAAATGATACCTCACTCGCGTGGGTGGGTCAAGTACCCGCGACAGAAAAGGGCCCAAAACCTATTGAGGTTAATCAAAATTACCTATCACAAAAGAACCTGGTTTTGCAAGACGGGTCACCTGGGTTTTTGTTCCCGGGCTCGGCGGCCATCTTGGGAAACACCCAAACATTTCTGAAAGCTAGACACCCGGGGGAGTCCAGCGAGGTATGGCTTGCGTGGGTCCCACAACGTTTTCCTACCCAGAATCCCCTGCAAACCTCAAATTTAGCTGAAAAAAATCACTTTTTCCATACATTTTTGCGTGGGATCACCATGCCGGCACAAATGTCCTCCCACCCAGCGTTCCCCTTGTTCTCCCGAGTAAAATGATACCTCACTTGTGTGGGTGGGCCAAAGGCCTGTGACTGGGAAGAGCCCAAAACATAGGGATTTAGGGTATAGCACAGAGAATTCTAAGCGCTACATTTTTTTAAAAATACGTTTTTAGCCAGTTCTGCTTTGGACACCCACACAAGTGAGGTATCATTTTACTCGGGGGAACAAGGGCAACGCTGGGTGGTAGGACATTTGTGCCAGCACGGTGATTCCACGCAAAAATATGTGGAAAATGTTTTTTTCAGCTAAATTTGAGGGTTGCAGGGGATTCTGGGTAGGGAAACGTTGGGGGATCCACGCAAGCCATACCTCATTGGACTCCCCAGGGTGTCTAGTTTTCAGAAACGTGTGGGATTGGTAGGTTTCCCTAGATGGCGGCGAGCCCGGGGCCAAAAATCCAGGTGCCCCCCCCCCAAAACCAGGTAGTTTTGTTATAGGTAATTTTGAAGTCTCCACAATACGATTTGGGCCATTTCCTGTTTCCGCCACTATGCCTACCCACACAAGTGAGGTACCATTTTTATCGGGAGCCCTGGGGGAACGCAGGGTGGTAGGAAATTTGTGGATCCACGCAGATTCCAGAACTTTCCCACACAGAAATTTGAGTAAAAAGTGATTTTTTTCAGCTAAATTTGAGGTTTGCAGTGCATTCTGGGTAGGAAAACGTTTGGGGACCCATGCAAGCCATACCTCGCTGGACTCCTCCGGGTGTCTAGTTTTCATAAATGTGTGGGTTGGGTAGGTTTCCCTAGATGGCCGGCGAGCCCGGGGCCAAAAACTCATGGGACCCCCCCTTGCAAAACCAGGTTGGTTTGTGATAGGTAATTTTGATGTCGCCTCAATAGGTTTTGGGCCCTTGCCTGTCGCGGGTACTTGACCCATCCACACAAGTGAGGTACCATTTTTCACGGAAGACTTTGGGGGACGCGGGGTGGGTGGAATTTTGTACATCCACGCAGATTCCAGAACTTTCCACCGCAGAAATGTGAGGAAAATTTGTTTTTTTGGACATATTTTTAGGTTTGCAAGGGATTCTGGGTAACAGAACCTGGTGAGAGCCAGTCAAGTCACCCCATCCTGGATTCCCCTGGGTATCTAGTTTTCAAAAATGTTTAGGTTTGCTAGCTTTCCCTAGGTGCCGGCAGAGTTAGGGTTCAAAATCTACAGCTAGGCACTTTGCAAAAAAAGGGTCCGTTTTCACTGTGAAAATGTTGTGTGTCCATGTTGCGTTTTGGGCCGTTTTTCTGTCGCGGCCACTAGTCCTACCCACACAAGTGAGGTAACATTTTTCTCGAAAGACTTTGGGGAACGCGGGGTGGGTGGAATTTTGTGGATCCACGCAGATTCCAGAACTTTCCACCACAGAAATGTGAGGAAAATGTGTTTTTTTGGACAAAGTTTTAGGTTTGAAAGGGATTCTGGGTAACAGAACCTGGTGAGAGCCAGTCAAGTCAGCCCATCCTGGATTCCCCTGGGTGTCTAGTTTTAAAAAATGTATAGGTTTGCTAGGTTTCCCTAGGTGCCGGCAGAGCTAGGAACCAAATTCAACAGGTAGGCACATTCCGGAAAAAAGTCAGTGCCTAGTGGGCTTTCTGCCGACCTGGGGAGGGGGGAAATCAGGGGCTATTGCCCCGATATGCCCCCAAGGGGGGCAGAAAGACTGTGGCTATTCTTTTGGGGGTCGGGTGCATTGGGATGCCCATTCTGGTCAGCCCCCACCCCTGCGTATAAAAAAGCCAGCATAATCGCTGGCACATAGTGGGCTTTCTGCCCCCCCGGGGGGCATATCAGGGGCTACTGCACCCATCTGCCTCCTGGGAGGGGCAGAAAGACAGTGACATCTTTTTTGGGGTGGGTGGGGGCATTGGCATGTCCATTCTTGGCAGCCCCCACCCCGAACTTTGTAAAAAAAAAAAAAAATCCCTGGTGGCTAGTGGGCTTTCTGCCCTCTCCCCGGGGGGGGGGGGCAGATCAGGGGCTATTGCCCCATCTGCCTCCCGGGGGGGGGCAGAAAGACTGTAGCATTTTTTTTGGGGTGGGGGCATTGACATGCCCATTCTGGGCTGCCCCCACCCCTACCTATATAGAAAAAAAAAATCCCTGGCGCTTAGTGGGCTTTCTGCCCTCTCCCCGGGGGGGCAGATCAGGGGCTATTGCCCCCATCGGCCTCCTGGGGGGCAGAAAGTCTTTTTTTTTTTTTTTTTGGGGGGTAGGGTGGGGGCATTTGCATGCCCATTCTGGGCAGCCCCCACCCCGGGCCTATAAAAAAAATAATCCCTGGCATCTAGGGTGTTTCTGAACCCCAAGGGGGGGGCAGAAAGACTGTACCTTTGCGTCGGGGTGGGGGCATTGGCATGCCCATCTTGGGCAACCCCACCCCTAAATTTATCGAGGGAAAAAAAACCCTGGTGTCTAGTGGGCTTTCTGCCCCCGGGGGGCAGATTGGGAGCTACTGCCCCCATCTGCCCCCAGGAGGGGCAGAAAGACTGTACCTTTGTGTCGGGGGTGGGGGCATTGGCATGCCCATATGGGGCAGCCCCTACCCCAAATTATAATTTAAAAAAAATTCCTGGTATCTAGTGGGCTTTCTGCCCCCCGGGGGGGCAGATTGGTGGCTACTGCCCCCATCTGCCCCCCAGGAGGGGCAGAAAGACTGTACCTTTGTGTCGGGGGGTGGGGGCATTGGCATGCCCATATGGGGCAGCCCCTACCCCAAATTATAATTTAAAAAAAATTCCTGGTATCTAGTGGGCTTTCTGCCCCCCAGGAGGGTCAGAAAGACTGTACCTTTGCGGCGGGGAAGGGGGGCGGCATTGGCATGCCCATATTGGGCAGCCCCCACCCCTAACTATAATTAAAAAAAAAAATCCCTGGTATCTAGTGGGCTTTCTACTTCCCGGGGGGGCAGATTGGGGGCTACTGCCCCCCTCTGCCCCCCAGGGGGGGCAGAAAGACTAATCATGCCGAAAATTTTATGGGGGGAGCAAAGGCCCTTGCCCAAGGGGCCGCTCCCCCCTCCCTGGTGCCTAGTGGGTGGATCCCTGCTTGGGGATCGCCCTCCTGGGGCGATCCCCAAGCAGCGATCCACTAGGGAGAGTACCATTGGAAAGGGAGATTCTCCCCTTTCCAACGATACCTCTCCTGAGTTTCTACGTGCTCAGGGGCTGAGATAGCCCCCTGAGCACGTAGAAACTGAAATGAGCCTCTTGGCTCATTTCAGTTTCACTGAAATGACATCATCGCGACGTGCGCGCCGATCGTGATTTCAGGGAAACCAGGGGGGGGGGCCTCGGGAGCTGGGGAAGCTCTTCCCCAGCTCCCGAGGCTTTAGGGAAGAAAAGGGAATCCCTCCCGTGCTGGGTGTCATGACGAGCTGGACTCGTCATGAGCACACGACCACTGTGTGCCATGACGAGTTCAGCTCGTCATGAGCATGGAGGGGGTTAATGACCCGTGATGCGCGTGCACGCTCACGTGAACGCAAGCTGGTCGCCAGCAAAAGCCACTGCTGTTTGCACTTCCAAAACCCGCTTACTAAAACTCTCGCCCAGAGCAGCGCTAAGCGCTGGCTCAGGCGAGACCTAAAAAAGGACACAAACCAGCAGTTGTTTCTATGTGAAAATGGTTGTTGTGGTATAAAATTGTATTAAGTATGAGATATATATACGTTGGTAGGTCTTCATCTCTACTTATGCAACGGTGAAACCCTGAAGACTAGGTAAATGAAGATTTAAGATACATTCCTTAACTTTTAACTATGATCAACATATGTGTTTTTTAACTAGCATTTTGTGCTAAAGTGTCACGGGGCTTTTGTCTGGACATTAAAGGAACCCTTGCATCTTGGTACATCTAACCTATACATACCGAACTGGTTGTGTACGAAGTAGTATGTAAGTGTAGCCTGTCAGTCTGCAGCTGGCCTGAAAAACAGCAACATTGTCTCTTGTCACCGCATAACAAATCAGGCTTGATGTATTTACATAATACCAAATAAGGAGTAAATACTCCTGGTGTTTGATCCCAGTACTCATTATGCATCAACACACCACCAAAGACATGTTCATTGCAAAACCACTCATATGGATGAAAACCTAAACATTATATCTGAAAGAGACACGTTAGTGACAGATTCCTTACCTTAGAATATCCCCAGGCGTCAGGCTGGATCCGGAAAGTTTTTTGCGTAGCAGTACCCTTGCGCGTCGGTAGGCGGCGTTGTGCGGCTCCGCGTCCGTCGTCGGCGTCGTGATCGCCGGGATGACGTCGCGGGCAGTACTTAGGCGCCGCCCCTGCGCGCTGACGTCAGTTCTTCTTTTCCGCGCCAGCAAGCGCAGATCCGGGAAGAGCAGTGCCCTGGTCATTTTTTGACCAAACTTTTTGGTGAATTTTTCACTGTTTTTCTTCGACTTCAAGGTGTCGTAGGGATGCCCGGGTTTAAACGTTGCGGCGCCTGTGCTCGGATGATGCCCATCACAGACCCGCATTGGGAGTGTCTCTTCTGCCTCGGCCGAGGCCACGACACGGAGTCTTGTTCCGACTGCCGGGCCCTCAACCCGAAAGCTTTGCGAGAGCGGTCTCGAAAGCTCCTCGAGGCCCGGCATTCGGCTCCGCGCAAGCCCCGGTCGCGTGAGAGGTCCAGGGGTCGATCGCGGAGTCCACACCGGTCGTCGGCATCGAAGTCTTCTTCGTCCGGTAAGTCAAAACACAAAAAGTCCAAAAAGCATCGTCGCTCTAGGACTTCACCTCGCCGGTCTCGCGACTTGGCTTAGGCCCCTCCCGGCACCGTCCCCGCGGCCCCGGACATGCCTGTGGAGTCGCCCCCGCAATACCCGTCCTTCCCGGGTTCGGGGGCGGATCCGGCCCAAGTACAGGAATTCCTGTCGGCCATGGCCCGCCTCTTCGGGCCTCAAGGTCCCTCCGGTGCGCCTTCGGGCCCCGCGGGCCCTGATGGGGTTGCTCCGGCGTCGCCGACGGCTCCGGCCCCGGCGTCGCCCGTGCCTCGATCCCGGCTCCGGCCTCGATCCCGGCTCCACAACCCCCATCGACGCCGGTCGACCTAACGACGCCGGCGCCGATGTCTCCGGTGCCGTTCTCGACGCCGCCTGGGGCTCCGGGCGGCGTCGTCCCCCAGTTCCTTCCGGCTCCGGACATGGACCCGGACCGACGTCGCTCGACGCCGGTTCCGGCGCCCATGAGACCTTGGGTCCCAAATGTCCCTCCTCCCCCTTATTTTGAACCAGAGGAGGACCAGGAGGACTGGGAGGGGTCTGATGACCCTCTGGCACAACAGTGTCAGTACGATGAGGACTGGACAGAGGGTCTAGGGGATGCCAGTGGTCTAGATACTTCCACTGACACTGGCATGCTGTCTCCTCCCGTGGCTACGGAGGAGGGAGCCAATTTTGCAACGGTGTTGCGTAGGGCGGCTGGAGCCTTACATCTCCAACTCCCTACTGTGGCGGTCAAGACTAATCTCTTGACAGAGGTGCTTCAGCCGGCAGCCTCCTCTACGGAGACTGTGCTGCCGTTTAACGACGCCCTCACTGACGTTCTTTTGGGCGCCTGGTCCAAGCCCAACACAGGGGCTCCTGTGGATAGGAACGTGTCCCGACGCCATCGCCCAGCTCCGGGCGACCCCTGTTTCTCTCTGTCCACCCCACCCCTGAGAGCTTGGTTGTCCAAGCCTCCGCTTCCCAAACCGCCTTCCCTACCGCCCTTCCGGATAGGGAATCCAAACGCCTGGATCAATTTGGGAAGAAGGGTTTTCTTCCTCCAGTGCTGGCTTGCGGTCCATCAACACCGCTTGTCTTTTGGGCCGATATACCCACTCCTTGTGGGATTCGGTGGCGTCTGTTTTGCCCCAGTGTTCTGAGGAGGTCCAGACACTGCTTTCCCGCGCCATTGCGGAAGGAAGGGATGCGGCCAAATACACAATACGATGTGGCCTTGATACCGCCGACTCGCTGGGCAGGTCTATTGCAACGACGGTGGCGCTACGACGCCACGCCTGGCTGAGAACCACTGGTTTTTCAGGGGATGTCCAGAATACTCTCATGGACATGCCCTTTGATGGAGTCGGTCTTTTTGGGTCCAAAGCAGACCATGCGTTGGAGCGCTTTAAGGACTCGCGGGCTACTGCAAAGTCCCTGGGCCTTTCTGCTACACGCCCTCCGCTGACTTCTGCTTTTCGCCCCTATCGTGGCCACGGTAGGGGCGCCCCTTCACGTCAGCAGCCCAGCCACCGGCCCGCGCAGCAGGCGTCTTCGCGTAGCCGAGGACGTGGATTCCGCTGTGGCGGATCGGGCAACCAGCGTGCGGGTCAGGCCACCACCTCCAACCCGTCCGCGGCCTCCAAACCCTCCTAGTCCCTCCTTTCAGGTGCACAGCACGCCAGTAGGGGCAGGGTCCGCCATCACCTTCTCCACTGGCGTACCATCACCTCGGACAGGTGGGTCTTGGACATTGTCCGAAGGGGCTATTCCCTCCCCTTCGAGTCCACCCCCCCAGCCATGTCACCTCAATTCCGCCGCATGTCAGGGGATCACTTGGTACTTCTGCAGAAGGAAGTCACGGCCCTCAGGAGGACATGCGTCCTATTTTGGACCTCCGGAACGTCAATCGCTTCCTCCGGAAGGAGAAATTCAAGATGCTCACCCTAGCTCAGGTCTTCACTGCCCTCGACCCTGGAGACTGGTTGGTAGCGTTGGACTTGCAGGACGCATATTTCCACATCCCCGTCCTGCCGGCCCACCGGCGTTACCTTCGGTTCACGGTAGGCCCGAGCATTTTCAGTTCACCGTGCTCCCCTTTGGCCTTACCAGTGCCCCTCGGGTGTTCACGAAAGTGATGGCGGTGGTCGCAGCTCATCTGCGCCGGGCAGGGGTTTCAGTCTTCCCCTACCTCGACGACTGGCTGCTGAAGGCGGGCTCGTCCCAGGCAGTCGTCTCCCACCTCCAGACTACGGCCGCACTCCTGCACTCGCTGGGGTTCTCCATCAATGTGCCGAAGTCGCATCTGATTCCTTCTCCACAGCTCCTTTTCATCGGAGCAGTTCTGGACACGACGCAGTTTTGGGCCTATCCTCCCGAACGGCGAGTCCGGGATATTCAGGCTATGATTCCGATCTTTCAGCCTTTATCCTGGGTTTCGATACGGATGACCCTGAGGCTGCTGGGCCTCATGGCCTCCTGCATCCTGCTGGTCAATCATGCCAGATGGCATATGCGGGCTCTGCAGTGGGACCTGAAGTTCCAGTGGGCGCAGCACCAGGGCAACCTGTCCGATCACGTACAGATCTCGGAGGGAACTGCAAAACAGTTGCAGTGGTGGCTCTCGAACCGGCAATGGGTCATGGGCAGATCCCTCTCCCTTCCCCAGCCAGAGCATACAGTTGTGACGGACGCGTCCCTTCTGGGATGGGGCGGTCACATGGGAGAGGCGGAGATCAGAGGCCTCTGGTCTCCGGCGGAGTCCCGGCTCCATATCAACCTTCTGGAGCTCCGGGCGATCCGACTTGCACTCAAGGCATTCCTTCCCTCTGTCAAAGGGAAGGTAGTGCAGGTGTTCACAGACAACACCACCGCCATGTGGTACTGCAACAAACAGGGCGGGGTGGGGTCTTGGACCCTTTGTCAGGAGGCTCTGCGCCTCTGGACATGGCTGGAACATCAGGGCATGTTCCTGATGGTTCAACACCTGGCAGGTTCCCTGAACGCCAGGGCGGACGAACTCAGCCGCAGGTGCATGATGGATCACGAATGGCGTCTTCACTCGGAGGTGGCGCAAGGACTCTTTCTACAGTGGGGAGAGCCTTGGTTAGATCTATTCGCCACCGAAGAGAACGCGCAATGTCATCAGTTCTGCGCGTTGGAATTTCCAAGGCGGCACTCGCTCGACTACGCTTTTCGTCGCGAGTGGAGTTGCGGTCTGTTGTACGCCTTTCCGCCTATACCACTTCTACCCAGAGTGTTGAAGAAGATTCGGCACGACCGGGCCCAAGTCATTCTTGTGGCTCCGGACTGGGCTCGAAGAGTTTGGTATCCCGAGCTACTCAATATGAGCGTAGATCCCCCGATCCGTTTGCCTCTTCGGGAGGATCTTCTGTCGCAGCAGCAGGGGACGGTCCTCCACCCGAACCTGTCCAGTCTACACCTGCTTGCGTGGAGATTGAGCGGCGGCAGTTGATTCCTTTCGACTTGCCTCCCGAAGTTTGTGATGTAATTCTGGCAGCCAGGCGTCCCTCCACTAAGGTGGTATACGCCTGCAGGTGGAACAAATTTGTGGCATGGTGCACAGCAAAGGCTGTGAATCCCCTTTCTGCCCCTCTTTCTGAGGTCCTTCTGTTCCTTCTCTCTCTGGCCCAACAGGGTTCTGCCCTGGGTACCATCAAGGGTTATCTATGTGCTCTCTCGGCCTTCCTCGGGCTCCCTGATCAGCCCTCCCTTTTCAAGTCCCCTGTTGTTAACAGGTTCTTAAAAGGCATTACTCACCTCTTCCCTCCTGTTCCGTTTGTGATGCCTCAGTGGGACTTGAACTTGGTTCTTACCTTTTTAATGTGCGCTCCCTTAGAGCCTCTACATAACTGTCCTCTTCGTCTTCTGACTCTGAAGACAGCCTTTCTGGTGGCCATCACCTCCGCTCGGCGGGTGAGTGAGCTCCAGGCTCTATCTTGCAAACCTCCCTTTCTGTCTGTTCATCCAGACAAGGTTGTTCTTCGGACGCGTCCGTCCTTCTTGCCAAAGGTGGTTACTGCTTTCCACATTGGGCAGACCATCACTTTGCCCACCTTCTTTCTGCCTCCGCATCCTTCCAGAGAGGAAGAGAGGCTCCACCGTCTGGACCCAAAACGTGCGCTCTCCTTCTATATCGACCGCACAAAACACTTCCGGGTGGATGACCAGCTCTTTGTTGGCTACGTGGGCGCCAAAAAGGTCGGGCGGTGCACAAGAGGACCATCTCCCGCTGGGTTACCTTGTGCATCAAGACCTGCTATTCTTTGGCTAAGAAGGAGCCTCCTGTTGGGCTGCGTGCCCATTCCACCAGGGCAACGGCTGCTACCACGGCCTTGGGCCGCGGTGTTCCGCTGCCAGTTATCTGTCAGGCAGCTACGTGGGCCTCGCTGCACACGTTTACAAAGCATTACTGCCTTGACAGTCAGGTCCGGAGGGACGGCTTCTTTGGCCGTTCTGTCCTCCAGGACTTCCTTGTCTGATCTTTGTTCGCAGACCCACCAACGGGGTTGGTATTGCTGGGGTATCTATTCTAAGGTAAGGAATCTGTCACTAACGTGTCTCTTTCAGATGCACAAGTTACTAACTTGTGTAACGATATATCTGTAAGAGACAGTAGTTAGTGACAGATTCCTACCGCCCACCCATCCTCCCGTTCTGCGAACTGATTTCTAGGGTTAAGGACATCCCTTTCAGGGCCCTAGTATTTTTCAGACACCTATGTCAGCTTCTTGCATGGCTCTGCGTTCCTGGCGCGGAAAGTCGTGTACAGAACTGACGTCAGCGCGCAGGGGCGGCGCCTAAGTACTGCCCGCGACGTCATCCCGGCGATCACGACGCCGACGACGGACGCGGAGCCGCACAACGCCGCCTACCGACGCGCAAGGGTACTGCTACGCAAAAAACTTTCCCGGATCCAGCCTGACGCCTGGGGATATTCTAAGGTAAGGAATCTGTCACTAACTACTGTCTCTTACAGATATATCGTTACACAAGTTAGTAACTTGTGCTTTAGCTGGAAAATATAATTAAGTTCCTCATCCATCATAATGCCATGTAATTCACAAGCCAGTCTTTGATACTGTTAGACATTCATGAAAGGAAAGTGTTCAATCGCTCCCTAAGCCCAGAGAAATATCTCAAACCGTTTTTAATGGCACTTTGCAGAAGAAACAACTGAAAATATTGCTGCCAAGAGTAATTATAAATGTTTAGGATTCATTCAACCGTATCTGTGCCGCATAGTTTGTTTTTGTGAGTGTGATGCCCTGACTAGCTCATGCATTCACAAAATGGGCCTAAAGTTTACTGTGTCGTTGTAATAGCTTAGCAATCCTGGCTGCACTGTGCATTCTATGGTCTGGCCAAGCCTGATGTTAGCTGAATTTGCTGCCTTGGATCTCTTGCTGTGCAAACTCCTATCTAGTGTTGGGTGCAGATATTGCAAGTTATTTATCTTTGAGGATGTTTAGGTTTTGAGATGATTGGTGATAACTTTCTCGAAATCCATTATCTACCAGGACACATACTCTACCATAGATTTCTTTTTATTTCCCCCGCCATCTGGTTCAGAGGTATCTTTGAGTGCTTTTGTACCAGCACTCTACAGAAGCTGAAAACTTTGACGCTGAGACACTGAAGCGTCAACTTTCAACATGCGAATAGTTTGTGCAACAGTCAGATGCTTTGGAGTCCAAATCATACCAAAAACCTTAGGCCAGGTCTTAAAGGACGCATGTAGGGGTTAGTTTGGAGAACATGCATGTTCGAGGCATGTGTGGCTGTAGATGCATTTGCTGTGCATACTCCTGCCATCTAGTGTTGCGCCCGGATGTGTGCGTGTTTTTCTTCAAAATGTCTTTTGAGTCACGCAGTACTGTGACTCCTCCTCTTGGTGATAATGTGCATGGTCATCAACTCCATTGTTATCTTTCCGCCATTGGGTTCGGACATGTGCTCCGGGTCGACCCCACTGCGGTGCTCTTTTCGGTTCACACGGTTTCCTTCCCTCTGTCAGTACTGTACTTCAATCGCGTCTTTCTTACTCTACATCGATGGTCGACATTTGGTTACTTTGCTCGAGCGGGGTCTGAGTTGACTCCGGATTCACCCTCACACTCTGACACAGGTGGGCATGGGGTAGGAAACAAATAATTTAACACCCCTCCACAGGGTGACCCATGGGACTCCTCTGATGCAGACCCACCGAATGACACAGACCCTGGCCTTTACCCTGACCGTCCCTCCCCTCCGGACGATTCCACATCCTATCAAGAACTCATTGGTAGGGCTGCCTTATTTCTTAAGGTGGATCTTTATACAGAACCCGCAGAGGCGGTCTTCCTTTTTGAAGCCCTCTCCTCAACTCACCGCTCTACTCAGTACTTCCCATGCTCAAGGGCATGCTCCGCCACACTCCTGACATCTACAAAGACCCCGTCCGAGCCAGAGTCATATCATCTAGGGCAGATAAAAAATAGAAAGCACCCCCTACTAACCCCATTACATTGTTGATCAGGTCTCTGCTGGCTCTGTGGTGGTCACTACTGCTTGTAAGCGAGCCAACTTCCATGTCAATAGGGATGCCCTGCCACCAGAGAAGGAAAGTAAACG
This sequence comes from Calotriton arnoldi, assembly GCA_963921515.1. Taxonomy (NCBI): domain Eukaryota; kingdom Metazoa; phylum Chordata; class Amphibia; order Caudata; family Salamandridae; genus Calotriton; species Calotriton arnoldi. The sequence goes on from CAWUFW010005613.1 coordinate 766,631, forward strand.
CATACATGCGGCGGGGTAAAAAGGTGACGGCGCAATCGGCCAACCAATGGCATATAGCTAATTCTGTCGGCCTTCTTGCAAGATATGATCATGCCCACTGAGACGAGATGGAGGAGCTCCTTCAGTATCTCCCAGACACAGAGAAAGGGGACTGGAAATAGTCTCCGAGGGCAAGTAGAATCCCAGCACCTCTATTCGCTTTGCACTAGATGCAGCAGACACATTTGCCAGGGGGGTGAATTCCAGCAGACACTACTGCCTCCGTATCTCTAGCTTTAAGACGGATGTTCAGCAGAACCTGTTGCACATGGCCGTTGAGGGCTAGCATCTCTTTCGTCCACAAGTGGACCAAACGTTAGAAAAGATCAAAAGATACGGAGACAGCTAAAGCGATGAGTGCACTTCAAACACCTGCTCCCTGCGTCTCTTTTCGCCACACACCTCACCATGGAGGCTCAAAGACCACCACCACCCCCGAAGCCTCCACATCCTACCGTCACACCCAGGGCCAGCAATCCTCTCCCAGGGTTATTTAAAGGGTCCCACAGGGGCAACCACTCTAGAGGCAGAGGTAAAGGTGGCTCCCCAAAAAGAGCTAGAACCACCACCAAACATTGACTTGCCTTTTCTTCCTCCCCCGACTAAACAACACCAGTCAGGGTGGCACCTAGAATGCTTCTTTTCCACATGGCAAACCATCACCTCAGACCAGAGGGTGTTGAATATTATCCAACATGGTTATTGTCTGGACCTCACTTCCACACCACCCACCAGAACACCAAAGGCTACTTGGAGAGGAGGTCAAAGCGCTCCTCCTCAAAGGAGCTATAGAACCTGCCCCGCCATCAGCACGGCACAGGGGTGTACTTGCTGAACTTCCTGATACCCAAAAAGTACGAGTCCCAAAGACCCATTCTGGACCTCGGGTCCCTAAACGAATACATCCTTTCAGAGCACTTCCATATAGTCACTCTCCAGGATGTCCTTCCACTTCTCCAACAAGGCGACTTCATGACCGCGCTCGACCGGGTATATTTCCACATACCAATACATCTCATCGCCGATATCTTAGGGTTGTAGTCAGCGGAAATCATTACCAATTCAAGGTACTCCCCATCGGAGTTACTACTGTGCCTCAGGTGTTCAGAGTGCCTCACAGTGGTGTTCGCACACCTGTGCAGACAGGGCGCCTGACTGATCAAGAGTGCCACCTGCCAGCAATCACACAAACACACACAGGTAACAATTGTCCTTCATCAGTTAGGGTTTACAATCAACCCCACAAAATCCCACCTTCAACCCCTCTATATCCAGCCCTACCTAGTGGGTATCTGAACCCTGCCAGGATCCAGTACTTTCAGGCAGTGCTCCTTCTTTTTCACCTAAATCAACTACTCCCAGTCAGAACAATCATGTGCCTCCTAGGCATGATGGCCTCCTGCATTGCCATTGTACCCCATGCCAGGCTACACATGCGTCCATTGCAGGAATGCTTGGCGCATCAGTGACCTTAGGTGGAGGATCATTAGGACGATCTAGTGTTGATCAGCTGCCTCACTGGTCGCTCTCTGCAGTGTTAGAACACCAACAACCTGTTGCAAGAGCGGCCTTTCCTTGACCCAGTTCCGCAGAGGATTGTTACAATGGGCGCCTCCCTTACGGGTTGGGATGCACACTTACAGGATCTGACCGTCCAGGGACAGTGGGAGCCCAAACACCAGGGCCTTCATATCAACTACCTGAAACTCCTAGCCCTTCACCTAGCATTGAACCTACCTCACAAGGTTGTTCTAGTCCGGACGGACAATATGACAGCCATGTATTCACTTCAGAAACAGGGGTGCATGCTCTCCACAACTCTCTCAGCTATCCCAGAGCATTTGGCTGCGGGTTCTCTGCCACAAAATTCCTTTGCGAAGTACCTTTCAGGGATAGTCAACGATTTTCCAGACAACCTCAGCAGGAAGTCCAAGAGTTGGAACTCTAGCCGCAAGTCCACCTCCTCCACTTTCACAGATGGGGTTTCCACACAGATAAACCAGTTCACTACAACAGAAAACATGTGGACCTACCACCCGGGCCTGCTATGTGGCCAAGTGGAAACGATTTGTGTACTACTGTCACTCTAAATATATTGATCCTTTTAAAGCCACAGTGCAGGACTTACTCTACTTGCAGGTTTCAGGTCCAGCCTTTACCTCTATATGACTACACCTGGCCACCACGACTGCCTACCTTCAGAATAAACTACTCGTCTCTCTTCAGGATACCAGTCATTAAAACTTTCATGGAGAGTCAAGAGGGTCATTCCTCCCTGGGGCCCACAGGCACCCTCATGGAGTACTCATGACTCATGGGCTCTCCATTTGAGCCCCTCCACTCCTGCCCCCTTCAGTTCCTCTCTTACAAGGTGGCATTTCTGGTTGCTATCACCTCACTCTGAAGCGTCAGTGAGCTTTAGGAATTAACCTTGGAAGAACTTTCTTTCAAGTACATAGGGATAGGGTTGTCCTCTGCATCAACAGCAAATTCCTCCCTAAGGTAGTCTCACTTCCACTTTAATCAGTCCATTGACTTTCCTATCTTTTTCCCACAACCTGAGTCAGTTGCAGAACGGGCTCCTCCATACTTTGGACTTAAAACAAGCCCTCATGTACTAAGTTGACAGAACCAAACCATTTAGGAAGACACAACAACTTTTTGTTGCTTTCTCCAAACCCCACAAAGGGAAGGCTCTATCCAAGTCTGGCATTGCCAGATGGATAGTTAAATGCATCCAGACACGCTATGCTAAAGCTAAGAGGACTCTTCCCCACTCCTAGTGCACACTCAACTTGGAAGAAAGGAACCTCTATGGCCTTCCTGGGGAACATCCCCATAGCTGATAAATGCTTTGCAGCTACTTGGTCCACACCACACACTTTCACAAAACATTACTGTGTGGATGTCCTAGCCCGCCAACAAGCTAATGTTGGTCAGGCAGTTCTCTGTAGACTCTTGTAATCTGATGCAACAACCAGAGTCTAGCTACCACTTTTTTGGGAGGACTGCTTTACAGTATATGCTCAGCATGTGCATCTACAGCCAAACATGCCTCAAACGGAAACTTTTACTTACCCTGTAAGCATCTGTTCCTGGCATGTAGTGCTGTAGATTCACATGCACCCACCTACCTTCCCGGATGCCTATGGCCGTTGCAGTGTCTCTTAACATCTCTTTTTACTCTTATGTATGGACAACTCTCTCTATATCTCTTTGCTTCACATTACATCCTCACCCGCTGTGTGGGAAAACAATCTAACATTGGAGTCGTTCATCATGCGCATTATCACCAAGAGGAGGCATCACAGTAAAATCCTAATGTCGCACCAAATGAAGAAGTGTCAGATAAGCACCATATCCAGGAATGGTTCAAGATAATGAGTTGTTGGGTGGTGTAGTACCCCCTCGTTCGTTTGAGTCACAGTCCCATATTGAGAGTAAGAACACCTGTATCTGTAGATACAGGCGTTCTTACTCTCAATATGGGACTGTGACAAGGGGGTACTACACCACCTAACTACTCATTATCTTGAACCAATACTGGATATGGTGCTTATCTGACACTTCATTTGGTGCGACAATAGGATTTTACTAACAACCCAATACTGATGAAGTCCGCAAGGACGAAACGCGTTGGCTGGGCTGAGGTGCTATTGTTATAATGAATAAAACTTCAATAAAGTGGATTGAAGCTCACGCACAAGACTCCTGATGAATATGATTGGATATTAAATCCTCAACATTTGATGATAGAATATTTTTTGTAACTTGTTGCACTGCCATCTTGGGACCAATATAGACTCCAGAATCCTCTTCAAAGCTGGGCACCAGGTCAGATCCTTGCATGGCAGCCTCTTCCCCAGCCAACCCCATGCCAAAAACACTACTTGACCTTTAAAGAAGTAATTTCTGAGGACCTTCGGTCTTACCCCATACCAACAAATGAGACCTGGAAACCCATATTACCACCTGCACTGTCACCCTTATGCTCTATATTCCCAGCTCAGTCCATTCAGACTGACAAGGATGGCGTGGTAGACAAGCCAAACCTATACAATTATCCCATGCCCACAGTTGACTGAGACAACCCTTTGCACGAGTGCAATGTTGACCCTCCAGACAACCTCTTTGGAGCTATATCCTGTGAAACCTTGCCCGCTCTACGAAGCAACCGCCTACCACGCAGTCATACAACATGCAGCAAACCATCACAAAGTCAGACTTCATGTGACGGAAGATGGCTTACTTATCGAGATGCTCTCTAAAACTGAGTGGTCAGAACAGTTCCTGCTAATGCTTAAAGGCACGCTCAAATGCTCCCCTGGCAGCTTGAAAGACCCAGTTAAAACATAAGTGCTCACACCCAGGGTGGAGAGTAATATAAGCCTGCTTTACAATACCTGAACTTCATTCGTGCAGCATTCCAAAAGTACAAATCTTTGGGTGGTATGATATCCTCTCACATTCCTCTAGTTGCAAATTGCCATCATCTTATGAGACCTCTTAAAGAGGAACAAGACACGAGTGGACCCAGTCTTGAGTATGTTGTGAGTATAACCGACCCAGTGAAATCTTGTGATTGGTGGATAAACAAAAAGGGAATGACTCGGGCACTTTATCTTCCCATTTCTTTTGCCTTTGTAATGACCACAGTCTCATCCATGGAATGGTGGGGAGCATACCTACAGGAGTTGTTCCTATGTGCTCTACGAAGCCATGAGGAGACCTTGCTTCACATGCTTGGAGTGATTCACAACAGACTAGCCTTTTTCCATCCAAGTATTCGTCTTTCATTGGTTTTCATACTGACTGACAACACCACATCAACAAGCAAGGAGGGACTAAATAACCTGCACTCACAGGAAGCCCAGCAATTATGGGCGTGGGCAAATCTCAGCAACATATTGCTCAAAGCGGAGCATACACCAGGAGTTATTAGCGCTTAGACAGCCACTCTCTGGAGTGTAAGAGGAGAGTGCCGTGAATGAGCTCAGAGGGCTGTTGATTCAGTGTTTTTGCAATGGGAACAAAATAGCTACCTCTTCATGACATAATTCCATTAGAAATGCTGCTACTCCACCAGCAGACGCCATCATTCAAGAGCGAGGAGAAATACATTTTTAGTGACGTGGACTGTAACATTCGCCTACACCCTTTTGCCATTTCTGCTTGTTCTATGGATTTTATGAAATGTCAAACTAGCACACTGCACCATCATTCTTGTAGCACCAGCTTAGATTAGACAGTACTGGTACTCGGAGCTTCTGAACCTAATGTGAGGCCTCCAATTCATCTACCCCAGTGTCATGACAGAAAGGCCATTTAGTTCATCCAAACTTCAGGAGCCATGCTTTGCTGGCATGGCTCCTGAACACTACAAGCTTGCAGAATTAGACATTCTGAGTAACTGTAAAATAATCCTCGCTCAGGCCAGAGTACCATCTACTAATGGAACATATCAAGTGAAGTGAAAGCTTTCAATATGTGGGGTGCTTCTAAATAACTTCAGCTGTTACATTCCTTACCACACCAGGTGACCCCCTTCAGTCAGAAAATCACCAGTGCACTGGGAGTCCAAACACTGTGCTCTCACAAGTAACGAAGAGCGCCTTGAAGTCCATACGCAAGGCAAATTTGATTTACATTTTATGAAAAACTGCATTACTTCTTGCCCTTACTTCTGTTTGAGAATTGCAGTTAACAATTAAGAAATTGGATCCTAAATTTGATAAAGGCAAAGTGTTCACATGCAAATCAATCATTAATGCTAAAGATGCCGACAGATTTCCACCTAAATGAATCTGGCATTCTAAAAACTATAGTAGAGTCTTACATTTAGATGTGGGTAAGTGTATCAAATTCTACCTAGCCAAGACAAAGCTGATGGATTACAGCAGCAGGAACATTAAGGCAGCAGCAGGCATCAGTTGATCAAAGTAAAGTTCACACTTTACAAGAGGTTTAGCAGCCACATCAGCTTTATAAGCAAGAGTGGTACTCATGGAAATTTGCTGCTTAGAAAAACCATCATACATCTACAAAGCACTAGTGCCTGGATGCAGAAGTAGCAAAGGACTCTGCTGTATGATAGACTGTTTTTCACAACCTCCTTCTTTAAGGTGAACCTTGTTCTCATCTTCCTTTAAAGAAATGTGATCTGGACCTCTTGCTGTTCTGATTCATGTAAATCTACAAACGATCCAATGTTAGAGAAGAAAATTAGTTGCTTATCTGTATTCTCAGTTGTACAGCGTTTGTATCTTTCAGAGATGTACACATAGCCCTGCTTCCTGCCCTATTTCAGCTCCGCTATCACTATTGTTTATGGCCTTGCATCTTGTATGCTCAAACTTCTGAGTCGAGTTAATGGTCCTTCAACATGATTGGCTGCATTTCAGGGCTTTTTAAATGAAGATGAATAGCTACTAAACATTCACTGTTTTGTTGTTGTTTCTGTGTGAAATTGTTTTGTATACTGGTCATAATTTACAGGAAGCTCCCTTTTCGAGCATGTGAATCTGAAGAGATACCAGTGCTTGACAATTCAAGTTACAGGCCAGTAACTCATTTTCTTCTCCTTTTGCGTTCACTCTGACAGATCCTGTTTGCTAAGATCATCTCAGCCTTTTTCCTGACTCTTACTTTTGACCTTTGCACAATTTGCCCCCAAGGCTGACCCTTAGCAGTCAAAGATACTTCTGTTATTCTTCTGTAAGAAAATGCTTAGTTGGGACTGGAAGAGCGCCAAACGAAGTGAAGTTAGTTATGGTGATTCTGGGATTTGAAAACTACTTTTCCTTCTTCCCCTCTCACCTTTTGCTCTGATAATAGATCTGACAGTTCTAGGATTTAACTGGTATGGGTTTCCGTGGTGGACCAAATGCCCTATTCAAGTAATGGTATCAATCGGCTGCCAGCATGACTAGAATTTTAATAGCTTCTGAAACAGTTCAAGGTCTGCCACAAGGTATTCAGTAATCTAATAAACAGGGTATTGCCATGTGGTCATAAATTAGTAAATGGGAGAGGCCCGGAGGTTTTCAACACCACCACTCTTACCACCTCAGTTTCAACTTTTTCCTCTGAGCCTCTCTACAGAGCCTTGTTTATCACACATGCTTGTGAGTCTAGGTGAACAACAGGTAATGACGTTTTTCTAATACTACCATAATAGTTGTTAAGGTCTAAAGTATCAGTCTGAAGTTTTTATTTTGTTGCTGATGAATTACAAATTGTTTTTCAGGGCCATTCTCAACAGCAGATACGACTGTGGGCTGGGGGAGATGTTCCAGTCAACAACAGTGATTCCTATCCACAGATCTTGCCTCACAAACCAACACCCAGCCTGCCTCAGCATTTCCATGGGAGTGAACAGCATCATCCACACCAATTATATCACCACGGAAACCGCCCACATTATCACCGGCAACTAGTTCCTTCTTCTTCCCCACAAATCCCAGAGTCCATGGAACTAACCTTGGGACACAGACACCCCCCGTCTTCCTTGCACCCACATCACCCTACTTTGGACTGTACTTCCTTTGGCTCTGCAAATTTACACCTGGGGGTTTCTGCTTTTCGGACTAGGACAGTGAGTGGACATACTGCTGAGACTGGTGTGCCTCTGAACTACCCATACTCTTCTAGCACATCAAGCATGGTTGTTCCACCTCATATCCGAAACAGGACGGAATCGGAAGACAGTGCAATGCTAGGTGTTTGTGTCCCTCAGAGTACAGCAGCAAGCTCTTGATGATTCTTTAATGTAAAAATAAAGCCATAACAATATTAGAAATACTGCTTTTGGGGGGTGGGATGGGTGGGATACTGGTGACGGACGGGGTTGTAAAAAAAGGGAGAGCTGGCTTTTATCACAACCATCAAATAATGTCAAAGTCTAGCTGTTAATGTAAATTGTTCTTTATTTATTAAAAATCACTACATGAGGAGTGTGAGGTGTGTTGACCATACGAAGCAGCGTTCACAAACTTATTTGGGACTGTCTTTTTAAAAAAAAATAATAAAAAAAAGGAGAAAAAAAGCTTTTATGACACTGGTCAAGGTAACCCTGTGCAAGGACTCACTCCAGACATTTCCTATGCTTCCGTTTTTGTCATCTGTTCCTGGTCTGGAGATGCAGGAGAAGCCGACATACTCTCTACATCAGCGGACAATTGTTTACAGGCCAAACATCGCTCCCCAAAACCATTGTCTGTGCCAGTGTCCCTTTGCTGCCATTCTTAGCATTAATTTGTACTTCTGCGTTCTTTCCTGTTTCATAAACCAACCTGGCTAGGGTACAGTTCATACACTTCACTGGAATAACCTTGGCTGCTAACTCCACTCTCGGAACTGGAATTGCTGCTAAAACTCTGCATCCTGCTTTACAAATAAAGTTATTTTTTCTTTTATTTATAACGTCCTGTTCAAAATTCAGTTTTAGCTTTTCAAGGGAAGAATTTTAAGAGGCAATTTATTTTTCTTGGCAGTAGCTCTGCAGAAATTCAGTGACTTGCTTCGTAAGGGTATATATTCTGACAACCTAATAGTAAAGTAATTTAGGAGAGGTTAGGACACTTGCTGTCTGAATCTGCTTGTTAATCTGATGATACGGATCATATTCTTTCTTCTTCAAAAGTACTATTTTCACTATTGGGGTCAGAATTCTACACCTATCTTTATTTTAATCAGTTATATTTGTGCACTGATTCTGACACTACAGTAACAGTTAATGTGTATGTGTGTATATATTTATATGTGTATATATATGTGTGTGTATATATTTATATACACACACATATATATATACATACACAGACGCACATAAATGTACACACACACACATACTGCATATACGTTCCCTGCGGCAAGTTCAGCGTGGTCTCAGGTGGCAATCCTTGTTTGGGTGACGGAATACATTCCAAACCCTTGCTTCAGTATTAATGCCACAGTCATTGCAATGCTGGGTGCTGTACATGTGTAGTTTTTTAAGGCTTTCAAAATGTAAAGTTAAATGACGCTGTCAATTTTCATATTTCTGTAGATAGTGATGTACTGGGATTTTTTATTTATTGTACCAAAGATGGTATTAAGGCATCACTTAGAAAAATCTGAAGACTTGTAAAATGAATGTCTTTTAAATGTTCCTTTTCTGTTCAGACACAGAATTTTGCTTAAATTCTAAATAATGTACAGTTGCTGGTGGACTTGAGGGCTTGTTTTCAGTCAAGTGCACTGCAATTGTATGGTTTTGGAGCCTTTCATAAAATCAGTGGCGAGAGACTGCTTCATAAAGTTGCAAGGTTGGTCTGGATGCTAGAAGATTTGGAAACTTGACATTCTGTCTTGAAACAGAAATAACAAAAGCCTGTGTTACTTGTATTGGAAAGCTCCTGAGTGATCCTTAGTAATTGGTCTGGTAAATGCAAGAGACAATGTAAACTGTCTTATTGTGACCCATTTTATTGATGAGTAAATTATGCAAGTGACTCGGATAGAATTGACAAATCAAAAAGAACTTAAAGCTTTGAATTCTGTTTATGCCAACACAAACGTCAGAGCATAGAATTTCAGTGTATCCATTGTCCTGATTGTTTTCCAATGTTTACTAGGACATTTTCATTCTGCTTTTTATATGCAAGAGTTTATTAATGTTTAATTATGTAACTTTACTCAAGTAAAGGAAATTTTCTGATAGATACAAATATTTTTTTCCAAATGTTTTGTTGTGTGTAGCATATATGAAATCTTTTCCAGTAGGGATGCTTAAGATTGTGCTTATAGCTTAGGTCTGATAACCCATTTTAAAGCTGAGGCTGGAACTGTATGCTGCAGTTAATCCTATAAAGTAGATCAGTCTTTGCAATCAGTCTACACAAGTGCTTGTTAGACACTCATGCTAGGAAGAGATCATCACAATACTACTAATAAGTGAGGCCGTATCAGGGCATCGAGGATCGTTCTTGTTTAGATGTCCTTCACTTAAGCAAAGCCTTTAGCAGAGCTTTCTTTGAGGTTACTTGTGCAATGGATGACCCTTGTCCATGTCTTTTTGGCATTCCCTATAAAGAGATTGGACTGCTTGCATTCCTCCATTCTCGAGTACCATTGGTTGTTCAGACATTCTTTCAGCGGTCTCATGCACCCACATAAGAGGAAGAATGATAAAGCAAGCTGCCATTTGATCCCCCAGGGATGACATTTGTCTTCCTTTTGATTAATGATAAGTATCCGTCTTTAAGCATTTGTTGGATGGAAGTTGGCCTCTCCTCCAAAGGTAACACTTTGTATCTGTTGTGCCCAGTACAGGCGCTTCATCATCTTTACTGGAATGTATATTTTGCTTTGATTTATCTTACAATTACTTCAGTTTTTACCTTGTATGAACTGGCTTTGAGGTGCCATTCATCATCTGTATGTGTGAACTTAAATCTTAATTGGTACCATCACTGGCATGCATTTGGAGAAGTCATGTGATGCTGGTTGCATGTAATTTTTGTGATGGAAATGTGGAACTGAGTGTCCTGCAGGTTTGTAAGGCACATCCTGCAGTTTTTGTTAAGTTTTCATTTGAAGAACTAACATCCTGACGTATATTCCTTTCACTTATTTGTTTGCTGTTTTCACATCCAGAATGGGTCTGGGTTTTTGGGCTTATTTCTAACCGGACATGACACAAGTATATTACTCTTTGCCTTTTGTGATTTTTGGCATGCTTGGCTGTTTTCCACCTGAAGCAGATTAATTTCTGCCTTTTTAGATGTATGCATGTACAATGTTTGAGGGAGTACTAATCATTAATTACATTACTGAGTGCCAATAGTCTGGCAATATCTTGGTATTAAGGGCACTTGTGGCTGATAGTATTCTAGTCAATGTGTTCAATTCATGGCTCCATCGCAGAAGATTATTTTTCAGTTGCACAATGAGATGCAGAGCGGAGTGTTTCTCGTTTTTGGTATTTCTACAGACATGTACTTATGCTCTTGCTGTTGTGTGAGGTTTAAACCTACTGGCTGGCCAAGCTCAGAAAAGACCCTCTGAAATGTTGTCTGACAAATGTATTTTTAATTGCCCTAGAAGTTTGAGAATTCAGGTTTTATTCTTCATCCCATACAGTTGATCGTTAGCATGGAATTAAATTGTCTGTAAAGAAAGATGTGATACGTAATGTTCTAAGGGGCAGCCTTGAAGATTGTTCCCTAACTATAGATATTAGCTGATTCCATTGCCATGCTTTAGGAGCAATGATCACCTGCATCCAATCTCCAGAGAAACCTCTTTCAGTTGTCTGTGTAGAGATTTGATGTGTATTTATGATTGCTACTTCTAACTGCAGATTTTTCACCTTTGTTGGTCTTCCAATGGTTTCTTAGTTCTCAAGAGTGTCAGGTAAAGCTTTATATCACTGAGCATAAGAAAAAGTTGCAGATATCACTTATATCCCGTTTCCAAGTTGCGGCCTGGATCAGAGGCTATTCTTGCGACCACTCTACTTCCCAGTCAGAATCTTGGGGTAAGTTAAAGACAAAGTCCAAGCACAAGCAAAGACATGCTTAACCTCATTCTAGTGCTCTGGTTCCAGAGAGAAGGTGCGAGGGTGTCCAGATTTAAGCCTCCCTCCAAGGTCCCCAGCTATGGAACCAACACCTCAACTGGTCCTCAGACGCATTTTAGTTTCCCCGGCTGCCGTCAACCGCACAGCAGATCCAAGCCTTCAAGGAGGCCATGCTGCAAATCTTTAGTGCTTTTTCGAATCCCTCTGGAGCACCTTAGGGCCCCACAGAATCACAGGGGCCTTCAGTGAGGTTTCTGTTGGGGGGCTGTTCCGCCAATGACGGATGCCCGATTGGGGATCTGCTACAAGGCCTATACTGATGCCGGTACAAGCTTCTACACCAGTCTAATGATCCACATCAGTCTTCACAAGCGCCATTGGATGATCAGGTGCTGATTCCCATGTCTGACCCCGAACCGATGTTGGCGCAGGCTTATCAGAAAACTAAAGCGCAACCAGTTGTTACTCTACCTTATTTTAACTCTGCTTCTCTACTACAATACAACTATTGTCAGGAACCACCCCAGGATTCTGATGATTGAGGATGATTGCTTTCACCTCATTATGCTGATAAGACCTTATGCCTGGACTTCTAGTGGGCTTTACCCCTCCCCTGAAACTGAATTGACTCGCCACATTAGCCACCAGCGGGCTAAAGTGCCATGTCTGCAGTGGTGCTTCGGAGAGCATCTGAGAAATTGCTGTTGTCCTCCATTGAGACTTTGACAAATGTTCTAATCGAGACTCAAACCTGGGCTGATGACCATGGAGCTGTTACTCCCTTTCAATGGCGACATCATGGCTGCCTTGATGCTTACATGGTTGAAAATATATTTGTGTCCATCTGAGAAAACAGTCTCTGAAATGGTTTCAGGGAGTATTGACCCATCTACCTCAAAACCGACTGTTAACAAATCTAAACCTTGAAAAAGCCAAAGCTTCGACTGGATACATTACCATTCTCGTCATCTTTCTTCACCCTTACTGATGACATTATTGATGATGATTCACTTGTCGTGGGCACCATTGATGGGTAAGAAGCAATCTGCTACTGTCACAACAGGGAAGTATGCATCCAACTCTCCCTCAAAAAAGCCTCTGTGACAACACTGCTGTTGACAAGGGCTGTTATTAACAATGCTAAGGAAACTGCTTAGACTACAGTTAAATCCTCGTAGACTACCCCATCTACCAAGAAATCATTTATGAAATTGCCGTTGACGATATCACTGACAAGGCACCATTTCCAAAACAGGGCTACCATGATATTATGCCTCGGCATACTTCCCCAATTAAGGTATCTGATCAACCACCTGCAAGACTATTAGACACTAGGCTCAGAGGACAAAGGACCATTTGGTCTGGCATACAGCCCTGGTCAGCTGATGGGCAAATGTCAGGAGTATAGCCATGAACAAGAGTGTCCTGTATCAGAACACATGAAGGGGAACATGAAGAACCACAACATTCAAGTTACTACAAACCTTTTAAAGAAGTCTTGCGTCCACCACTCTAGCAATTTCCCCAAGAGTATAACTCTTATGAGGAGCAACTGTACCCTAACCAAAATGCTATTCAACTCCTGATCGCTTTGATACGAGATCTCAGACTGGTGATTAAGTATTAGTGTAAATGCTTTACAGACGAAGGCCAACTGTAAGTTACAGAAAGTGATCAAATTCCACATAGGATACCACCATCACCTCCTCGATCTCAGCATGCAGTACCAGTTACCCAGGCTGTATCTCCTGCTTGATGCCATGACCATCTGCTTTGACTCTATCTCCAGGCCAGACAAGCTTCACAACTGATTGCGACCATGACAAAGGAAGGCACTTGCCTCCAAGAACTCCAGAATAGGAGGACTTCTGAGCTCCTTCAATGGACTCGCTAGAGTTGGCACCAGTGGACTCTCCACCAGATGACATAGTGGGATTTCACGCTATTATTGAAAAGGCATCTAAACGTTTTGATTTACTATTACCTGTAATCATGTAAACTGTTTCCTTTATGACTTCAAAGATGTTACTCAAATCCATACCAGTTATCCACATGTGGAGCAACGGTCTAAAGTTCTTCAGAATCCAGCTACAGGTATAGCTGGAGTTAAAGGTAGCAGATACTACACCAGCCGGCCTGATAGATCACTCAAAAGTAGACACAGTAGTTTTGCAAGCGGCGCAAAGGTGGTGTAGAAAATCTATTTTCTGTACTGCTCTCCAGAGAGAAAGGTTAGGGGGTTGAATGACATTGGGAAACGTTTCCTCAGTGGCTGCTATAACAGGCAGATCTGCTACTTCTCTGTCAATTCTAGGTTGTTTTGCCGGACCAATCTCATCTGAGAGGACACAGGTTTTAGATTATGATTAAAAAAAAATGGAGGGAGAGCGAAGCTCAGCACTTATTATTGAAGGATCCATGGATGTCGCATCCACAAGTTTCAGACAACTCGACAGAATAGCTGCTTAAGAAGACAAGAGGGACTCCACTGCATATGATTTTGGTGAGATGTGCAAAGTAAGATATGGACCAAATTTGGACTGCGCTACCTCAGTTTTCCTCAAAAAAACCAATGTTCAGAATGGTATCCTTGCAGAATATTCTCTACCTGCTTAGAGTCTCAGAATTCATGACCACCCTACCCCCTGAAGGATGCCCTTTTTTCCCATTGCTATTCATACCAAACATTGGAAATATTTGGCTTTCCAGGTTGTCGGCTGTCACTGTCAGTTCAGGGTGCTACCATTCGGCCTAGAGTCCCATCCAAGGTTGTTTACAAAATGCATGTTTCCACTAGCAGGACATTTAAGGAAACTGGGACAGAAAATGTTTCCCTATTTGAAGGACTGACTGGTAAAAGATCCAACATACAATTCAGTCAAGGATTAAACACAGGCATGTCTAAAAGTGAGGAAAATGGTTTATTAATATGGTGTGGTTGTGTGACCTCATCGTGCAGTCATCTCATTGCCTGTATTGGGTCCAGTTAGATTTGTTAGAAAAATCTTAGCTGAACTCTGGGTAGCAGTGGCTCTGAGCAGTCAGTCTTTATCAGAGGAACAAGTGTAAAGCATTAAGAAGTACCAAAACAGTTGAATAAGAATGAAACTCAACACAATAAAAATCTGACACCATTTTATAAAAATAGGTTGTATATCTTTAAATAGACATCTCGACAACAGAAATCCACCGGATGGTTGCGGAGGTATACATTTTTTTAAGTAACCTGTAAATAAAAGCTTCATATCTCTTCAATGAGCTCAATAAATTATTGTAATGGATTGCTATAATGGTAAACATATGAAACTTTTGTAAAGTTGTACACAACTACTTCGACACTCTTGGGGTGACAATTCCAGTCTTTGGTGCAGCCTCTGTGCTTTGTCCAGGGAACCTCTGCCACTAATTCCACTGTTACTGAGGAGAATGAGAAATGAACCGTGCTGAATAATTCTGATTGCGCCAGCATGGCCAGACAGTTTTGGGTTATAGAACTGCTAATGGGGACTCCACAGGTCCCTTTGGTGTTTCCGCAGGTCCTTCTGACCAGAGCCAGCGGTCAAGTCAAACATCCAGAGCATCTTTGAAGTTGCATGCTTGGCTCCTGAACACTATTTATTTTCCAATTTAAACGCCCTAGGCAGCTACAGAAAACGTTTGAGCACAGGTTAAGATTTCTGTCGACAAATAGAACCTCCTGTGCTAAATGGAAAATAATTTGTTCCTGGTGCGAGCCACAGGTTCTCCATCCTGTCTCTGCAATACCACATCAAGTTCTTCCCTATTTGATTAGTCTCAACCAATCGGGCTGGCTCATGCATCAAACCAATATAACAGTTTTTCAGCATGAATCTTTTCGGGATTCACATGCTGTGCATTATTCCGCCATCTAGTGGTTGCGTCCGGAATTGTTGTATTTCCTTTATTTTTTTTGTTGGGCGTCGATGTACCACCATTTGGTGTCCCCTTGTGACGTCGTGCTTCCTCTGGAAGCTCCCACCTTTGGTCACCATCTTCAGATTCTTTTTTTCCGCCGTTGGGTCTGGAGCGATACGGAAGGAGCTCCGAACTTTGGAGAGGAGAATAGATGAAAATCAGGAAACAATCTACGAAAATATACAGTACGGCAATTCAAGGTACCGGACTTCGAATTAAGGTGCCGAGAGGGGAAAGAACAACCTCGCTGACAACCAGAAAACAATGTGCATGCAGGGGGCTCCCTGTGCGTGGTGATGGACAAAACACCGTTCATGTTTTGCCAGAAATGCCATCACAAGTACGCCCTGAAGGACCAACATCCAGTCTACAACCTCTGCTTACCGGTAGATCACCGAAGTGAAGATTGCAACGCATGTTTGGCGCTCACCTCGAAAGGCCTGAGGGTAAGGGAGAGGCAGAGAAGAGCCAACTGTAACATGCAGGGGCAGAGCACAGCACCATCGCTACGGGGCCTTGGCTACGTCAGCGAGGAGGAGGTCAGTGTTGCAGAAGGGGACACGGAGATGGACATCCAGGTCGTCTAGGTCAAAAAAGCTTCGCGAGATCAGAGAACCATTATCTTCGAAGAAATTAGATGAGTCTCGAGAAACAGACTCAAGGGCCTCGAAGGGAGCCTCGGTTCAAAACACTTGACGTCCGCAGCTGCGTCCCGAGAAAAACATACTGTAGGATCCTTAGACAAGGACTCCGTAACGGCAAAGACCCTTGAAAGAAACGGTCAAGGAAAGGACTCATCGACGTTGAAACAAGAGAGGTTGAAATCCGAAAAGCATGGCCCGCTGCCAGCGTCAACCATCAAGGCACCTTCTACTGCGAAAAGAAAGGCTGAAAGTCTCAACTTTGAAACACACAAGTCTGAGATTGAGAAGAAGAGGAAAAGGCTCAAAGTCGAAATGGGGAGTATTTTACAGCAAAAGATGGATTTTGATGAAAGCTTGAAACAATTCAAGATACCACCAAAGACCTTGATGGAAATCAAGAAAAGCGTTGAGGATTTGAAGACTCCCTTGACCCCCAAACCTCTAGAGGAACAGAAAGAGAAGTTCTTTTTCGAAAAAGAACAAACTGGCATAGGATCAGAAACCTCCGAGTTCCAAGAGCTACAATGGCAAGACCTCGACACAGATTCCCCAGAGGAGGCTGTCGACACCTATCCTTCGAGGCGTTCTCCACCAAACGATATTGGTATGTACAACCAAGTCATTAAAAAGGCAGTAGATACCTATGGAGTACAACTCGAGGAAGAAAAACCTCAGTCATGTTTTTTGCTGGAAACTCTAATGCCTACACAATCAAAGAACCAAATGATTGCACTTCAAACACAATACACACCCCAGAAAGATCAGGGAGTGTGCCCGCAAAGGGAGCAAGACGACAAAAGATAAACACAAACAACCAGTTCCTCCAACCATCTACACCAGTAGGAGGCAGGCTAAAAAACTTCCTCCACAAATGGGGAGAGATCACTTCAGGCAAATGGATCTTGAACATAATACAGTACGGTTACTGCATAGAACTACTCAAACCACCTCCAAACAGAGGCCCAAGGAGGAAGGTACATTCTAAAGGGGAAACTACTCCGCTACTCCAAGAAGTACAAGAACTTCGGGCAAAGGAAGCTATTGTGCTAGTGTCACACACAGAAATAAACAAGGGAAATTACTCCACATACTTCCTAATTCCAAAGATAGACGGAAGGCTGTGTCCTGTCTTAGATCTGAGGTTCCTCAACAAATTTATAAAGACTTAAAGGTTCAAGATGACAACCCTGCAGGAGGTGGTACCTTGGATTGGATCACTAATTTTCTTCAAGACCGGTCCTTTCAAGTTTTCCAGCGGCCTTTCAAATCAGAGATCCAATCCCTGTTGCAAGGGGTTCCATAGGGCTCAGCATTAAGTGCGACCCTGTTGAATATCTACATGCGGCCTTTAGCGGATGTAGTAGCTAAACATGGGGTGCAGCGAGTTTCCTATGCTGATGATACTCAGCTGATTATCACTCTGGAACAGAATGAAGCTGAGGCCGCTCCTAAGCTCAGAGCATGTCTAGTAGATCTGGCCAACTGGATGAAATCTAATTGTCTGCAATTAAAGGCAGGTAAAACCGACATTTTGGTAGTATGTAAACCACCTATCTGGTCCCATGCTTGGTGGCCTCCTGAATTAGGGTTGTCCCTGGTCCATAAATCTAAGATAAAAAACCTAGGGGCGTGGTTTGACACTACACTGTCTTTTGATGAACAAATCTCCGCTCTGGCTGGGACGTGCATTGGCATGCTGAAAACTCTACGTAAAATTCTAGATTTGCTACCACAGGCAGCAAAAAATAAAATCACCCAGGCTTTCCTGCTTGAACTACTACAATGTTCTATATCTTGGAGCTACAAAAGGCAGAATGAGAATGTTGCAGAGTAGAGAATACCGCAGCCCGTATGTTACTTAACATCCCAAGACGCTCCCCTTTAGGGGTGGCTCTTGTAGAATTACACTGGCTCCCGGTGCAGGACAGAGTGACTTTTAAAGCTCTATGCTTCTGTCATATAATTTTAAATCAGAAAGGCCCTAGCTACCTGTTTCCCTTGATTACACCTTATAGGCCGATTAGGAATCTTAGGTCTTCGGGTACTGCAAGGCTGATTATCCCAAAAGTGCAAAGAGCGTGGTTGGGAGGAGGAGCATTTGGCTTTCTTACTGCAAAAATGTGGAACCAGCTGCCGCTGGATCTCAGGATGCACCCCTCAGAAGTGCTGTTCCGTAGGAAGTTAAAAACGTGTTTTTTTTAAGGATATCCCAGGCCAATTAACGGTGATGCAGCTGATGGAGTCTTTGCTTACTGACGAGGAGAAGAATTCTTAGCGCGGAGACACTCTGTTGGAGTAACCAGGTGCTTTATAAGCTTCTAATCTTTATAAACGTCTAATTTAACTACAAAAAGGGGGCTACATGGCTAGAATAGACTTGAAGGACGCCTATTTGCACATCCCTATGAACAACAAGCACAAAAAACTCTTAAGATTTGTGGTCAACAAGAGACACTACCAATTCAAAGTGCTAGCATTCGGTTTAAATTCAGCTCCAAGGGTATTCACTAAGTGCCTGGCAGCAGTGGCCGCTCACCTCACAAGGCAGGGAATCCATGTATACCTGTACTTGGATGACTGGCTAGTAAGGGCAAACTCGTACAGAGCCTGCAAACCACACACACATCAGGTAATAGAGACACTAGAGCAGCTTGGTTTCTCCTTACACTAGGAGAAGTCTTCCCCAGAGCCAGAACAGGAGAAGGTTTTCTTGGGAGCGAAAATAAGTGTAGTCTTGGGGAAAGTGTTCCCAAGCGAAAAACGAACACCCCTACTGAAGAAAGCACAACTATACCGGAAAGGACAAGCTCTGACAGTGGAAAAGCTGCTGGGGAAGATGGCCTCATGCATTCACTTAATCCCCAACATTCGCCTACACATGAGACCATTCCAAGAATGGCTTCAAGCACAATGGTCACAAGCAACAGGGAGTTGGGAAGATCTAGTGGTTGTCACGCAAAGGATACAGGAGGAGATAGCATGGTGGAACAAGACAAACATATCGCAAGGGAGACCTTTTACACAACCAACTCCAACGATTACCATAACTACAGATGCCTCCCAAATTGGATGGAGAGCTCACATGAACAACCTCAAAATAAGGGGAGTGTGGACAGAGCAGGATGCAATACAACACATCAACATCCTGGAATTAAAAACAGTGTTCCTAGCCTTAAAAGCATTTCTGAAAGAGCTCTATGGGAAGAACATTTTGATACAGACAGCACAACCACCATGTTTTACATAAACAAACACGGGGGAACACAATCAGTAGCACTTTCAACTCTAGCTACGCAACTGTGGACATGGGCAATCCCATGAGAGATAAACATGGTAGCAATACACCTACCGGGAAAGGAAAATGTAAAAGCGGACAGACTAAGCAGGCAAGCTTCTTCGTCCCATGAGTGGGAAGTGAATCAGAACTCAAGATCTTTCACAAATGGGGGACTCCAGAAGTTAACCTCTTTGCAACACCCCACAATGCCAAATGTCAACGCTTCGCATCCATGCAACCTTACCAACAGTCCCTAAGGAATGTGCTATGGATAGACTGGTCCGTGATATTTGCTTACACTTTTCCCCCCCGATACCACTACTCCACAGGGTGATCAACAAATGCAAGATCAGCCACTTGAAAATGATTCTCATGGCCCCGTAATGGGCGAGACGGACCTTGTTCTCAGAAATAATGGAGATATCTCCAGGATCAATTCAGTAATTGCAAAAGAGACAAGACTTGTTAACAATGCAAAAGGGAAGGGTGTTCCACCCAGAACCGTAGACCTTAAGCCTCGCAGCATGGCTACCAGAAAGCACAATGGCAATCGTTAGGGACCACTAGGAAATGTTATACGGCAAAATGGGAAAGATACTCTCTATGGTGCCTCAAAGAAGGACTTCTCAAAAAGAACACAAAAGAAAGGACAGTGCTAAAGTACTTAACACATCTACTGCACAGTAAGCTAACCTCCCCATTGCTAAAGGTTCATTTAGCAGCAATTGTAGCATATACAAGGGGCCACACAGGGAAGAGCTTCTTCACTTCACAAGTGGTTAGGAGGTTCCTAGGAGCCAAAAGTATCTCTCCCCCCCCAAGAGGGTGCCTGCACCCACATGGAATCTAAATATGGTACTTGCTTAGCTAATGTGTAGCGGCACAAATGGTGCTTTCAAGGCCATGCTACAAATGCTCACACTAAAAACTGCCTTTTTAGTTGCAATAACATCACTATGTAGAGTAAGTGAGTTGCAGGCACTAACATTACAGGTACCCTACTTCCAAATACATTATGACAGAATCGTCATGAGAACGGATCCACACTTCATGCCAAATGTGGTCTCTTAATTCCACATAAATCAAACCATACAGATACCAAGTTTCTTCCAAAATCCAAAGAAGGCTGAAAGAGCATTGCACACTCTAAATGCTAGAAGAGCAGTGATGTATTACATTGAAAGAACGAAACAATACAGGAAGACAAGACAACGCTTTGTATCATTTGCAAACAGTTTCCTTGGGAAACCAGTAACCAAGAACACAATTGCAAGATGGATAGCACAAACCTTACAATTGTGCCACAAACAGGCAGGAGAAACATTACAAAGGGCCCCACGGGCTCATTCAGCAAGAAAGAAAGGAGCAACTATTGCCTTTCTAGCAAACACTCCACTTCAAGACATTTGCATGGCAGCAACATGGTCTTCAGTGCACACTTTCACAAAGCACTACTGTGTGGGCATCCAAATGAATAAGGAAGTACAAGTAGGACAAAGGGTCTTGCAACATCAATTCACAAACCACGTTCATCTTCGACCAGCTACCACAGCACTAACAAACCGCTACAATATCTATGCACAGGATGTGAATCCAGAAAAGATTCACGCTGCAAAACTTATAGCTTCTTACCTGTCAGTGTAGTTTTGCAGCTTGAAGAATTTTCTGGATTCACTAGCGAACCCACCCTCCTCCACAAAAGATGAGAGAGAGGAGGAAAAGAAAAAAAAGAATCCGAAGATGGCGACAAAGGTGGGAGCACAACAGCGTCACAAGGGGACACCAAATGGTGGTACGTCGACGCCCACCAACAGAGAAAAAAATTCTGGACCCAACCACTAAATGGCGGAATAATGCACAGCGTGTGAATCCAGAAAATTCTTCAAGCTGCAAAACTACACTGACCGGTAAGTACCTATACGTTATTTCCCATGTAAGGGGTGCTCTAAACATTTCTCTATGTACTAATACAGTGATTAAGGAATTCATGAAAGGGCTCTTCAGTGGCCTTCAGTGTTTTGGCAACTATATGCAGTCCTATTGCGGCCACAGTTTAAACCCATTCATGAAACCGGGCTAAAGCTCCTCTCAAGGAAGATGGCCTTCCACCAGTGATATCGGTGCATAGGGTTCATGAAATCTAGGCTGTCACGATTCAAGAGCCTTTGCAGCGACAGGGTGACGAGCACTAACCTGACGTTTATGCCCAAAGTGACTTCAGCTTAAATATGTACTGCTTGTTACTCTTAATTCAAGCATGTGAATCTATGAAAGATCCAGCACTGGAAAAGAAAAAAGTTACTTACCTCTGTTGGTCATTCTTCATATTGGCACCTTTCATATATTTACATGCAGCCCCACCCTCCTTGCCACATACATCTCTCATTCCTTCACACAAGTGCCGGTCTGAAGGATGGTGGCCTCTAAGGTTGTGGTCTTCAACCTTATTGGCTGAAGTTTACTTTTTTCCAAATGATGTCTCTTCTATTCAGGAAGCAAAAGACACACAGACGATGGACGGAATGCAGAGCAAATCAAACATTCACCCCCCCAGTCATGAGATCTGGGTTAAATCCATTGCTCTTTTGCTCACCATGCCACCCCAGTTTAAACCCAGCAATATGCAAATCAGTCTTGACCCTGTGCCTCATGGGAACAGTCCAGCCTGAACTGCCAAGCCAGGTCCTCCCTGGACCGGAAACAAGCATCCTGGGACCGGCTCTTTAGGGCTACAGCAGCGTCACTACCTATAAGGCAGCCTTGTACTGGCAGTTGACTCAGTCAGTAGTGACGTGAAAGCATATGATAAGGAAGCCATGGCATTTCAAATTCTCAAGATAAGTACAGCTGAGAAGGTAGTAAGTAACCGTTTCCTTTACATGTTAGAATCTTTTCTGATGGCTGTTACAATGGAATAACAAGCTATACTGCAACTTCTCACTGCTGCTTTTGGTCAAAGGAATAGAAGTTATCTGAATGATTAAGCTTAATTGAGAATGTTATGTGGCTAGCTGAGTTGAATTTGTCAAAGTGGCTTGACCTACTTTAGAGTCAGCCATTGTATCCAAGATAAGCCAAAGCTGTGAGATTTATTTATTTATTTATAAAGTTTTATATAGCGCGAACTTGATCCCGAGGGATATCAGAGCGCTTTACAGTTTGGGGGAAAGGAAGGTAACAAATCAAAACATGAGTCTAATATGGTGAATCTAATAGGCGTTGAAACAAATAGTGCACATATAACAGATCCTTTATAAACCTGAGTGAACGGGGAATGGGCTATACGATGGAGCAATGTGACATAAGGGGAGTAAGTACAATAATCATATACAGAAATGCTGACAAGCATTAAAAAGAATAGGCTGGAATAACAAGCTCAGACTGGAGACAGCACTCTGGCACGATTCAGGAGTGACTCACTGGGACTGACTGGCTTTAGAGAGTAGTATGATTCCAGGCCTGCAATTGATTGGTATGACCCGTGGCTGTCATCCAAGGAAAAGCTGAACATGTTGTAGAACACAGTGGTCTCATTGAGCCCCTTTCAAAGACTAGTCTGCGTAATATTTACCAATTCTGAATGTTCCATGCCAATGAGCATTTTAAAGACCCTGTAAAGACACAAGTTGTTGCACCCTGGCTGGAGAAGAAGTACAAGGCTGAACCATATATTCTAATAAACATGCTTGTTCATGTCCCTCAGACTTTCTTGTTGTCTGCACAACAAGAAAGAAGTCCTTCACCCTGGCTGGAGATGACAACCATCTGCTAGACTAGGAGAGCAAGAAGCTAGATGCTAGAGGAAACTGTTTGGGTAGGAGTCGTGGCTCAGTGCTTCATTAATTCCACTGGCTTAATTTACAGTGTGATTGCCATGAATGGGAGGAAATGGAGGAGCTCCATACACATGCTTGTCGGAAGAGACACAAGGTGATTGGCATATATGATGGTCTTCCCCTCTTGCACAATGTTGCATGTGCCCTAGATGCTGCCAAGATGGGCTCACAGCAGAAATACAAATGTCTTACTTAATAAAACATCCATGGCTAATGGCATCTGGATTCAGGCTAGAGGTTCAAGAACACTTCAGTAGACTACCCGCTGAAGGGGAGCACCTTTTTGGACCGCTTGCTTGAAAAAATAAAGCACACATATTTCAAAGGGCATGGGAGCACTACCATATGAGCCCAAAAATGTATAATTTGTCTCAACCAAATGCCTCCAAAGCAGTACCTATGGACAGACAGCAGTATCAGCCATAGCAGTCCTTTCTGGAAGCCCAATGCAAGCTGACCCTACACCAGAAGTGGCCTCTGTGGTGGCAACTATGGAAAATGCAGAAAGCCCCACAGTAATGGCTTTTTAGCCACAAAACATTGACTTCTCTCAAATTCCCCTTGACTACACAACAACTGTTAGTGGATGAATGGGGTTATTTCTTCCCCAGTTTGAAGAAATAGCCTCGAAAAAAGTGAGGGTTAGCCACCATAGCCTAGGGCTTTTATCTGGAGTTTTGCAGCATGAATTTGTCATAAGGTTTCTGCACATACACAGAGCTATGCACAGGAAAATGGGACCCCGGAATACAGTGGTTTGCCACCATATACCGTAGCACCCAAAAACCCCAACCCAACTAGCTCAGTCGGTAGAGCATGAGACTCTTAATCTCAGGGTCGTGGGTTCGAGCCCCACGTTGGGCGCCATGTCATAAGGTTTCTGCACATACACAGAGCTATGCACAGGAAAATGGGACCCCGGAATACAGTGGTTTGCCACCATATACCGTAGCACCCAAAAACCCCAACCCAACTAGCTTAGCATCCCATTAGCACCCAAGTACTAATGTTTGGACAACCCAGAACACGGTATCTTTATCTCAGGACTCGCAGAAGCAAGAACACTCTTTCGTCACTCACTCGTACTTGTCCACAAGGTGCGTAGGAAGAGACACTGGATAGGTTAAAATGTTTATTCCAACTTACGTGCTCTAATGTACAGTACACGTGTCAGTACTAATAGCATAATGCATATGACTAATATAAGCAGCATGGTTACAATTCCATAGAATACAAACGGGGAAAGCATTTCATAACTCAGTGGATAAATGTCTAAATAACATTACCACCCTCCCCGTGCAGTAAGATAGTTTATTATAATAATAGAAGACCTCTGGGCTTTGACTAGCGAACCCCCATACCTCAGTCTCTAGATGCAGAATTACATCAGCAGGACATCATAGCTCTTCTCACTGAAAGGGATTTCTCCAAGTGTGTTAAGCGCTAGGAAACCGCAGTATTAAAAGCACACAAAATTCTTCATGGCAATTGCACCTAATGTTATGTCTGGGTGCGCGAGACTGGCCATATCAGGAAGAACCAAAATACATTGTTATGCGACCTTGTACATGTTTGTGCAGACTGAGCCCAAAAAGGTGAACAACAGAAAATGCAGACAGTGCAAAAGAACTTGGCACGAGCAAAGGGCGAGGGAGACCTGGCTCAGTGTAACGTGCGCAAAGAAAAGCAGCATGGCAGCCAGACCTAGGCCAACATAACAAGGCAGGTAACAATCCACAAGACAAATTCTTTTCTGGATTTGCATGCTGTGCATTACTACGCCATCTAGTGGTTGGGTCCGAAATGGTTTTTTTATTCTTTCTCAGACGACACCCACGGGGACCACCATTTTGTGGGATGTCTGTCCCATGTATAACGTCAGACGGTGCCCATGAAGTTCCTGTGCATATTCACCACCTTCAGATTCTTTTTTCTGTATCTTGGCTTTTTTTCTCCTTGTGATTTTGTCTTTGTTCCCACCTGGTTGCATTATCTTCCATTTCT
The DNA here is from genome assembly GCA_963921515.1 of Calotriton arnoldi. Lineage (NCBI taxonomy): Eukaryota > Metazoa > Chordata > Amphibia > Caudata > Salamandridae > Calotriton > Calotriton arnoldi. Next base: position 791,927 of record CAWUFW010005613.1, read on the forward strand.
GGAGAGGTGGGTGGGTCGCATGTTAATCCAGAAAACTACTCCTACTGGTAAGTAACCATTTCATTTTACAGCATGAATCCTTTTCTGGATTCACATGCTGTGCATTAGATTATGTAGCTGTTCCCCTTCCCTTGGGTTGGTTGATATGAAGTAAGGATGAATTTGCAAACGGGTGTTGTAGTACTTTTTGTCCCACTTGTGCTTCCTTGTTCATTTGTACATCCACACAGTAATATTTTGCTAATATGTGTGGGGATACCCATGTTGCTGCTGTGCAGATAGTGTCAATGAGTACATTTGCTAGAAATGCTAATGTTGCACCCTTTCTTCTTGTTGAGTGTGCCTTTGGCTTGTGGGCAGTGTCATTCCTGGTTTTGAATAGCATGTTTGTATGGTTTCTAAAATCCACTTTGAGATTGTTCCTTTTGTTACCGCAGATCCTATGGTTGCTTTTGCAAAGGATACAAACAATTGGTTCCCTTTGTGAAACTCTTGTTTCTTTCAGATAATAAAGTAAGGCTCTCCTAACTTCCAAGGTGTGTAAGGTCCATTCCGTTTGTGGTTCCTTGAAGAACACGGGTAGCTATATGCTTTGATTAACATGAAAGCTGCTTACAACTTTTGGTAGAAATTGGGAGTTGTTCCTCAGAACCACCTTGTCCTTGTGTATTTGTAGGTACGGCTCCTGTATTAGTGCTTGCAGCTCACTCACTCTCCTCAGTGGAGTGGCGGCAATTAGGAATGCCATTTATAGTGCGAGTGAATAGAGATCCGTTTTGTGCATTGGTTTGAACGGTTTTGCCATTAAATGCATAAAGACTGGTTTTAAGTTCCACATTGGTGCTGGAACTGATCTTGGTGGAACAATACTTTTTGATCCCTCTAGAAACCTCTTCACTACTGGTGAGGTGAAGAAGCTGTCACATGAGGTGCCTCTGGTGTTGGCTACTGTAGCTGCTAGGGGTACCTTTAGGAATGAGTAGGTTAGTCCGCTATCTAACAGGTAAGTGAAGTATGTTGGCACCGTTTCTAGTCTTGTATTTGTCTCCATTCTCTTTGCAGTTGTGCACCAGTTAATGTACATTTTCCACTTTGCTGCATAGCACTTTCTTGCTTCCTCAAGGATTTCCAAGGTCCTGGGCAGTAATTGTAGATGTCAGAACTCTATGTATTCAGGAGCTGTGCCGCTAAACTGAGTGTTGCTGTCTCCGGGTGATTTACTATCCTCTTCTGCATTGTTAGCTGGCCCTGTTCTACCTTCATCGTGATTATTTGTCACCTGGATATCTCCAGTAGATCTGAGAACCTGGTCTGTCTGGCCCATTGAGGGGCTATGGGTATAAGGTTTGTCAGACAATTTCAGACCCAACCACCTGATGGTGGAATAATACACAGCTTGTGAATCCAGAAAACTCTTCAAGCTGCAAAACTACTCCTTCTGGTAAGTAACCATTTTGTTTCACAACATGCCATCCGAAATTCCATCACGCTGGCCCAGTATCAGCCGAAACACCAAAGACTGTTGAAATATGGGTTCAGTCTGTACTACAAATGGGGGTGATAGAACTGGTACCACAGTAGGGGAAAGGAGTTTATTCTTCACTTTCTCATCCTAAAAAAAAACAGAGCGCTAAGGTCAGTAGTAGACATACGGCTGCTCCGCCGGTACGTCTTCAAGCCCTTCATAATGACTCTCTACAGGACATCTTTCCACTGCACTGCTTTAGGACTACATGGTGGCCCTCGATTTAGAGTCCTCCTTTTCCACATTCCCAATCCTCATACATACCAGCTGCATTTAAGCCTTGTGCTAAATATCATTTCAAAGTTTTACCTTTTGGCGGCACAAGAACGTCACAACAGCCCCTAGAGTGTTTACCAAATGTTTGGTGTTGGTGGCTCATCTACAACAAATGTATTCATGTTTTTCCATATTTGGATAACTGGCTGGTATAAATGCTACAGTCAACAGGAATCCTTTGCTCACACTTAACAATCAGTGGCCCTACTCCACAAATTAGGTTTCAGAGTAAATGTGAAAAGTCGCACCTTTCTCTCTAACAATAGCAACCTTTCTTAGGACCCATACTGAACACACTAACAGGCAAAGCTTATACCAACGACTAAAAAGCTATGGCTTTTCAAAGGCTGCTCCCCCTCTCCTACTCTTCTCATCCTCTGACTGTGAGAGTGATCATAACATTTTTAGTTTTAGGAATGATGTAACTTTGCAATGGTCCTAATTGTGCATTTACACATGCTCCTACTTTTTTTGGAATGTCTGTTCCAGCAGTGGCCACAAGCAACTAGGCAGTGGTCACAAGCAGCTAGTCAATGGGAAGATCTCGTGTTCCAGAATGATGGAACAAGAGCTTTTTATTGGACAGTACCTTTCTCTACTTCCCCAGCGACAATTGGCTATTGACATGGATGCCTCCACTCCATCTCCGGGTGAGGAGTACAGTTGGGCCATCTATCAACTTTGGCACAGTAGTCTCAAAAATAACTAACACTGCATATCACTCTGCTGGAGCTTATGGCACTATGGGCGTTACATACAGTGATTTGCAAGACAGTGCCCATACAAACAGACATGACCACTCTGTATTAAATCCAGTAACGTGCGTGCATTCTGTCCAATTGTCCATCATGTGGGACTAATGGCACAGTCTACTCGTAAAAAAAGGAGCTATGATGACTGTCTTGAGCAGTATGCCACTCGGAGACATTTGTAAAACTTCAAAATGGTTGACTATTCACACTTGCACAAAACATTCATGGCTGCCTGGAGGCAAACTGTCATTAAAACTGTGTTCTAAACATCAACTAAAACTGGTTGCAAGCCAACACTATAAAGACGAGAGCACTGTTTTCATTCTGTGCCAGGAATGTGATCAGCAGCACATGCATTAAATACAAAACATTACCTGTAGCAATCAGTTTACAACTTGTAGTACTGAAGATTCACATACGCCCTCCCAGCTGCAAGTTCATGGTGTGATGTTGTAAACATTAGTTAAATCTTAAAAAATTACAAAGTTACACCAGTAGACATAAGCCCGCCTGCTTCACTGCACTTACCAATGTGGGAAAGCAGTTTGAGGTGGAGTCTTATGTCCGGTGCAATGAGGGTTTCGATGTAGAGATCATGCCTCATCTCAAAACGTTTACTTCAAAGTAAACGTATGATGTGTATTCCCATCTCTAGATGACAGGAGTTTGGAAAGCATGTAATTTACAGCAGTACAAGCTGCAAACAGATTGTTACAGGTAAGTAACATTTTTCTTTCTTCCCTGTTCACATCTCCTAACTGATATTTTATCACGAAGAAAGTAGTCTTGTACAGTTGCCATCTTTGTAAAATGTAAAGAATGCCTTTGTCTTGATGATAGGTTTCCAGTGCAGCTTTGCTATAGCTTATTCTCCAACCTGTTTCCCATCTCTTTCTATCTTTCTTTGTCTAGTTAATGTTTTTCGCGTGTTCTCCCTTTCTGAACACTCATCTGTATTATATTGTGTGTAAATGTATGTGCTCTTTACAACTCTAATTTAGAATGGGCAGCAGCACAGTCTTAAATAGCTCTAGAATCCTTACCATTGACAATCAAGAAGAGCTTTATGAACATATATCAGAGAGTTCTTTTTTCAGAAGATGGTAAAAATGAAGAAGGTGATGGTTTGTGGTATTAATGACCTTTTGAAAGAGATCACCCAGATTTAATCATTTTGTTCCAGTTGAACAATCCCTGTTTAGGACTGCCAAATTGGCTATGGAGTCTTGCTTGCCATTTGACCCATGCACATCATATTAACTGTGTAAACTTGCTCCTATGTTTTAACCCCTCCGGGCGTCGTCATCAACAACTGCCTTGTAAGAGGTTTCTAATGTCCTAAAAAATGCCTTTTCTAAAGAAAATTGGTTCAGGTACTATTATCTCAGGAAAGTATCCGCCCATGTTTTGCTGCCCATAGTTATCAAAATTGTGGAACGCCACTTGGCCAGCCAGTTGCATATTAGAATCTTGATCTTTAGTAGATCTTTTGGCAGCATTTTACACTGTTGATAACTGTTTTCTGCTGGATGGGTTATGGCAGATTGATCGCAAAACCAAGTTGTTGTTTTTTTTTTTTACTGGTTTTGCTCTCTTTTTTGTTCTTTATCAGAGTGTCATTGTCTCCATGTTTATATGTATGCAAATGATGCTAAACGTTCCTGTTTAGGATAAGTGGTGAATAAAATCGAAGTTTCCAATCTTCAGTGGTGGGGTTAGGGAGACTGGGCATGGGATTAGTAGGGAACTGAACTGTAATGAAACTGAGATTACTCTATTCCCTCAAAAGTAGTGAGCAATTTGGGCTTCAAAATAGACTTTGATTTCCAACTTAAGGATTCATGTTACGGCAGTATCGTCCTCTTGAGTATTACAATAAAGGTCGCTGCATAAGATCATGCCTATCTCACATCTGATAGATTCTGTGCTTGAGCCCCAGCCTTGAATGGGTTCAGAATAGATTTTGCCGCACTCAGTACTTTGGAATGGGCAAATATGTGAACTTCATCTGCGCCCTTGAGTGTGCACGACTAAGCTGGTTGTTAATGTCCCCAAATGTAGCCACGTCTTCCCAAATCATTGAGCCCCCTTGACTTCCTGTCCAGGCTAGAAGCTATGTGATGGGTCTGTGCGTGGTACACAAAGCCTTGTTTCAAGCAGGTCTGGAGATGGATCCGTTACTGTATACTGTTGACTGCACTTCCAGTAGAGTTGCGGAGATGCATCATCTTTAGAAAACTGATCGTGGTGCAGTTCTTGTTTGTCCATCTGAATTGTTGAGGTCACAGTTTTTATTGCCAGTAAACCTATCTAGGTGTAGCACTCCACAAAAGTGTAACACCATAGTATTATAATGTCCATTCAAAAAAGAAAAAACGAACTCTGAGAGACCGATTCATCTAAATTATTATAAATAGTATTTTCTCCATTAAAAAGTGTTCTGTGATGCAGACAACAGTTCTCATGACTTCAGAGTAGGTACATATGACGAATGAGTTAAAACTGTCACTTTTCATTCTCTTGGGTGCAGCCTTTCCACATATTTACATGGCCTAAATATTGCCCTGTTACACAAACCAAAATAACCACACCAACATTGGTGTATTTTAAATAACTTTTGACCCTTGCTGCCATCTAATTTTGTATATATCTGCTTCTAAGGGCCTGATTTAGTCTTGGACAGAGTACAGTCCGTCATTGCCTCTGCCACCCTAATAGACTACTGTCCACCAAATTTAGAGATGACTGCCAGCCCACCAGTCGCTCTATACAGTTAAAGGAACCGCCATCATGGTGGTACCCTTCAAAGTACAAAACGTTTTGTGGACGGCCGCTGTCAGTTTTGATGGCCCTCCATCAAACTTTCAACGTTTTTGTTTTTGAAAACTAAAACTCCCAAAGTGGAAAGTTTGTATTTTGTAAAACAAAATAAATAAATAACACCCTGGGGGCGATATCTCTGGGTGTGAGGGTCATTATTTGTTTTCTTTCCCTCAGGTTTTTGCTGGCGGTGACAGAAATAAGAGGGCATCACTCAGTCTCCTCTAAATAAGGCGGGCGGTGTAATGCCCTTCCTCCGAAGACCCGCATCTCTATCGGAGAAAGCTTTTGGTTGATGGAGCCAGCAGGGGCTTAGTCGACTGGCATCTTAGGGTCCACCCGTTTCTAAATGAGGCGGGCAGACTGAGAAATTGGAGAATAGCGTACTCTGTTGCATTGGCGACAGAGTACCTTGTCTGTCAAACTTTAAATCAGGCCCTATGTCTTGAACTGATTCTAAAACCCTATCCTTTTCCTACTGATTCATAAATCATGGCTTTCCTCTAATGTTTTTAAAATATTGCAGTAGGTTTTCTTTACTTGGTTTTACTGTGTCCACAATGCTCCAAGTGTGACATGTACTGCATTTGCTGGTAATGAGGAAGGACAGATCTAAGTTTAAAAAACGTGTTGTACCTCATACAGTGATTTCCAAGGATGTTTGGGGGAGATTGAGACTACTACCTTGTACATGCTTGGTTGCTCTTATCATTGTGGCATGTCCAGAAGTTCTTCAACAAGTTGTTGATGAACAATGTTATGGTTATGGGTTCATCTCAGTTTCAACAAACAAGATCTTTATGTACATTTTCATAAAGCATGTACTAGGTCCAGGAGTGTTAAAGTGCTTTACAAATAACTGCATAGATTGTACACGGAAATCAAACCAGAAGAAATGACGGGTCGTAGGACAAGACAAGCAATTGCATGTTACTTTGTGGAGCAAATAGATGTCACACACATGGTTACATCAGCTAGAGAGAGTATTATGTGATAAGAACTTACAGGACGAAGAACAAAGTAACAACAGATCCATGTGGAAGGGCCACAAGCTGCCTGTCAGATGTTCAAGTAAAATGATACATCGATGTTGGCTAATCAATTGAAGATGATTGATAATAGGAAAAGAGAGATCCAGTATTTACCAGCTATGAGATTCCTGTAAGACTGTACAGGGGTGGTGTTTAAGAAGAATTCAGTCAAGAGAATGTCTTTAAGTAGTTTTTTGAAGTCTGAATGTGAGGCTGTAGCCTGGATAACAAGGGGTAGTGAGTTCCAAATTTTGGGCACCCAACCCGAGAAGGGCTGGGTCAGTGTATGTATTTTACTGAAAGCTGGGGCTTCTTGAAGGAGAGAGTCAATGCTCCAGTAATTGATGATTACTGTCAAGGAGCTTCAGTTTGTTGGCTGAATAATGTGCTTGATCTGTGTATATAATTTTGTGAACAGTGAAAGCGACTTTGTAAATGGATTTGCCATCAATGAGAACGCGGCCTAGAAGACAACTGGATGGGTGTGATGTGGTTAAACCAACCAGTTCCTGTTGCCAAGTAAACCGCAGCATTCAGTGAGGCTTTTGTGGGGAGCAAAATGAATTTTAGGAATCCAGGAAGGATAGCATTCTTCATTCTTAAAGTCAAGGCTACGTAGAACCAGCAATTGAACAACTCCTTTGAGTGCTTGCTCAGGAAAGAAGAGTTTGATCCCTCAAGTAAGTTTAAGTTATTAATTAGCAGTGAACGAGGGGAAGCAATCGGGGATATTAGCAGAACAAAACCACTTTTGAATTGGTATGATAGATGACTGTGGTCAACAGAAGAGGAACTCAGTCTTATGTGGATTAAATTTAAGATGGTTTATTGTTGATCACAAGAAAATGTTATCCATAGTTGAGCCAAACTGAATGTCGGTGTAGGATGAAACTTTCAAGTATAGCAGAGTGTCTTCCGCATATTGGAAGTATGATATGCCTGAGTCTTTGTTAAGAGCGCAGAGTTGTTTGTGGTAGAGATAGACTAAAGTTGTCACAAGTCCAGATCCTTGGGGGACCACTTGAGTCATCAATAAAGCGAGACGGAATTTGGACATTTTCATCAGTTATGAAAGGTTATCTGAAAGATTTCTAGCTGCAAATTCCTTATGTTGGAATATTCCCCAGTGCCAGACTAGACCCGAAACATCTTGAGCAGTACTGCTGCGCGCCAATAGGTGGCGTTGATCGGCTGTGCCGGAAGTGGTGTGCAGTGCCTATATGGCCGCCACCCCAGCACGCTGACATCTTTTCTTTCTGCGCCATCAGCGCAGATACAGAGAGAGCTGCCTCAGTCCTTTTTTGGACTAACTTTTTCGATTTTTTTTTTTTTTTTTGGTGTCAAAGTTCTTTTGCTGTCTCCAGTCCAAGCCATGGTACGAGGTGCGGGAACGGCAGCACAAATCTAGGCCCAGCTCACATGTAAGTTGCAGAGCCTGGGTCTGCTCCATGCCTCCCAGAGTCTGCCATAGCGACCCCCACCCAGCTGAAAGAATTTTATGAGGCCATGCACCTCGTATTTGGGCAGGCTGATCCTTCTGGATCTCCTTTGAGCCTCAGGGGTTTGCCAGGTGCCCCAACTGGATTTCCAACTGTGGGTTCGCCCTCGGCACCAGTCAATCAATCAGTAGTCTTATAAACCACAACTACTCACCCGCGAGGGTCTGAAGGCGCTAAGTGTGTGGGGGGGTGATGGGTCTGTGGTTCAGTCAAAGAGCCTGGTCTTTAGATCCTTCCTGAATTGCGGCAGGCTCTTTAGATCTGTCCCTAGCTCTGAATTGGCTACCCTGGAGTCCGTTTCAGTGTTGCTGGTGCCCCTTACACCGCCCAGCGGTGCCGACCCAGTCTTTATTCTTTACTTTGTTATGGAGCCCAATCGATGTTGACTCCGGTGCTGACCAGACTAAGACCATCAGGGTGGGAAACCGCACCTTCCTTTCCTGACAGACCCTGTAGGGAATTCGACTGGGGCAGATCTGAGGATCCCTGTGGTTATTCTGGCCCCCCCCCCCCCCCCTCCCGAAGAGCCTTTGACTGAGGATAGCTGGTATGAGAAACTGGCAGATGCCAGTGGTCTGGACACCCCTGTTGACACTGGCCTAGTCTCTCCTCCCAGTGTGGGTATGGAGGAGAAGGGTCTTTGATTCCATGGTGGTGGGGAGGGTGGCTGAGATCCTGCACCTTACGCTTCCCTTGGTGGCAGTCAAGACTAACGTCTCGAGAGGGGTGCTTCAAACTGGGGTAGCACTCGCGCAACCTCTTCTCCCCTTTAATGAAGCCATCATTGATGTCCTGCTCAGGGCCTGGGCCAAGCCCTGCATAGGCGCTCCTGAGCACAGAACGATTGCCCTCCATCATCGCTCTGCTCCTGGGGACCCAGTACCCCACGCCGGAGAGCCTGGTTGTCTAGAACTCCACCTCCAAAGTTAACCTTGTGACGTTCCCTACCACACTACCAGATGGGGAATCCAATAGATTGGACACCTTTAGAAAGAGGATTTTCTCTTCCACCAGCCTTGCACTGTGGTCCATGAGCACTGCGTACCTCTTGGGCTGGTATTACTACACAGTTTGGAACTCGGTCGTTCAAGTGTTTGCCATGGGTTTGGAGGAGGCCCGATCCATCCTGTCCCAGGCTATTACTAATGGCAGGGACGCAGCAAAGTTCGCAATATGCTGCAAACTGGACACGACAGACATGCTAGATAGCATGATTGCTTTGCTAATAGCACTTCGTCGTCATGCCTAGCTGACCAAAACTGGCTTTTCGGAGGATGTCCAGGCATCTCATATTCACATCACCTTCGATGGCAGTCATCTGTTTGGCACTATGACAGATTCAGCACGCAAGTGCTTTAAGAGCTGCAGGGCCGCTGCCCAGTGGTTGTGAAACTCCACAGACCCACGCCAGTCCCACTCTGACTTTCTCCCCTTTTGTGACTATGGTAGGGGCTACCGCTGTGTTCTTTTCTGCCCATTCACCACGGCCAGCAAACTCCCCAGTCCTTTTGTGTGTGCATTTCCTGCAAGTCTCATGGGTCACAATGCCTGAGATCTGCCCAGTCCAACACTCCCCCGGCAGCCTCCAAACACCTTTAATATCTCATCTTTCCATCATGGGCAATTGGTCAGCAGCAGGCAGGATCCAGCACCACCTACCCCGATGGCAGTCTATCACCTCGGACAACTGGGTGCTCAAAATTGCTCAGCAGGGATACCCTCTTCTGTTCATCTTCAGATCGACTAATGAGGGTCACCTCTCCCTGTTGCGTCTGGAAGTACAGGCTCTTCTGGTCAAAGGAGCTATCGAGAGTATGCTCACATTAAAAGTAGGCTGTAGTTGCTATTCAGCTCCAACAAGTTGATGTGAAGAAAAGACTCGTCCGCCTGCCACCGAAAGCCTTCCTACCCTCCATAAATGGGAGGATGGTTCAGATATTCAGACATCACCCACACCATGTGATATTGCAACAAACAGTGCGGAGTAGGGTCGTGGACCCTGTGTCAAGAGACCCTACTCCTCTGGACGTGGCTGGATCGTCAGGACATTTTCCTGGTTGTGCAACACCTGGCGGGCTCTACATAACAAGCAGACTAACTAGCTGTCATTGCCTAGCGAATCACAAATTGTTTCTCCATTCGGAGGTTGTGCAAATTTTCTTCAGTGATCGGGGAGAACATTGGTTAAATATATTTGCCACCGCTGAGAACGCACAATGTCAGCACTTCTGCGCATTGGAGTTTCCAAGGTGGCTCTTGCTCAGAGATGCATTTCATCTCAAGTGGAGCTCAGGACTCCTGTAAGCCTTCCTGCCAATACCACTCCTTATTAGTTCTGAAGATCAGGAACAGACCTGGGCCCAAGCCATCCCTGTGTCTCCTGAGCTTGAGCATCGGCCCTCCAGTCAGACTGCCCTTTCGGGAGGATCTCCTGTCGCAGCAACAGGGCAAGGTTCTGCACCCAAAACTGTGCACGCTCTGCCTTAGTGTATGGAGATTAAGCAGCGGCAGTTGACAGTTTTTAATCTTCACTCGTAAGTCTGAAAGTTATACTTGCAGTCAGGCATCCATCAACAAAGACTGCCATTGGAACAAGTTTGTGGCTTGGTGTGCTGAAAAGCATGTTGTTCCTCTTCCTGCACCTTCGTCAGAGGTATTGTTTAGTTTTATTGTTAGCCCGGCAATGCTTTTCTTTGAGCACAGATAAAGGGTATCTTTTCTCCATTTTGGCCTACTTACGGTTGCCAGGTCAGCCCTCCCTGCTCAATTCACCTGTTGTGACTCATTTGCTGAAAGAACTCCAGCACTTGTTTTCACCTAAACACTTTAATCTGATAGAGACATCTAGATGCAGATTCCTTAACTTGTGAATTCTCCCCAGGCGTCGGACTGGATCCGGAAAGTTTTCAGCAGTACTTCTGCGCGCTGGGGGACGGTGCCGTACGGCTCCGCCATGATGACGTCTCCGGATGTGACGTCAGCTGTGCCATATAAGTCCCCTCTGGCGCGCGGATGTCAGTTTCTTCTGTTCCGCGCTATAACGCGGATCCGGAGAAGCGGTTCCTCGGGCTGTTTGTATTTTTGGCCTACTTTGACGCCTTTTTGCGTCTGGAACAGTGTGCCTATGCCTTCGGGTTTTAAGTCGTGCGAGACCTGTCTGCTATGGATCCCCATCCGCATGTGGTGCCTAAGAGAGCACCATGACTCCAAGGAGTGCGATGCCTGTAAACAGCTGAAGCCGAAGGCCTTGCGGGAAAGGCGGATTAAGCTGTTGACGGCGCGGCTCTCCCATTCAGAGTCCAGGCGACCTTGGTCGTCTTCCCGCTCTGAGGTTCCTGCCCGGGGTCTGTCAAGGAGACTTTCCCGTGAGCGACGCTCACCCAAGTTGCGAAAATCCCGTCGTAAGGGATCGAGGTCGCGGCAGCCTTCGGGCTCATCACGTTGTGACGTGGCTGCTGGTTCCTCATGTCCCTCACCGGAGGACGTCGCACAAGCGTCGACCCCAAGCCTCCCTCCTTATCCTGGAGCTGAGATGACTATGATCCAGATGCAGGCATACTATCATTTCCTGCATGCCTTTTTTGGGTCCATGCCTCCCCTGGAGTGCCTTCGGGCCCCAAGGAGGTAGGGGGTACTCCGACTGGAAACATGCCAACGGGTTCATCCTCGGCGTCGGTCTAAGACCTCAACTCCATGCCTGGGGTCATCACAGCGTCTGTGCACAGCCCAGTGTGTCTTCCAGTTGTGGAGCTGGCAGCACCGTGTGAGGTTGTACTGGAACTTTAACCTATTTGATGTCTTCACCCTTCAGGCCCATAAAGCTGCCCTCAGCGTCTCTTGATGATCAAAACATTCTTCTTGGTGGCATTACTTCGGCAACAAAAGGTTAGCGAGTTACAGATGCTCTCTACACCCTCCATATACCAGCTTCTTTCCAGACCCTGCTTCTCCTCACTTGTGCCTCTTTTCTACCAAAGGTAGTAAAACCTTCCCACGTCAGCGAACTTACTTTGCTCCGCCTCACCCCTCTAAAGAGGAAGACACGCCATCACCTGAACCCAAAAAGAGCACTGTTGTTCTATGTTAATCGCACCAGAGAGCATCGGGTTCATGAGCAACCCTTTGTTCGGGTTCGCCGGAGTGAAAAAAGGAAAAGCAGTGCTGAAACAGACTATCTTCAGATGAATTGTGCTCTGCATTAAGAACTGCTACACACTTGCCAAGAAGCAAGCCCCTGAAGGCTTACGAGCTCACTCCACCAGAGCAAAGGCTGCGACCACTGCGTTAGCTCGCGGAGTCCCTGTCCTGGATATCTGTCAGGTTGCTCCTTAGGCTTCTTTACACACGTTTACATGGCTCCGTGCTTCTGGCACAGAAATGCCACAAACAGAAACTGATGTCAGTACACTTTGGTGGCACCTTTACAGATACTGCACACGTCGCTTCCAGTGACAGGCCGACGTAGATCCGAAAGACGCCACTTACCGGCATGCATAGGTATTGTTCAAGATTTTCTGGATCCAGTCTGACACTTGGGTAATATTTATGGTAAGGAATCTGCAGTTAGATAGTTTCTACCAGATAAGGCTTTACTAAAGGTAAGTAATGTGTTCTTCTAGGTAGGACGTAAACCAATTGAGTCCTGTTTCGTTGAAACCCATATGATGTTTTAGGGTGTGTATGAAACTTTTGTGATTGACCGTGTCAATGCCTGCTGAGAGATCAAGAAGAATAAGATGGCATGATTCAGTGTGCAGATGTTCAACCAAAATGAGCGTGTCCTCCAAGAAATTTCGTAGGGTTTCTCCAGATAGCGTGAATGCTGTGTAAGCTCCAGTATGTAGCATTCAAATGAAGGCGAATATATTCCATTAAACTGATTTTCAGCTAGGTACTTTATTATTCCTTCTTTTTTTCTTTCAAGTATGAGACCAAGTTTTCAATTTAGCTGAAAAGATACCTTCAAAATATGTCTTAAGGTTAGCCAACACTTGTTTCACCCTATAAAGGCATGCAAGCCTAGGGCTTTTTCAAGGCTAAAAATGAAAATGAGAGCAAATATCCCAACTGTAACACATATCAAATAGATCTTGTATACAGAATTCCAAAAATTGGTAATCACACCCTTTATTTTGGAGAATCAACACCACTTATGATAATGTGACTAAAAAATAAGCAAACAAGTGCAAAATTACTAATAAATGTCTGAAGAAAAAGAATAAAAGAAAAAGAACCCATGTGTATTTGAGTAAAATAGAAATGTTTATAATAATCGCCAAGGAAAGGATCCAAGCTGAGATTGCGGTGGGTAGCTAAGCTAGCACTGTCAGGGGCTGTAACTAGCCAAATAAGCAGTTAATGTTACCTGTATATCTAAAATATGCAACTATGAAGATTCAGTTAAATGTCAGGGTCTCCGACACTAGTAAAGTAAGCCTTACTAGGAGAGCTGTAAGAAATATTTAAAATCCCACAAGGAGAAATGAAAGTTCAGAGATATGGAAAGTTTTCCAAAGATACCCCGAATTTCTTCATTAATATAACGCAATGGGGTCAGATTTGTGCCTGTTATGTAACCCATGTGTAGCATTTTACAATTTCTCATTTGGAAGATATAAGGGACAAAAACAAGTGACTGGCGCTGTAATACAAGCTGTTGTCCTTTGAGGACGGATGTATTAGTTGAGGGGCCAACATATACGTATAGATTGTGGGTATAACCCTAGTGAAGGTTGTGTGACTGCAAATCAAGTGGGGTTGCTGTCATGTTAAAAAGCAAAGAGCCACTTTACGCATTCGGTATAAAGTTAACAAGCAAAAAGCCGCTTTACCTATTCTATGCTTAGTGAAAAGCTGATTGAATGCATAGGCTGAGTAAGTTAAGATAGAGCTCAGTGCTGCAGAGCAAGCAATACTATAAGAACCAGTATGTCCTTTAATGGGTAGCAATACATGAGCAGTACATATGAAATGTTTATAGTCATTAAGCTGCAAAAGTAATCGAAGGCACAGATAAGGGACAAGTGAAACTGATGAGATCATACTAAACGGTAAAAGCCAATTATTTCAAAGTGGCCATGTGGCTGCTAATCAAAGCCACTCCAGAATTGAACAATGGAGTTAAAAACACTTACCGAATTCAAAGAACAAGTCGCTTCCGATAGTCACTGCAGTTCGGTTTTTTCAGTTTTGCTTAGATTCCTGATGGGCACCATTTTTAAAGGGGCCATAATAGCTACAGTTTACAGTTTAGTGTGTTGGTCACATGGTGATCTCCACAGTATAGACGTGCCATCTTTGACAAGTGTCAAATGCATGATCTTCATCAGTTAGAACTAAAAGCAGTGGTCATTACTGGTTTAGGTACGAGTAACACGGGTAATTATTGAAAAAAGATGTTGTCAAATGCGCTTGCCATTTTCTAGGCCAAGGTTTCTAGCGTTAAAGTAAATACAGTTCACCAAAATGTGAGATGGGTGACATTTTAGAAAAAGACCACCGTGGTAGCGAAGTTATGACCCCCCCTCCCAACACGGGCACACCATCTTGAAATACACAAATTTCATGAACCTTATCAGTATCATCCAAGGTTATGTTTATCAACCATTTGGTATGGGTGTCTCGGGTTACATTTGATGAAAATATACTCCAATCCTTATTGTCTAAAACAGTAATCAGGTGTTTAATTTTATAATCCCAAATTTAACATCTTAATAGCGTTGAATCTCATAAGTTCATCTAACGTGGGCACCATCGCTCCACTGAGGGTGTATACATTTAAGAAGCCTGAGACAATAAATACATCTGGTGCCTAAGGTTTTTTTGTTTATCTTACTAAGAGCAAATGAGTGTGGGAAGCCTGAGATGCAAATTACATCTTAACGGGATTTCTCCACCTCATGATGTGTACTTTTGATGTTCGTAAGAAGAAACATCTCCCGAACCTGTCAGTAGAGGGTATACATACAAGTCAGAAAAAATTTGTCATGATTCAACCCCCTCTAGCTTGCACACACTATAGAATTCAGGTTGGGTACATTACTGGTCAACAAATTCACAAGTGTTTGAAATCTCATCACCCAACTTCTGCGACATGCGTGTTCTGCGAACATGCATGCGAAGATGTTGAACACGTGCTATTTTTCTGTCCTAAGTATGATAGACTTATGCGGAGTTGGCTCCTACCGCTATTCATTGCCATTGGAGTGAGAGAATGCAGGGAGGCTTATCAAATTCTGTGGAATGACACAAGCCAACTTATAGCATTTGGAGTCAGCCGATACTTACATGCAGTGTGGTTATACAGGGAAAAGTCGGGGCTAATGTTTTAACATCTGTTTTTAATAACTTTTCTATATTTCTTCTAGTCTGTCCTATTTATTATGTTTTAAAGAAAATGACGTGTTTTGGAAATTGTTTAAAAAGTTTATGGAGGCGTGGCCAAGATGGCGGCGGACTAGCAGCCACCTTCAGAAGCTCTGCTCGCTGTGGCCAATCAAAGCATCTATTCAGCACGGCTTCGGACCCTAGAAGCCGTTGAGGGTTCGCCGCCGCTCAAATAGATGGAGCGGGGCATATCTCCGAGCCCGGGAGGCCTCCTGTGGACAAAGAACTGAGACGCCAGTTTAGAGGGCCTCTGGAGAAGTCCGCGAGCATTCGTGACGCTCCGGGCGGCGATCTGCGCACTCGTCCGGCTGTGTGGTGGCTCGGACAGCGTGAGGCTCCTTCCCAGCTTGGTGAAGTGGCTGGCGGAAGCTTTTAGCTGGATTACCTGCCCCGCCGGACCTGATTGCTCGGACTCGCCATCGGGTACCCCCCTTGGCGAACTGGACCTGGTGCCAAGGTACACATGAGACAGCAGAAGGTGGCGGTGATGACCTGGTCCTAGCGGGGTGGCGTGGGAGCTGGCCCGGGCAGGACCGAGTGAGGGTTGAGGCGGGCCGTACTGGACAGCGGAAACTATTTGGAGGCCAGACCCGTAGGTGAGCAAGAGCGGCCCAAGCCCCCCCTCGCGCCGATCTTTAAGGGAATAGAGAGGCAGACGGCGTGCAGGACTGCCCGTGTGAGGCTCGAGAGCAGTGTTGGTTTGCGACAGCCCTTAGTCGGAGGTGGCCCACTGAGGCCCGAGCGGAATTCCTGGGGCGGAGCAAGAAAGCCTGCACGGCGCGCCGGGCCTAGCGCACTGGGCCTAGTCCAGGCACCGTATTGGGTGTGGAGGAGCCTGCCTGTAGTCCGAGAAGTATTACGCCATGACGAAGGTACTGGGGTGATCCGGCCGTGGCCTAGACCGTGTGACCAGATAGGATTTCGGGATCCTGAGGGCTGACGAGGCCGGCAACTTAGCGCGTGAGAGGCCTAGGCCCGGGGCGCCTGGGCTATAACAACGCGATACCAAAGGGGATGATGGACGGAGCGTTTGAGCTAATCAAACACTCACCCCCAGTCAACTGATCTGGGTTTAATCCATCATTGTTCTTTAGCTCACTCCACCACACCAGTTCAGACATGGCCATATGCAAATCAGTCTGACCCTGTGCCTCATGGGAACAGTCCAGCCCGAACTGCCAAGCCATGTCTTCCCTGGACCGGAAACAAGCATCCTGGGACCGGTTTCTGGCTATTCAGCCGTCATCAGCCAGGCTAGCTTGAATCCAGTGGCAAAGTGAGCAAGGGACCCACGTCTGGGCATACCCTGCCAACTTGTTTGCTGTAACACTTTTCGCCCTAAGTGGGATGGGTATGCCCAGACGTGGGTCCCTTGCTCACTGTGCCACTGGATTCAAGCTAGCCTGGCTGAAGAAGGGTGACATACCCTCAAACCGGTCCAAGGATGCTTGTGTCCGGTCCAGGGAGGACCTGGCCTGGCAGTTCGGTCTGGACTGTTCCCATGGGGCACAGGGTCAACACTGATTTGCATATGACTGGGTCCAAACTGGGGTGGCGTAGTGGGCAAAAAACCGATGGATTTAACCCAGATCTTTTGACTGGGGGAGAATGTTTGCATTGTCAGCATTCCGTCCATCATTTGTTTGCTGTAACACTGAGCTATAACAACAGCGCGAGAGGAGCCAGCTCGCTTCAAGTCACTGGGGCAACCTGAGTCGGCCCTTGAATGCATTGGCCTGCCGCTAGGATACGCCGTGGAAGCTAACTAGAGGAACTTGAATTGAGGCGAGCAGGCTCATATATGTCCTGGGCACAAGGAGGGAGCCAATCCCTGGTTCGCCCTTGCTTTTCGCATTCAGGTATAACCAGCCACTGGGATGTCCGCCCATAGAGCGGGAAAGAACTCCACGATTAAAGACCTCCGACAAAAGTCGAATTCCAAGAAAACAAAGATGCACGGTCCTGAGCAACCCCCGGATAAAGAGACTGAGACGGTGGACGACCAGACGGCGGAGTCAATAACGAGGAGCTTCTTGGAACAACTTTTTGGCACGCTCAGGGAGGACTTCGCGGCCCTCCGACAGGAGGTTGCCTCCAACATTAAACATCTCAAGGCAGACGTCCAAGAGATTGGGGATCGGGTGGACTCCCTCGAGAGGGCAGGCGACCGCAGAGAGGAGGAAATCACGGAACAGGTCCAAGAGCTGCTGGAACTCAGGGATTGCAACGAAGATACACCTCCGCTTGGAAGACCTGGAGAATCTCTCACGGAGGTCCAACATCCGCATTAAGGGGGTGCCATTACAGGTGGTCGGTGGGAAACTGGAGGACTCGGTGGTGCGATTTTTCTGACATGCAGCCCCGGAGCTCGGAGACGGGGAGATCATTCTTGATCGCACGCACTGAGCGGGTCGGCCGGCGACGAGCCTGGGAAAGCAGCAAGATATCCTTACCTGCCTTCACTCGTACAGACAGAAGGAGCTTATCATGAATGCTACTAGAGACGAAGCAACTATCGCATTTGAGGTTCTCCAGATCGGCATATATCAGGACCTCTCGCCTCTCACTCTCCAGCGCCGGAGAGCCCTGAGGCCAGCCACTTCCCTCCTGAGGGGAAAAGGAATCCGATATCGCTGGGGTCATCCCTTCAGTCTGTCCTTTGTGTGGGATAAGGAGCTGCGGACTGTGAGATCCCTGAAGGAGGCTCAGGAAGTTCTCAGCGTACATCTGGAGGAAGATGAGCCTGAAGGTCGCCAACGGGCTGCCACGTCGTCCCTGCCGCAGGCGAATACGGGACGGCGTAGGAGGACTGGGAGAGGGAAGCCCTCAAAACCCACGGAACTCGAAAAGCAGCAAGATAGAGAGGCCCTGATCCGCCAGCTGCAGAACAGGGGAGACCCTGAGGACCTAAAGAGCGACTGATTAAGGACGCCCTGAGGAGGATACAGTCGCGAGCCTGGCAGTTTCTCAAGATGTCCCAAACTTCATCGAAATCGCCCAGGGCTGGGAGCCCCACTTCCCCAAAGGAAGACTAACCGCCAGACACACGGACCCATGCACGTTGATGTGCTCAGTGCCCGATGGAGGGTGTATCCTTGTTTTTGTTGACTTGCTATAGTGTTTTGTTGTGTCTTTTCTTTTCACCCCTCTCTTAGCCCCCCGGAGCCATTCCCTGTAGATATAGAGATTGGCCATCAGTCAGGAAATGCGAGGACCCAGGCTAGGGTGGGTGCTGTAGGGACATGGCAGGGTAGAGGCAGCGGTGGGAGGGAAAGAGGGCTGGAGGGTTGGAGGCCACCAGCGGTCCCCATGGCTGGACTCAGAGTAGAACCACCAATCAGACCCCATGTCGGCACTTAAAGTGAGCTTCTTGAGCCTCAATGTCGGGGGCCTTAACTCCCCGGTAAAAAGACGCGCGCTTTTGGCCCTACTGAAAGAGTCCAAGTGTGATATCTGTCTCTTACAAGAGACCCACTTATTGAGAGCGGATTGGAAATGCCTTAGGTCCAGGCAGTATTTCTCCTCCACGAGGGGGAAGAAGGCGGGAGTGGCAATCCTTTTTGCTACACACTTCCCCGGCTCAGTGTTGGCCATACAAGCGGAGGTGCCAGGCAGTGTGTTGGCTTTGAGGGTGTTAGTGGGGAGTCACACATACACAATCGCATCATTTATGGCCCGATTGAACGCCAAGAAGCATTCCTTAGTGACACTTTGAACGCCGTCCTAGAGTCACCAGATGAGGATCTCGTTCTGGGGGAGACTTAAACATAGTGCCTGATGCACAACTAGATAGATCTGTACAACGACAGGGACACTCTGGGGCGCTCTCGGATACTATGCTGCAAAAATTGAGAGATCTGGGGTTGACAGACATGTGGAGAAATCGCTATCCCAACGCTTGGGAATACACATGCTTCTCAGCGGCCCTTCAAACCTATGGTCGCATAGACTGGTTTTTAACTTCCCCGAGGGTCACAAAGGACACATGGGGGGCGGGGGGATGGTCTCGATAGAGACCGCAGCACTCTCAGATAATTCGCCACTCCGCCTAGAGCTGCACATTCACGGAGGACCCCTAAGGCAGAGACCGTGGAGGCTCAATCACAAATTGCTCGCCTATGAGGCTCATATTAAAGAGATACGGGCGACAATACAGTCGTACTTGGAGATCAACGATGGTGGCGTGTTCTCATTCGCTCTTCTGTGGGATGCACTTGCTGTCGTCCTGAGGGCAATTTTCGGCAATTACGTCAGGCATAAACAAGGATAGAAGGGAAAAGCGGGAACACCTCGAATCGCAAGTTAAAGAATTAGAGGGGGTGCACTGTCGTACGGGAGCCGTCCAAGTTAGGAGGCAACTCTACGCTGCTAGACAGCAGCTGAAAGCCCTGGACTATGACCGTGCAGAATACTCACTCCTGCGGACCAAGCAGCGCTACTACGCCGGTGGCAACAAAGCCGGGAAACTCCTGGCAAATCTGCTCCATGCCCAAACGAACGCACGTCGTATTGTAGAGATTAGAAACGCCCGAGGCGAGACTCTACGATCGGACTGCGATATAGCGGCCACATTCGAGTCCTTTTATACTGACCTGTTCAGGGCCGACGACCTAGACCCAGAGGTTGCCGAGGTCTATGTGCGAGACGTGCCGGTGGCGTCCCTCCCCCCACTGGAGGCGACAAACCTGGACGCAGATGTCCACCTAGATGAAGTTCTTCGAGCCATTCGAGGACTCACCCCGGGGAAAGCGCCTGGGGACGATGGATTCTCGACCACTTCTATTATACTTTTGCCCATGATCTGGCCCCTACCCTAGTCCGCCTATTTAACTCTTTTAGTGACACCCGTAGTCTGACCATGACCATGGCTGAGGTGGTCGTGATCTCTTAGCCCGGCAAGGACCCGCTGGACTGTGCATCATACCGCCCTATTTCTTTACTGAATGTCGACTTGAGGCTGAACATCTTGGCCGCTTGACTAGCACCCCATATGCAGGGCCTGGTCGACCCCGACCAGTCGGGGTTCATCCCAGAACGTAGCTGTAGCGACGGGACGAGGCGGATGTGCCACCTGCTGGATAAAACCCAGCGTGCTCAGCGACCCGCGGTGCTTCTCTCGATAGACGCCGAGAAGGCATTTGACCGTGTCCATTGGCCAGTCCTGAAATTGGTCTTGCGTGAATTCGGTGCTGGGGACCGATTTTTGACATGGGTGGACTGCATATATAGGGATCCGCAGGCGCGGATTAGGGTGAACGGGGTGTCCTCCTGACCGTTTTGTATTAGAAGAGGGACAAGACAGGGATGTCCTCTATCGCCCCTGCTCTTCGCCCTATATATGGAGCCGTTTGCGGAGAAAATACGCCAAAATCCGGCTATCTCCGGGATTAGAATGGGAGATAGAGAGCATAAAATATTGCTTTACGTGGATGATGTGGTATTGTTTCTAACACAGCCGATGACTTCAATGTCCCCCTTACTGGAGGAACTCGAGATCTTCAGTCGGGCTTTAAAGTTAACATCCACAAGACACAGGCCCTTAGCTTGACCCTCCCTAAAACTGAGCAACAGGCACTGACGGCACAGTTCCCATTTGCGTGGGCTTCCGACGGCATCCCTTACCTGGGTTTACAGATTTACCCCACACTCAATAAGATAGCCCAAGTGAACTATTCTATTATCTTGGCGGAGGTCCGGAGAGAACCTTCGAACTGGAGGAGGCACACAATGTCCTGACTGGGAAGATTGGCGGCCATTAAAATTGCCATCCTTCCGCGCATCCTATACGTGATGCAAACAATACCGCCACCAAAGATGTTAGCAAAGCTACAACGCCTCATAGGAATCTTTGTGTAGGGAGGGAAGAGGGCGAGAATGGCCTGACACTTGACGTATCTGAAGCAGGAAGACGGGGGCTCGGTGTCCCGCATCTGGAGCGCTACTTACAAGCGGCACAACTCGGGTACATGCTCGAGTGGTATAAGTTGGAGTCGGAGAAGCATTGGTGCTTCATCGACAGCTCAATAGCGGGAATGCACATCTGGAAAGTAGCATGGCTCCCACGGCGGCACCGACCTATTGGGGTATATGTGTCCCCAGTCCTGAGATCTACTCTTGGAGTGTGGGATAGGGTACAGGAGGAGTGTGGCCTTTCAACCTCTGTCTCCCCTGACCCTCTTTATAAGCAACCCAGACTTCCCCCTGGCAAGAGTGGGAAATGGCTACCTGCACTGGCAAGAGGCCAACTGCAAAGTATTGGAGACCTCTGATGAGAAGGGAGTGATGGATTTCGCTAGCCTTATTACAGTATTTGGGATCCCTCAGAAGGC
Source organism: Calotriton arnoldi (assembly GCA_963921515.1). Lineage (NCBI taxonomy): Eukaryota > Metazoa > Chordata > Amphibia > Caudata > Salamandridae > Calotriton > Calotriton arnoldi. The sequence goes on from CAWUFW010005613.1 coordinate 813,545, forward strand.
GTATTGGCAATATCTGGCTCTCCGCCACTGGGTGACCCAGCCACAAGTGTGCCCCCATGCAAGTCGCCCCCTGACCAAGTTTAAGCTGTGGTATATCACACGGACCTCTGACAGATGATTGCTGTCTGACATTTATACTTTCCTAAATGCCCCTTAACAGAATAGTAAATCTCCTGCGCAACGTAGGTGGGAATCTGAACTGGAGTGTGAACTTTCCCCTAAAGAATGGCATGACATCATACATAGAGCCTCTTCATGCAGCACCGCCAGCAAAGATTTTTTTTTTAAAATAGCACATTACTGGTACTACACGCCAGCGAGGCTCGCTAGGTGGAAACCAGGAGGGAACGGACTATGCTGGTGTCAGTGTGGTCAACCGAGCCCCTTTCACATATCCTCTGGTCTTGCCCGAAGATACAGAGCTACTGGGATGCACTCCTCCAAGACATAGACAACATATATCACACGGACATACCCAAACTTCCCACCTTCACACTGCTAGGACTCCCCAACGCCCTGATGTACCCGCTTAAATCCTGTCGAGGCAGAGCGATCACCCTTGCACTGGGTGCCGCCAAACAGGCGTTGTTGTCTAGGTGGGGTTCCGAGGAGGTACCGACCCGACTGGACTGGTTATATAAGTTATGGGAGACTTTGGGGATGGAAAAGATCACAGGCAGCCTCACACGCTCTCTCTCTAGGTTCGACAAAACATGGGGCACTACCATAGAATTCACATCCACGGAATTCACAGAACTCACACACCTGAGATATCTCCGGGTGCTACAGCTCACTAAGGCTCCTCCCTCCAAGGACGAATGAAGCACTCAGCTCAGAAACCTCTGATTGCCCACACAGTATCTGGTCGACCCACAGTACCCATCCCAAACAAAGTAGTCCTATCCCCCCTTTCTCTCTTTTCTTGGTTCATTTACTCTCTTTGTATTATAGAATGCACTTGATCCCCACTGGCCGGTGGATGTAGGTGGCGGCTATTGTTCTTGTCTTTTCAAAATAATAAAAAGATTTAAACCATGAAAACTTTATGAAAATGCTTACTGCTGCTATACTGAATTTACTTTTAAACCATCGTTCTCTCGAATCTATATTGTATAGTTGGATACTTTTTAAACTGTAATTTTAGTTCTACAACTAATTTTTTTATAGGATGTATTTTACCATGATGTTGTGTTTTAGGGGCATGTGCCCGAAATATACTTTGAATGTATAAAAGCAGGGAAAAAAAGAAAGAAAAGGAGGAGAAGGAAACCTATAGATGAGTGAGAAAGCTGACATTTGGTCATTTAGAACAGATCAAAACTGCTCCCTACACAAATACAGGCATTTCAAAACAGTTTGTGCATTTTCTTTATCTTTATAATTCATTCAGTGGACTACTGATTTATTGGGTGTTCATGTTCCCCTCACAGGTCAGCAAATTTCAGTTTACAGTATTCAGGTATGTAATTCTGCATCCTTGTTAAGGCCCTGTTTGACCGTATCAAAGCTTCGAATCAGTTTGCTCTCTCATTTCCGGAGAATAAGTTCCTTATTACCTCCTCAAGGGTTCTTTAGTTTTTCCAAACTAAAGAAAATGAAGGTTCATTGGTGTTGGTGGTTGGTTAAAAAGTGATCATCCAGTGGTAGTTTGGTATCAGATTTTTGGACATTTCTGTAATGTTCCTTAAACCTCTGTTAAACTGATCTGATGGTGCTACCTATGTAGGTTTTTTCTGCAAAGGCAGATGATCACATAAATGACACCTGTGCTCTCATAATTGATCCATTCTTTTATCAGATATTTGTGATTGTTTATGCTTGTGGTTTCTGTTTTATTCTTTCCCAATTTGCAGATGGAACAGTTTTGGCATGTAAAAACAAAACCTTTTGGTGTACCCAAGAATATAGTTTTTTTTGGCTCTATTATCCTCAAAATGAGATATTTCAGATTTTTTTACGTAAATTAGATGCTCTGTAAAGCTCAGTTGTGGGTATTGTTTTAATTCTTTCGATGGTTTGTGGTTTGTTCCTTAATAGGGACCAATGTTTGCGACGGATTTTCCTAATTAGATGTTGACCATTGGAGAATTCTGTGATAAATCTGATAGGTTGTTTTTGATTCCATTGTGTTCTTCAAAAGTTCATGCCTTTCCAATACATCTTCTTGGGTTAGCGTAGTAAGGTCAGCCTCTTTGATTTAGTCGGTTGGCGGATCGGAGGTTTCTCTTGTGTACGTGGAAGGAGATTCTTTCGTTGAGATATTGGGGTCCGTTGTTGTGGAGGCATTTGTAGGCTTGGGTGAGTATCTTGAAGGTTACTCTTCACGACGGGAAGCCAGTGGAGGTCTCGCAGGTGTTGGGTGATGTTTGTGTCGAGGGATGCCGAGGACGAGTCTGGCTGCGGTGTTCTGTATGGTCTGTAGCTTGCAGAGCAGAGATTTGTTGTTTCCGGCATAGAGGGCGTTTCCGTAGTCCAGTCTGCTGGTTACGAGTGCGTGGGTGACAGTCTTTCTTGATTGAGGGGGGATCCATTTGAAGGTCTTTCGGAGGGTGTTGAAGTAGGTGGAGGCGACGACGTTGATCAGTCGGATCATGGTGAGGGAGGAGTCGAGAATGATGCCGAGGTTCTGGGTGTGGTCCGTGGGGCTGCCAAGGGCGGTGGGCCACAAGGTGTTGACCCATGCAGAGGGGGGGGGGGGGTCAGAGGATGAGGACTTCTGTCTTCTCCGAGTTAAGCTTCAGGCAGCTGCTGCTCATCCAGGATGCAACGTCCTTCATTCCTTCCTGGAAGCTGAGTCTGGTGGTGAGGGGGTCCTTAGTGAGGGAGAGGATGAGCTGGGTGTCGTCGGCATAGGATAGTATGCTAGGTCCTTGCTGTCTGACGATGGTGGCGAAGGGGCCATGTAGATGTTGAAGAGCGTGGGGCTGAGCGATGATTCTTGGGGTACTTCGCAGTTGATCTCTGTGGGTGCGGAGAGGAAGGGCGGAAGTCTAATTCTTTGGGTTCTGCCGGTGAAAAAGGAGCGGAGCCGGTCGAGGGCGGTTCCCTGTATGCCGGGGTCATGGAGTCTGGCGGTGAGAGTGCGGTGGGAGACGGTGTCGAAGACTGCAGAGAGGTCGAGTAGGATCACGGCCGTGGTGTGGCCTAGGTCGAGGAGGTTGCGGATGTCGTGTGGTGTGGCGAGTAGGGCAGTCTCGGTGCTGTGGTTGCTGCGGGAATCTGTATTGGGAGGGGTCGAGGATGGAGTTCTCTTCGATGAATTTCGTTAGTTGGCCGTTGCCGATCTTCTCGGTGACTTTGGCTGCGAAAGGGAGGAGAGAGATGGGTAGGTAGTTCTTGAGGTCCGTCGGATCTGCTGAGGGCTTTTTGAGGAGGGGCTTGATTTCTGCGCGTTTCCAGTCGGGGAATGTGCCGGCTTGGAAAGTGGCGTTGGTGTTGCATCGTAGCTCAGGTGCAATGAACTCTCCTAACCTGGAGCAGACAGAATCAATTCCTGAGATGATCGGTCTTCTTTTGGGTGAAAAGCCAGTTTTATGTATTTTAGTGAGTGTATACATAAAGTGGGATACTTTATATATAGAAATTGTTTTTCTTCCGATGTTATTGAACCTTAGTGGAACCATTTATCCAGAAGTTGTGATAGTCGGCTTTGTGTTTCTAATTTTGGATCATTTTGTAGTTTAATATAACAGGTAGAATCTGCTAGTTGTTGGTTGATTTCCTTAATGTGTTCATCTATATGAAGGACTACGTTCCCACCTTTGTCCGTTTCCTTGATTATAATTTCTATATTGTGTTGTAATTCTTTAATTGCCTTGTGTTATTCTTTGGTTATGCTTCTGTTAGTATTTGATTTTAGAGAGATATTTCAGATACTCTAACCATGTCATTCAGTACTGCAGTATAGAATAGATCAATGGGATTCCCTGGTGCCAGTATTGGAGTAGCAGTAGCGGTTGACTTAGGCATACATTTTCTTTCTCTGGAATGCGAAGTGTCAATTCCTAGTTCTGCTGTTGTACATCTATTCGATAAGTCTTCCAATTCCGAAAGTTTTGTAAGTAAGTGTATATCCTCCAAGTCCTTTGCTGTTCACTGGTTGTTGGTTGATACCCTGAGGTTTGTTTTTTAGTAGGTTTATTTGCAAAGAAGGCTGAAAGCTTAAGTTTACATATGAATTTGAAAAGATCAGTCTTGGACTGTACTAAGACCTAATTTTCTGTGGGGCAAATGTATAAGCCTTTAAGTATCTTCATTTGATTTTCTGTCATAGAAATAGATAAGTTCATCACTAATTGTTCACTGTTGTCTTTTTTCCCTGGATTGTTCTTTCCTTCTGGCTCGTTTCTATACCCCTGAGGTCAAAGGTTCGTCTGTTTTTGTATTTGGTGGTCTTATTCTAGTATCTTGTGTATTTGTGTTACCTAATCAGTCATCTCTGTACTTAATCACAAAAATCTGCTCCTATTCTTTTTGTGGGTCTGATAAATCTTCACTTGGAGACTCCAAATCCAATGTTGCAAGGGTTTCCGGAATATCTGCTTGTTGGATGCTTCCTGGTTTGATATATTTCTTAGCGAAAGTGTAAACCCTGCCAAGTTTTAGTGTATTTGATCTTGTCCGAATTTTCTATTTTTCCGCTTGATGATATCCTCTTCATATTAATGTACAATTTTATTAAGAATCTCATAATTCAGTGCGCGTCGTCTGTTATTTGCAGAATGGTTGTCTGTACTTCCCGAAGCCAGAATGGAACTCATCCAGCAAGTAGTTGTCTTTTACTAATTGGTCTAGTTGCAGCATGACACAGCTTTCAATGATTTTGGCTAAGAAATGGAGACTAGAGATGGGCCGGTAGTTGGTTTCTTTAAAAGTGGCAGATATATGACCAATTTTCAGACTGTCAGGAAATATCCTCTTGCAAGGAGAGGTTAATGAGCTGAGCCCAGTGAGGTAAGAGAACATCACACCTCTCTTTAGCCAGGTATTCCTAAAGAGTCAAGGAAGTGGTTGGAGGGATTTAACTTGGAAGTGGTGTTGTAGATCTCAAGCTGTGATAAATCGCTGAATGTATGCCAGTAACTGGATGATTTCCTGATGAGGGAAATGGAACCATTGGAGGGCTTTAAGGAACATGATGCTTCCATGTTTTTGATCTTGCAGTCAAAGTAACACCTAAATTCTTATCTGGTTTGGATGTTGCCAAGGTAGTTTTGGCTTTTGTCACAGCTCTGATCACCTCACCAAGTTTTTTTGTGCAAGTATCAATCTGAGACTAGAAAGACTCAAATTTGCTTCAAAAAACGTGTTTTTGTATGTTCTTCTTGAGTAATGAAGGAATGAGAGACAAAAAAAACATGCAATAAATGTAAAACTGTCTCAGTTCAAGAATATATTTACACACACAGATTTTGCACTGAGAACCCGATGAGCTCCTTTTGACATACTTAATGTATTCTAGTGACATTGGTGTGCTGTGGACTCTTGTTCCAGTGAATAATGTGACACGGAAATAGTGCCTTTGCACTGTTTCCCTTCGTGGATATGTATTTGCCCTTTCTGTTATAGCCTCAACAATTACAGTAAATATGGAACATATGCTAAATTGCTCATTAATAATGCGCCTCAGTGGTGCGTATTGATAGGATCGCCCATTATTTGAGTGGATGTTAAGGTTAGGGGCAAGATGGTAAAGCTTTTTTTTTTTTTGTCGCCTCCTAGATTTTTTTACTAGCGCTGGACAGGCGAGCACGTTCAAAAGTGTGTATGCTGCAATGCCCTATATTAAGAGACAGGAAGCTCTACATTGCATCGAAGTTGAAGCATATCTGACACGTGTCTGTATGCAAATGTGTTCGCAGCTAATTGCCCCCTTCTAGAATCTACTCTCTATTGCTCGGGACAAGAGGCCTTACATCGTGTGGAAGTTGAGGCATATCCGACACCTGTCTATATGTAAATCTGTTCACTGCTTATAGTTTTTACACAAGTGCATTGCATGACCCTTTTTTGGTACATGACAAGCATACCTTTCTTTGGAGTCACATGGGCCCCTGGAGTTTAAGATTACTCCTACAAGGATTTTCGTAACAGGAGCTTTCAATATGTCTAAGGTGCTGCTTTTCTTCATTAAGGTCTTTTGAATACTTTTACTCCTAACGTCTTTCACATCAGACTGACAAAATCATTCATGACGGCGTTATAATGTTGTTAAATAGGTGAGATGCAGAGTTCGATAAGTCTACTGTAGTTAATACCTCATTTATCCATATTCTAACTTCTTTGACTTATGTGGAGAAGTGCTCCTTTTGATTGTCGCAGGAGTGACTGGGGTATTGTAGGTGTTGAGTACCAATCGGTTTGTCAGCAGACATGTGGTAGACTGCCAATAGGCAATCTGTTTTTTCAGGACTGGCAGACTGGGTTGTTCTGCGTGGTCGGGGCAGGAAAGAGGGCCTGGGGATGGTGTTGCTATGATTACTTATCGGTAATCCCCATTACTCTTAGTCCTACTCGACCCAGTCATTACTAATGAGGTATATTCCACTGACAGGAAACAAAACAGGAAACGGTTTAGGCTCCACCCACCCGCCAGGGGCTATAATTACATAGCCAACAGAAAGCACTTCCTGACATACCAAGCAACAAAGGCCTGAATAGGGAGGGTGGGTGGGAAGCATGACTGGGTCGAGGACGAGTAGGACTAAGAGCAATGGGGATTACCGGTAAGTAATCATAGCATTACCCTCTACGTCCCTCCTCCTCGACCCAGTCATTACTAATGAGGCATACCAAAGCAACCTCACAGGAAGGCCTTTGGCACACCACACACAGAACACAGACCGAACACAAAAGTGCAGTGGAGCGAATGAAAAACGTTAATAAATACACAATCAGGTGGGGGGAACACGCCCCACAGCACGCAACACACCACAATCAAAATTCGTCCGGTCAGACAGAGCACAATTCAAACGATAATGCTTCACAAAAGTAGAATCAGAAGCCCAAGTCCCAGCCCGACAGATCTCATCAAGGGAAACCCCATGAAAAGCAGCGCAGGAAGCAGAGACACCCCTAGTGGAACGGGCCTGAACCCCAGAAGGGCAAGGCAAACCAGAGCCCTGATAAGCCAGAGAAATAACAGATTTGATCCAGCAACCCAGTGTAAGACGGGAAGCAGCCTTCCCCCAACCAGCCAGACCAAAGGTCACAAAGAGAGAGAGTCAGAAGAACGAAACACTGCAGAGCGTTCAACATAGAAAGATAAGGCACGCTTCGCATCAAGAGTGTTCAGCAACAGCTCAGGAGGAGAGGAAGGCGAAGGGCAAAAAGAAGGGAGGATCAACTCCTGAGAAGAATGAAACCTAGAACAAATCATAGGAACAAACCCAGGATCCAAAGAGAGGACCACCACGTCATCCAAGAAACGCAAAAAGGGAGGAGAACAACGCAAGGCAGTGAGCTCACCCAACCTCCTAGCAGAAGTAACAGCAACCAGAAAGGCCGCCTTAAAAGAAAAATTTAAGGTCAACCGACTCCAAAGGCTCAAAGAGAGAGGACTGCAGAGCACTCGGGACCAAAGAAAGATCCCAAGGAGGAACCGAAGAACGAGCAGAAGGAGAGGAGAGAGAGAAACTCCGGAACAACCGAGAAACCAACAATCCATCCGCAGACAGGAGTGAAATTGGATCCCGGAAAGCCCGAATAGCAGCCCACTGGCCTTTCAGAGTAGACAAAGCATAGTTCTTCTGAAACCCATCCAGAAAAAACTGAAGGATTGAAGCGACAGGGCAAGAGGAAGGAGACAGTCCAAACCCAGAACACCAGGAGGAGAAGGAAGCCCAATTTTTTGAGTATGAGGACAAAGTGGACTGCCTACGGGAGGCCTGCATCACTGTGATAAGGTGGTCAGACAAACCCCGGACCCCATGAGACAGCCGTTCAACCTCCAGACCGCCGAGGTGAGAGGGACCAAGAGGGAGGGGAGAGGTCGACCTCAGGGGAGTCGGGCAGCGAGGCAGAATCCAAGGAGGACCCACCGCCAGACTCAGTAACAACGGGAACCTGGACCTCCGAGGCCAGTGAGGTAAGACAGCCACCACCTGGGCCCCCACTCGCTGCACCTTCAGCAGGAAGGCCGGAATCGGAGGAAAGGGAGGGAAGGCGTACAGCAACCTAGGGGGCCATAGGAGAGACAAGGCCTCCACCCCTCAAGCCCGGTGTCCGGGAACAAAAGAGGGGATGCAGAGCATGGGTCCTGGAGGCAAATGAGTCCAGCTTGGGAGTCCCGAACCTCCGACAGAGCAATCGGAAAATCCTGGGGGAGAGGCACAGGGTCAGAGAAGATAGAAATCTGCGACTCAAGGCATCCGCCACCACATTGGCCACACCCCTGATATGCTGAACAGAGATGGCCAGAAGATGAAGCTCCGCCCAACCTGCAATCGCACAGGCCACCAGATTCAAGGAAGGACTGCGAGTACTGCCCTGGTGATTGATGTAAGCCACAGTGACCGTGTTGTCGGTCCGCACCAGAACATTGCATCCCAGCAGACGATTCTGGAAGAACCGAAGAGCACGTTCCACAGCAGACGGTTCCTTCCAGGTGGTGGACCGGCGAGACTCCGACCGCAGCCAACGAGCCTGGACAGACCACGGACCCAGAGTAGCCCCCCAACCCGACGCACTGGCATCCGTTGTCAGCACCACCGGAAGCGGCGGGTGAAGCCACATCCTCTTGGAGAGATGCGAAGAATCCAGCCACCACTGGAGAGCGGACACAATCTCCAGAGACACTGGCACCGACATTGCAAAGTCCTGAACCGGGAAAGGCACCAAATGGTGAAGATCCCACAGTAAAGGCCGAAGATGGAACCTGGCCCACGGAACCGTGAAGACAGTAGCAGCCATATGACCCTGCACCTCGGGCCATTGAAGCAGGGGAGCCGAAGCCTGAGACAACAATACCGTCAACAGGGACTGAAGGGACAGAAGCCGGGAAACAGAAAGGAGCACCTTGCCCAGAATCGAAGTCCGCCCCAATGAAGGACCTCCAGGTGGCAGGAAGTAGGTGGCACTTCGGAAAGTTCACGAGAAATCCATGGCGCTCTAGCGTATGAATGGTCAAAGACAGGTGCTGAGACATGACCATGGGTGAAGGGGCCGGGAGAAGCCAATCGTCCATGTAAGGAAACACTTCCACTTCCAGGAGGTGAAGATGGGCCACCCGGGGAGCCACCACCTTGGTGAACACCCTGGGAGCGGACCTGAGACCAAACAGAAGGACACAGAACTGCCAATGATGACCTCCCAGGTAAAACCTCAGAGATTTCTGATCCTCCAGAGCCACTGGCACATGAAGATATGCGTCCTGGAGTTCCAGCGTAGACATCACCCCACCCTCCTGAATCAAAGGATCACACGTTGCAGGGTCTCCATTTTGAACGGGATCTTCCGGACAAACTGGTTCAAAGGCCAGAGATTGATCACAATCCGAAACCCCCCTGTGACTTTCGGAACGGGAAAGATGATCGAATAGGTCCCCAGACCCCAGTCCGATCGGGGAACAGGCACAATCGCTTTCCTCCGGAACAGGGACTGAACGCCTTCCAACAGAGACTGACGACGAGCCAGGTCCAAGGGAGTTGGAGTCCACACCAAGCCGGAAGGCGGAGGAGGGGAAAGAAACTCGATCCGATACTCCTGGCAGAGGACATCCAGAACCCACTGGTCGGACGTTGTCAGATGCCAAGCAGGCCGGAACAACCGCAGCCTCCCACCAACCACTGGCAGACCACCAGCGGGATCTTCCCGGGGGGCAGCATAGTCAGGAACGCAGAGGACCCTGTCCAGCATCCTGAGGGGGCTTCTTCTGGAACCGGCGGTGGAAACCTTTACCAGCTCCTTTCTGGTTCCGAAAGGAAGACTTCTGAAACCACGAAGGTTGACGGAAGGACTTGGCATTAGAGAAGGAAGATTCCTTATGACGAGGCTGATGCCGAAAGGACAAGGAATGCTTATGTTCCTTGAACACCTTGTGAAGTTTATCCTCCAGGGCGTCCCAAAACAGACGAGGGCCAGTAAATGGCAACCGCAAAGCCATGGATCTCTGCGCGGCATCCGTATTCCACCCCTTCAGCATCAAATTCCGCCGAGCAGCAACAGATGAACCACAAGACAAGGCAGAAGTGCGCACAGAATCAATGGCAATATCCGAGAGGAATTTGGCCTGACGCTCCATGGATTCCAGCAGGGCTGGACAACTGCCACTCTCCTGCATTGTGGAAAACAAAGTCTTAAAGTCGGCCAACAAGGACTGAGCGACATAGGCCCCATAAACACCAGAACGGATAGCAAGGTGGGACCCCGCATACGACTTCTTCAGGGCAGAATCAATTTTCTCATCCACCCCATCACGAAGGATATTATCGTCAGCCATAGAAGGACGACACACCAAACTGGCCACAGTAGAATCCACAGGCACAGATTCAGGAATCGTATCCTCCATGTCCTGCAAAGGGTAGAGCTTGGACATAAAGCGAGGCATCCAGTGCTTAATTTGTAAAATATTAAGTGCAGGTGCTCAAATTTTTTTAGGAGGCCCCACCCACTTTCTCGGCTCTGCCCGCTTCCTCCAGAGGCTCCACCCACTTCATTTATTGGTTCCACCCACATCCACAAGCCTCAATACATCATAGCCACCTCCTCACATCTTGAGTTGCGCAAGAAGCTGAAGACCTGGCTCTTCACATAAGCACCTCCGGGACCTCACACCTACACAGCTGCCCAAGTGCCTGACTACCCTCTCGGGTGATTAGTGTGGTACACAAATCAATATATCATAACATAAAGTAACATATGGGAAGCCTATGACAACAACTTAAAAGTGAACTCAAATTAGAGAATGTGTGTAATTCTCAAAGTGCAGCTTTAGGAAAGGTCATTAGAGGACTTGAGGCAGCTTTGCAAACTTAAGAGAATGTGCCTGTACTGTGCTGTTTAAAAGATAGGAAGGGGTGAAGGAAGAAATACATTAAAGAAGGCAGCAACAAATGCAGGCAGGAAGGGGAGTCCTGGAGTGAGGAAATATATGAGTAACGGATGAAAGAAGGAGGAAATAAGAAAAGAATGTGAAAGGAAGAAATGAAGGAATAGAGGGAGAAAGGAAGTGAATGATGTGTGATGGATGAATAGAAAGAAGAAAGGAACGGAGCAAGATAAGCATAAGGAAGAGTTGATGATAAGAAAGGAGAAAATTAAAGAAGAGGTGAAAGAAGGAGGAAAAAAGGAAAGTAAGGAAAGAATGGAGAAAGAAGGAATAAATGTACCATGGGAGGAAGGATGGGGATTGAATGAGGGTGTGAGGAAGCAAGAATGGAATGAGGGTGTGAGGAAGCAAGAATGGAATGAGGGTGTGAGGAAGCAAGAATGGAATGAGGGTGTAAGGAAGCAAGAATGGAATGAGGGTGTAAGGAAGCAAGAAGCAAGAGGGGAAAGGAGGCATGGCTGGAGGTGCAGAGGAAGAGAAAAAGGGAAAAGAAAAAGATGGGACGAAGGAAAGAAAGGAGGTCAGGGGAATGGATAAGAGTATGAAAGGTACTGGGTCAAGGAGGGACAGAGAGAATAACAACAGTGTAAAATTGCAAAGAAATTGAAAAACAAAAGATTGAAATACATTTATGTCCTTAACATACCATGAATTTTTGCAAAGCACATATTCACCAAAGGGGGCCTTGACACCGAATTTTAAATGTTGTTATCGAGCTCATAGGCACAAATTTTATCGACCTCAGAAAGATGAAAGACTGAGTTGCATACCAAGATTTAAATTTGTAACCCTGAGAACAAACACGGATTCCTGGAGTGGATATAAAGAAATGCACAAGAACGAAAAACATAAAAGGGAGAGTGAGGAAGGACGAGAGGTCTGAAGGCAAAGATAGATACGGTAGACAAAGAATGTGAAGAGAAGTGAGGAAAGCAGAGCGAGGGAGTGCAAGACTGGAGTGAAACATGATGAGAATGAAAAAAGGAAAGAGGAGAAAGGGAAGAAGAACAGACAGCGGGGAGTGCGTGAAAAGAGAGTGCAAGGGAAAGATGAGAAGGTGAAAAATGATAAGCAGTTAATGAGGGGAGGTGGCAATTAAGAGGAAACGTGGACGTAGGGCAGAAAGTGAAAGAAGAATGGAGAGAAAGGAAGGAGTAAGGTGTGAAGGGTAGGAAGAAAAGCAGATTCTGAGGAACAACAAGAAAAGAGTACACCTCTGTTTTATTAAAAATAGAGTAATTAATTATGTAAAGTTGAGGGGTGACAGGGCTGTATCGTTCTTGGCCTGCCTCATGAATGCATAGCTGTGCTGTCCAAGACACACAATAGCGATTTAGGACACCATAACACTGAGTGGAAAGCTTGGGGGTGTGCCATTTGGGCATGCATTGTGAGAGCATGTGCCATTGTTAGTTCTAAGGCCTACTTCTTTCAGAGTGTATGTGACCATGGAGCTCCCCCCCACCTCCTTAAGCTTGGTGCATGCGCCGCCAAAAGAGATTGTTGCATCAGGCGCCAGGAGCGCTAAAGCTGGCGTTGCCAACACGTTCACTTACAAAACTCTTTAATTCAACCACTCACATTGACTTGAGTATTGAAAAATACATCACAAATTAACTAACTCCATGTGAAGATAGAAAGAATGTCATATTTTTAAATGATGGCTTCCTTTTATAATTTGTCCACTTCAGGCTTGTTTGCACAGGTCTGCCTGTGTAGTGTATCCTAAACATTGTACATTTTAACAAGTGTGCACTGAATCCTTTGCACAACATGAATGACTCTTTAGTCCTCAAGAACTAACAGTGGTGGAAGAACAAAAAAGTTTTTTTTGACTCTTTCAATTCAGCTCCTAAATGGTAATTCTTTTTTCAAAACAGGTAACCCTTTCCATCTTATAATAAGCCAAATACATACAGTTTAGTGGGTCAGGGGTGGTATTTTACCATAAGTGGTTTTAATTATGGAGACGGACAATGGTTTCCGCAGCTTACTATTGCTCATTTTGTTTTTGGACACTTTAATCAACAGGCATGTATGTTTGGGTCAGTCAGTTTCAGCTGTTGTGTTCATTCATCTAGTAATTGAATTTAGGGGAGATGAAATGAAAGGACACACTTGCAGAGACAATGGTCACACAAATGCCAAGAAATTACATATGCCAGTGTTAGCCCGATAGCGATCTAAACAGCTATGCTACTGTGCTCTTTTATAGCATAGCTATCTCTTTTCACAGCAAAAGGACAAAAGTATTCAACATTCTTCCGGCATTGCAGACCCGTGGTCGTATCCTTAATGTATTCAAAAATAAAAAAGGTAAAAAGTGAGGCCATTGCAATATGCGTATGTGCCAAACATAGCCTAAAGGCATAGAAATACGCTTTCAACCTTTGTAAGCCACCAAAAGAAACATTTTAAGCACCGACCAACACAAACTGACCTAGACAGAGTGCAGAGCAGCACGTGCACACCATAGTTAGTGGTGGGCCATGAGCACTTCGAATGCACCATTAGAGACAGCTCCAGGTCAGTGCTGATAAAAATGCATGCTTCCCACTCTTTTAATTTCAGAAAGCCAGGGCAGAAAAATAATCCTTCCACAGATTTAATTTTCATAGCATCCTGCTATCAACCCAAACTATGAGACTCAAGCGCAGCCTCTGGCAACCATCATCCGGATTTTACAAGGCAATAAATTAGGGTGACCAGATTTTCAGAAGGAAAATCCGGGACAGGCACAGACATAGAAATAGGACTAAATGTCCTATTACGTCTCAGGGCATCAGAGGTGATGCCAACAACTATAACCATCTCCCTCCAAAACCCTTCTCCAAATACAGAGAATGATTGGAATAAATATCTCAAAGGCTTATCGGCAAACCCCTCTGCTCTCCCTTTCTTCATTTCCCTCCAACAAGGGCACGTAGTCTTTTGGGTGACCTGAGAAATCCCAGAAGATGCAACTCCCTGCTGCAGAGTTGACATCCTGTCCTGGACTGATTGTCAGAGACATCCAGAGCCAACCGATCCATCCTTGCGACCCAAGAAGGTTTGACCACCATCAACCCCGAATACTACATATTGGAAAAATCTGACACTTTAAAAATGGGCATTTAAATCATTAACGACGTCTGTTGAACAATTTTTTTCCGTTCTTTTCCAGTATATACATACCGTCAGAATAATGGCCAAATACATCACGATTCAATAATCTTGCTCAAAACGATATACATGTTAATTTTTAATTTTAAAAAACGGATGGAAAGGGAGGAAGAAGAAATACATCACAATTCTTTGCAACCATGTCCGGGAAGTTTGGTCACCCTACAATAAATCTGAAGCGCAGGCCCTCAGCACGGGAGACAGGAGATTAGAAGAACGTTCCTAAATGCCAGATAGTTAAGTTATCTATTTTTTGTGCGTGAGGCTCTTGTTGCTTTTGTGAAGCAAGTAAATCTAATATATCAAAATTATACCTGTATTGACAGCACCGGCGCTCGTATATTTTCACTCATGCTGGACGTTGTAAATTGTAAAATGCTTATGAGCAGTCCTGCACACTTCCAGCCTGCCGTGCCCCAACTCAGCCAAAAGCCCGCCCTCAGCCATTCTTCAACGGAAATGAATCAATGTTCTGTGAAAGGCAGGCGCGATCTGCTCAGGACGTGACATCACTAACTTGATGACCACGCTCTTTCACTTTCAGTATGCCTAGGGTGGGACTTCCTATGAAACAGCCACAGAACTCTGGCCTCCTCGTGCACACCTCTGAGAAGATGCACATGGAAACGGCGGGCACGAGGCCCGCGTGCCTTAAATGTTCGAAAGTCACAATTGGATGTACACCAGGCCCGACTACAACAGGTTCTGAATTATATAGACTCTCCTTTTAAAGTGGGTTTTTCAAGCAGAATATTAGTGCTGTATTATCTTGATACGTAAAATAGAGAAATGTTACAAAAAATAATGTATTTAACATCCAAGCAGTCCGCAGAATACACCGCTCACTAAAACGGGCTAAGGAGGGATACATCTTGCGAAAATGAGGAGAATGCAAGTGTGGCACGCAGCAAGAACTGTTTTTAAAACCTACCATTTACAAGGAGTAGATAGTCCTGGTAAAGCCGGAGTCGAAGACGACGTTCTAGGCGCTAGGTGAGTGCGATGGGTTTTTCCGAAAGCCACTTTACATCTCTAAGACACCAACAAGACACCTTGCGGCACAGGAACACTGCACCACTCCAGCCTGGTTATGGAAATGGAGAAAGTCTCCCTCACTGCACATTAACATTTATAAAAGTCGAAAGCATATGCTCTTTTCCTACGCAGATGACATTCATAATATGACAGAACAGGAGAGCAGGAAATGATTTTAATAATTACCGGGCCATCGATCTGCCGGAGGAGAAAAATCACGTAGACCCGGCCCAGTGAAATAAGTGCCGGTGCGGAGCACCGGAAAGCTCCGGCACAAATTAAGCACTGGAGGCATCATGATGTGATCGGGGTCCTTCCATTCCTTCAACAGGACGTCCATCACAAAGGGATGGATAGGCAGAGAGGTAGTAGCAGGTTTCCGAAACTGCGGCAAGACTGCATCCTATGAAGTGCTGGCCACAACCTCATCTGGAAAACCCATGTTCCCCCTGACATGAGAGAGGATGTCCGGCAACAATTCTTTGGAGATATATTTGCCCTTCAGGTCCACCGCACCCAAGGAGGAACCATCGGAAGAGTCCGAACTAGAAATGTCCGAGTAGAGGACAAGACCCCCACCAGAACGACCACCAGCAGACTTTTTGGAGGACTTCAAATCGGACAAGGTCTCCAAAATCAGGCGCTTCAACCCGCTGTCATCCAACCTGGCCCACTGTACAGGAGGGGCAGAATCCCCACTGTCCGCCGAGGAAGAGGAGGCAGGAGACACTTGTCTGCCCATAATAAGCACAACCACTAGAAACCAAACCGCACAGGCGTAGGTCCAACAGAAGAACCGCCCTTATTTAAAGACTAAAAAACCGGAAACCGCCCCACAGAAGGCAACCAGCAGGCAGAACAGCTGAAGACAATGAATAATTGAAGCGGGGGGTGTTACCAGCCGGAGTCACAAATTCCGACCAATCATGGCTGCCGAAGGCCCAAAGCCGGAATACAGGAGAGGTCCCCAGCGCGAGAAAAGAGCGGAGCACCCGGAGCCCAACCCGGGTGCTCACAGACTGAGGCTGGCCGCCGAAGGCCCAGTGCCCGAAGACGGGACCAGGTCCCCAACAGGAGAGCTGAGCTGAGCACCCAGAGCCCAACCCGGGTGCTCACCGAGTGAGGCCGGCCACCGAAGGCCCAACGCAGGAAGATGGTGAGTGAAGATCGGAGCACCCGGAGCCCAACCCGGGTGCTCACGGACTGAGGCTGGCCGCCGAAGGCCCAGTGCCCGAAGACGGGACCAGGTCCCCAACAGGAGAGCTGAGCTGAGCACCCGGAGCCCAACCCGGGTGCTCACCGAGTGAGGCCGGCCGCCGAAGGCCCAACGCAGCAAGACGGGACGAGGTCCCCACCGCGAGAAAAAAGCTGAGCACCCGGAGCCCAAACAGGGTGCTCAACAACTGAGGCAGGAGCGGGAAGGAGACGCGGTCCCCATAACGCGGGTGAAGACAACACCCACATGCGTTCCTACTCAGAGCCCAGCCCCAGCACCCTAGAGGCCACCGGGGGAGGGCTTCCAACACTGCGGTGTGAAAGAACAGGGCCCTGGGAGGACGCAATGAAGCGCCGGCACACACACAAAACCAGCATGCACACAAAACACCTCCAGGTGTCAAAAAACAGGCATAGAGGAGACAACGGCCCGTTCCTCCGGTCAGCCAGTGTGAAACAGCCCCGAAGAGCAGGAACAAACCCCCCACCCCCCCAACCCGGGACGTCCAGAAGCAGAGAAAGGAGGAGGGGCAGATGCCTCACCACGGACTCCAGGAGACCAGTGCAGCCCAGCAGCACGGGAAACGGAGAACCGGACGGAATCCAGGAAGCCAGGCGTCCCGACTCCAGCAGCTCCCACGAAGGTCCAGAAGCACCCCCAGAGCCCAGCAAACGAGGAAACGACAGGACAAGAATGTAGCAGGTAAGTGCCCAGCACCTACCCCAGCGGTCTCCGTCATGTCCACCGACAGGAAACAAAACAGGAAGTGCTTTCTGTTGGCTATGTAATTATAGCCCCTGGCAGGAGGGTGGGTGGAGCCTAAAAGCGTTTCCTGTTTTGTTTCCTGTCAGTGGAATATACCTCATTAGTAATGACTGGGTCGAGGACGAGGGACATAGAGGTAATGGGGGTTTCAGTTCTAGTGACAAGTGAATAGACTTTTGAGGTTTTGGCGCAAAGTAGATTGAGCTCTGATTTTAGTCTTCAAACCTTGCGTGACCGTGTTTATAGCACCTGATAGTGCAAAGAAAATGACTGGACTCCCCCCAGGACAGACGCAACTGTTGTGGAGCAGACTTTGAAGATGGCCAGAGAAAGTGAGTAATTTATCTCTATGAACTTGCAAGATAGGTGAATAAGTGTCAGTGTGTGATGTCTCAGCTGTGTGATAGGGCGTAAGGGATAGAGCAGGGAATGTCCGTATAATGCAGGAAATGTGTAAAGGGAGTTTAAGATAAGGGTTTCTTGGGTGTAAAATTAGTGGAGGGTGGAGAAGAGGGTAAGGAGAGTAGGGCTATAGGCGGTGTAGAAAAGAACATTTCTGGAACTCCATGGATGAAGGTGGTGGAGAGTTACGGGTCACAGAGTCTGTTGAATGAAAAACAGGATGGAGGATTAGGTTGGTTAGTAAATAGAGGGATGGAGACAGGACTAGAATGAGTATAGGGATGTCATGTATCATGAAAAGAGATAGAGTAGGAGATTCAAGTTGTGGGGGAGCTAGTGTATGGTCAGCAATTGGAAAAGGTAGGGTTGTTGGACTCTACTTTTTCTGGCCACAGAGGATAAAGCATAGTGACTAGCAGCTTAGTTCAGCAAGAGGAAATTGAGTATTAATAAGCCGCATATTCACCTGGATTGGAGCCTGAGAGGGGAGAGCCGTGACTTCGCACAGCTGGGGAAATGCAATTCCTGTTCTCCACTGCTCATGACAACGTGCATTTAAGCGTGACACCGGCCTGCGGCGTGGGGCGCGCGCGGGCTAAGCCAGGGTCAAGGGCACGCCCGTCCACGCCCGTGATCGCCCGGAAGAGGCTGGGCTGGGCCACCCTCCTAACAGCTGTTATTTTGGCTATAGTGTACTCCTTTTCACCGAGATGGCAAAGCGGAAAATTAAAACTACAGGACCAGATGGTGAAATTATAAATACACTGGACTCTTTCCTATTGAGGGCGACTGATGTGCTGTCTAAAGAAAGCGAGCTGACGGATCGGCGTCTCTCCCTGGAGGAGGTAAAAGCAGTCCCGGACTTAAATGTAGTGGGCACTCCACCAGTTTTATTAAATCATAATGTAGTGCCTAGTGCTCCGGTCCCGCCTGAAACTGTTAGAGATCATGAGACTGAAGGCAGTCCAGCGATGGAACGCCCGGGCAAAAGGAAACGAAGTGTTAAAAACCCAATTATACCCAAGACTGCGAAAACTACAAAAAACTTTCATCCGGTTACACTCACAGACACCCACTCGTCTACTGCTCTGAGTGCAGTTTCAACGCCTGCTGTTGATGTCCTATGCCAGAAATTGGAACAAACTCTTTCAACGCTTCTCCAACTGCTTATTAGCAGGCTGTCCAAAATAGAGGATACCTTGACTTAGCTTTGTTATGGTGCCACTGCTCCTGGCTTGGGAGGGGGGAATGAGCTTAGGCATCCCCAACCTGAACTACCATCTGCCTGTTTGGACTGTCCTCCTGCCCCTACTCCGTTGCTCCAGGTGCCTGCATTAATACCGTTTGCTGGGAATGTGGCTGACCTGCCTAGTGAGAAAACCTATAATTTTCTGCTTGGTGGCACACAAAGGAACTCCTCATTGGTTCCCCAGCCTCTAAAATCCTGCCCACCCTAGCAGCAGAGAGGTCCCGAACGGGGAGGGTTGATATTGGCACTGCCCCAATTGCAAATAGTGGATGTCAGGCGGCTGGGGTACTGTTGATCCT
This sequence comes from Calotriton arnoldi, assembly GCA_963921515.1. NCBI lineage: Eukaryota > Metazoa > Chordata > Amphibia > Caudata > Salamandridae > Calotriton > Calotriton arnoldi. The sequence goes on from CAWUFW010005613.1 coordinate 832,720, forward strand.
TTACCAAAGGCATGTAAAACTCCAAAAGGAGCAGGTATACAAATGAAGAGAGAGATTAGACCTGCCCCCGGCAGCTTGCCCCTTTATCATCCTAGCCAATACCCCAGAACTAAAACTCGATCAACAGGAATCCACTGAGCAGTTAATGCATAAAGCTTTACACTGGCTCTTTAAATTTTCAAAGGGTAGATTTAACTTATACCAATATCTCATTGTGGCTAGAAGAGTGAGTTGGGTGGGACCCGCGGCGAAAGTCATAGGAGGGAACTGTATAGTCATGAACTTCAATAACCAGCGACTAGTAGGCGATTTGATAAGATTACTGCCAAATACTCCATCCTTTGACACTGAGATTTGCGCCCTCCCGTTAGGTTTCTTCTATAAACCTCCTAGGTCATCCTTAACTGCACAGCCTAAGGCGAAAGTTCCTCATTTCTCATGCTCCCGACCCAATACTTATTCCCCCCCAAATAAGCGCTCCTGTACCCCTCAGTAATAGATTTGCTTTACTGGGAGATATGGATGCGTGTTATTGACTTGGTAAGCCACTTGCAATTTCGCGCAAAGAAAATTATATGTTTCCCTTACGTCCCTCCAAATTTCGTGAAAATTTGTGCATAGAATACAATATGGTCCCCTCACGCCAGGCCTTAGACCAAGTGGGAAGTGACCTGGAATTTGCAAAAGTCATCTCATGGAACATAGCGGGATTTAATCAAAAAAAGAGTTACTCCGATTGGTTGACTCTGGTGACCCAAAATGATATATTATGCTTTCAGGAAACCAATCAGATTAATTTAGATGGGTATCGATCTTTCCAGACACCCGCAATACGTTCCAGTGCTGACCGCTCTAGAGGAGGAATAGTAACACTAGTGGCCAAATCACTTAGATTAAAGGTAGTTAAATTTCTAAATACATCATATTACCATATCCTTCTCTGTGAGTCCTATAAAAGACGGAACTGGATCCTTTTTAACTTCTATAATAATAACTTTGAAGGTAATTGGGCAATGATTTTGGAACCTCTGGAAACAGACATTGCCCATCTGGTGTAAGCATACCACAAATCTTGTGACATCGTCTGGGTGGGCAATTTTAATGCCCATAGTTGTAATAGGGTTAGCTCTACTGTATGCGGGCTGATTGATGATGATGGGGATCCCCTTCCTCATTTTTGCCACAATGATTATGGAAATACTCTCAATAGGCTATTAATAGCCAACAGTCTTGAGATAATTAACCCATATAACATTTTATCTGGCCAATTAGATTTTATGTTTTCAACTCGTTCCTATTACTCAACCCTTGACTACATCTTGGTCTCAGAAACCATTAAATCATACTTTACTCATATTAAGACACATTTTAACGCCTTTAGTGACCATGCTGCAATCACCTTTCACATGTCATTTGGACAAAGGCAGAAGTCACCTGACAACTTATTACCGAAGCCTTTTATTGCAAGAAAAAATGGGGTTGTTTTGAAATGGGAAAAAGTGGATATTGTGAAGTTCATTGGGCGCATTGTTGGCAAAATGGCAAAGGAGATTACAACTTGCTTAGAACCAAATACAATTCATAATGATATACCAGAGGCCTTTGAGCGAGTGCTATTGGAAATTAATGATAACCTGCTCTTCTCTGTCTCCAATGGGAATCGCAAGGAAGTTTGCTGGTTTGATGATGCGTGTGCAAAAGCGCTTAAAAATCTCCATGCCACTTTGAGGTCAAAACCTAGAGATTCGAACTTAGTGAAGTCATTACGCCAGGTATATAAAAAAGCTAGGCTAGCCAGACTAAACTTGCTGAAAGAGGAGGCGTGGGAGAAACTACAAAGAGCAGCAGCACTAAATAGTAGTAGGGATTTCTGGAGCATAATTAATGCCCCTTTTTTAAGAGAGGGGAAAGATTTCACTAGATACTCATGAGGATGCATGGGTAGCACATTTTGAAGAACTCTTTGGGAAAATGGGGTGGTAAATGATCCACCTGAAGCCCAGAGACATTATATGAACCAGAGACATTATATCTTTTACCCTGGAAGAATTAAAACTCGCCCTTAACCAATCCAACAGATCTAAGGCACCTGGACCTGACTGGGTCCCGATTGATTTCTTTTTAGATGACCAGGATTTGTGGGCCCCATTACTTACAAAGGTTTTTAACACCATAGCCCAAACAGGTGTTTTGGCATCCTGGAAAAAGACAATTATAATACCGATTTATAAAAAAGGGGATAAGGCATCTGAAAAATTACAGGCCTATATCCCTATTAGACACCATAGCTAAATTAATGGGGCGGTTACTTTTAAATAGATTGGAAGAGTGGGCTCTCAAAAGGAATCTAATAATTCCTAGGTAATACGGCTTTAGAAAAGGAAAGGGGACTGTTGATCAGTGCCTTAATTTAAATTTGATAATTGCAAAGTATACGGCGGCTAAGAATGGCCATCTTTATATGGCCTTTGTGGACCTTTCAGCCGTATTTGATTGCGTGGTCCACTCTAAGTTATAGGTAATAATGGAGGCCATGGGAATAGAGATCCAGATAATTAACTTTATTCTTGAGATGTACTCCTACGCTACAGCTTGTGTCCGTTATGGGAAAAAGGGAGAATGCACAAGACACTTTAGAATTACCCGTGGCGTGAGGCAGGGGAGCGTTCTTGCCTCCTTTTTATTTGCATTATATACCAATGCCGTTGAATCGGCTTTGGTAGGGTCTACCACAGATGTCCCTCTTATTAAACCACCTCCTGTCCCGATACTCCTCTATGCAGACGATGCAGTGCTGCTGGCACGAACTGGCAATGCACTGCAGAGACTCCTAGAGGAGTATGTAAAATTCATGAATAATCTGGACCTGAAGATAAACCAATCTAAGTCTTTTGTACTTGTGGCAGGAACGAGACCGTACAAACAACCCAGAATGTCTATCGAAGGGCGAATACTTGAGGTTGTGTATTCATTTAACTACCTAGGGATTATGTTTGATAAGAACATAATCCCTGGCAAAATATGGTGACTAATAGAGGAATTATAATGGAAAAAAGTATTAGAGGGCTTTTTAGATTTGTAAAAAAAACTCATATCAAAGCCAATAGAGGCAATAAAAAAGATTTATGAGGCAAAATCCTGATCTGTCGCCTCCTATGGGGCAGCTGTCTGGGGTTTATCAGACATATCAAAATTGCAGTGTATAGAGGACGGCTTTTTGAAAAGATTGATATGTGTCCCACAATCTTGTTCATCTTATAACTGTCACTCTGAACTGAGTGTTCCTTATATTACAGATAAGATCCTACCTTTTTGAGTAGAAGCAAGATGGCCGACGGCTGAGGAGCTCCGTCCGGGAGCTCCCGAACCAGGGATCGCCTTTTTGGTGAAATATCCCGAAGAGAGCCCCCTCTGGGCTCCACCACCGCTGGGGATCGATAGGCTGCGACTCCGCGATTCTCCGGTTCTGCCAAGCTACCATCTCTGTCGATTTGTTGACGGCGAACGGCCCCATTACAGAGCCGATGGATGTTTGTTCTAGTCTCTCCGTTGAGCGGACACCGAGAGCGGCACCGGAGCCATAGCGAACCCTCCCTCGTGGCGTGCATCACAACCATGGTTACTACAACTGGGCTGCCAAATTATAACGGAGGCATAAACAGAGCAAAACGAGAGATCACCTGGTTTTTATTCGACGGCGTAGCTGGGAATCAGCCGATTGAACTCCGACCTCCGAAAGTCACCAGCGCCATTACGAGTTCTCCCTCGTGGTGCGTGGCGGACATCTCAACCATCGGTACTGGAGCCGCCTCTCCGGTCACTCAGGGGAGAGCACTCACGCCATCGGAGACCACCGGAGACTCTACGGTCCTCGGAAACAGTAAGCCAGCAAAGATTCTACAAATTCTACTAACTTAAGCTCTTGTAATCTCGATCGGGTGCTTGACTGATAACCCAAGTGCCTGACCCTAAGATGGAGGTGCAAAGCAGCCTCACGAGTTGCAAATTGAAACTAAAGTACGGGTACCAAGAACATGTTTTACGCGACTAACGTGCTATTATAGCTGATGCACCCAACTTGCTAAGATCTACCTGAGCGCTTAAAACAACAACTGTTTACAAACAAAATGGAAGGCAGTGCCTGACCCTAAAATGGCCGCCGCTTGCTAAATAAACAGTGGCTTTTCTCGATGCTTCCCGAGCAGCAGATTTTATAGATCAGAAGGATTGAGTTCACACCAATTACAACCAACCAATCCCTACTTCTGCCAGTAGCAACCTAATATGCAACCTGCCAGCAGCCGCATCGTTTTCTCCAATGACCCAACTCTCATCTCCCCTTCAACAGTGAGGGTCTTTCTCTTCCAGCCCGACTGTCCCTAAAACGGCCTCCATAAGTGTGCCCTTGTCCAAAGCACTCCTACTCCCCTTGTTGGGGATGGATCCAGCATTTATGCCCTGGAGTCTCTGAGACCCCGCTGAGAGAGTCCACAGCGACAAGGGAGTCACACATAGCGGAGGACTGGGAAAGATCCCCTTACCGCTGGGAGCCGTCTCCTACCCAGCCGGACGTTGGACACTGTGTTTCCGCTGGATTTCCTACCCCCTCCCCCACCTCTTCCCTCCTTTATTCTTCAGAGTGTGCTTGTGGCCAGAGCACTCCTCTTCCCTTGTTGGGGAGGGATCCAGCATTTATGCCCTGGAGTCTCGGAGTCCCCGCTGAGAGAGTCCACAGAGACAAGGGAATCACACATATTGGAGGACATGGAATGATCCCTTTATCGCTGGGAGCCGTCACCTACACAGCCAGACGTCAGACACTGTTACTTCCTCGTCTCCACGCTGTGTCTCCTACCCCCGCCCCCACCTCTTCCCTCCTTCATTCTTTGTCTACCTCCCCTCTTCCTTTCCTCCCTCCCCTGAATTTCTCTCCCCAGCCTGCTTTGTTTATCCTTATGCCTATGCTATGCTTTTTGTAACTTTTGTAACTCATGTAACTATGCTCCAGCAACTGATGTAACTGTGTAACTATGTTCTGAAACAATGTTCTTCCTCATGTAAAGCGCTCTGATACCTCCGGGTCTAGCCAGCGCTATATAAAACCTTTCAAATAAATAAATAAAATAAGATTCGTATTGCACCGATCATTCTGTGGCATTCACTCTGGAGAAAAGAATCCCTAAGTCTAACCAGAGACATCCTGAAGGTTTGTTTCAATTTAGATGGTGTAGGCAAAATAAAATGGCTAAAATATATTGAGACTAACCTACAGGCAATCGGCTTATCTAACTTTTATGAGGATACGAAGTTATGTATGATAATATCTAAAAAAGAACTGAAGGTCCATTTATTAGATTATTTTGGTAAAAAGAGATATGAACTTAACTACAATTTGAGCACAGTGAGACAATACCATATAGCCCCTAGGATAAATAATACACCAACCTCCTATCTGACATGTGTTAGGAACCTCCAACACAGATATGTACTGTTGAGATTTTGATTAAAATATATTCCCCTTATGTTAGGCTATCCATCTAAAATGTATTCCGTTGATGCCCTCCCTTTTTGTCAATGCGATATGCGATCTCCTCAGAATGACTTGCATTTTGTTTTCTTCTGCAAGTTGTATACTAACGAAAGAAATAGATATATTTTTTACGCTTATGCGTAAATTACATTTTAGACCATGTCGCCCAGCCCTCTATTACCTCCAGTTAATACCGTATCCTTTGGTATGTTTTTGTTTGGCTTCGTTTTACTTATCTGCTATAAAGAAAAGGAGACTAATTCCCTAGTCTGACCCCCATAATGCAAAAAAAAAAAAAAGGGCCAATCCGATTAAATCCTGTTTATATATGTATGAATTATTGATTTTTAGACTAAGGTTGTTTTATATTTTTTACTGGTTTTTATAAATTTTTATACACTGACATGTTTCTTCTTAACCTGTAATGTTTTCTAATGTTGCTGAATGTATGTCTGTAGAATACTTTTTATGCCGTTATTGTATCGGTGAAATAAAGTTATTTTGACTGACTGACTTACTGACTGAGTATTAACGCCAAGGATGCTTGAATCAAGAATTTTACATTGTTTTAAATTGAAATAGAGAGGTATGCCTTGATAGGTGGTGAGGTAACAGTGGAAAGTCTTTGACCACAGTGTATCTGAGTGCAGTCGATATTGAATGTTTTTAAAGGTATGTATCCAGCTGGAGATGTTCTCTGAGAAACTCAGTAGATTGTTTTTTATCAGCCTGTTTCTTGCGCCCTGGTAATGGCCTATGAACAGTATTTCAGGGTGATCATGTAGGATTTTGTTTAAAAGTTTGTCGAATTTTTAGGTGAGTTTGGGGAATAAATGATTTTATAAGAGGTGGGTCTGGATTTGAGATTCATGAAAGAGGACAGACCGCATTTTGCACACGAAGATGGTAACAACTAAATCCATATCTGCCGTCTTCACTGAGCTTCATGTCAGTACTTTCACTGCCAGGCCTCTTCCCACTGATGGGATAGCAATTGCATAGATTTTTTTATGGCTTTTGCCATACAGTAACCATCTATGTGGAGGCCCTATGTAAAACCGGTGGGCATTGTGACCGAATAAATATTTCAACTTTCAATTCTATGCTTTGACATGGTCTTCTGATGTGCTTACTTTTGGTGTATCTACTACAAGTTTATGTCCTCTGTTACATAGTGGCATCGCCTGGGAAAACATCCGGCACCGTTTTTGCGCTATGCCCAGGAATAAGTTGTAGATTGTGAGCAGGGACGCCAAGGATGCTTACCTGAAAAAACGCGCTTGTGGTCTGACTCTACTGCAACTGCTCTCTCAAAAACAAAATGAGTAGAAAAGATAAAAATGAAATGACAAACTAGGAATAAGGAAGAGAGAAACAAAGGACAGACTTAAGGAGATAGAAAAAATGGAAATTAGAGAGACTCTCCATATTGCTCGCAGCAGGAAGGAGAACACCATCCCGGAAGAGGGTGCAATGCAGAAGGACTTCTCCGAACTAGAGAATGCTGGGTCCTTGACATATGGAGACAATAAAGGAGTCTGGACTTCAGGTGCGGCATCAGGCAGAGAAGTAAGAATGTCTTATTGGAGACCAGCAACAATGCTCTTGAGAACGTGAACCCGGACTTGCCTCCACCAAAGGCTCCCACCAGGGTTCCAGGGAGGACTGTGGCTAACCAGGTGGGTGTTGGAGAAGGAATTCACAAGCATGTTGGTAGCTTGATCAAAGAGGAAAAAATGGAAAACCAATTAAATAGAATACAGCAGCTCAATTGAGATTTAAATTACACCTAGTTCAAGGAACGCCTTCATTCAAAGGCACATCATAATTCTGAGTAAGCACCTAATTCCACCCACACTGCGCTTGGGAAAAGGAATTAAGTCTTTAACAGTGAAAAACAATTGTCCATGAGAGAGAAAATGAGCCATGACTGCCTATAATTGGAAAGTCAGTTGTTGGAAAGGAACAGCGGGAGGAAGTAGAATTCTGCTCTCTTCTAGACTACTACTAACCTGTTCTTATCGTTTCTTTTCTGATGGATACATTTACCTGTGGATTCCTCACCTTTTGAATATCCCAGTGTGCCATCATTCTTTCTTATTGAATGTCAGGAGTCTATCCCTGCACTTTTCTGAGAACATTTCCCACAGTGTAGCACTCCACAGCTTCCTGTGGACCCGCCTGCTAAGACAGGCTTTCTCAAAGAACAACTTGGTGATATCATCACCCTCAAAGAAGTTTGGGATAATCCCTTTGGGGATTTTAGGGTCAAAATAATGCTCCCTATTTTTTATTTTGCTGCCACCAGAGATGGGTTCTAAGCCCATCTAATCTCTTTCTTTTTCTATGGCCAGGAGTTTAGCCTCTAAGGCGGTCCTCTTGGCCAGTTTCTGAAGATCTGCATCTTCAGTGTATCCCTCTTGAACACTTCTGGGGACATTTCTAGTGGTGTTGATATCTGAGGGGGTAGTGATGGATTCTACATCTTCCTCTCCCTCTTGGGATCCATCATCCCCTTCCCCTTTGGGGGAAGTTTTACTTGCCAGAGTCTTGTCATTCTCTGCCAGCAACTGCAGCAGATGGGATCTTGTGGGTTTAGGACCCATGGCAAGTTTCCATGCCTTGCACAGCACTTTGAGTTGTGAAACTCTCAGATGTGCATAGGGAGCCAGGTTGAGCTCCTGGGAGGACCCTGGGTTCTCAGACATGGTGTTTAAAGTAGTTGGGAACTTATTAGGAACTTACAAAAAATGCTAAGGACTGCTAAAGACCTAACAACTTTACAGACTTTTAATTTCTAAACAGTGGGGGACTTAACCAAGGCCGTAACACACTAATTTAAAGTAATTTTAGAAAAAATAGAAAATTGGAAAAATATTTTAGCTAAACACAATTTTGGATTTCCTCTTGTTAAATCACTTATTAATCAAGAGGTACAACAAATGTCAAACTTTGTACCCCACCACCACCAATGTAGGAAGCTGGCTCTTTATGTGATGTACCAATAATTGATTATATTGTGTAGAGTCCACCGATTCCCTCAGAAGTGTACAGGGCTCAATGTAAACCCAAAGTGCTCTATTTGTGGTAGTGTGGTTTAGCAGTCTTAGGCCTTACACAGAGGAGTGTAAGACATTTGTTATACATATAGGTACTAATAAAGGACACATGACTCAAAAAGGAGGTCCACAATAATTTGATAAAAAATAAGCTTATTTCTAGATTTATTGGAAGACCAAGATGTACATTTAAAGGTAAGTACGTTTTTCAGTAAAAATACTTTTCTCTTTAAAAAGTGGACACTTAGTGCAATTTTTCAGTCCAGCAAAGTTAACCTATGGGAGGTAAACAGTTTTGAAGGTAAGTACCCAATTTACAAATCCGCTCTTCGGGGACTGTGGTCAACACCAGGCAAGGTTCAAGTTAGCACAAAGACAGCACCACCAGCGCCACAGGGGAGGCCGGGTGAAGAGGTGAAATTCAGAGTTGGGCGCCCAATGATAACTAAAGGAGACTGGGGGTGATCAAAGATGCGCTGCTCACGTGTAAGTAAAGCGGTGTCAGGGGCCAATCTCAGGGGATTAAGATAAGCACAGGGGAGGCCACAAGGCAGCACCAAACTTACACCCTCAGCGGCGGCCGGGTGCAGAGTGCCAATACAGCATTGGGTGCCCAATGCAAATTAATGGGGGAGATCGGTTTTAAAGAATGGCAGCAGGCTCTGACCAGGAGCCTGGACAGATAAAACCCACAGCTGCCCAGGTAAGTTCAGATGCTAGGGGACGTAGGGACACTACTGGTAAAGCTCCCCAAGGCCCAGGGGCTTTGTTTGCTTGGGTGTCCTTTTGTGTCGGAAACGGCTTACTGGGCAGGTCGTGGTTTTGGGGGGCGGGGGGGGGGTGTCATCGTACATAGGATGCAGGTGCTGACGAGGAGTCTGGGAGGGGTCAACCCATGATGCTCTCTTGCTCAGAATCACTGAGGAACCTTCGCAGGACCAGTTGGCCATTTGGAATTGGGCCTTGGCCGGCGGTTGCAGAGGTGGGTCTGGTAGGCGGTTTCACCGTTCCTCAGGGCAGAGTTCTGGTTCTTTAAAGTTGGTTTCTTCTGGACAGGTCCACTGTCAACAGAAGATCGTGATCTTTATTGAAGACAGGCAGTCCTACCAGGGTTTTGGAGGATGCTGGGCCTGCAGGACGAGCCAACTTTTGTAGAAAGGGCGAAAGGCAGCAGACAGCCCGGTAGGGCTGGCACAAGTTAGTCACTGGTCCTCTTCTTTCTTTCTGGTGCGGCTCTTCGGCGTCTGGGCTTCGTAGGTCATCAGGAATCTCATTTCAAGGTCTGGGGGTGTCACCTAAATACTAGATTTAGGGGTGGTACAGGGAAGTGAAAAGTAAGGACCAATTGGTTCCTTACCTGGGGTGTCTACACCCTCCATTATGCCACCCTCCTGTGGGAGGAGGGAATAGTCCTAGCCCTGTTTGGATAAGTCCCACCATCTTCAAGATGGTGGGCATTGAAAATCGTGCCCACCATCTTCAAGATGGTGGGCACTGAAAATCGTGCTTCACTTCCCCGCCATCACCTGAGGGGTGGATTTGACAAAAGAGGGCACACCTTCTATTCTCACTTAGTTTTCCTGCCGGTTCGCCCGCCAAAAGTGGGGGTTTGAACCGCGTGCTGCCGTCTGCTGCTAGAAGCAGAGGCTAGGGTCGCATTGCAAAGGTTGGCAAGGCCTTTGAAACTTCCTTCTCGAGCACTGTGCCTGCCTGGGGGAGGAGGTGTGACACCTCCGTCCAGGATGGACTTTGTTTCTGGCCTCAGAGAGCAAGGCAGCCTAAAGCCAGTCAGAGACCATACCAGGGTTGGTAGGTTTTCAGGGGGCACTTCTGAGGTGCCCTCTGGGTACATGTTTTAATAAATCCAACAGTAGCATCAGTGTGTGTTTAATAAGAGGAGTTGTTTGGTACCAAACACTCCTGGGTTCAGTGAAGCCATCATGGTGCTGGGGAACTAGAGTTGTAGAGTTTCCAGCCCATGTACTCTCTATGGCTTCCCTGGCACTTACAATATTAAGAATAGACTTAAATATTGTTGGGGCATATCTGCTCACACCTGAGATATGGTGCACCCTGTCTTAGAGCTTGTAAGGCGTGCTAGATAGATGACTTACCCATACCTTAGGTAGTGCTGCTTTGACATAGCACACAGGCAGTGCGCCATGTCGACTTTGTCATTTTTCTTCACCAAGGCATGCAGGCTGCTGTGGCAGTTTGCATAGCCTTAAGTCCCAATGCCCTAACAACCAGCGATTTACTGGGGTGTCTGAAGTTGTCAATCGTGGTACAGGAAGGAGCTCTGGCACAGGGAACCTGGTTGGCAGGGACCCTGCGCACTTTGAATCAAAACCACCACATTTTCCTAACAAAAAGTGGGGGGCTAACCATGTCAAAAGAGGCACTTTCTCACAGCCTCGAAGTCAGGAAAGGTCAGGCCACCATTGTAGGGATTGCGCTGCAGCTTTTTCAGGGTGATTCTGAAGTGTTTCCTATCCCATAGTAAGCTGCGCAGGTTGTCCTCTAGTCTAGCAAATGCCTCAGGGGGACCCTGTAAAATGTGGTTTGTAGCACATGCAACAGTTTTGGTAGCAATATAATTATGAATATGGCTGCACGTCCCATTGATGTAAGGGGAAGACTTCTCCATCTCTCCTAGTCCTCCCTGTAGGCCCTGGCCACCCTTCCCAGATTCATCTCTAAACAAAGTTCTTGTTTTAACATCATAAAGATTTGCAGGTATTTGAAGCCATCCATCGTACACATTAATCGACGGGGGGGCTAGGGTTCTGTCCATCTCACTGCTTGGAGATAGAGCATCGACTTGCCCCAGTTGATTTTGTAACCGGAGTATCTGCCATAATCCTCAAAGAGCTGGAATAGCAGTGGGAGGGTCTGGGATGGCTTCATGATGTAGAGGATATCATCAGTGTAAAGCGAAGTTTTCTCCTCAACCTCCTCTATGTCTGTAAGGGCAAAGCCGCAAATCTCTGGATGGGCTCACATCATGCATGCCAATGATTCTATGGAGAGGGCGAACAGGAGAGGGACATCCATGACTATTGCCCCTTGCAATGGGAAGGTCTGAGGACAGCGTCTTATTGACCCCGACAGTCGCTACTGTGTCATGATACAGGAGACCTGCACATTTCTGAAATTTGCCATTGCACTGCATGAAAACTCTTTCTCTGTGTCTAGTGCAAGAAATACCAGAGTCTCTGACCGGGCACTGGCCTCATTTATCCAGTTGTGTGCTCTTCATAGATTGTACCGAGTTGATCTACCTGGCATGAAGCCAGACTGGTCCCTGTGGATCAAAGGGGTAATCAGTTGCAGGAGCCTGGAGGCCAATACAGTGGCCAGTATCTTCACTTTGATATTTAAAAGGGAGATGGGACGGTACGAGTCACATTTGTCTCTAGGCTTGCCCTCTTTATGGATCACCATTATGATCGCCCATCAGATATTCGGCGGAAGAATACCCTGCCTACCCACCTCATGGGACATGTTCAGGAGATGGGTCTTCAGCAGGTGCCCATAACACACACAAAATTCTGCAGGTAACCCATTTGGACTCAGTCTTATTGATTTGAACTTAGCCATAGCGGCCTGCAATTCCTCTAAAGTGATTTCACCGTCCAGCACCTCATGCACCTCTCCGTCCAATACAGGGACGGCAATAGATGCTCAGAACTGCGCGATATGCATGGTGTCATGTAGTGGCCATGCTCTATATAGATCTTCATAGTAAGGAGTGAAGGCCTCCGCAATGGCACGTTCCGTGCTGTGGCAGACCCCACCTGGTCCCGCGATCTGGTGCGCCCAGCTGACTTTCGCTTCCTTCTTACCCAACCACGCTTGGAGCTTCCCGGCTTTATCCCAGGCCTTGTATAGTCTATGGAGCGCGGCAAGCATCTGCTTCTTGGCTCCTTTGTGCACCAGAGCGTGGTATTCCGGTCTCAGGAGTTCTATTTGGAGGAGCTCAGGGGGTTGTGGGTTCGGACCCAAGGCTTCTTCAACGACCAGTAGCTTACTCTCTAGCTGCTCTAGAAACCCATACACCCTTCGGTTCTTCTGGGCAATTCAGTTTGTGTGGAGCCTCGAAGAACAGCCTTATAGGCCTCCCAGAGCGTCACCTTCAAGGAGACTAAGCCTTTGTTCTCCTGAAAATATAGTTCCGTATCCACACTGAGTCCAACTGCCACCTCACAGTCCCGCAAGTCCCATGCATCAAGTATCCATTTGGTCCCCCTCTAGGGGACCTTCCTCCCCCCTTCCACCAGCAGCGAAGAATGGTCTGAAAGCCCTTAGGCGAGATATTCTGCTTGTTGTATGTTGAACACTTCCCCAGCCAGGGCAAATACATAGTCAAATCGGGAGAATACTCTATGGGCCCGAGAAGTAACAATAACTCCTCTCACTGGGAAGTGCGCGCCACCAGAGGTCGGAGAGGCCGAGAGCGGATACAAACCGCGAATGTGAGGTGACTGGTGCAATTGTACCACTGGACATAGTCCGGTCCAGCTCTATTGCCATGACATCATTGAAATTCCCTAGTATGTGTAGCGAGAAGTTGGCCTCCAACAAAATTTCAGAGAGTTTTGCCAGTGTGGGGAGGGGAGGGGGCTGAAGCCGGAGGGCACAAATACACTGATGAGGGCAACCCTATTCTGCACCAGAGCCCCCTTACTCCCACGTATCTTCCGGACGGATCTGACCATTGCTTTACCAACTGGAAGGGAGGACTCTTTTTCACCAATATGACCACCCCTTGTGATCCCGATGTGTATACCGCATGTGCAAGGGTGGTATAGACCCCCCTTCCCAGGAACCTACAGTGTGCCCCCCTGGAGATATGTTTCTTTTAAAAGAACCACCACGCGCGATTAAAAGTGTGGTGATGCATGGTAACTTGCGTTACAACCGACAGAAATCCACAAATTCTGTGTGTGTTTGTCTCCTTTTTTTCTACAGGCATATTTTGGAGTACTATACCGACGGGGATAGTGACAATACACACCCCAGATAGTGGTTGGTCTTTATTTACTCACATTTAAATATAAAGACGGAGCCCCATAGATACATGGTCCTGACGAATGCTACGTACCCTTCGGGGACATCTAGCAGAAACATGTTGACCACAACCATCACGGTGAAGGGATAATCAGTTCCCAAGTCACCGCTCACTTCTTTTAATACCATACAGTTGCCTAATTAATTAAAAACTAGTCTTTATGACAATTGTAATGGTTTTTAATCACTTTCACCACTCACGGGCCCCCACTTAGTTTAGAAGTGCATCCCTGTCATCAGGTGTATGCCCGCCTTCCATCAAACCGAGTTTTTAGAGGGCGAGGACGGCCTATGATGAAGCATGACACCAGGTGGTGTGAGAAGCCAGTCCAACACTTTTTGTGAGATGCCCCCACTTCACACGCATCTCTAAAAGACCTGTAGAAATCCCAACTAGGGGCAGCCCCATTTGTGTTTACATTTCGTGTTGGAGGCTGGCTAGCCCCTAGGCCTCTAGTTCCCATCCCTGGCTAAATACCAGGGCTAGTGTGTTCGATGATCTTTTAAAAGAACGACATTGGGATGCAACCATTTGATGTACTGGGTTACCAGGCCTCTTTTTACTTGTCCCCCAGACCATTTATGTTCCAGGATAATATCGATAGGTTCCTGGTGTCTAAAGATTGGTTAGATGCCATAACTCTGTTAGTGGATGTGTAGTGCGTGTGCGTCGTCTTTGAGACTGTGCCTCAGCTGAAAGGTCTGTGGCTTCCCTTATTGAACCAATGAAGTTCTTAGTAACCCGTAAATTCAACTGCGCCCCCACCCCCCACATGAACCCCCATGAGTGAAGACCTCCATTGCAAAATCAAAACTACTCGTCGGGGAAGCAGAAAAGTCTGTAGCCAACCCTTACCACCCAATTAACTTAGTCCCTTAAACTCAACAATCCAACCCCCGGGCCGACCACCCCTAGGAGTGGTGTCCCAAGGCAGGGTGCAACAAGGGGAACGGGGAAAGGAAAGAAGTGAAACGATCTGCTCGGGAACCCCGAGTCTTTGTCAAGGAGGGGGATGGCCTCTCGGAGCAGCTTGTGCCCCTGCCTTCTATTTTCCATGTATGTTCGCCAATTCAGTGGTTATACTGCTGCATTCATCCCTGTAGCTATTATCAGTGAAGAGTATGATTCAAGGGGACGCTCCAGGTTTTCAATTGCCACTGCCAGAGGATGTGGGATTCTGATCTGGACTCTCCTCTGTGATTCCCATACTCATATCTCCATCCAGGCTTCCCTGCCTAGAGAGTTTGGATGTTGCCTTACTGTTCCCATTGGAGTCGGAGGATACCTCCGGGCAGCCCCTGAGTCTCGTCTCACGCCATGGAGTCTCTGATCCCCGCTATTTGGCTTTCCTGCCTTTCCTCCATGGTCTCTGTCTATCCTTTGGTCAGGCTCCTTCCTCACTGTAGGAAAAACATTTTGGTACCTGTTCCCCCGATTTGTCAGCCTGGGGCGTTCTTAAATCCATTCCCAGGCTTCCTTGGGCAATTGTAAGAGAAGGGACTTTACCTGATATATTACTTTGAGCTTGGCGTGAAACAGGAGCATATATTGTAGTTGGAGACTGCGTAATTTTACCTTTACTGAGTCAAAGGTGCGCCTTTGGCGCTGAACTTCACAGAAATAATCAGGGAAGACTAACATTTTTTAGTTTACATGGTACTCTTTCCCCGGTCTGCGGACTTCAGTAAGGATCATGTCCCTGTCAAGATAGTTCAGGAATCATGCTATTACTGGTCGTGGGGCCCGGAAGGGGGGACCTCGGCAGTGACCCCCCCTGCCCCCAAGGCATGATGTGCCCACTCAATGATAAAACAGGTGGCAAACTTGTCTTGGGGAACTGTTCGTCGGAGCCTGGTGTCAAGGAACCTCATCATATTGGAGTCCTCCACTTCTTTAGGGAACCCCACAAATCTCAGATTGTTTCTTCGCACGCGATTTTCTGCATTGTCTTTCTGCCACAGCATATCCTTAGCTGTCTTTATGAAGTTCTCGGACCATGTGTCCTCCAGTTCTGAGATCTACTGCCAGTTGCTGTAACCCTCTTGGCCATGTTGCGGAGGTCTTTGCGTGGGAGGAACTCCTCTGACTGAACCTCATCCACCCTCCCTTCCAGTGCCTTGTGGGAGGCTTGGATTGCCATTAGGAGGGCGATGTTATCCGGCATGGGCTGTTTGGGTTCCTTTGGGTTAATGGCTTTGGCGTAGTGATCCATTTTTCCTTCACGCGGGGGCCTGGGTTCCTTGTTTTTGGTAATTATTTGCTCGCTTGGCCTCGCAAAGGACTGTCACACCATGCAGGGCAGCCAACGCAAGCCGATGGGAGAATTATGACAATAAGCACAAAGGTCACAGCACCCACTCGCCTGAGGTGTCTACAGGTTCGATGTCATGCTGTCCATGCAATCAATGGGGAGAAGAGGACAGACTCGGGAGTGTCATACAAATCATCTGAAAATGGCGAGCTGAGGCACATCTCCAAGGACACCAGCAACCGGGTCCCCACTTCGTTTGTTGCGGGACGTTTTTGTGGGATCTGATATTGTCTCAAGTACCGTGGGGGGGCCTCGAGTAATGACTAGCCAGGCTGGCCATCTAGGGGTGTCCCCCGCTCTCCCTCTCCTCATTCTAGTTCGGCGCCTCCTTGCTGGCAAGATTGTGCGTGTCTCCCCAACATTTAGCTACTCCCCTGGGCTCCTCTTCCTCCGGTGCCCGGCGTAGCCCTCGCCTCTCTGCACCCCCAGGAGGTATTTTGTAAAGTGCGAGGGAAGAGGGGAAGAGAAAGGAGGCAGACAGCCTAGCACCACTGCTGCAGGACTCTCCTCTACCTGCCCCCTCCCCTCCGGCGACATCGCCGACAAGAAAACTAAGCAAATCCCAAGGCCCCACCTCACTCCTGGTCCGGCGCTCCTCACACTTGCTCCACAGAGGCTGTCAACCTCCGTGGCCTCGGGCTTGCAGTTGCTGCATGGGGGGCCTCTCCACTCCTGTGCAATACAGCCTGCAAATGTGGGACACGCAACCTCTCCCCTGGTGATAAGGCAGTGGTATCTCAGGCTCACCACTCTAGATTCAGGTC
The DNA here is from genome assembly GCA_963921515.1 of Calotriton arnoldi. NCBI lineage: Eukaryota > Metazoa > Chordata > Amphibia > Caudata > Salamandridae > Calotriton > Calotriton arnoldi. The sequence continues at coordinate 849,455 of CAWUFW010005613.1, forward strand.
CAGGCCTGGACAGCGACACAGCTCCATGCTGCCCCAGACCCGTCTTTCATTTGACTCAACTGCTCAGCAAGGGGGGAGTGAGGGCAGGGGGACTCCAGTAGACTCGGGCCACCCTCAGCCCGGGCAGTAGATATCTCACCCGGTATACGACCGCCTTTGTGGGTCCACTAAAGTCTGGCGGCATTCGCGGTCCAGGCACCTCCCCCTCCTCACCGTCTCTCAAGCAGGCGCAGTGCAGGCCACAGGCAGCCGTGGCACACTTGTCTCCGTTCCTGCAACTCCACAGCCTTCTGGTGACTTCAGAGTTGGTCCCCTGAAGCACAGGGCAGATGTAGGAAAACTCAGGCAACTAGCACTGCATTGACACAGATTCTGTAGGATTTTTTACGGGGTTGGGAGCAGAGCTCTATCAGCAAGCGACGGCCAATACCACTGCTATCTTGGTCACACACACCCTTCCTTTTTAATGCATACAAGTCACCCCAAGGTAGGTGTAGGAAGGTGGACTCTGACTATATGGTTGCCCCCACTTTTTTTTATGGTGTTTTGCTGGTTTATAACTTAGTTGGACTGGGATCCTGCTATTCAGGGCCCCAGTCTATCTGCTTTCTCTGCAAAAAGGTTTCCATGTGCCTTAGGCACATCTATGATTGGAATCTGGAGTGCCCTTATAAGTCCCTAGAGTATGGTATACTATGTACCAAGGGCATAGGTACCTCAGAGGCCTACCAGGGTCTGCAGCATGTATTGTGCCACCCCTGGAAGGCCATCCAAACTGACACCACAGGTCTGCTACTGCAGCCTGGGTAAGGTGGTGCATGCACCCCTTACTGTGATATAGGTTACCTATATCACTACATACATACACACATATAAACCTATAAGTCACTCCTATGGCAGGCCTTATCAATCCTAAAGGCAGAGTGCATGGTTCCTATGTGAGAGGGTGCCCCTGCATGAGCAGGGCCCCTCTGCAGCGTTCGGAGACCCTTCTCTGATGCTGTTTGTAGTGCAGCCTGACCATATACTCTTAAGCGCATTATAACCTCGCGTTAAATGCTAACTTTGGAATGGCTGCACCTAAACATGTCGTGTTTGGTGTCAAACATCTTGGAATACTACCCCCCCTGCCAATTCTGGCGGCGGGGGTAGCATTCCACCCTTCTAGAGGGAAAGACATGTTAACTCTGGCTAGCCCGGTAACTTCTTTCCAAAGCCCTGGCATCACAAAATGGATGCTGCTGCCACAGACACGAGTCTGGCCTCCTGCTGCTGGACGAAACTCCGGCAGGGGAGGCCTGGACAATAGGTTTCCTGTCCCAGGGAGGTGTGACCACCTCCCCAGACAGGATAATGTGTATTGGGGCTGGGCGGGAGCACTTTCTGGTGCTTTGAAGTCCTGCACTGGGGGCACACTTGGTGTCCCTGTGCATACCCCAGTTCAAACCGGATCAGGGGCTTGCAACCCCTGCTTTGGTGCGAACTGGACAAAGGGAAAGGGGTGTAGCCACCCCTCTGCCCTGACCCACCCATAGGTGGGGCCACAGAGTAGTCCAACCCCTATCCTTAGTATAAGTATAGGAACCCAGTCCTTAGGATTTTAGATTATCCCTGGACCAAACTCTGAAACTGAATCCTGGACCTTCGACGCTCTACTCACGATTAGAGGACAGAAGAATCTCCCTTGGGGTCAAGGAGTGATTCCCCTGCTTGGCAGGCACCAAAGAAGCATCTGTCCGGTTCGCATTTCTGAAGCTCCCGTCGGACGCCGAAGTCATCGCATCACCAGAGGTGGATTCTCAGACTTCTCCGAGGCTACCCTGAGTCCCCAGCAAAGCTGAGGCCCGTGGCTATCGTGGGTGACTTGAGACCGTGACCCCTGGACACCGAGCACATTTGCAAGTGCATCCTCTTTTGGGTCTCCCAAGAAGTCGTGCTTTGGGCTCCGAGTAGCCCTAGCCTCCAGCACCAACTGCACCGAAGATCACTGGCCCCCACTCCACGAGTGTCCTGTGAGCCAGATCCACGTGCGGCGTCACGAGGCTCCTTCGCGGTCGCTAGCCCGTTGGCTAGTAGCCCTTAACGAAGGCCAATCTTTTTCTAACTTGGCATCCTGGTTGCTCCAGGCCAGCCCTCACTTACCCTCGCTGGGTGAGTTCCCCAGACCTTGCTGGTCTGCACCATCGACGATCTTCCTCTGCATCGAGACTTGCCGTTGCCAAGGCTTGTTGGGTCCAATCCGGTCGCCGACACCTCAGCACTCGACAGACATCGTGTACCAGCCCGAATCCTGCTCCTGCTCGCCGACAACGCCTCCTGGACCTCGTGGCTGAAGAGACAAGACGACCGTCAACGCACCTGAAGCACTCGACATCGGTGGGCATCTGTCCATCGCCTTCCTGGTCACTGGCTAGTGACCCAGACTCTGTCCCCTCTGCTTTCAGGTTCTTCAGAACTCCGATCCACTCTTGGATCCACCCGGACACTTTCCACTTGGTCGCCAGCAGCACTTTGCAGCAGATCGCCATTCAAATCGACGACGAAACCCGACCCCGAAAGGCACCTATGCACCCGGCTTCCCTGGGTGAGGTAACACGAGTACTCCGGTGCTCCCGTGGGTAGAGACTCTTCAAAGTCCTAGATCTCAAAGGGTTTGCTCCAAGTCCTCCTTTAAGTGTCCCTTTTCTCTAATTTCCCGATCACGACTTTCTCCATAGAAGTCAACAGCGTATCGCGGTTGTGTATTTACACTGCACGCGTCCCCCGTGGGTCCCCTGTGTCACTACCTTGGGTGGTTCCTTGTGGTCCAAGCACTTCTAGAGGCTCTAGGCCTAGTGTCTAGTTCAGTCGTGGTTCTTATACCACTTTATTGGTATATGGTTTGGTACGCCCCTAGGGCCCAAACGTGTATTTGTGCTATTACTGTGTTTAAATAACTTCTAACTTATGTACTTCGAACTCTAGCCTCATAAAGAGACTAGAGGGGTGTGTTTAGCAATAAATACATATATTTTGAATATATACCTGGTGTGGTGCTCTTTCATTTGATCACTCAAGAGATTATAGACTGGTAAAACAAGCTGCTTTACATTCCTTCAAGACTTAGCCTGAAGGCTGCTCTCCATAGCTACCACTAGGATAGCTTTCAATAAGGTTGTCTTTAACCTATCTCCAATAAGGGGTTGTTTGGACTGGTGCAAGGTGCCCACTATAATTAGTGGACAGCATATACCAGGCCAACTTCTCACATTGGTGTGCAGCGTGTGGGATTCCAGCTTGCTATTGTTTTACCAGATAATCTCAATTGAATTGATCAACTGAAAACCACTAAAGGTACCTAAGGTACATATAATTTAAGCTTAGAATACAGTAAGTTCTACTGAACTTAGAGTTGTGTGTTAAGGGCTAGCACAACCCTTTCTACAACTCAAGAGAGTTTAGTAGGCCACACTAGAGTAGGTAGTGCATACACCACACCACACTAGTAATGTCTTTAAGGGTAGGATCCAAAGAATCCTTGCAGGAAGCCATAGAGCTTCCACCCTCCAAGTATGATACACTCCCATTCTTGGAATTGAGAGCTTTATGCAACTTGAGAAAAATAAGGACAGGCCAAAGCCCCACCACCCAACACCTCAAGGAGTTGTTGGTGGCTTATGACCTTAGTAAGCCCTTGGGGACTGAAGGGGTAGGAGCTGAGGGTGGGGCAGAAGATGAGGATGGGACCAGGGGTACCAGTACCCCCAGCCCCCCTCTGAAACTGACCAGGAGGGCGACAATGGCCCTGACCTGGATAATCCAACCCCTCCTGAGGAAGATGAAGAGGAGGATCAGAATGATGCCCCCTTTGTCCCCCCAGGAAGGATTGTGAGTGTGCCCAGAAGGTCTAGATCTTCTTCTCAGGAGTCTAACCACTCTGGCACCTCAATAGGGAGCTCTGTCTCATCTCATAGGAGGGAATCCTCTCATGAGAGAAGAAAGAGGCTGGTTCTATATGAGGAAGCTCAGCTTGAACTCAAAAAGAAGCAACTAGCCATAGACAGGGAGTCCCTAGATCTCTTTAGAGAGAGAAGAAAGTTGGGACTAGAGTCCCATGGTGGCAGCAATATCCCTAGAGATAAGGAAAGGTCTTATGACCATAGAAACCTAAACAAGATTGTCCCTCCCTACCAGAGTGGGGATGACATCCACAAATGGATAACTGCACTGGAGAGGGCCTGTAAAGTTCAGAAGGTCCCCCAGAGGCAGTGGGCAGCAATCTTGTGGCTCTCCTTTGCAGACAAAGGTAGAGACAAGCTCCTCACTGTAAGAGAAGAGGATGCTGACAATTACACAGTCTTGAAGAGTGCTCTGATAGATGGGTTTGGCCTAACCACTGAACAGTATAGGTTGAAGTTCAGAGACACCCAAAAAGCTCAGACTCAAGACTGGGTTGATTTTGTAGATTGTGCTACAAAGGCTCTGGAAGGTTGGATACATGGCAACAAAGTGCATGACTTTTTAGGATTGTACAATTTGATTATGAGGGAGCAGATCCTTAATAATTGTCAAAACCAGCTTTTGCACCAGTATCTGGTGGACTCTGGTCTGACCTCTCCCCAAGAATTGGGAAAGCAGGCAGACAAATGGGTCAGAACCAGAGTAAAGACTAGAAATCAGGGTGGTGACCAGAAGAAAGATTCTACTAAGTCCCAAGAGAAAGGTGGGGATAAATCTAAGGATAAGTCCACTACAGGGCCCCAAAATTCCTCTTCTGGGGGTGGGTCCCAAACTCCTTCCTCTCCTGAAAAGAAACCATATTGCCATGTCTGTAAAAAGCCTGGGCACTGGAAATCTGATCCCAGTTGCCCCAGGATTGGCAATAAAGAAAATGTTCCCCCAGCAACTACTACCCCCTCCTGGTACTACCAGTAGTAATCCTCCAGTTGGGAGTAGTGCACCCAAAAGTTAGGTGCTTTTGCAACAGGAACAGAGGTGGGCCCTGGTTCAGACAGGGACCCCTCAACAGACTCCTCTGACTCTGATGGTGGTGTAGGATTTGCCACCTTTACCATGGGTCCCACAACAATGGGCAGGTACAGACTGGAGCCAATGATTAATGGTCAGAAAGCTGTGGCATTTAGGGACACAGGGGCTAGTGTCACCATGGTGGCAGGGAAACTAGTCCCCCTCACCAGCTTTTACCTGAGTTTAAATACCAGGTGACCAACATTGATGGTGTCAGAACAGATCACCCCATGGCCATAGTCAATCTCAGCTGGGAGGGGGTCACAGGCCCAAAGAGAGTGGCAGTGTCCCCCACCTTACCTGTAGATTGCCTGATGGGCAATGATCTGGAGATTTCAGCCTGGGCTGAAGTTGAACACCAAACCCAATTTAGGATGTTGGGCGTCCCTGTAAAGGTTAGTGGGGCTGTGATGGCCACAGCCCCAGCCCAAGAATTTGGAGAGATGGAACCTGAAAGAATGGCTCACTCTCCCCCAAAAGAGAGCACATGGGTTGAAGAAAAGTCTTCTTCCCTCCAGACAGTAGGTAAGGGTCAGCCTCCTCAGGGAACTGACTCTACCCCTAGTGAAGGAACTGCCCCAGAGGTAGTCAGGCCTGGCCTGGCCACACCCCTGAGGGCAGAGGACCCTTCCAAGGTGGTACCCAGTCTGGAGCAGGTAACCTGCCCCTCTCTACCCTGCCTCAGTCAGCCCAGGGCTGCAGAGGTCAGAAAGGTCAGTGGACCCCCCAGGGCCCCCTGTCCAGAGGAACCCCCCATCAGCAGATTAGGGGCACCCAGTCTAGTAGCCCTAGCCAGGTGAAAACTCCTCTACACACTGAGGGATCCCCCATGCCTTTATGTAGGGACCTCCCCAGAAGGACTCTGGTAGGCAAGGGCAAACCTGGGACCTGAAGGTTCCAAACCTGCCCTGTCCCTCCAGTAGTCCATCCAAAGGGACCCAACCCCCAGCTGTAGGCAGCCAAAGGTTGACCCTTAGAGCAAAGTGCAACTCAGTCATGGAAAGACAGGCATACATGTTGACCAGTGATCTGAGGAAGCTGAGGCCAACATTCCTAGGGCCTCACTTCCCTACGCAGACACCTCACCAGCCTTGTACTTTACCTAAGCACACCACAGGTAGTGATTCCCCATGGTGGAGACCCTCTCATACCCTTAGGGTGAGGGATTGCTTAGTGGCCCATAAGACAGGGGGCAACCATGCTAGTGCAGGTGCTTCCTTATATGACCACTTAGTCAATGAAGGCTCAACTGGCCAAGGTTAGCCTTATCGCCTTTCGTTTGGGGGGGGGTTATGTAGGAAGGTGGAATCTGACTATATGGTTGCCCCCACTTTTTTTATGGTGTTTTGCTGGTTTATGACTTAGTTGGACTGGGATCCTGCTATTCAGGGCCCCGGTCTATCTGCTTTCTCTGCAAAAAGGTTTCCATGTGCCTTAGGCACATCTCTGATTGGAATCTGGAGTGCCCTTATAAGTCCCTAGTATATGGTATACTATGTACCAAGGGCATAGGTACCTCAGAGGCCTACCAGGGTCTGCAGCATGTATTGTGCCACCCCTGGAAGGCCATCCAAACTGACACCACAGGTCTGCTACTGCAGCCTGGGTAAGGTGGTGCATGCACCCCTTACTGTGATATAGGTTACCTATATCACTACATACATACACACATATAAACCTATAAGTCACTCCTATGGCAGGCCTTATCAATCCTAAAGGCAGAGTGCATGGTTCCTATGTGAGAGGGTGCCCCTGCATGAGCAGGGCCCCTCTGCAGCGTTCGGAGACCCTTCTCTGATGCTGTTTGTAGTGCAGCCTGACCATATACTCTTAAGCGCATTATAACCTCGCGTTAAATGCTAACTTTGGAATGGCTGCACCTAAACATGTCGTGTTTGGTGTCAAACATCTTGGAATACTACCCCCCGCCAATTCTGGCGGCGGGGGTAGCATTCCACCCTTCTGGAGGGAAAGACATGTTAACTCTGGCTAGCCCGGTAACTTCTTTCCAAAGCCCTGGCATCACAAAATGGATGCTGCTGCCACAGACACGAGTCTGGCCTCCTGCTGCTGGATGAAACTCCGGCAGGGGAGGCCTGGACAATAGGTTTCCTGTCCCAGGGAGGTGTGACCACCTCCCCAGACAGGATAATGTGTATTGGGGCTGGGCGGGAGCACTTTCTGGTGCTTTGAAGTCCTGCACTGGGGGCACACTTGGTGTCCCTGTGCATACCCCAGTTCAAACCGGATCAGGGGCTTGCAGCCCCTGCTTTGGCGCGAACTGGACAAAGGGAAAGGGGTGTAGCCACCCCTCTGCCCTGACCCACCCATAGGTGGGGCCACAGAGTAGTCCAACCCCTATCCTTAGTATAAGTATAAGAACCCAGTCCTTAGGATTTTAGATTATCCCTGGACGAAACTCTGAAACTGAATCCTGGACCTTCGACCCTCTACTCACGATTAGAGGACAGAAGAATCTCCCTTGGGGTCAAGGAGTGACTCCCCTGCTTGGCAGGCACCAAAGAAGCATCTGTCCGGTTCGCATTTCTGAAGCTCCCGTCGGACGCCGAAGTCATCGCATCACCAGAGGTGGATTCTCAGACTTCCCCGAGGCTACCCTGAGTCCCCGGCAAAGCTGAGGCCCGTGGCTAACGTGGGTGACTTGAGACCGTGACCCCTGGACACCGAGCACATTTGCAAGTGCATCCTCTTCTGGGTCTCCCAAGAAGTCGTGCTTTGGGCTCCGAGTAGCCCTAGCCTCCAGCACCAACTGCACCGAAGATCACTGGCCCCCACTCCACGAGTGTCCTGTGAGCCAGATCCACGTGCGGCGTCACGAGGCTCCTTCGCGGTCGCTAGCCCGTTGGCTAGTAGCCCTTAACGAAGGCCAATCTTTTTCTAACTTGGCATCCTGGTTGCTCCAGGCCTGCCCTCACTTACCCTCGCTGGGTGAGTTCCCCAGACCTTGCTGGTCTGCACCATCGACGATCTTCCCCTGCATCGAGACTTGCCGTTGCCAAGGCTTGTTGGGTCCAATACGGTCGCCGACACCTCAGCACTCGACAGACATTGTGTACCAGCCCGAATCCTGCTCCTGGTCGCCGACAACACCTCCTGGACCTCGTGGCTGAAGAGACAAGACGACCGTCAACGCACCTGAAGCACTCTACATCGGTGGGCATCTGTCCATCGCCTTCCTGGTCACTGGCTAGTGACCCAGACTCTGTCCCCTCTGCTTTCAGGTTCTTCAGCACTCCGATCCACTCTTGGATCCACCCGGACACTTTCCACTTGGTCGCCAGCAGCACTTTGCAGCAGATCGCCATTCAAATCGACGACGAAACCCGACCCCGAAAGGCACCTATGCACCCGGCTTCCCTGGGTGAGGTAACACGAGTACTCCGGTGCTCCCGTGGGTAGAGACTCTTCAAAGTCCTAGATCTCAAAGGGTTTGCTCCAAGTCCTCCTTTAAGTGTCCCTTTTCTCTAATTTCCCGATCACGACTTTCTCCATAGAAGTCAACGGCGTATCGCGGTTGTGTATTTACACTGCACACGTCCCCCGTGGGTCCCCTGTGTCACTACCTTGGGTGGTTCCTTGTGGTCCAAGCACTTCTAGAGGCTCTAGGCCTAGTGTCTAGTTCAGTCGTGGTTCTTATACCACTTTATTGGTATATGGTTTGGTACGCCCCTAGGGCCCAAACGTGTATTTGTGCTATTACTGTGTTTAAATAACTTCTAACTTATGTACTTCGAACTCTAGCCTCATAAAGAGACTAGAAGGGTGTGTTTAGCAATAAATACATATATTTTGAATATATACCTGGTGTGGTGCTCTTTCATTTGATCACTCAAGAGATTATAGACTGGTAAAACAAGCTGCTTTACATTCCTTCAAGACTTAGCCTGAAGGCTGCTCTCCATAGCTACCACTAGGATAGCTTTCAATAAGGTTGTCTTTAACCTATCTCCAATAAGGGGTTGTTTGGACTGGTGCAAGGTGCCCACTATAATTAGTGGACAGCATATACCAGGCCAACTTCTCACAGTAGGCCCTGCACAGCTAAGAGGACAGGGTGCAGTGTATTTAAAAAGTTTTACATGTACTTTTAAGTTTTATGTGTGCTGTTAGTGAAAAACTCCTAAATTCGTTTTTCACTACTGCAAGGCCTACCTCTCCAGTAGGATAACATCGGAGTTACCTTATTACATTACAAGCTGTAACATCAATTGGGAGCAGGTAGACAAGTCGAGTTTGGTGTCTAAAGAATTATAATTAAATGCTCTCTTTAACTGTAAAGTCAGATTTTTTATCACAATTCTGAAAATGCCATATGTAGAAAGATATGGCTTCCATTGCCCCCGCCCTGCACACCGAAGTAAGATATTTACCAATTTCTATATTTCAGGCAAATGCTGTAGCAACTCCACACATTTAAGAAATTTGCTTTATATCATTTCTTATCGTTCAACAGAGCAAAGCCTGTGAACTTTTACATCCCTACATTCATGACGGACAAAAAGTTCAAAGATCATACTTTGAGCATCGATAAGGCTTAGCACAGTAAGTGTCCATAAAGCAAGATGTGGAACATATGGAAGGGATTTGTGGGTAGAAATTAGCAACCATTCCCTTTTTTAATTTTTTCTTGTAGACCACACCAAGTCACAGCCCTGAAGAGAGCCTCGGCATTACAACCGGGTCTCAAAACGCGTCCGAGTGAACGAAAAATGAAATACGGAGGTATTCGCTTTTAAAACTGACCCGCGTTGAGCGCATCTGAGGAGTCTGACAGCCCACCATCTCACAAAAAAGAAATACGGAGGTATTCATTGGCAAAACAGTCCCTCGCAAAGCAAGCCAGGGGAGCCTGTATGCACACCACCTTACAAGAGAGTGCACAAACAAATTATACAAACTACAGTCTGCTATGAAGACGAAATGACTTTGTGGCTTCCATTGCTCCCCGCCCTGCACACCGAAAGCAAGCTTGTGAACTTATACATCCCTACATTCATGACGGACAAAACGTTCAAAGATCACACTTTGAGCATCAATAAGGTTTAGCACAACCACACCAAGTCACAGCCCTGAAGAGAGCCTCGGGATTACAACCGGGTCTCGAAACGCGTCGGCACCTTTTACCATCGAGGAGCTTGATAAATACAAATAGGAGCAACGTTGAGGGATTTTATTTCATTATTCTAACCCCGCCAGGTCTTGCTCAGAAAGTGTTTGCTCCCAATGGGCAGCATCCTAAATGAATAGAATCCTATAAAGTATTTAATCTAGGTTTGCTGCAAGTTTGAACCCTTTTGTAAAAAATGACTGGTGTAAATCTAAGAGTGTCATAGTTTTCTTATGTTTAATTCATGTGTTTAATGTATTGTCGTTCATTTTATGTCTCAACAATGTAAAGTATTGTGTTTATATCAAAAGTGTTTTCTCAATCTCAGATGTCTATTGAAAAAGAAATTCATATGCATCAAATGGTTAAATAACCAGGACCAAAGAATCAAAGTTGGTTCCTTTGTTTAAATAGTTGACAGCACTAAATGTGGTGGCTAGGTCTCTTCTTGTTCACCATATTTAGAAAGATGGCATTTTCTTGTCCCAACCATTTGGTGTCTGTTGCCTGTATCCTGGGTCACGTGACAAGGTGTAGTTGCCAGTTGGTCTTTGTGTATTGCTTCCAGACAGTGAGACAAAGGGAAGCTAGGTGTTGGCAAGGTGGCCACTCTGAGTTAACAAGAGGGAGGAGCTGTAACCTACCACACTTGAACATCACAAAGGGCATGCATAGACACTCCCACAAAGGGTTTGACACTAGTCTATTGTGACTCTAGACAATCTGGGACCAGGGCAGGAAGACAGGAAATTCTAAGCACTTCTGGGAGGTGGAAACCTCTGGAAGCTTCTCCTACTTCAGAGTGTGCACCAGGTATAAATATTGCACCTCAGATACCAAGTCTTCGGTATGCCTCTGGACCATGCCAAGAACTGCTGTGCTGCTGAAATCTCTAAACCCTTGACCCCAGAGTGACTCAAAGTATCAGAAGCCTCAGGCTTTCATCAACCTTGATCCCAGCACCTGGACTCTGCCATCTGTAAGTGCTACCCTGCCAAGTGGTGTCACCCCAGTCCTTGACCCTTGGACTGGAAGTGGGCCTGAAGGTGCTATCCCAATCCATCTTTGAACCCAGCAGAACCAGCGCATATCCTCTGCTGCATGGCCCCACCCTGAGCAGAACTGTCTCTTTGCCTCTACTGCATGGACTTTCCCACTGCAAAAACGTCTCATCACTGTAGCAGGCCACAGTCTCATTGGAACCGCTGCTGTGCAACACATCCTCGTAGCAGGCCCTCGCATTGCAAGTCTCTTGTTGACAGCAGCTCCGACGACACAGGACTTCGCATTGCAAGCCTTGCAGATTCTTTGGAACCAGCCCGTCTTTGACGCATCCTCAATGCAGGACTTCGCATCGCGAGTCCCCCCTCAATGGCTGCCTCCTTGCGTGGTCCTGCATCGTCATCGTTGTCATCATCACAGCTCCTCAGTAATGATGTTGCGCCATACAGACCTCGCATCGCCTCACTGCACGACGCATCCTCGACTTTGGATTCCGTAGCTCTTCGCAACCAGGATTTAAGGTACTCTTGTACAGCAGGCCTAACTGGGTCCCTATAGCCGGCCTGTGCTCCATTGCCGTCGGCCAGAACTTGTCACTTTGTTCTGGTCTAGCACGACCAGAAAGCTCAAGTTGTCGCTTTGTGCTTTTTGGTGCTATTATCACTGATATATTTACAAGTGCATATCTCCGGTTCTATTGATTGGATTTTTGTCATTTTGGTCTTGTTTTATTTATTGCAATTTGATCTATTTTTTTGAATTTGTGGATTTTCCTTGTGTTTTCACTTTATTACTGTTTGAAGAGCTGCAAAAATACTTTGCACATTGGCTCTAAGTTGAGCTTGATTGCTCTGTGCCAATCTACCAGAGGGTTGAGCACAGGTTAATTTGGGGTTTGCTTGTAGTTGACCCTGACGTGACCCAGTCATGGACTTAAAGCAAGATGGCACCCACACATGGACGTGATGCGTCAGTAACGTTGCGCACCAACAGCTGAGTGCTTTTTGGCAATCTCTTGGCTCTCCGTCGCGGCTTCTGCTTTGCAGATGATCCCTCGCGACGCTCTGTTGAGGTGGATAATGAAAACCTTCCAGGAAGAACGCGGCACGGAGAACAGCAGGCGAACGCTTGGGTAAGCAGCGTGAGCTGGTGCTGTTTATTTTCAACCGTGTAACCCATATCAAAATGCCTTAAAATACTCCAAAGTCGTTCATAAAACTGGAACACTCCTACCAATTTAACTGCAACAGGGTGCTCCCATTTTGGCACCCTCAATGAAGTAAAACAATCCAGATCAATAAATACTCCGATCCACATCATTAAATGTATATTGGTTTTCCAAGGTAAGGTACCTCCTTCGCTCGTCGCCATTGATGTAGTCCCAAATGGAAAAGTAATCCAATCCAGGAACATTAGTAACAAGTTTATTCGGCAGCACAGCAAATCATCCTGCAAGCAGGACAGCTCAAGATCCTCTGCATTCCATGATCAACATTCTCATGGAATGCAGAATACAAAGCAAAACATAACATTGGCATGTGCCAAACATACAGGAAATAGAATACAAAAAAAATGTCAAAAACATACATCCTTGGGGTGATATGAACAAATGCTCAAACAAATGCTCAATACTTTTTTACAGTATATCTGGAAATTTTCTTTAAAGTTCAGCTGCTGAACAAAAGACAATCCCTCTTTCATTAGCACATTCATGTGCACTAACATACTACGGTACTCCTTTGTGGCTTTATCACTTTGCACTGCACTTGTAAGCCCTGGAAACCCAGCCTTATATGTAAACTCCTAGCAGCACCTGTCTCATTCATTACTTCTTATTGTACACCTTTAGGAAATTGTTCATATCTGATCAGAAGAAATGGATCTTGCTGTGGGTTGAACACAGGTTTTGTATATGTATTAACTGTTCGAAGGACAGTAAAATACTGTGGGGTTAAATTTTATCCTCTCCAAAAAGACTGTTTGGAAGTTTCTTGGTCAAAAGTAGATATGATAAATATGCATGTTGATAAATTGAACAATATTGTTGCAAATCTGACACAGAAAGATGGGTCGTTAACCTGTGCGATGGAAAATATTTGCCATGCAAACACCCCGATCTGAACCTGAAATTCAGCGGCTCCTACTGACTCAGTTCCCAACTCATTTTGCTGCCACAATATTCCATCCTTCAAATACAACAAACATAGTCCATATTTCTAAGACCATTGGATCAGGCCCAATGACTGGCTTTATGACTTTTTTTTGTATGTATTCCTTCATTCTTCTGCTCATTGTTCACAAGTCTAATGGGATATCACCTATACTACTTTTAGTTGGTTGTGCAACTCTTATTTTTCCTCTTAAAGAAATAAAGTCAGCATGAACAACAATGTGAATGAGAATAAATTCCACACGAATGAACACCAATGTTGTGAATGATTGGCATTCTACTTTGCAGGGTACCTGGGGAAGAGGTTAAGCACAAACTGGACTTTGATATTTCATAAATTTCAAGCTGCCTAAGTGAAATTCGATTTTTGGTGTATGATTTATCATGAAAGAGTTTATCTGGATATCCCATTGGACCAACCACCAGTAATGTCTCTTGGCATTTGGGAAATCATTCGACCAATCAGAGTGCTTAAAGTACTGAAATGCAGTTGCCCATCGTTAAAGAAGCTATATAGGATAATGCTCCAATGCCATAGCCTGTGTTTACCCTAGTAAGCACTGGAACACCAACAGTTTCTGCATTTTCAGACTCAATTGGAGGTGTTATGCAAAATGCTTAAACTTCATCTTCAACATCATCAGTGACACCCTTGACACCATATTCACCTATTGTTTCAGCATCCTCATTTTGTTTAGACCTATCGCTTCCTCATTATGATCTATATTTGTAAAAAACGAATTAACCTTCATTTAAGTTTAGACTTTTTAATTTCATCAAGAAGAAGAATTCTCTATGCATTGTCTTTTTAGCACTGCAGGTTTGACAATATCCAGGTATTCTCACAACATTGTGAATTCAAAAGAGACCATCAGAGGCTTTTACTGTTTACATATATTTTTAATCCCTTTTGGATGAATTCTTTGACACTTTGTACCAAGCCTCAATAGTTACAATAGAAATAAGACATTATAGCTTACTTTTTTCAATTATAATTGCACATATATATTGATATTCTTATGGTATAGGCTTCATAGTCATTCTGGGATGATATAACCTTTATATACTTTTGATTTTTGGTATTACCCTTTTGATTTATATATGTTTGTTTCTTTAGTTGTACGTTATAAATGCAAATGGGCAATTGCCACTATCATTGAAATATTTGATGTATTACAATGTTATAATTGAATATATTATTTATTTATATTAGTTACATATATTATTTAGGGTTCATTTGAGTATGGATTGATATCCTTATTTTGAGGCTTGTGTGGCTGTAGATATACCTGCTCTGCATACTCCTGCCACCCAGTGTTGCACCCGAATGTGTGCAATTTGTTTTTCTTCGAAGACGTCTTTTAAGTCACAAGATATTGTGACTCCTCCTCTTGTTGGTAAGGCACATGGGCATTGTTGGAAAGTGCCCCTTTTTGTATGGTCACCCCCACCTTCTGCTCCAAATGCTGATGGTTATGACTCTGATTGTGCACTGGCATCTGCTGCCCATACCCCAGTGTCTGTGCTTTCCCATAAAACTGTTATGTTTGACTTGATAATTCCAAATTGTGAAAAGCTTTACCACATTATACGCCCCTAGTATATGCTACCAGGGGTAGCCAGTGATTTGGTGATAAAGGGGTCCCCAAGGCTGCAGCACAAATTTGTGCCACCCTGGATGACCCATGCAACCTACTGACAGCAGGCCTGCCATTGCAGCCTGCCAGAGCAGTGCAAACTGCTTGAACTCGAGTGTGCCCTCACCATGTGTGGCACAGACACCTACACCTCCTTTAATGTATGTAAGGCACCCCTAAGGGGTGCCTGGCTTACGTAGCTTGAACTCAGAGGATACTTTAGAGATTACTCCCTGGTTGCCCCAGCATTACTTTATTCTGGCTGACCAGCCTATGCTTTCCCGCACCAGGTGCCGCAAAGGTAAGATTACGACCACCTGCCAGGCAGTGTGATCACTCCCAGGAGTCACAGACAAAGGCTAAGCAGGAAGGAGGTCACACCTCCCACCCCCCCCCCCCCAAGGGCTAGTGAATTGTCACATCAGAGCGGTGAGTTTCAAAGGCTATACTGCCTCTGATATGCATCTGGGCTGTTCCCCGGAGGAGGAAACCACGCTCCCTTGCCCCAGGAGCGCTTGCAACTGGGCAAGGCAGGAAATTAACTATGCAGGCGGTGTATGCCCACAGGAAAGCTGGCCACAACTCTAGGGTGGACAGCCTGGTCTGTACACCTAAAGGTGAATTCTGCCATCCTTAAAAGGGCAGAAATCATGTATTCTGGGTAGAAAAGGTGACCTACACCACCGGATGTGGTCACCTCAGGGGCGGAATAACTGCAGGGACTAATTGACCATTGGCTACTACCTCCCACACCCCCTAACTCTCCTAAAAAGAGGATTTAAGAGACCCCTGTGACACCAGAACCTCAGATCTGAACAATGTACTTCAAGGAAGGACCAAGAGGAGACCTGTGTCGCTGACAACAGGACTTTGCCCAACAGCACATATCAGAAGAGGGATACTTTTTTCCTGAGACAACAGACTTGGAACTGAGTGAACTACCCTCGTCGTTGGCCAAAACTTGACACTCCTGAAGAGAGCGACCCTTGTGGAAGCCAGTAGCACCTTCTGTCTTCCCTGGACTAGTGGCACTAGTCTCCTGCAAACAGCAGGTAAAAATGCTCACCGGATCTAAAGAATCACTGGCCATCGGGCCCTCCGAGTGATCGCCAAAATCCAGGTAGTCCAGGGCATTGTGGGAGTTGTAGTCTTGCCTGTTCCGAAGTCTCAGGCCGCTATGCTACTCCCCCGGACCCTGTGAAGTTCACAAAACTTTTTGTTGTGCTCACCGCTGCCAAGGATTGTTGGCCACCGGTCCTGCAACCAACCCCACACTGGACGCTGCAGCTGCAGAGAACATCGTGCAACCATCATTCGACGTCAGCAACTGTGATCCTGTTGTATTTTTGCATATTGTTTCTTGCAGCACCGTGTAAATTCTTGCAGCACTGTGTAAATTCTTGCAGCTGTGGTAAATACAGCACCACACGAGGCTCCCATTCAGCACCAAGGACAGCCAGAACAACTCTGCATCTGGACTCCACAGGCTAGGTAAAATTGATCTTGCCTGGATCTGGGGCCTGCATGACCGTATCCCTATAAGGGTTCCAAATAACTCGACCTGCAAGTGACCGTTTGTCACTAGTGGATTTTGCCATTGACTGCAATTTTTTTTTGTCTATGTATTTTACTGCACTGATTTAATATTGCTTAAAAATGTATAACTCCAGTTATATGTATGATATCCTGTTCATTATGGTGTCTAAATTAAGATAAAAAGACACTCAATTTGTATAAATTGGTGTCAGATTTCTCTTGAGTCTTGTCAATTACATATTGTCCATTTTGGTACTCTGAAATGCTCAACACGTGTTCCCCTAGTAAAGCCTGACTGCTCTTTGCCACTCTACCAGGACTGAGCTAAGGATTTATTAGTGTGAATCCAAGGACCATCTCTGGGGTATTGTGATAATAATACATGATATGGCCACCCAGCCATACCACATAATATTCCACTTTCCTACAGGCATCGACTCCATTGTTAAATTGTTTTCTTTCTGCCATCAGGTTCGGCTATGTGCTTCCATGCTCCAGATCGACACTGTTGTGGTGCGCTTTTTGGCCTTCATGGTTCCTCTCCTTCCGTCTGTATCGTTTCAGCACCCAGGACTTCGAAGGGGGGAACATCATACACAGATGTTGGCTGTTGATAAGGGTTTCTCGCCTGAAGCCAGTTATGACTCCGACCTGGAGATCGAAGATCTTCCACCTGCACAAATGGTCATGAGTACAGTTCTTCCTCCACATTCCCCTTGACACCGCTGGCACATCGAGCAGCCCACTGCAAAGTGGCATCCGGCCACTCTGGATCTACAGAGGACGGGTTCCGGGCCTCCATTGCCTTTGGTCCATGGTTGGCACTGAACCTCTGCTTCGGCCACGGCTCGGTGCTGAAGAAATTATCAAAACCGGTTCACTTGGTGCTGACCACTTCAGCCTCTGCCCCAATTGGCCCATCTGAGCGAAAACCCTCAGTGTCGAAGCCGAAATTTGTGCCGGTCCCAAAGATTTCAGCTCCAATTGCGAAAACCTAGATGCCGACAACCGTCAAACAGATCCTCCAGAAACTCCAGGATGAGAACGACACTCAGCAATGACACATTGTGATTCACCCTCTCAAAGGCTGGATGCACACCCGCCCACCAGTGACTGACCCACAGGCCTCTAAATGCCAGCTAACCCTCGAGGAGGCTCTTTAAGTGCTCATTCCTGTGAAACATCAAAAGAAATCGGACAAGGCCACCAGCCCTCTGCTGGACATTGACTTACCAGCACCCCCGGCATCTCCACAAACTATGGCACTTCCCATTCCCTCCTGATTCTTTACCTGACCCCCTTCCATACACACCTCAGAGGTCATCACACTCAGACAAAGGGAGACAGGGTGATACCTACGATAAACCCCCACATGGTGACGGCTGGGACTCCTATAACGTGGACCCTCCAGGGGACACAGATCCTAACCAATACCCAGCCTAACCCTCATCCCATGATGTCTCCACATCTCAAAGTGAGCTGGTAGCTAGAGCAGCCTTGCACCACAAGGTCGACATGCATGTCAACCTCATAGAAGAGGATTTCCTCTTTGAAACCGTTTCCACCACCCACTGTTCCTCCCAATACCTACCCATACTCAAGGGCATGTTTCGATCAACCCCAGATATCTTTCAAGACCCAGTCAGAGCCAGGTGGATAAGAAATATAGGGCATTCCCCCAACAAATCCCATTTACATTCGGGGCCAACTCCCACCGAACTCCCTGGTGGTACATAGTGCATGCAAGCTGACGAACTCTCAGGGCAATGGCGATGCCCCTCCACCGGATAAAGAGACTAAACGAACCGCTACAGGCAAGAGAGTCGTGGCACAGTCAGTCAATCATTGGCACATCGTCGACTCGATCGGCCTACTTTCCTTTTATGATCCCGCCCACCTAGGCGAAATAAAGGATTTTCTCTAGTATCTCGCAGATGAGCACAGAAAGAGCGGATACAAGATAGTCTCAGATAGCAAACTCATCTCGAACACCACTATTCGGTGTGCCTTCGACGGCGCTGGCACTGTCGCTCATGCCGTCAATTCAAGCGTGCTCCTCCGGGAGCACGATTGGCTCCATATCTCTGGCTTAAAGCCGGATGTTCAGCAATACCTGCTCAGCATTCAGTTTGACGGCCAACACCTCTTCCGCCTGCTGGTCGACCAAATGCTGGGGGGAAAACAAGCATTGGTAAATGCAATAGGTTTCACCTATGTGATTAGTAATAAGCTGTTTTTTGTTGTAAGATGCAGCTTACTGAGTAATTGTTCAATATGTTACAGAAAGTCTGTTAAAGTGTTATGACTTTGCTTATTTACAAAAAGGCAATATATTGTGCTGTTACTAGTGGTATAGGGCGGGTAAGTAATAGCAACATTTTGAAGAATGAAATGAAAGAGGGAAATAATAGAATTAGTTGATGTAATAGCAATATTAGGTGTTTAGAGGAGTTCTGACAACTTTTGGGCCCGGTGCCAGTGCACCTGCTGCACCATTGAAATTATGGCCCTAGTGCCTGCTAGATAACTGCGTTTGTGACTGCCTGTTTAGTGTTAACGTTTGGCAATATTCTGCATTTATTGTGGTCCCTAGAGCTTTAGAGCTTTTGGCCCCGGTGCCACTGCACCTACTGCACCATTCAAATCAAGCCCCTTTTAACTGCAAGATAACTGCAATTGTGTCTCCCTATATAGTAGTGAAACATAGCAATATTACGTGTTTCAAGGAGGTCATGACAGATTTTGGGCCCAGGGCCACTGAACCTGCTGCACCATTCAAATCATGACCCTGTTGTCTGCAAGGTAACTGCACTTGTGACTGACTGTTTAGTAGTAAAATATAGCAATATTAGGTGTTTAGTGGGGTGCCTACAGCTTTTGGTCCTGGTGCTACTCCATCTGCAACCACCATTCAAATCATGGCCTTATTGCGTGCTACATAAATGCACTTGTGACTGTCTTGTTTAGTAGTAAAAATGTAACAATTATCTGGGTTTAGTGGGGTCCCTAGAGCTTTTGGCCCCCGTGCCACTGCACCTGCTGCACCATTTAAATCAAGCCCTTTTCAACTGCAAGGTAACTGCAATTGTGACTGCCTGTATAGTAGTAAAATATAGCAATATTAGGCGTTTCCAGGAGTTCTGACAATTTTTGAGCCCGGTGCCACTGCACATGCTGCACCATTCAAATCATGGCCCTATTGTCTGCACTTGGGACTGCCTGGTTAGTAGTAAAGTATAGCATAGCTCTTGTATAATTACTTTATTTTTAACATGCAATGTTTATTACAACATTTAGAATTTGATCATAATGACCAATTAGATTAAGTTGAAAAAATCAATCCAATAATGCCTACAAAGTGCAAAGAAAGGCACTGAGGAATGAATTGGAAATGCCACAAACGTTCTAGGGCTAAAGCGTCTGCTTTACACAATTAAGGCAAAGCAAGCATACTGTTCGAAGCTGTCTGCCTATTCCATAGGAAGAGACCTTATCGTGACAGTAAATGGGGCTTAAACAGTGTGAACAGCTTTAGTAGGAGTACCGTAAATGCGTGCAGCCAGGGAAAGTAAACAAAAAAAAAAATCCACACAAAAGCGAATAAGCACAGTAAGTCGGCGTTTGGGAACTGATAAGAGCCCCTTTTAAGATGCATTAAATTTAAGAGCTTTCAGGTGAAACCTAATAGAGAAAGATACGGAGATAGTTTTTGTTGCAGTAACGAGCTTGAGTGTACCTCTGCTGCCATCTTGTGTTTATTTGTAATATTTACCACACTTCTATGTCAGAAGCGAAATGCCTACATTGTTATAGTTTGTGTTGAACTGTTGATGTAGCGAAACAGATTTAAGACACTTTTTAACTCCAATATGCAAGACGAAACTATACCAGTAGATTTCCAAGGAACTGAATACGATGTTTTCTAGATTAAAATAATACAATTAGTTTTCAAGTCACTCCACCCAATGTTTTAGCAAATATTACCCCTTTCTTATTCACAGAGGGATCTTACTGTGTCTGTTTCTCAAATATGCTACGACTTCTATGAATCTGGATGTGACTGTCTTCTGTTCCCAGAACCGTCATAGGATGTACTGGCCCTGAGCACAGAAACTGTTTGCAATACCCTAATCAGAATATTTAGGAATTTAGTTTTGGGAGAACACAGCAAATCCGATCTCAGGAGACTCCAATCGGTAGAATTTCTTCCACGGTAGAGGGAGTGCAATGGAAGAACAAGGGTTTTCTCCAGATCATAGGAAATTTTCCATTACTCATCCATAGAAAACATGCTAGAATGGCGGATTGCTGACAACTATGCTTATTTTGTTAATTCAAGCAAAAAGTGCGATGTATTTCAACATTTTGTTTACTTTATATACATAGAAAATACTCTTTGTCTGAATCCTTGTTTTGTTTATATTTAAAGTGTGAACTGAGACTTTAATTGCTTCTATGTGTTACAGAAGCGATGTCTTTGGGCTGTGCGTGGATGCAGTGACCGAGCTTCTGCTTTATTAATGTACAAAAAATACATAAAGGACATGTGATTTTACAGATTCTGAATTGAAATTTATTCAGTAAGTGGAAGGCAGACGCATATAGATATAGTTTTACGCCTTTAATTGTGGAAGTTTCGGTAGTAACCTTTTGGACGTCAGACTAAATCTGGGATATATGCTAGATTATTTTGCATTTTATTTTTTAAAATATTTGGTTATATTTAAGTAGAACTTAGTTAAATATCTAGGGATGTTGGATAGATGAGGTCCGACAGGAAAACAAATTTGTCAATTTTGCACTTATATAGAGTTAATAAAAATGTATATTGTATACATTTGCTGCATAGTAGATGTACCTTTTAAAATCAGAACATGACATGCCTGCTTCTCCTAAATTGTGATACAACTTATTTCTGGCCACTTTCAGAATTCTGAGATACCAGATTACCAGAACTAGCTCCACTAACTAACAACCTCTGGAACAATTTCCAGGAAACTTCAACATTTCATATAAACTCTATCAAAAACCTGCTTCAGAGTTAGATCTACTCTCAAACTGATATCCAGTTTCAAACATCACCTGTCTACATACAGATGTAGTAATTATTCCTACCAGACAACTTGCAACACGCTTAGAAAGTCATGATCCCTTCAACGTTTTCATGTTTAGCTTTCAACCCAGAGGAGGAAAACAAATGAACCTAGCATCAGAGATGCATTAAGGAAGAAAATAAATGAACCTAATATCAGAGATGCATTAAGGAGGAAAGGAAATGAACCTAGTATGAGAGATGCATTAAGGAGGAAAATAAATGAACCTAGTATCAGAGATGCATTAAAGAGGAAAATAAATGAGCCTAGTATCAGAGATGCATTAAGGAAGAAAAGAAATGAACCTAGTATCAGAGATGCATTAAGAAGAAAAGGAAATGAACCTAGTATGAGAGCTGCATTAAGGAGGAAAATAAATGAACCTAGTATCAGAGATGCATTAAGGAGGAAAATAAATGAACCTAGTATCAGAGATGTTCTAAGGAAGAAAGAAATTAACCTAGTATCAGAGATACATTAAGGAGGAAAGGAAATTAACCTCGTATCAGAGATGCATTAAGGAGGAAAATAAATTAACCTAGTATCAGAGATGTTCTAAGGAAGAAAGAAATGAACCTAGTATCCGAGATGCATTAAGGAGGAAAAGAAATGAACCTAGTATCCGAGATGCATTAAGGAGGAAAGTAAATGAACCTAGTATCCGAGATGCATTAATAGTACGAAGGACCAAGGTCATTCTGTGTGTGGTGCTCTATGTCCATTTAGCAGAATGTGATACCATCAGCCACACACGGATCCTCAAGCCCTTGAATAATCATGCCTGTATCACAGGAACTGTCTTCTACTGGGTCACCTACTATCTAGACACCCACATACATCAGGTCACGCTTGTGAAGTTTCCAAAACTCCTATCCCTTGTGGAGTGGAACAAGGATCAGCATTCTCACCCGGCATATTCTACATTTAAATGTGCCTCTTGGCTCGGATCATAGCGTGCTTCAACATTGAATGCCATGTGTATATTGAACTTTAGGTAAGATCTGGTGACCGGCAGTAGGTTGGTGTCTGCTTAGCAAAGATCCAAGACTGGATGAACAAAAACGTGCTGTGCCTCAATGTTTCCCAGTCTGAGATTTTGCATTTGGACCCAAGTGCTCTTAGCTGTCTTCTCAACAGGCCAGCTTCTCTGGTGACACCACCTCAGCTCTTCGAGAAAGTGTGGCACCTTATGATCACATTCAATTCTAACCTGTCGGTCGACTAAACAACGGGTTAACAGAGTTTTTCATTACGCACACCTACTCAGGGGTGCCATACCGCTGTTAACCCTTCCAAAGCGCATGTTACGCTGGAAGTTCTTGCTGAAGGAATGTTTATACTGGTTTATTGTAATATTGCTTACACCTTTCTCTCAGCTAAAATCACCTGTAAGTTGCACAAGGCTCACAATGCCTGTCTGCTCCTGGACGGGCACAGCATCCTCAGACCTCATACACTCAGGCCTCTGACTGTAAAGCTATCCTTCAGGTTACAAAGACCTTGCTGGGTCAGATACCCATCAGTTTGTACAGAATATAGCATGTCACAATGCATGCTGTTACATCGCGTTCCATTACAACGCGGTCGCTACGACGACCGCGTTGTTAGAACGCGATATCTTTACAACGCAAGTCATTAGATCGACTTGCTCTAGATGGCGCTCCAACCTTAGGATTAGTATAATTTACTATTCCAACTCCAGCCTGCGCAACAGTAGGGAAGGTGTTGGAATAGTAAATTATACTATTCCTTAGGTTGGAGCGCCATCTAGAGCAAGTCGATCTAATGACTTGCGATGTAAAGGCATCGCGTCGTGAAGGCTGTTTCCCGTTTGCACATATCTTACAGGCCCAGGTGTCTGATAGCAGACCTGTCCTTCAAATGATAGATTTCTTACACGCCCAAGCATTGGACCACTAGTCTATCCCTCATTATTACATGGAATGCATGAGCCTAAGAAGCATCATCGTTCCGTTTACAGTGCTTTTACAGACTCGGGTTTCCCACGACAACTCTTTCCTTCAAGATAAACAGACAGTCGAAGCTCAGGCTTCCAGCAGCAGCAAAGGGATGATGACAGTAGCGCTATCATTCAAGCAGCACAGATCTTCTAGACTTTGGAGATCGGATACTGACACCAAAGCTATCCCTCAGGTTATTTTTCATGGCTGTTCGGGCTGAACTGTTCCCATGAGGCACAGGGTCAAGACTGATTTGCATATGGCTGGGTCCAAACAGGGGTGGTGTGGTGAGCAAAAAAACAATGGATTAAACTCCGATCTTTGCGACTGGGGGTGAATGTTTGCATTGTTCAGCGTTCCGTCCATCATTTGTTCCTTTTGCTTCTGTGAACACATACAGAATAAGAGCACAAGATTTAAATAATAATTTAAGAAAAGCACGGAAGAACCCCTTGCTAATTATGTTTTGAATGAGCATTTTGTAAATCAGAGCTCGGAAATACTGTACTACTTCAGTGCGCTGGGAAGGCGTTCGAGGCTGTCAGCTGGAGGTCATTTTCCCATACAATATAAAGCCTTCTTCAAAATATTAATAATTACTACATAATCATGCTAAAGTAAAATTGTGGATGTTTCTGTTCAACTAACTGAGGGAGATGAAGTCATAAAGCACAAAGGGCCAGATATGATTCGATTTGTGAATTGGTAATCAGTCACAAACTGCTAACCGATTGCATAATCACTATTTTCTGATGTATAAAAGACGTTTGCAGAGTTTTTTTTTACAAAGTGAATAATTTGCGAGTCTTTATTTTAGAGACTCAAAATAGAGATTCGCATTTAACAAATCTGTAATTGTGATTCACTATTCTTATGTTATCCTCAATTGGACATGGCATTTATCACCAACCCAAGACGGGTGGTAACTATGTGCAAACAATAAAACCATCCCGAGATTGCATCTGTGGCTTCTAAGATGGCAGCTTTATATGTGATGGCAAGAAGAATGTGTAAACTGGCGGGTATGCAGAGGAGAAGGAGGGGACAGGAAATGATTTTTTAGGATCAGAATCACTATTTTTCATTAGACTGAATATAGAAGAAATATATGCAAAGTACGGGCTAAGTAGTGCTGTAATCTTGGACCTCATAGCTGATTTAAAGCCACAGCTGGAGACGAGTACTCTGCAAAGTAATTCAATCCCCACCCATGTGCAGGTGTTATGTCTTTGCACCTCTTAGCTTCTGGTAGTTACCAAGGTGTTATAGCTAATGCTTTGTGTATTTCTGGATGCAATGTTAATGTGATTAAATATACATATTTATTTTCCTAGTAATGCACAGGAATTACATGATAATAAAACAGAGTTTCTAGGATTACCAATTTTCCACATGTAATTGGCTTATACGCCTACCACCTGACATTGAGTATTTATTTCACAATAGAAAAAAATACTCATTCACTAAACACACAAGTGGTGTATGATGCAAAAAAACCAATATGAATACTAAAATTGTATCACAATTTCCAGGCAGCAAAAAGGATTCTTTCATTTTCAACCATAGTGGAATTTACACCAGGCTAGAAAGAGGAGATTTTGATGATGGATATTTATTGGGTAATTTATTTAAGTTATTGCACCTATTCAGTTCATAATATTTGACTATTGTTTGGTAATATGTTATTTGCTTTTGTAGGTGATAGTGCCTGTGCCTTACGCTCCTGAATAATGACTCCTTATCTATCCCCTTCCACCCGAAGAGAGTCTTGATGCAATGTTGCCCACAGAAGAACAAGAGGTATGATTGAACGTACTTCTATAAAGTAGATTCAGATGTCTATATAATATAGCCTTATAGCCCGCCGTAGTGGGCTATACTGGCTATTAAAGGCCCGCTCCCGCAATAAAGGCCCGAGCCGAAGGCGAGGGACTTTAACCCCTTCCATGCTCATGACGAGCTCAGCTCGTCATGCTGCGCAGTGCTTGTGTGCGCATGACGAGCTGAGCTCGTCATGAACCCGTCCGCTTAATGAAACGCCTCGCACAGGGCGAAAATCGGCCGCGCATGGAAGCGGTTAACAAGGGACCAGGACTTTAATAGCCGGTATAGATCTGCTACGAAGGGCTATAAGGCTATTAGAACATTCTGCCACTAGAGGGCAGAATGTTCTAACAAATAAAACAAAGGCTTCTCGAAGCTCGAGGGGATTTAAATCCCCTCGAGCTCCGAGAGGCCTTTGTAAAACATTGGAATGTTGCTCTGCGGGCCTTTACCGGCCCGTAGAAGCAGGGAGCACTCCATTGTCTTCAATGGAGCTCCCAACATTCCAATGTTCTAATATTTAATATGTCAATATTCACCAGACACCTTCTGCAAACTTATAACAACATGTGCAATTCTACACAATATAGCTACAAGAAAAGTCTATGAAGTAATGATGTCAGAGTCAAAGTCTGATGAGGAAGATGAAGAGATGCCACACCTCAACCACATGAAGAGTTCAGAACAGCAGAAGGGTGAGTCAGATGTGCCACCATAACCAATCATTATTTTTCTAGGTAAGTGTTAAAGTCAAATATTTACCATGTAATAAAAAGAAAAGGCTTTGAAGTTTGTAAACCATAATATTCTGTTATTTTCAGGTATGATAATGTATGTAAGGTAAGTAAATATGAACATTTTCCTAATGTTTCCAATGTACTAAAAAAGTATACATTTTTTGTTGTACAGGTACAAAAAACAAAACGTTTTTTTGATTTCAATAACTTTATTGGTTATTTCAGACACAAAATAAATAAATAAAAGACACAGAACAAAGGAGTAAAAGTACAGCATTTCATCAAATGCCACCTTGGATAAAGGTAGATGAGATAGTTTAACAAGTGATACAGTGCCGCCGGATGAATGAATTGGCTAACCGAACAGACGAGGGTACAAATGTTGATTGGTAAGCTAGCCATAATATCAATGTCACACAGGGACTAGCATTTACAGAATACATAGACAGGTCTGAGAGCTCATGTTGTTTTAACAGTTGCAGACTAATATACTTTAAGTTACACATGTCTGCGTACTGATCGATGGTTCACAGTCCAATTGTGTCCAGTCAGTATTAAAAGCATATATCATAGCATTGACAGCCCTGTTGAATATAGCCTTATAGCCCGCCGTAGCGGGCTATACTGGCTATTAAAGGCCTGCTCCCGCGTTAAAGGCCCGAGCCGAAGGCGAGGGACTTTAACAAGGGACCAGGACTTTAACCCGTTTGCTGCTGCTGAAGGCCAACGGCCGTCGCGAGCACTACCTCGGTAGTGCTGCGCACGTCCGTTGGCCGACGCGGCCCCGCCCGTTTAATAGAACGTTCCGCACTGGCGCGGAACGTTCGAAGCAGCAAACGGGTTAATAGCCGGTATAGCCCTGCTACGAAGGGCTATAAAGCTATTAGAACATTCTGCCACTAGAGGGCAGAATGTTCTAACATAAAACAAAGGCCTCTCGAAGCTCGAGGGGATTTAAATCCCCTCGAGCTCCGAGAGGCCTTTGTAAAACATTGGAATGTTGCTCTGCGGGCCTTTACCGGCCCGTAGAAGCATGGAGCACTCCATTGTCTACAATGGAGCTCCCAACATTCCAATGTTCTAATATGCTTTATCCTCTTTTCAGCATGGAGAGAGTACAGAGAGAGAGGAAACAATAAAAGTAATTAAACAATACTAAATCCCAACTGATGAGATAAGGAGAAATAAAGAGAAGAATAAGAGGAGAGTGAGACTAAGAGGAGAGTAAGAATAAGAGGAGAGTGAGACTAAGAGGGGAGTAAGAATAAGAGGAGAGTGAGACTAAGAGGAGAGTAAGAATAAGAGGAGAGTGAGACATCGATTTAACCTTATTCTGATAGGGAACCATTACTCAATCCTAGTGGGATGTTTATATATGCTGAGGGGACTGCGATTTAGCGTGATGATAATCACGTTTGGGATTGGTATTTCAGGGGGGTTTAAAAACCTTAGACGCAGAGTCAAGCGCTTTCCATATCTTCTTGTGTCTAGCTTTCCAAGGGGAGGTATTTAAGGCGATATTATCCGCACCTCTTAAAAATGTTAGCCATTCTTGCCATTTTTTGAATTAAATTTCCCCAAAGCTCTTCCAATTACACAGAATTATTTTTCTATGCCAGTGTTAGCATTAAGTCAAGCAGAAAGCGGTCATCCTCTCCCGATAGGTCTGGGTCAAGAAATCCAGCTAATATATATGATAGCTCTTTAACCGGTGAGATGTTGAATGTCTGGGTAATGTAATTGAAGACTTTGTTCCAAAAGTTTTGTAACATAGGACACAGTAGGAGCATGTGTCATAAGTCACCTGTTTGAGAATTGCAATTCCAGCATTGTGGGGACTGGATTAGTTTAAGCTTAAATAGTCTTGCAGGGGTCCAGTAGTTCCTATTTATGATCATAAATTTTGTTTGTGAGAGAGTAGGGGAGATTTTGTGTTTGAAAGGCATCATATGTATTCGTGACCAGTCAAGTGTAAGTGTTTTGCTGTTCGGTTCTGTCTCCCACTTTGTTACATTACTCAAATGATGCTTACCCGGTGAGGGGAGTAGTAATTTATAGATCCTTGAGACCGTGTGGCCAGCGTTAATCAATTGGGATAGTTTGGAGAGGAGCGAGGGGGTGAGTGAGGTAGAATTAAGTTTGGAAATCTGTACTTTAAGTTTCAGGAAGTCGTAGAAGTCTAATTCAGTTAAACCTTTCTCATTCTTAAGGGTAGAGAAAGGAATAGGTGAAGTGTTATTATAAAGGTCCTTGACAAAATTGATACCTTTGCGGGACCGCTCTTTCCAGAATATTGTTTCTTTATTTATTTTTATTGTAGTATTGTGCCAGATCTCCTGTGCATTAGAAGCACCCATTTTTATTTTGGACAGTGTATCCAGTCGTGTTAAGGCTTTTTTAGTGTTTAAAATGATATATTTAGAGTGCTCCAATTTAGAGGTCTGCATTGTCATAATTGCTGGGAGGGGGATTCCCTTGATAAGATTTAATTCTACATCTAACCATTGGGGTCTGTAATCAAGTTTATCCATAAACATTGTTGCCCCTTGTTTGCAAAGGTATGCTATTTGGTAGTTCCTGAAATTTGGCAAGTCTACCCCTCCATTACTTTTGGCGAGTCTAAGCTTACTTAGAGAAATCCTCGCTTTTTTGCCTTGCCATAGAAATTTACTGATAGCATTATCTACCTTCTTTAAGAAACTATCAGAGAGCATCATAGGGAGCATACTAACAAATAGTTTATGAGAGGCGATATCATCATCTTTTTTTGGGTTTTTAGGTCTCGCCTACGCAGCGCGCATGCGCTGCATAGGAAAAAGACCTTTAGCCATCAGCACAGCTTTGCGGGCAAAAACGTGCACGCGTTGCATTGCTTCCAATGGCAACGCGTGCACGTCTGGCGATTCCCTTGCGGGAGCGAGCTTTTTCGCCATGTGTTATCAATTATCTCTCCTGGCGCCGCTCGCTCCCGCAAGGGAAACGCCTGCTCTCGGCCGCACTCCCCCCCCACCCCCTACTTGTGTGAGGCGCGCACGCTTGTTGGAGCTTTGTTGCCATTCCTGCAAACATGTGCTGTGCTACCCAGGTGCGATAGGAGACACAGGATATTAAAAGAGAAGGGGCCGTGGCCGTCCCTCATGCCCGATAACACTGAGTGAAGGGTGATGCAGCCAGGCGCTTGGCATTCTGAGCAGGTGCGGCTGGTCGACTTTTTAGGAAATGCAGGCGGTGCTCCAGGGATTGCTGGTATGAATCTGCTGCTGCCGGGAGCCGGTCGTGCCTTTTTGTGTTAATGAGCCTGTTTCTTTTCTCATCACCAGCCTGTTCGAAGAGGAGATCATGTCCTACGTGCCACCACATGCCTTACTCCACCCCGGGTACTGCCAGTCCCCGCGAGCCTCCCCAGTCTCGTCGCCGCAGAACTCTCCAGGTACTGTCCATCTTTCAGCCGTCTTCCCGACGCCATCTGTGGGGGAAGTAATCGCCTGCCATTATTTTTTATCTCTTTGCTTTGATTCACATCCACTGCAGTTTTCTTCTGAATTTTGCGCAGATTTTGTAAAAAAAAAAAAAAAAAGCCGTGGTGCAGAAGACTGAACTCTCATTCCTTGGATTCCTGGAATACCGACATCTAATACATCAAAGCGTTGCGGATAAAATGGTAATCTCTGTTGTATCCAGAGATTGCCTTCTTACTTTCACTGCTGTGCCAGGGTTACATTTGTAAAAATAAAAGAATGTGCCAGTGCTCAAAGATTTTCTTAGAAGGCATGCGCCAGAGCTGTCTAATGCTGGCACTGCCCACGCCACCCGTCCGGGCCATGCCTGTCGTTCTGTCCCTTTTCCTATGCAGTGTACAGTGGTGCATGACACCTCCTCCCCCTACCCCCCCAAACTATAAATCTTCTAAGTACTGTGGGAATAATAATAGGCACTTTGCATTTTGCTCTTTATTTCAAGTGTGGGACAGAGAGGGGTTGGTCCTGAGTTGTTCCATGTCTGGTATGAGTAACTTGCCCGGTGCTGTTTTTCCTTTCCCGTGTTTGTGTTCCTTTATTTCCTGTGGAAAAGAAACTAAGGCAGAGGAGTCACAGAAAAAAACATGGCTGAATTGGATCACTTGCATGCTATGCAGCAGCTTGGGAGCTCGGATTTTGGCCGAGGGTCCAAGTCTAACAAGGCCAATGCCAGAGAAGCCACCTGGTCACTGAATAGTTCAGCAGGAAGCACACAACGTACAGCGCTGGCCTGGCCCACCCTAGCGCATACAGTCAATGGCACGGAGCCAGTGGCTCTCCCTGCGTTGGACTGTAGTAGGCCCTGGGATATGCCTCCTGTGCCACTGGAGCCAGTACCGCGTTGCCACAGTAGCAGCGCTATCCTTATAATACAAATGCATGTTTGTGCCTCACAGTTCGTAACGCTGCTCAGCAGTAGCAGTCGATTAGTGCAAAATGTACAACCAGGGTCGGTTTTAGCGTTGGTGGCGCCCGAAGCAATAAACTTTGTTGGCTCCCCTTTACCCCTCCCAGGACGGATTCCCTCCCTACCACCCTCCAATGATGCCCGTCATCTCTCCTTAGCCCCTCTCTCGCATTTATTTATGTTACAGCACTAGTAGCCATCCCAATGTAGAGTGTCAGAGCGCTTTACATTACAGTTATACAGAGACAATTAGTAGTACAAGTGTGTAAATCAATGCATACTGGAAAGGAGTGAGGGCTCATCAGCAGCATACCTATGATATGGTGCTGTTGCTTTCTTCTCTAGTGCTGGTGTAACTTAGGCTGCCTTCAATGCTTGATTTGAGCCGGTGGTTGCAGGTGGGCCCACCAGCATCGATTTTTGGGCACTCATTTTTTATCTACAGACTTTGACCCAGAGCAAGAGAGAACAAGCATTTGCAATG
Source organism: Calotriton arnoldi (assembly GCA_963921515.1). Lineage (NCBI taxonomy): Eukaryota > Metazoa > Chordata > Amphibia > Caudata > Salamandridae > Calotriton > Calotriton arnoldi. The sequence continues at coordinate 880,459 of CAWUFW010005613.1, forward strand.
CAATAGGTCTCGCATTCATGCAAATTTGAGCTATTGGCATTGTAACTCACAATGCCTTTTATTTATGTTTTGGTTTTTAAAAACATAAATAAAAGGCATTGTCATTTACAATGCCAATAGCTTAAACTCGCGTAAATGCTAGACCTATTGCATTGCAAATGCTTGTTTTTTTTGTTGTTGTCCTCATTTTGCCATATTTCTCGCCGGGTTAAACTCTACACCCTCTAGGTCGTACAGAGGGGAACCAGACAGTTGACCTTAAGAGGAATAGGAGGAGTGTTGGCCCGCAAGCATACTACTGTTTCCACTTCCATCTCCTTAACAACTGAAGCACCCAAGTATAGGAGATAACATGGCCGACAGTATAAGTGGCATAATCATAGGACTCACATTTCCTTCTCTCTCCACCTTAACAACGGAGCCCAAATTTTTTCTCTACTTCTTGGATCGCATGCCATGTCCGATTCAGATATATAATTAACGTTTCTAAGACATTCAGAGAAGAGTGGAGGATTTTGCATATTTCCATAACTTGCAAATCTCACGCCTTGCCAATAGAATTATATAAAACAAGAACTTTGATTTGACCGTTGTGATTTGCACATCTTGCTCCAAAATAAGTCCAAAGAAAATTACGCAAGGACTTACTTTGATTCGAGTCCCGATAATATCTCCCACAAAGTCACATATTGAGTTTCAAAATGGTGCTATTACTGGACATGACATAAATAAATGAATATTGTCGGCAGCTACTAACGTACACCTAGGGCAAGTATAAATGTTACCAGTGATTTTGGAGAGCTTTGCTGGGGACCAATAAACTCTATGAGTAGTAAATAGGTGGTTTCGTTTAAGTGATGCCGGCTTTACTACTTGTCTTATTATATGCTAAAAGAATTGCTCCACATTTGTATCAAATCCTCACCATTAAACTCTTCACCCCACAATTTTAGAATTTCGGTCTCAATCTTCACACCCATCTCCAGAAAAGCCCAATACCAAAAAGATGTTTCCTTTTTCCACTGACCAATTCTCATCACTTGATCAAATTTAGATTCCTCCTCCTCTGCCCAGTCTTGCGTTGCCCACCAGGAACTCAGTTGATAGTATTTAAACCTAGTTAACATACCATTAGTACAGTTGGATAATGCTTCCCAACTCATCAAATTTATGCCTACCTTAAGGTCTGCCCAATAGCTAATCCCCCCCGATTTCAAAGGCTGACTTAGCTGATCCCTCAAACACTCCGGGGTGCCTGGCGAATCCCAAATGGGTGCCCATGATGAAAAATATGGAACTCTCAGGGTTTTGCGTACATACATCCATGTATATAATTCAGACTTCAAGATCTTAAGCCTCACCTTTTTAAAAAACTTTGGGTTTCCGTATTTAAAAAGAAAGTGAGTCTGAGCTTGTGGGACATCCATTAGCATCGCCTCAAAGAGTAGACCTATCATTGTTTTATCAGTCCTATTGGCAAGCATGCGAACATTCTTAAATTCAATAGCCTAGCAGTAAACCAATATGTCCGGTAGTGCCAGCCCTCCAACTTCAAGACTCCTACACAACTTTTTCCATGAGATCCTAGGGCATTTTGATACCCAAATAAAACTTCCTATTTTCCCCTGAAGTTTTGCTATAGCCTTCTTCTGAAAGACCAGCGGGATGGTATTAAAAAGAAATGTCACCTTTGGAAGTATAATCATTTTTATAAGGTTTACCCTTCCATAAATATTCAAAGGTAAGTTCGCCCATTTCGAAAGTAGTCCGGTTACTTCCTGACTAACTTTCCTCCAATTTACTTTTGTAATATCCTCCATTCTCTGAGTTATTAAAACTCCCAAGTACCGTATTTGAGTTTTCACCCCATGACTTGCCATATCCTGATTTCAGGCCATAATCTCGGTTTTTCCTACGTTTACTTTATACCCAGAAATTACACCAAACCTCTCTGCCTTCCTCATCAAGTTGGGAATTGCGTCTTGTGGGTTTCTCGTATATAGCAACAGATCATCTGCATATAATGCTAATTTAACTTCTAGATCCTGTGATTTAAAAGGGAGAATATCAGTATCTATCCTAATCAGATTGGCTAGTGGCTCAATATATATATTAAAAGAAGTGGGGACAGGGGACATCCCTGCCTTGTCCCTCTAAAAATTTCGAACCAGTCTGACAGCCCCCCATTTATCAACACCCTAGCTTTAGGACTACTATATAAATTTTGCACTGCCCTAACCATATTCTGTGGAAATCCAAAGCTTAACAAAGCCTCCCAAAGATAGGGCTAATGTACCTGATCAAAAGCTTTGGCTGCATCCACAGCCACTATAGTCAAAGGTAATTTCTGAGCCTCTGCAATATCCATAATTCCCAGCAACTGAAAAGTTAATTCATTCAACTGCCTCCCTGGTATGAAACCTCTTTGGTTAGGATGGATAACCTCATGTATTACCTTAGCTACCCGAGATGCTATGATTCCAGAAAAGATCTTATAATCCGCATTCAATAAGGATATCGGTCTATACGAGTCCACTTTCTGTGGATCCTTATTTGGTTTCAAAATGAAGGTGACCGTAGCCTCTAACCACGAATTAGGGACTTTCTTCCCACTTATATATATCTCATTAAATAAACATTGTAAAATAGGGGTTACTACATCAATGATACTGAGAAAGACCTCAACTGGTAGACCATCTGGTCCTGCAGCCTTTCCCTTAACCATTTTCTTGCACTGAGATCTTATCTCCTCCTTAATCTCTCCTTCTAAAACTTTCTGTTGCTCTGTAGTTAACCGTGGAAGTGTCGTCAATCCCAGCCACTCCTTTATCTCTTCTTGGCCAGGTTTAATACCATCTCTACATAGATCTCTCATAAAGCTACAGGCCTCTCCACATATATCTGAGTTGACAATCAATAGCTCACCAGCTTCTCTACTGATTAACTCCTGAATTGTGTTCCTAGCCCTATCTGCCTTCGCCTTCCAGGCTAATAATGATCCACATTTTTCTCCATATGCAAAATGCTGGAGTTTACTCGCCTTCCACCTATCCAGTGATTTTTTATCCAGCTGTGCCCGGAACGCCACTTGTAACCCCTCCAGCTCCTTACTCAGACTTTGGACTCTATCTGCCTCTTCCATGGACGCCTTCTGTAGTTCTCCTTTTTTTTCCTTAATCTCTTTAATTCTATTCTCCCTTTGCTGTTTCTCCGCTCTATTTTTCCCTATCATTATGGATTTTAGGGCCCCCCTTAGATATGCTTTAAAAGCATCCCATACTATATGTCCTTCTGCCGAGCCCTTATTAGCGCAAAAGAAATCCTCAGATTTTTCCCTCAGATCTCCAACCACATTCTCATCCAGAAGTACCGCCCTGTCTAAAGTCCACCTTCTATTCTGCTCTTTTTGATGATAACTCAATGATAACATTACAGCAGAGTGATCCGACACTATCGCTGGCATATGGGTCACCTCCACCACCTCCCCACATAGCTCCTGATCCAGTTAGAAGTAATCTATACGAGAGTGGTGCCTGTATTTTTTACTATAAAATGTAAACTCCCTCACCTCCCTTTTTTTAATACGCCATATATCGACTAAATTAAATTCTTTCATAATACTTATCAGTCTAGAAAATGTTTTTGGTCGGTTGGTGTATTTAACTTTTGAGGTCCTATCCAATCCTTTATTCGAAACTAAATTAAAATCACCTCCTAATATAATGGGGGCTGTCGTCTCCAATAGATAAGACTCGAGTTTTTCCAGAGCCTCTGGATTATCATTATTCGGGCCATAGTATACCGCACACACCAAAGGCCTACCTTGGACTGAAAGAGTTGCCACTAGCCACCTACCCGACAGATCGGATTCAAACTTGACTACTCTTATTTCATTATTACTCTTGATAATTATAGCAACCCCCCTGGTGCTCCCTCTCTGATCCGAGCATAATACTTCCTGCACCCATCTAAATTTTTCAAAACATTGCTTACATTCAGTTCTTTCCAGGTGGGTCTCTTGTAGTAATATTATTTGGACCTCACTATCTTTTAGAGTTTCAATGACCCGCAACGCTTTCTTCCTGGATCTTAACCCATTCATCCAGCTTAATAAATTGATCACTTTTATGTTATCCATACTCTATTTATAAACTCAAATCTTCTTATATGGACCTGGAATCCATCCTTTAGTCTTGTTAAACACATCTGGTTCCCAAAGCAATCCAAGACTAGCTTAATGAGGACAACTTTTTTTAAATTTTTCTCCCACTGCAACCCACACCCAGTGCCCCTGTTCCCCCCTCCCCCCCGGGAAACCCCCTTTCTACCTCTTTGGCGATACAATCTGCCCTTCGTGAACCCCCATTCCGAAAGGAAAAAGAATAGAGAGAAAGACCAGAGAAGAGAAATAAACCAAAAGGAAGCAGCCTATCTATACCACACAAGCATCTATTCATAGCTCCTTATAAAACTCCTACAGATATCAGCTCATCCATCCATTTGCGAAATGAAAATATCCACTTCCTCTGGATCACTGATATTATGCATTTTGTTCCGCCACATTATTTTCAGCATGGCTGGAAATTTTAATTGAACCTGAGCTCCCTTACTACGTAGCTCATTCATTCTGGTGCCCAGCTCCCACTGTCTCTGGGCCGTCCTCCTACCTAAGTCTGATCTAATTTGATACGAGAAGCCCTCATGTTTTAAAGAGCCCTCCTTCAGTGCCCTTCCTAGTACCAGCTCTTTCACAGTGTAGGTCAGGAAGTTTACCAAAATTTTTCTCGGAAATTTTCTGTCTGGATTCAGCCTGAAAGGATCTCTATGCGCTCTCTGGACCTCCTTCTCCCAATCAATATCCGATCTGTCCGTCACAATTTCTCTCAGGAGGCCACATAAGCCTTAACATCTCCCTTCTCGGCCCCCTCCGGAATTTTGAGAAACCTCAAATTATTCCGACGGGAATGTGTTTCCAATCTTTCCAGATCTTCTTGCAACATTCTATTCTGTTTCTTTAGTGATTCAATGTCCTTAGAGTTGTCCGACACTGCCACTGATAATGTTTTAACTTCTTCTTCTAAAGTACAAGTGCGTTGCGCGATATCATCGAGCTTCTCCTCAAGTACTTCACACTTGTCTCGAATCCCCTTCTGAATGGACTCAGATATTTCGAACTTCTCAAAAATACCTTGCCTCAAATTCAGAAACATCTTTTCCATGAGATTTAAACCTCCACCACCTCCAACACCCCCAAAACTCTCACCGTTATCCACCTGTTTAGAAGTCTCAGTCTCGGTCCCTCCCGTTCCTCCACCACTACCTTGAATAGGTTCTGTGCTTACAGACAGATATCATCATCTTAACCGTTTCTACTCTCCCCCACTATGATAAGAATTTGGGTGACCAACCTTCCAAAAAGTCATAATTGTTTTTAGAAGTAATAGTTTTGTTTTCCTCTAGTGTGAAGATAAGGTCGTTCGAGAATTCTAGACCTAGGTACTTAATTGTGCCTGACTGCCATGACAAAACGTTTTTTAACAGAATTTTTTTAAGGCATGTGTTTGCCTCGAGCAGATGTTGTAGCTCCCATATTCTCACCAATGCCACTGCGACTTCTGCTGCTACGTAGACTCAGACTATCAGTTGCAGAATTACTGCTGACACTGGACTAATCCTCTTTCTTGGCTGCTCTTACTTGTGTGCCACTTGCAATTTGTGATGTTTGCATTGTTTCCACGGCAATAGTTATTTCGATGAGGATTCAAGCGACATTTCTGCTGTAGTGCCCCATTTCAATTTGTAAACTCACAGTGAAGCGTGACAAAGTGACTGTGGCTTGGGTAAGACGATTAATTGATCGACTTAAGCCATCAATATGGGCTGATTAATTGTGTTCCCTTTGTCTTTGACTTAAGTTATCCTGTTGTAATTCCAAGCTTGAACGCTCAATAGCATCAGTCAAAATATCATGTTTCTCATTCATAGATACCTGGTTTTCAGTAAGAGTATTTGCAATGTTTTTCAGCCTGATGTTATGCCTTTATCAATGGTATCCATTTCTAATTGACTAGTTTTATTTCTTTTTTTAGCTGGTGCTGAAGTTTTGGCATTGAAGCCTCTAAACCACCAAAGAGTTGTACATTTTCTACACTATTAACATTAGCCAAATTGAGTTAGGATTGTGTGTTGGCAAGGCGGCGATTGCGAGCTCCAAATCTTCCCTGCCGTTGTCTAGGCCTCACTACAGGTTCCTGCATGACACTTTGGGGGAGATAAAATCTCTACAAAATGCAGCACAGCCCCCGCGAGGCTGCGCTGCGTTGCCCGACAGGGATGGAGCAGTAGAGCGCCATATTTTCAAAGATATGTCTCTCTTCTCCCCTTTCCCTTGCGCCGTGGCTCATTTCAGCTGTGGTGCGCCATGCACACACCTTAGCGCTGTAGCGCTAGGGTGTGTGCATGAGTGTAGCATAGGTTTTGTACAGGAAGGGTACGCTTCCTGTACAAAATACTATGCTAGGCTCGATGCAAAGCTTTTCCCACTTTGCATACGTGCTGCACAGTGCAGCACGCATACAAATTCAGAAAAGGAAGGGTAAATGAAAGCATTTCTCCTTCCTTGCGCCTACTTGAAATTGGCGCAGTTTTCTCACACTAAACCCAGTCTACTTTATTTAGTAAATTGGGTTTAGCATGAGAAACCTTGGGTGGTTGCATGGGAACGCCCATGCACCACCCTTGGTACGCCCCCATGGCGCAAAGTAATGCGAAGCAGCGCAATGCGCTGCTTCGCATTTCTTTTACGTTATTTCCAGTGCTAAACAGGTTTAGCGCTGGAAAGTTAATTAGGAAAAAAAGATTTTGCGCCGTTTTGTGTCACTTTTGTGATGTAAACACGGCACAAAATCTTAGTAAATCTCCCCTTTGTGTGTCTCTGTAAACACCTTCTTTAATTGATTTTGCACAGTGTTTAACTCAGAGACTCACAGTTGCAGCATGGGGGAGGTGTCCTGGCTGCCAATATCAATAGGATTGTATAGTTGCATGTTAGATTTATCATCGCTATCACCTTATGAAAGATCACTTCCTTGAGCATGGAAATATGTTTGAAAATGGAATAACAATTATGTTAGACCTGGTTTCCTGGGCACCAAGGCACTCAGGGGTTACTATGCTCCAATAGCATCAACAGGAGTGTTCCCTGCAGGTGTCCTGGGGCCTCAGTACTAATGGGCCCAAAACTGGATAGCCAAGTACTCCTATCCAGCACTTCACTCTCTCAGGGTAGCAAGACAGAGCAGTCCAAGACTTACTTAAGGAGGTGAAGTGGGTTTAAACATTCAGAATACAGTGCACACAGTACTACCAGCTGATACAATCAAGTTCCAGTCAGTGCTTTACTTTTTATAAAAGAAAAGTACTTTAATATAGACAAGAGAAATATACTACACTTAATACAAGGATAAACAGTGAAAACAAGATGTCTCTACAACCCACTGGGCCAGTGTTCTGATCGCAAGCAGTATTATAGTGTCTATATGCTAAGCACTCTAAAAACACAATTAACATGTAGACACACAATTAGCATTGCATATTACAGACCATGTTGCACAGAGTTGCTCTCATTCACTAGAGCCATGCCACCAATCCTTGTATTGAAGTGAGGTAGTTTCAGCATTTGATTTGAAGTAAAATGTTCTTGATCAGCCCTTAACCCGCCACCCAAAGAAACAGAAGTGCCCTCCAGTCCTGAGCGAGGACACCATTCTAGTTGTGTCAGGGATCCAATCACAGGTGCCTGATGTATTGGCACAGTTTACTGGAGTTCCACTAGTCCAGTAGCCACTGGCTAGCTGTAGGAGGGTAGTTGCTGGCCAGAGTGCCAGTACACACTGATACCCCCAAATGTCGCACAAGGTGGTTGTCTGTACCACAGGACACTCTTCACCAGCTACAGATTGTAACTGAAAGTACAACACAGGCTCCCAAAGCACAGGGGAGGGGTCTGGGCAAAGTGATCTCACCTTCAAGGACTGGGATCAAGCATCCCCATCTCCCTCTGTCTCCGTTGAAGTGCTGTATCTTAAATAGCTGTCTGCAATTTTGTTTTGTTCCAAGCAGCAGCTCCACAAGCCTCACACGAACAGCTGGTTCTCTGACCGATGCTTCTGACCTATTCCCTTGCTCCTCGTCAAACTGGCAAATTCCTTTTCAGCATAATCCATCAGTCACAGAGAAAACTTCCTGAAGTTCAACCCTCATCAAGGAGTTTTCAGACGCGGTGAGCAAGCTTCTTGTCTTGCCTTCACACCACAGGCCATGGCTGGCTTTCTTGGACAGAACCGGTGTGGGCCGCTGTTGAAACTGACATGTTCTGGTTGGCTGAGGTGAGGCCCTAGCCAGGCGGAACCTACCACTCCCGTCAGGGGTGTGTGATTACACTCACTGAATAACCTGCGCTCACACTTGGGTAGCTTGGTACTGAGCAGTCAGGCTTATCACAGAGGCAATGTGTAGAGCATTGGCACAGCAATTACATACATTAAATACACTGAGCGTCACAAAAAAGACTTCACACGTAGTGTCTGGAAATAAAGTTTGTATTCGACACACACATTACTTAACACAAGATGAATATCATGTATTTCCGGGCATAAATATCACTAGCAGTACTAGGCCCTACCATGTTAAAATAACATCAGTAATAAGCACGTGTGGGAAAGATCCTACTTTATCCCACGGCACCCTTATGTGGTGCAAAACGTTGTCAGAACGAGGCCCACCCTGGCAATTATTATAATTCAATACCACACAGTTATAGGGTGCACTCCAGATAAAAACTACATCAGAAATGTGTACACACAGATAATTACAATACTTTTAAACAGCACCGTGGGCCAAGGCCGCACAGGTAAAACCAATGTCAAACATAGTATTCTTTATGAAGGGAATCAACGTGTAATGCAACACCAATATGTAGTGCCACAGATATCAGGCAGGGCCCCCCCCAAATGGATGTTTGGCCATTACTCTGGAAGGTCACTCACGGTATGTGGTGTAAAAGCAGGCTTCGGGCGATAGTGGTTCAATCAAAGGACTACACACTGTGCCTTGCGGCACCCGCCCAGTTCTGCAAAGCACAGGGGGGGTCATGCAGTCTGTTGACCCACTTCCGATCACTCTCTAAAGCGTTCCTTAGCCCAGTCAATTAGTCTCACCACCCAAGCCAGATCCGGGCAATACTACCTGGCTATACAAAGTTGTCTGGGCTGGGTGAGGAGAAGGCAGTTGGTCCGTAGCACTGAGGATAGAAAAAGAACAATAGATGAATGGGGAAGGAGCAGGGAAGCATCTCGGAAGACGGAGGCACCCCGTCAGACACACATCAATCAAAATAGCACCTAAGCAATCCGGGCACCACAGAACCTGAATCCGGCTCCTCCGCACCTTCCTGGAAATGAGGCACAACGTCTGGTGTGAGATTATACAGTTCTGGTCACACACAACGAAAAGTTGTAAACTCAGTACCTCCCTGGAAATGAGGCACAACATCTGATGCGCGTCGATACAGGTCGCACCAGATAATTTCGGACACACATAATGAAGAGTTGGAAATTCCGTACCTCCCTGGAAATGAGGCGCAACGTCTGGTGTGCATTGATATCGGTCACACCAGACAATTCTGGTCACACACACAGGCCCAAGTTCGGCAGTTCCGCATGAGGCACTACTACGGGTACGTCCTCACCTCCAAGGGTGGCAACCTGTGAATTGGACACCGCATGCAATGAGCATGCAGTCGGCGTGTCGCACGAGAGAGATGCGGCACAATCAAACAAGCGGGCCAGGTGGGGGTCCCAGAACCGGTGAATCCAGTCACCACCAACAAGACGCTTTATGCGTGTTGAGGCCTCTCGATGCAGGGGCCACACTCCTTAGATGGGGGCAGTACATTTGGAACTTCACACAAGGCAATCCGGTCCCCAGGCACAATACTTAGTTCCACGCCCACGCTGTGCTACCAGTTGCGATCCGGCAGACGATGTGGGCACTTAAGGGGGCACCATTCTCCAAGTGTCACAAGTAGATGATGTGAGTCCCTTGCGGGAGGTCTTTGATGTCCCTGAGACCTCCACAAAAGAACAGGGGGGCAAGTCAACAAGCCCTTGGAGAGCACACTTCAGGGTGCCACACAGCAGCAGGTAGACAGCCCCAGGCCAGCCACTATTCAGGAAAGGTTCATGATCTCTTTCAATGGCAGTAATCCTCCTTGTGTACAACAAATTCCTCTGGCAATGTGCAGCACGTAGTTCCAGGATCTCCGATCCTACGTCCCCACAAGTGTATCTCTGGCCTGCTAAAGTATAGCACCAGTAGTTATACTGTAGAGTGCTTAGAAGTTGGGGGTGGTTCAGAGGGTGTCCCTTTGAACCACAGATGTCTCCCCTAAATTTCAGTCCTGTCTGCCTTGGGGCCGTGGAATGCAGATCTTAATCTTTACTGGGGCCATGATCTGGCTTCTCAGAGGCAAAGTATCAAAACGTCTCCCTCCAATCTATCCAGCCAGGCCCTCAAATGGCAGAGGTCTGTAATTCCAGTTGCATACCCAATGTTTATAGCTGTCTCTGGGGAATGCACAGATGTGCTCCCCCAGCCTCCAGTTTGGCCTGGAGACAAACTAAAAGACACACAAAGAGTTTTAGAGCAAAGAAATGGCCACTTTCTAGAAGTGGCATTTTTAAGCTTTTAATGACAAATCCCTCTTTACCACTGGAGAGGATTTGTCATTGTGAATCCAATGATAGGAAACATTATGAGGCTGCTCCACTGTAAGCCACTATTGCAGCTAGAAGTAATTTCAATTATTCCCCCATGTTAACTTATAGGAAGAGCAAACCTCATAGGTAGTGAAAACACACTTGGGTATTCTTCACTAACTGGGCAGGGTAGGCCTTTCACCTACCACTTGCTTCACCCCTTAAGACTTACCCCATGGATGCCCTAGTGGTGGTGAAAGGTCCCCTCAGGATTGGCCAGTGGTTTAGAAAGGCCATCCTGAGCATAAGTGCAATTGCACACACACAGGCCTGTAATGGCAGGCTTAACACATGTTTAAAAAGCTCATAGGTGCATGTGCGCATCCACAGGCCTGCAATGGCAGGCTTGAGCCATGTTTTCTTTTTTTTTTTAAACTCTTTTTTTATTAATTTTCATCGTAAAACAGCGACATAAGTCGGCAACAGCCAGCTATACAAAGCGACATCGTGTGGATATCGTAAATACAGGCATAATTTCGACAGCAATGCACACAGTTCGTTTGTTCCTTGCACCACTTCAGTTCCTTTTGGCCTTCCTGTGCCGAGGCCCGAGAATAGTCCCATCTGCACGTTTTGCACCTCCCTTGGGTCCCTCTACCATATCCGTGCCTAACTATCTGTCGGCTGTGTAGTTCTTGGATGTTCGGGGTCTGTCTCTGACGTACCTGCCTCAGTCGCTTGTGTCTGTAAGTATGTTTGCAGGGGCTCCCAGATATCTCGGGGCCTGGACGAGATCGTCATTAGTTCCGCATAGATAGTCCCTGAGGCGGAATCGGCATAGCTTCGCAGGTGTATAATACAGACGATGGAGGTATTTAAAGTGTATGATACGGAGTCTGCTACTGGCCGATATTCATCCCGTTTGCTGGCAGCAATATGTCCATTGGTCATCCCGGAAAGAGTCGCCTAGGTCCTCCTCCCATCTAGCCCGTGCTACCTGAGTAGTATGTGGACTATCTATCTGAGTGGTTCAGTACAGCAGGGACACTATATGGGTCGGGTTAGTCCTCTGAAGTAGGGCATGTAGTGGTGTAAAAGTGGGTGGTTCATTTGGGAAGTCGGGGGTGGCTGATTTCACGTCGTGCCGGAGCCTTATGTACATAAAGAGCTCCATGGTTGTAGGTTGGCAGTCTTTAAAGAACTGTTCTCGGGTGAGAAACATCCCTCCCGCGTATAGTGCCCCCCAAGTGTGTATGTCAAATTTCCGCAGCATTTGTCTGCATCTCCCCTCTTGTGTGACTGGAATGTCTCGGCGGCCAGGTAGCGGCAGCAGAGGAGAGTACATCTTACCTACTTGCATGCGATCAGCGATAGCCCTCCACGCCCTGTTGGTGCACTCCACTGTAGTGGGGTCTTTATCATTAGTGTCAGTCTGTGTGCTTATATATGCCGGGTAAGGGGTCGGGACCATGGGCCAGTGTTCCACTGCGAGGTGTGGCATGTACGGTGGCGGGTGCATCCAGTACGCAGCGAAGTGCGCCTGGGCGCACCAATAGTATAGCTCCATGTCCGGCACCTCGAACCCGCCCTTGTCAAAGGGTAGAGTCACTGTTTCCCACTTGAGGCGGGGTTGCTTGCCGCCCCATGTCAGCCGAATGAGCTGCGATTTAAGTGCTTTGAAGAAGTGTTTGCTGGGTGCATAAGGAATGTTTATGAAGAGGTAGAGTAGCTTTGGAAGGATCACCATTTTCATCAATGCCATCTGTCCTGCTAAGGAGAGATGCATAGCAATCCACCTGGTAATGGAATCCGTTATTGTACTCAGCACTTTGCCATAATTAGCCCTCATAAGGTGTTCCCTGTCCCTAGTGATTACTATCCCCAGATATTTAATTTCGCTATTGCACCAAGTCAAGAGGAAGTCTGGTATGTATCTCTTGACCGCAGCTGTGAGAGGGAAAATCTGTGACTTGCTCCAGTTGATGGTGACCCCCGAGTACCCGCCGAGTTGCAGAAAGGCCCGTAGTATAGGGTTGAGACTATCCTCAGGGTCGCATATGTACAGGGTGAGGTCGTCGGCATATAAAGAAATTAGGATTTGTCTTTCGGGGTATTGAAGAGCATATTCGCGATGGTGCTGTCTGAGTTTGGCTGCCAGTGGCTCCATGGATAGGGCAAATAGTAGAGGGGAGAGCGGGCATCCCTGCCTCGTTCCCCTTGTGATGCAAAATCTAGGGGAGCACATCCCATTGATGATCAGCTTAGCCTGTGGTTTAGTATACAATAGTTGGATCCAGGCCAAGAAAGGGGGTGGAAAGCCCATGCGTTTCAGAACGCTTGGCAAGTAGTCCCATTCAAGGGAATCAAATGCCTTGGTGGCGTCTAGAAAGACAGCCACAGCAGCTAGGTCAGGGTCAGTATCCTGCAGGAGAGCGAAGAGAGTTCGTAGGTTATGTGATGTCGCTCTGCCTGGCACAAAGCCGGACTGATTTGGCAACATTAGGGCGCTCATCAGGGGGCTTATTCGGTTGGCTATCAGTTCAGCCAGTATTTTGGTGTCAAAATTTATGAGCGAGAGCGGACTGTAGGAGTCGCATCTATCGCCTGATTTCCCTGGTTTCAATATGGAAATAATGAGCGCTTCGCGCATCGTTTGTGGAAGTATGCCTGTCTCTCGGGCCTCCTCATATATGTTTTTCAGCATCGGAATGAGAGTGTCGCAGTATGTTTTATAAAATTCCGCAGTAAGACAGTAGCAGCTTAATTGCAGTGCGTATCTCTGCATCTTCGAAATCTGCTAGTAGGAATTCTCTCTGGGTGTCTCCCAGCCGTCCCAGTGCTATGTCCTCAAAGTATGTCTCAAACTCTATTGGCTGCGTTCTGTGCGTTGTATATAGGGTTTTGTAGAACGTATGAAATGTCTCTAGGATGTCTGAGGTATCCCTGTTTATGTGGCCATCTGAGTCGACAACCTCCAGTATAGTGCTGGAAAATCTCAGAGTTCGAGTCAGCTCAGCCAGAGCCTTCCCCGGGCGTTCCCCTTCTCCATATTGCCTGGCGCGGTAGTATTTCCCTCGAAATTTACATTCCCGCTCTGCTGTCTCCTGATATTCCGTCAGTTTGTCTCAAATCTGTTTCTGCAGATCTGGACCGGGTGCAGATTGCAATTGTCTCTCTAGTTGCTTAAGTTCGGTCTCAAGCTTCCTCAGCATACAGCAAATATCCCTCAGAATACCTCCCCCTTTGGCAATGCAGATCCCCCTTATGGTCACTTTAAATGCCTCCCATACCGAGGAGAACTGCGTCACTGTGTTAATGTTACGTGGGAAAAAGTCAGTGATTTCTTTCCCCAATTCCGCACGGAATGGGATGTCGAGCAAGGCAGTCGCTGGTAATCTCCAAGTCTGATATGGTGTCAGTGTGCAGGGTGGGGTGAGGGCAATCAGCACGGGTGAATGATCGAAATACGTGCGCGGCAGGTGTCGAGAAGCAGTAAGCCACGCTTTTAAGCATCTGGTCAAGAACCAGCCATCTATTGTTATATTCCATATAGGTACCCTATATAGGTGCAGGTAGCACTGCAACCTTTCACCTATATCCTTCCCTACATTACATACATAATGGTTCTTAGGCACTGACCTTTTACCTAGATATGACACTGCATTCAGAACGCAGGTTTTTCCCTGGTTCGATTCTCATACATTATGCATGAGGCTTCTTGGAAGCACAGCAGGACTAACAGTAGGATTACCATCTCCTGTATAATATCTCTGTATAAAGTACAGGCCCAACGTCATCCTTTAGGCCGACACAGTAACACAGCAAGGTAGGACCCCTGGGGAGACCTATGGGTATATATACAGCACATCTTGCTTAGGAAAAGAGAGGAGACCGTGACTTCCCGGCTGACACACTGACCAGAGACGCTGAGGTTCCTGCATGCAGATGCTCCAGCTAGCAGTGGTCTAACATCCCTCGCGGGGTGTCCAACTCGAGACCAGGACGGGGTCCCACATTCTCTAAACTCTCAGGTAATGGGGTGGACTAGATCCTAGAGGGATTCTTGGCATAACACCTACATAGATGCTAGGTACATTTAGGTACATCTAGTTAGGGAGGCATTGTAGGAGTACGCACTTTTTATCATGTGTTTTAGGTACATGTATATATTCATGATTTCTGCAAGATGGTAGAACTATACCATCCCTTTACTTTCGTAGTACTGCTAATCATATATCTCTGCTACTGTCTAATGGTTGTTGCAGCTCATATATTCTACACTAGAATAACAACTGTTCAATTAATTCTTATTGAAAACGACCAGCCTGTTTATTCTGTGTATCTCTCTGAGACAAACTAAGTGAGCACGAGTGACTGAGTGAAAGGTAGTATATTGTTTCAGGGTTGTCATGGTCTGAGGTTGCCAAGAACTATTCTCTCCCCGATAAGAGGAGACTCTGGTGGCACTGTGAGCTAGCTGATACAGACAGGCTAACGTATCCGGTGGGGGTGCACGGAATCAGTCCGCCACCAATCCCACAGTTTATGTTATCCAAACGTGCAGATCCTGTATAGGTAATATAGGAACTACACGACATGGCGCCGCCAACGTTGGTTGGGTACTTATTTAACAGTAGAATCTGAGTCGTTCAGTCGTGCTATTCTCAGAGACCCCTACTCACAAAACTCCAGAGACTGCTGGAGTGGGTGGGCACAAACTCCGCCACAGCTGAGTAGGCTAAAAAATCCTATTTATTGGCTGTTGGTTAATCAAGCTTGAAGGACACATTGTTCCTAAATTGTGCAAAACCACCTTATCTTAGTTCCCTTGGAAAACTTCTTCTTTACAAAATGACTGTGGACAAAGATAACGCAAGAGAAGATCTACATCTCTCAGCCGGAGAAGAAGATGCAGACGCAAAACAAATTGCAGAAAATTTTAGAAATACAGCCACCCTGAAACTGCTAGACAATGGTTTATCATCTAGGGGTGGCATAGTAGTTTTCGTGATTGAGGCACACGAATCAAACAGAACAGAGGTATTTTATTCGTGGGTTACATTCCCAGCAGCAAATGTAAGAACAAAAACATTTCACTCTTACACAGAAGGAGATGCACCAGCGGAATATTGTCCGTTTGAGGACATTGAGGTTCTGCTCACGTACCAGGAACATTTATACTGGTTTAAGAAAGACAAGAAGAGAGTACAAAGTCCAGAGACAAGCAGCACGCTCAAGAGTACACTTCTAAAAAAAGAATAAAAACCAAAGCAACAGCCACAGTTCAAAAAGAAGAAAGTTGCAGGTCTAAAGATCAGACATGCCCAGAATTCTGAGGACTCGACTACTGAACAAGGAATGGGCTCTGACGATGCTAGACAGTGCGGCAGAAATAACAATAGCTCGCCAGAACCTGATGGAATTTCTGGTGACAGCGGACTTGAATGATTATATCACGGTGGAAACACCTGATACTAGGGTAAGTGTCCCACATAAAGTATATGAAATAACGCTCCAAATGGAGGGGAACAAATGTAGAACAGTGAGAGGTCTCTTTTGGGAGAACTTGACTTTTGGCTATGATATTTTATTAGCTGAACAAGATTGGCCGCCAGCATTCGTCATGGATTGCCCTAAAGGAGAAACAGTAATTCTTCCGGCCTTCTCAGACCATATTCCCTGGCACTTGCAACACACATATGCACAGGAGTGGGCGGTAGCCCAGGCTCCGGCATTACACAAAAACCATGTTGGATGGGATGAGGATTCAACCCACCACATAATTCCTTTGAAAAATACTCCGACTGCACAGAGACAGTATCCAATAAAGCAAGAAGCTAAAAAACAGGTCAGGGAGATCTTAGATCAACTTGAATATCAAGGGGAAACTTGCACCTCACCAATGAACAATCCTTTGTTTCCTGCCATGAAACCTGACAATTCATATCGTCTAGTTTTAGATTACAGACATTTAAACACTTGCACTAAGACATTTGCAGTCCAAAATGCACACAGTGCATGAATGAATAACATTGTGCAGAAAAAATATAAAACAACACTTGATACAAATGGATTTTTCTGCCAAAATATAGCGCCTGAAAGCAGGTATCTGACAGCCTTCTCAGTGCTAGGGACCCAGCGTCAATTTTATCGACTCCCCCAGGGGTATAAGAACAGCCGGGGGTTGTTTTCGGCTAGAGTAACTGAGTTACTTCAAAATTTGGATGAAGAGGCATTGTCCTATGTGGATGATATTTATCTAACAGACGATGACCTAGAGGAACACTTGAACAGAGTGAATACCATTATTTTGGGATTTGCATCTGAGGGCTACAAATTCAACTTTAAAAAATCAAAAATTGCCCACCTCAGTGTCCTGTTTTTAGGATATGAGCTTTCAAGTGAAGGAAAAAGCCTGGCAGACAATTTTTTAGAAAAATGCGCGCTGCTCCAACCTCCAAAATCATTAAAAGATTTACAGTCAATTCTGGGATTTCTAAATTTTGGTAGAACATACATTTTAGAATATGCAGAAAGAGTAAAACCTTTCTACGATTTAATAAAACCTGATTTTTCAGTAAAACAATGGATGCAGAAACATACAGATACACTTCGTTCCTTGCAAGCTGACATGATAGCTTCCAAACACAGACACGCGTAAACGTATGCAACCTGGTGATCTGTATTGTTGCGGGTCAATCTGGGTACACCTATCTAACATATAATGAAGGTGAAACAGTGCCAATTGCATACAAATCACATTTGTACACAAATGCTGAGATGCGCTTTGCATCTACAGAGAAGATTCTGACAGCAGTACAGACTGCTGTAGTGAGAGAAAGAGCACTGGCCCAGGGGAAACGAATAATAGTAGTGACTCTGGTTCTAGCCTTAGAAGCTGCAACAAAGGCGAGCGTTCCTAATGCTAAAGCCTTACATCCGAGATGGATACAATGGGCTAATTCTCTCACTGCAACAGATGTAGAATACAGGTACGACCCAAATTTAAAGACACAAGCATTCCTGCAATACGAACAAGAATATCCTCTACCGAACGAAATAATGCCTCTAGATCAGTATGAATACATAATTTACACTGACGGATCTGCTCAACCGGCCATAGGGAGTAAGCAACAATATAGCGCAGCATGTGCAATCGTTAAAGGTCGCATGCGGGATGGAAAGTTCCATCCAAGTTGCACAAAAACGCAATCTTTAGGAGACTGCACGGCACAGCTGGCAGAATTAAAAGCCCTAATACTGGCACTAATGAATACGGATCGAGAATTCCCCACACTAATTGTGTGTGATTCCTTTTACTGTGTGCAGTCTTACAATGAATATTTGCAGTACTGGGTTCAAAATGGGTTCAAAGATGCAAAAGGTGGCACAATTAAGCATAAAATGCTATGGGAACAGGTAGTGGAGTTGAAAACCGAACTACTGAGGGCTCACGTGATACATAAACTGAGTCATCAGCGTGATGGCGTTCACGTTGAAGGGAATTCATTGGGTGATGAAGCCGCAAAGAGTGCTGTACGCACGGCTTCCGTAGCTGCAATCACTCGACGACTAAAACGAGAATAGACGGTGAGATTATGGTAGCTGTCATTGCTTCACGCAAAAACAGCAAAGCACTACCAAAGAAGCTTCCACTCAAGTACTCCTACAAGTTAGATGCCAATAACATTCCATTTGCTCAGATTCCTGGAGTGGGGGATAGAGTAATTACAAACATGGATCGTAGGTTAGGTCTAATTCTAGCAGCACACAAAGGGACAGGTTCTGCACATGCAGGAGTTATGGCGACTGTTTCTTTGTTGAAACAACGCTATTGGTGGCCTGGATTAACAAAGCAGACTAAAGACTATGTCTTGAAATGCGACATCTGCCAGCAGATAAATGGGGCCACCATAGCTCGCCCAGCGCAAATCCCATTATTAGACAGCATCAGACAGTCCATTCGTGTGCATTTACCTGGACCACTGCGGCCCCTTAAAATGTGATGAGGCTTACAGGTATATCATGTTTGCAGTGGATTCCTGCTCGAGATTCCTATGGGTGTGGCCCCAACGCTCGGCTGACGCTTGAACTGTTATAAAAGATTTGCGTGTCTTTATAGGGACATACACAATTGGCACATTACATTCTGACCAGGGCCCTGCGTTTAGCTCTCGGGCTTACAAGGAGGCCATGCGAGGATTGGGTGTAGCATTGCGGTACTCATCTCCGTACCATCCTGAGGGAAATTCGGTAGTGGATAGAAAAAACTGGGACTTAAAGCAATCTTTAACAGCTAGAGTATTAGGCACGGATGAAAGTTGGGTAAAACATCTGTATGGAGTCCAGCGAGCTTTGAACAACATGCCAAGAAGTTCTCTAGGGGGGTCACTCCATATGAGGTCCTTTTTGGGACAAGAATGTGGGTACCTGATCTTGATTATGAAGGCACAGTGGCGGATGAAAAGCCTTTTGACATCCATGATCGTTTGGCTGTTTTACAGGATCTAAATGAATCCAGGACACAACAAAGTAATGTCCACCTGAAGCAGACCGCCACTGGGGAAGTCAAATCAGTCACGGCAAGGCCTGTCTGGATCCCAAAAGTCAGGGATCTGGTCAGAGAGAAGATAGCGGACAAAAAAGAATTCGGGCCATCATACAGAAAACCTGTACCGGTCCTAGCAATTGAAGGAACAAGAACTGTACTTCTACCGCCTCTTGCCGGAAAAAAGGAGAAAAGATTTGTCTCAATTGACCTAATCAAACCACACTATGTGGCCGATACTAAACAGTAGGCCACGTGGACTCCAAAGTAGCAGACGCCCTCCTCTCGCTACAATTCAAGAAGTTCAAACGGAAAGACTCATCACGTTCGAAGAACCTCCTGCACGGAATGAAGGACTATGCATCAATGCTATGGAACTCGTTCCTCTTGAACCTGAAGTTCAAAATCAAACGCAAAATGAAAGACAACTCGCTATTCGACCAAATACAGATGTCTACGTCAACATGCCTCAAAGAGAGCAAACCACGATTTCTACAGATCCTGATGCAATACCAACAATTGGTCGAACTGCTTCTGGCTACTTCATAAACTTTGATACTTTTTCTTTGGATCCAAGTGAACCTGAAACGATGCCAGCCCAAAATCACGCAAACAGCAAGTTAAAAACTTTATGCACTTTCTTAAAAAGACTTACCTGGTGTCTCTCTGGGTAGAACTATGGGTAATCACCGGGATACTTTTCTTTCTTTTCTGGGTAGGCTTAGTAATAGTTTTTAGTATGCTTGTTAATGGAAGATACCTTTGACAAAGCTCTGCAGCCCAAAAGGTGAACTTACTTTTAAAACCACACCAATCATCTCATCGAGAACAAAGAGACTCGTCATCCGTGAACATTACAGCAGTTCCTATACCTGATGGTATAGTGTGGGACAAGGTTGATTTCGATATATTTGGTCTGACCGAAATTTTAAGAATTCCACATTTATTTAAAATATCGTGGAGTTATATCAATACCTCAAGTACATTTTCCGATGATTGGGATTTTGAAACTGTTAATAACATGTTATCTGATTTGGAAAAATCTGCTGCGTTTTCTAATAGTGAATCATTGAAAGACACGTCAGATTTTGAGGCTCTGTATTGTTATCAACATTATGGTCATCATTTTTTACATAAATCTGCTAATCCTAGAAATGTGTTCACATTCCACCAGTGGGAACATTGTCCAACACCGCCGAAAGGCAGTTCAAAAACATTTACACAGAAATTTCCATATTTTTCGGGGTTTAATATGTCTGACCCAGCCTCATACTATTATAAGGTTGCACCAACACCAGCACAGAAAAATATGTTGACAAACACCAAACAGATTTACTCTGCTTCCTTTATTAGCCAGTTGTCCGAACAAGGTTTCGACTTGTGGAAAGACACCATGGACCTAAAATCAGTCTGGGGTACTAGGGAATGGCAGGTACAGGGAATAGAAGCTTTATTTAGAGCATGCCTCATCCCTCAACAAATCATGTTTTTGAACGAGACAGTGCAACAGACGTCTTGCCTTGGGCTAGCCAATAACAAAGATTTAAACACACCTCGGCTGCCAACTCCATTACAAACCGAGGGTAACATAACATCACCCTTGACCTTGCCAGGTAGGTCGCTCCCCCACCACACAGCTCCGCCTGTGTTGTCTGCCCGCTGCTCCTGTAGGTAAGATCGCCCTCCGCTTGTGGCCCCGGTGCCCGTGATTTTGTCTGCTCTCCCCCTGTTTTTCCTTTCTGTGCCCCTCGCTGCCCCACTGTTGTTGTGCCCGTGATTTTGTCTGCTCTCCCCCTGTTTTTCCTTTCTGTGCCCCTCGCTGCCCCACTGTTGTTGTGCCCGTGATTTTGTCTGCTGTCCCCCTGTTTTTCCTTTCTGTGCCCCTCGCTGCCCCACTGTTGTTGTGCCCGTGATTTTGCCTGCTCTCCCCCTGTTTTTCCTTTCTGTGCCCCTCGCTGCCCCACTGTTGTTGTGCCCGTGATTTTGTCTGCTCTCCCCCTGTTTTTCCTTTCTGTGCCCCTCGCTGCCCCACTGTTGTTGTGCCCGTGATTTTGCCTGCTCTCCCCCTGTTTTTCCTTTCTGTGCCCCTCGCTGCCCCACTGTTGTTGTGCCCGTGATTTTGTCTGCTGTCCCCCTGTTTTTCCTTTCTGTGCCCCTCGCTGCCCCACTGTTGTTGTGCCCGTGATTTTGTCTGCTGTCCCCCTGTTTTTCCTTTCTGTGCCCCTCGCTGCCCCACTGTTGTTGTGCCCGTGATTTTGCCTGCTCTCCCCCTGTTTTTCCTTTCTGTGCCCCTCGCTGCCCCACTGTTGTTGTGCCCGTGATTTTGTCTGCTGTCCCCCTGTTTTTCCTTTCTGTGCCCCTCGCTGCCCCACTGTTGTTGTGCCCGTGATTTTGTCTGCTCTCCCCCTGTTTTTCCTTTCTGTGCCCCTCGCTGCCCCACTGTTGTTGTGCCCGTGATTTTGTCTGCTCTCCCCCTGTTTTTCCTTTCTGTGCCCCCGCTGCCTCTCGCCACTCCCGCCGCTGCGTTCCCTGCGGCCCCGCCCCCTGACTGCCCATTCGCTGCCCCTGCCTCCCGCCTCCCAGCTGCTCCTCCCTCCCACCTCCCCATAAATGGCGGCCGCTGCACGGTGAGGAGAGCGACCCTTGACCTTGCCAGGTAGGTCGCTCCCCCACCACACAGCTCCGCCTGTGTTGTCTGCCCGCTGCTCCTGTAGGTAAGATCGCCCTCCGCTTGTGGCCCCGGTGCCCGTGATTTTGTCTGCTCTCCCCCTGTTTTTCCTTTCTGTGCCCCTCGCTGCCCCACTGTTGTTGTGCCCGTGATTTTGTCTGCTCTCCCCTGTTTTTCCTTTCTGTGCCCTCGCTGCCCCACTGTTGTTGTGCCCGTGATTTTGTCTGCTGTCCCCCTGTTTTTCCTTTCTGTGCCCCTCGCTGCCCCACTGTTGTTGTGCCCGTGATTTTGCCTGCTCTCCCCCTGTTTTTCCTTTCTGTGCCCCTCGCTGCCCCACTGTTGTTGTGCCCGTGATTTTGCCTGCTCTCCCCCTGTTTTTCCTTTCTGTGCCCCTCGCTGCCCCACTGTTGTTGTGCCCGTGATTTTGTCTGCTCTCCCCCTGTTTTTCCTTTCTGTGCCCCTCGCTGCCCCACTGTTGTTGTGCCCGTGATTTTGCCTGCTCTCCCCTGTTTTTCCTTTCTGTGCCCCTCGCTGCCCCACTGTTGTTGTGCCCGTGATTTTGTCTGCTGTCCCCCTGTTTTTCCTTTCTGTGCCCCTCGCTGCCCCACTGTTGTTGTGCCCGTGATTTTGTCTGCTGTCCCCCTGTTTTTCCTTTCTGTGCCCCTCGCTGCCCCACTGTTGTTGTGCCCGTGATTTTGCCTGCTCTCCCCCTGTTTTTCCTTTCTGTGCCCCTCGCTGCCCCACTGTTGTTGTGCCCGTGATTTTGTCTGCTGTCCCCCTGTTTTTCCTTTCTGTGCCCCTCGCTGCCCCACTGTTGTTGTGCCCGTGATTTTGTCTGCTCTCCCCCTGTTTTTCCTTTCTGTGCCCCCGCTGCCTCTCGCCACTCCCGCCGCTGCGTTCCCTGCGGCCCCGCCCCCTGACTGCCCATTCGCTGCCCCTGCCTCCCGCCTCCCAGCTGCTCCTCCCTCCCACCTCCCCATAAATGGCGGCCGCTGCACGGCCGCGCAGCGGACGTGCGCAGCGGGCGTAGCCGCTGGCGCGCCGAAGGCGCGCCTAAGGCAAGCCCGTCTGCGCCCGTCCGCGACTGGACCGCGCCCAGCGCCAGAACCCCTGGAACCCACCAACGCAACACTACTCGACGGACCTACGACGCCGCCACACTCACCGCACTCAATGCCGGCCGGAACCCTGCCTGCTACCGAGCCTCACCGAGACGCACCCACGGACCCTTCGCCTGCCAAGCCTGCCGATTCACCTGCCCCCGGACGTGCACCACCTCCGCCAAGTCGAGCAACAGCAGCAACCACCTGAAATGCATCCTGCTGAACACCCGCTCCGTCCACAGGCACGCCGTGGAACTCTGGGACCTGCTCGACGCAACAGCACCGGACATCGCCTTCCTCACCGAGACCTGGATGAACGCCTCCTCAGCGCCCGACATCGCCATAGCCATCCCGGATGGATACAAGATCACCCGGAAGGACCGCGTCAACCAGACGGGAGGAGGCATCGCCATCGTACACAAGAACACCATCCGCATCTCGACTAACTCCGACGAGACCTTCTCCGCCGCCGAACACCTACACTTCCAGATACACACTGACCCCAAGACCACCCTCCGAGGCACCCTCATCTACAGACCCCCGGGACCACGCACACTATTCAGCGAAGACATCGCAGACTTCATCAGCCCGCACGCCATGCCCTCAGCCGACTACATCCTCCTAGGGGACCTCAACTTCCACCTGGAGAACAACAACGACAGAAACACCACCGCCCTGCTGGACAACCTCGCCAACCTCGGACTCAAGCAACTGGTGAACACGCCCACCCACTACGCCGGCCACACGCTTGACCCCGTCTTCTCGTCCAGCAAGCACATCTCCTTCAGCCACGCCACCGGACTCCACTGGACCGACCACAGCTGCGTCCACTTCAGCTTCAGAAAGACTGCGACCCACCACCACCCGCAACAGGCTCCCGCCGGAGCTGGAGCAAGATCACCGCCGAGCAGCTCACCGCCTCCCTCAGCCAGAACACACCCACCAACACAACGGACCCAAACGAAGCAGCCAGCAACCTCGCCAAGTGGCTGACCGCCTGCGCCCGACGACCTCGCACCACTAAAAACCCTCCCAGCAGACCCGGAAGCAAGAAAACCCCTTGGTTCACCAACGAACTCAAGGAATCCAAGAAGAACTGCCGCACTCTCGAGAAAACCTGGCGACTCGACCAGACCACAGACAACAGGACCGCCCTCAAGCACGCCACCCGCAAACACCACCAGCTGATCCGTGCCACCAAGAAGTCGGCACTCAAAGAACGACTGGACAACAACGCCCATGACAGCAAGGAACTTTTCAGCATCGTCAAAGAGTTCTCCAACCCCAGCGCCGGAAACAACGACATCACCCCCTCGCAAGACCTCTGCAACTCACTCTCCGCGTTCTTCCACCGCAAGATCACCGACATACACAACAGCTTCGACGCACAAACAACGCACCCTACCGCCGAACCAACGCCCGCCACCACCACCCTCTGCAACTGGACCCCGATCAGCACCGAAGACACCACCCGCACGATGAACTCCATCCACTCCGGATCACCAACCGACCCCTGCCCACACCACGTCTTCAACAAAGCCGACGCCACCATCGCACCCCATCTCCGGGACATCATCAACTCCTCCTTCCACACCGCCACCTTCCCGGAGAGCTGGAAGCACGCCGAGCTTACCGCCCTCCTGAAGAAACCAACGGCGGACCCCACCGACCTCAAGAACTACCGTCCCATCTCGCTCCTTCCGTTTCCGGCCAAAGTCATCGAGAAGACCGTCAACAGACAGCTTGCCGCCTTCCTCGAGACGAATGGATCCCTCGACCCCTCGCAGTCCGGGTTTCGGGCCAACCACAGCACCGAGACCGCCCTTATCGCAGCCACCGACGACATCAGAACCCTAACCGACAACGGGGAAACAGCTGCCCTCATCCTCTTGGACCTCTCTGCGGCGTTCGACACCGTCTGCCACCGCACCCTAGTGAAGCGCCTCAGCAACATCGGAATCCGAGAGAAAGCACTGGAATGGATCATCTCGTTCCTCGCCGGAAGAACCCAGAGAGTCCGCCTCCCCCGTTCAGATCCGAAGCCACCGAAGTCATCTGCGGCGTTCCACAAGGATCCTCACTCAGCCCAACCCTCTTCAACGTCTACATGAGCCCCTCGCAGCCATCGCACGCCGACACAACCTCAACATCATCTCCTACGCCGACGACACCCAGCTGATCCTCTCCCTCACCAACGACCCCACCACCGCCAGAGCCAACCTACACGACGGGATGAGAGACGTCGCCGACTGGATGAGGAACAGCCGCCTTAAACTGAACTCAGATAAGACGGAAGTCCTCATCCTGGGCTCATCACCCTCCGCCTGGGACGACTCCTGGTGGCCCCCGGCCCTGGGCACCGCGCCCAAGCCAACGGACCACGCACGCAACCTGGGCTTCATCCTGGACTCCTCCCTGTCGATGACCAGACAAGTCAACGCCGTCTCATCTTCATGCTTCAACACCCTGCGCATGCTCCGCAAGATCTTCAGATGGATCCCCACTGAAACCAGGAAGACCGTCACCCAGGCACTCGTCACCAGCCGACTGGACTATGGGAACACCCTCTACGCCGGAACCACAGCCAAACTTCAAAAGAGACTCCAGCGCATCCAGAACGCCTCCCGCACGACTCATCCTGGACATCCCCCGACACAGCCACATCACCGTGCACCTGAAAGACCTGCACTGGCTCCCCGTCAGCAAGAGAATCACGTTCAGACTCCTCACCCACGCACACAAGGCCCTCCACGACCTGGGCCCAAAGTACCTCAACGACCGCATGACCTTCTACACGCCCACACGCCAGCTACGATCAACCAGCCACGCCCTCGCCACCGTACCACGCATCCGCAGAACCACCGCCGGAGGAAGATCCTTCTCCTACCTGGCAGCCAAGACCTGGAACTCCCTCCCCACTCACCTTCGGCGAACCTAGGACCATCTCTCCTTCAGGAAGCAGCTCAAGACCTGGCTGTTCGAGCAGTAACTTACCCCCTCCCCCAGCGCCTTGAGACCCTCCCGGGTGAGTAGCGCGCTCTATAAATGCCATGATTGATTGATTGATTGATTGATCACAGAAGGAGATTACAGTAGATGACATCATACAATACAACAGATCTGACCCCGATTGGAAAAAATGGTTGATTTGGCCCACAGACACTAATAGTTGTCAGGCAAGATTCATGGGTAAAACCGAAGGGTTTAGTATCCATAGGCCAGATCCACGTTATGTACAAAGACAACATCCAGGGGTAGTGACATCCTACAGTGTTGGGAAGTTGTGCCTTGATTGGCTAAAAACCTCAACACTCACACAGGTGAAACAACACTTATCCTTACTGTTGCAGGATGTGGATCTTAAGGATTTTTTAATGGGTCCCAGGAAGCCACGTCAGAAACGTTTCTATTATGCTGTCTACAATGAAATATGGAAAATATCCCAACAAGAGGCCGCAGAGAGACTACGAGAGATAGACCCATATAAATCTAGAAAAATCTCCAGCAGTGGTAGATAATGGGTTAACTACATTGACCTCCAGGATATATTCCTTAGGCAACATTGTATCTTCTGCGATAGACATACTAGAACAAGATTTGGCCATATTACAACACGGGCAATCACAGTTACGTTCTATTATGTTGTTAAGCTGGACGCTGCATTCTTTGCGTGCAGGCTACGTGCCTTGGCGTTATATCAACAGTACGTCTCTGTTTTCTGAATACAATCTAACAGATAAACAGATAGAAATGGCACAAAGGTGGGCTAAATATACAATGCTGTGTATCGAAAAACTGGATTGATTAGCATTTACAGTGGCAGAATTACCATCCACAGAATGGCTAATCCATGGCCACATAGCTCTACCGGTCACTACTTTTCAGTTTCAGTATTGCCTTGAACAAAAGCAAGTAGGCAGATATGACGAAATGGGTAAGGAATACATTAAGGAATCTTGGGAATTACCATACAAATTTCGATGCCGGAGTGGGGATCGAGAAGTGTTTCTGAGCGGTACAAACTGTGAGAACGCTTTAAGTGGATCACTCATATGCCAGGATATAATGCTGCACGGGGCATGTAATGGTTCTGTAGCAAACTTGTCCTGTCATTTGAGGGGTGCCCCAGCTGCAGTGATTACTCCAGCATTCAGGTTACTTTCAAATGGGAGTTACTTGATGCTGAACAGTCAAGGCTGCTGTGGCATGCTCCCGGGCATTGCATATCTGGTAACCGTGAGCCCCAGGGTTACTTGTTGTATGCAAGTATTGTTTCCACTGACACATACAGTCAGGGAGGCGCCGTTATGGCCTTCACTGAATGTTTCTTTAATACGGTTTGATACTCTAAGCAGAATGAAAGCCATGCTTCTACAGAAGTCTGTGCCCTTAACCTCCGCTCGAGAGACTTTTGATCTCCAGATCGCAAGGTCTTCGGCAGAGATACAGGCGCTCATTCATACAAACTGCCCTTTCCATTTCGCAGAAATGGTAAATCGTATCTTTAGCATGTCTGATACGACAGGCATCGTCTACCTATTTAAGACCATAGATTCTGGACTTCTGAGCACCTTTCAGACGGTACTTGGAGTTCTCCCAAACTTCATACACTCCGTATTTGGAAGCATCTTTGGAGGACTTCCGCTCATCCTGTTCCTAGCAGCAGGTAGCCTGATTGTTTTATATTTGCTACGCAATGGACGTCCCAGTCACCAAGGAGAGGGAAAAAGCACTCCAGGGGCGTGAATACCGTGACCGTATGGTACAACATCTGGGCACACCTCGCCTAAGAGAACTAAGTGCATCTTGGTTCTTGTCATTTCGACCAGTCTGGATGGACTACATCTTACCTGTCCTCCGATGCCTGTTTTGCGGAGAAGAATGCGTGTTAAACCTGTGTTTGACACTCCCATCATGTGCGCAACCGGACGTGAATGCGTTACTGGACCCGATAACGGCCCATGTTCTGCAGTGTCCTCAGTGTATTCCAATGTTGATGGCGGCATTCTTTGAGCCACCGCAGGTAGTAACTGCACCTGCTGGTATTAATACCGGCTCATCCACTGACACCCAGGCTTTGGCTGGTGCACAGGCTGCCCCAGCACCGGCTGCGGACAGCGTGGAACATCATCTGTGCTCAATTGACATACTCTGCGAGGTGTTACAGGGGCCGTCTACTGCGGAAGCAAGCAACGGAAATGTTGCGTCTCCCAGCCGGGACACATAAACATTTGACTCATTTGGCTCGTCGTGTGCTGGGAGAAATTCGCCCTTTTTTAAAGAAGCTCAAATGAAAATGGAACTATGAAACTAAATTGACATTCCTTTCATTTTTTTCGGCATACATGGCTTTTTAATGCTTATAGTGGTTCGGACTATAATTATGGACACTTTTAGAGCTAGAAAAAAAATTCTTTTTACATTTTTGTAAGTTTTTAACCCCTTCGGTGCTTATGACGAGCTGGACTCATCATGGCACACAGTGCTCGTGTGCTCATGACGAGTCCAGCTCGTCATAAGACCACCCACGGGGGAAGCGCTGGCGCTCCCCCCGTGGGAATCCGATCGTCGGGTTTTTTTGGGGGAAGGCAGGAGAAGGGCTTCCCCTGCCTCCCCCTCCCTCCCCATCAATGACGCCAGCACGCGAGGCGCGCTGGACATCATTGAGGGTTTCCTTTCTTCCCGACGCGCTGGAAGCCATTTGCTTCCAGCGCGTCGGGGAAATCAGGTGAGTTTTGGCTCGGGGAGGGGGGTTTGAATCAAAAGAGTCATCGAGGGAAAGGAAAGGGTTTTCC
This sequence comes from Calotriton arnoldi, assembly GCA_963921515.1. Classification (NCBI taxonomy): domain Eukaryota; kingdom Metazoa; phylum Chordata; class Amphibia; order Caudata; family Salamandridae; genus Calotriton; species Calotriton arnoldi. The sequence goes on from CAWUFW010005613.1 coordinate 909,330, forward strand.
TTTCCCCGATGCCTCTTTGTGCATTCCTGCTGCACGATCATGTGATCGTGCAGCAGGAATGCCCACGAGGGAGGGAGGGAGGGTGATTTACGCAGCTGTAGTGTAGGAAAGGCACTATACATTTCCCCAACGAGGTAGCATTTACTGATTAGCCAGTAGAAAGTACTCCAGTTGAGTAGAGGTATTGCACAAAACGGTGGCATCTTCGTGGATAAATATGCAGGGCAGATGTGCCTTCTCTCCATTTCCAACGTGAAAAGTTAGCTGTAATCCTTGATGGAGGTCTTTGCATCCTTCATTTTCTCGAGCGCAATTCTCGTGTAGAATTCGTGAGCGTGGAGATGTGCCTTCTCTCCATTTACACCCTGAAAAGTTAGCTGTAATCCTTGATGGAGGTCTTTGCATCCTTGAATTTCTCGAGCGCAATGCTCGTGTAGTTCCTGTGACCAGGAGGTTCCTTCTCCTCGTCTGCCGCTGAGATCGTGCTCTGACCCTTTATAAACAAGAGGCATGTGAACGGGCCTAGAAGCCCCGCCCGTTTGGCCCCGCCACACATACACTAGCGGTATGCAACGTCTGCCCGCCCTTTCCCCACTATGATGGACAGCTTAATCAAAGGTTCCCGGCGCTTTCGGCACGGTGGCAAAGTTACAGACACACAGGTCACTGGAGACAAGTCTTCTGGTCCTTTACGCAGCTGTAGTGTAGGAAAGGCACTATACATTTACCCAACGAGGTAACACTTACTGATTAGCCAGTAGACAGTACTACAGTTGAGTAGAGGTATTGCACAAAACGGTGGCATCTTCTTGGATAAATATGCAGGGCAGGTGTGCAGAATTCGTGAGCGTGGTTAAGCAGATGTGCCTTCTCTCCATTTCCAACGTGAAAAGTTAGCTGTAATCCTTGATGGAGGTCTTTGCATCCTTGAATTTCTCGAGCGCAATGCTCGTGTAGTTCCTGTGACCAGGAGGTTCCTTCTCCTCGTCTGCCGCTGAGATCCTGCTCTGACCCTTTATCCCCTTCGGTGCGTAGGACGAGCTGGACTCGTCATGGCACACAGTGCTCGTGTGCTCATGACGAGTCCAGCTCGTCATAAGACCACCCACGGGGAAGCGCTGGCGCTCCCCCGTGGGAATCCGATCGTTAGGTTTTTTTTGGGGAGGCAGGGGAAGGGCTTCCCTGCCTCCCCCGCCCCATCAATGACGCCAGCGCGCGAGGCGCGCTGACATCATTGAGGGTTTCCTTTCTTCGCGACGCGCTGGAAGCCATTTGCTTCCAGCGCGTCGGGGAAATCAGGTGAGGTTTGGCTCGGGGAGGGGGGGTTTGTATCAAAAGAGGCATCGAGGGAAAGGAAAGGGTTTTCCTTTCCCCCGATGCCTCTTTGTGCATTCCTGCTGCACGATCATGTGATCGTGCAGCAGGAATGCCCACTAGGCACCAGGGTTTTTTTTAATTTTTGTGTTGGGGAGTGGCCAAAAGGGCAAGGGTTGCTCCCTTTTACGGGGGTGAATATTTTATTTATACTGTTAGGCCCACCTACCCCTTAGCTTGGCTGGTGGATTGTGTGTGGACTGGTGCATTATTTGCATATGTGATTGTAATGTTTTTTTTTCTCCTTTTTATTCTAGTGTAAAGCTTTTGATTCCTGTTTGCGGTTTCGGCAGTTGTGGTTCTGCAGTTTTGCGTAATTGCATTTATTTGGTAAGAAAAATATTTTTGTTGTGTGTACTCCAAATGAGTATTATTGTCATGCATGAATGAATTTTTTTGTAAGTGGTGCCATAATGGCAGCATATTTGTTAGTGTTCAGAGCATGAAATTCTTTGCGATGTTTTGCATTGTCTTATGTGTAATTTTTTTCTTCTTCTTTTTTAGTGGGATATTGTTGATCCTTACTGTGTCTGTGCAGAGTAGGTGGTGGTGAGTCTAGCTGCTTCTGTCACGTGAGTGGTATAGTGTTGGAGTATATAGGTCTTTGTGATAAAGCTACATTTTGTTTATTTCTTTTTTTTACAAAGGGTTTGTTGTTGTTGACTTGTTTGACAAGTAACCTTTATTAGTAAGCATTATGGCTAGCTGTAGAATTACTGCTCAGCAGGTGGTTGGTTTGCTTCTTGAATCTTCCTCTGAGCAGGATTATGAGACTGACAGTGCGTCTGAGGGAGAGGAGGGAGGGGAAGATTCAGGCAGTGAGTTTTCTCTCCACATGGAATCATCGGATGATGAAGGTACTCTCAGTGCAGATGAAGTGCCTGATTTAGAGGAGGATACTACTGTGCCGATGGTGCAAGAGGCATCTGGATTGCAGCCTGGGGCTGCTAGGCTTCCTACTGGAAGTGCTGGACTCTGGGTTGATCCAAACATGGTGCAGCCGGTGTTGCCTGCCTTTAGTGGTTATGCAGGGTGTAGAGTGGATTGTGAACATTATTTGCCTATACAGTATTTTCAGTTGTTTATGGATGATGTATTTTTGGGTGAGATTGTTGAGCAGACTAATTTGTATGCTGAACAGTTTTTGAGGGACAACAGTGCCAGACTTAGGCCCCATTCTAGAGCTACCCGGTGGAGTCCCACAAATCTGGAAGAGATGAAGAAGTTTTTGGGTTTGACTTTTTTGATGGGTTTGATAAGGAAGCCGTCCATGGGTTCATATTGGTCTACCAGTCCCTTGATGGCAACGGCCATATTTCCTGCAGTTATGACTCGTGATCGGTATTTACTTTTGCTTCGGATGCTGCATTTTGTTGATAATGGTTTGGCGTTGCCACGAGATCACCCTGAATGTGACCGTCTTTTTAAGATTCGGCCTGTTCTTGATCACTTTGTAGATCGATTTTCAGTGATCTATACTCCAGGGAAAGAAATATCTATTGATGAGTCTTTGGTCCTGTTCAAGGGCCGTTTGGTTTTTAGGCAGTACATTCCTAGCAAGAGGGCACGCTATGGAATTAAGCTGTATATGTTGTCTGAGAGTAGGACAGGATATGTTTTTAATTTGCGTGTGTACACTGGTAGGGATTCCACTATTGACCCCCCTGGTTGTCCGTCCACTTTTGGAGTTTCAGAGAAAATTGTGTGGGATCTTGCTAGAGGACTGTTTAACAGAGGCCACCATTTGTACCTTGATAACTTCTACACTGCTGTGCAATTGTTTAAGGAATTGTTCAAAGTGGACACTTTTGCTTGTGGCACAATCCGCTCTAACCGTAAAGGTTATCCAAAAGAGCTTGTTTGCAAAAAACTTCAGAGGGGACAGTGCAGTGCCTTGCGTAGTGAGGAACTGCTAGCTGTGAAATTTGTGGACAGGAGGGATGTGTACATGCTGACTACCATCCATGATGAGAGTACTTCACCTGTGGCTGTTTGGGGTCAGATTGCTGAAGTGCGCAAACCTGTGTGCATTTTAGACTACAATAAGCACATGGGTGGTGTTGATAGAGTAGATCAGAGGTTGGAACCTTACACTGCTATTCGTAAGTCTTACATTTGGTATAAGAAGTTGGCCATCCATCTCTTCAATTTAGCAACTTTCAATGCTTTTGTTGTGTTCAAGGAGTGTTCTCCTGCGTCAAAGTTGACTTTTGTTCAGTTTCAGGAGTCTGTCATAGGCAGCCTTGTTGTTGTGGAACAGGCAAGTGTTCCTAGAGTTGGAGTGGTGGAGGATGTGGCTCGATTGAAAGATCGCCACTTTCCTGATCACATTCCTCCTACACCCTCAAAAGACTTTCCCACTAGGAGATGTAGAGTCTGTTGGCGAAGAGGTACGCGGAAGGAGACTCGTATGTACTGCCCTGAGTGTCCTTCTAACCCTGGGCTGTGTGTGCCTGCTTGTTATAGAGCGTACCACAAGCAAAAGAATTATTGGGAGCAACCATGAGTGGTAAAGTGAACTGCCTGGTCTGTAATGTTTAAGAATTGTTGTTCTGTTTCAAGGTTGGCATTAGTGCAATGTATTTAGTTTCTGATTTTGTGTTAGTAGATTTGTATCTATTTGCAATTTGTTTGTGTTTTCTTTTTGTATAAAAAAATCCTAAATGTGATGGTGGTGTGTGTAGGCTGGTGCTTGGCTGGCGGTGTGCGTGGAGTGGCGCTTGGCTGGCGGTGTGCGGGGAGTGGCTCTTGGCTGGCGGTGTGCGTGGAGTGGTGCTTGGCTGGCGGTGTGCGTGGAGTGGCGCTTGGCTGGCGGTGTGCGTGGAGTGGCGCTAGGCTGGCGGTGTGCGTGGAGTGGCGCTTGGCTGGCGGTGTGCGTGGAGTGGCGCTTGGCTGGCGGTGTGCGTGGAGTGGCGCTTGGCTGGCGGTGTGCGTGGACTGGCGCTCGGCTGGCAGTGTGAGTAGTGACTTGCTGCTGGTCACTACACACACTGCTAGCCGAGCGACACTCCACGCAATCCATCAGCTTGTGTGGTTGCTGTGTTAGGAATGTGGGCGTGTGAAAGTGATGGGCCCTTGAATGGCGCTGTCTGCTGGTGTGAGTGTTGTAATGTGATGGGCCCGCGGCTGGTGGTGTGAATGGTTTTGTATTTGTCACACGTATGAAAGGTGTATGAATGGCCTGTAAAGAGGTTGGTGCCTTGTCGTGGCTTTACAGCTCACGAGCTGTGAGTCAATGGTTCAGTTTCTCGTCCTTTCAATTATTAACAGTGCATTTCATTTTTGTGAAATCACTTGTTAATACAATTGTATATACTGAACCATCACTCACCCTCGTGCCAAATCCAACCAGTATGTGTGTGTGTGCTTGAGGATTAGATGGCTGTGCAGTAATATTTTTTTTTTGTCTTTCTCAAGCAGGGTGTACCTTGTCCCTTTTTGTGAATGTTGTAATGTGTTTGTTTCGTGCCTGGGGGTGTGAATGGTCTTGTGTGTATCACGTATGAAAGGTGTGTGAATGGCCTGTAAAGCGGTTGGGGCCTTGACGTGGCTTTACAGCTCACGAGCTGCGAGTCACTGGTTCCGTTTTTTGTCCTTTCAATTATTGACAGTGCATTTCATTTTTGTGAAATCTCTTGTTAATAAAATTGTATATACTGAACCATCACTTGCCCTCGTGCCAAATCCAACCAGTATGTGTGTGTGCTTGAGGAATAGATGGCTGTGCAGTAATCTTTGTCTTTTTAGTCTGTCTGCCAAGGTGTACATTCCGTCTAAGAATAACCTACCAACTGTAGATATTGTCGTAAACGAAACACCCATGGGAGTACATGGTGATATCTCTCTTGTGGATCCCAACAAGTTATGGTACCCACAATGTCCTGCAAACCTCAAAATGTCTGTCACATTTTCCTTGCAATATTGTGCCAAAATTTTCACGCTGCAGAAATAAACAACACATTATCTCAAAATGACCTGGTTTTGCAAGGGGGTCACCTGGGTTTTTGGCCCGGGGCTCGGCGGCCACATAGGGAAACCTACCAAACCCACACATTTCTGAAAAGTAGACACCCGGGGGCTTCCAGGGAGGTATGGCTTGCGTGGATCCCCCAACGTTTCCTTACCCAGAATCCCCTGCAAACCTCAATTTTAGCTGAAAAAATCACTTTTTTCACACATTTTTGTGTGGGAAAGTGTGGCATCACTGGCCTCACACAAATTTCCTACCACCCAGCGTTTCCCCAGGTCTCCCGATAAAAATGGTGCCTCACTTGTGTGGGAGGCCCAAGTACCCGCGACAGGCAAGGGCCCACAACGTATTGAGGCGACCTCAAAATGGCCTTTCACAAAACCACCTGGTTTTGCAAGGGGGTCACCTGGGTTTTTGGCCCCGTGCTCGGCGGCCATCTAGGGAAACCTACCAAACCCACACATTTCTGAAAAGTAGACACCCGGGGCTTCCAGGGAGGTATGGCTTGCGTGGATCCCCCAACGTTTCCTTACCCAGAATCCCCTGCAAACCTCAATTTTAGCTGAAAAAATCACTTTTTCACACATTTTTGTGTGGGAAAGTGTGGCATCACTGGCCTCACACAAATTTCCTACCACCCAGCGTTCCCCCAGGTCTCCCGATAAAATGGTGCCTCACTTGTGTGGGAGGCCCAAGTACCCGCGACAGGCAAGGGCCCACAACGTAGTGAGGCGACCTCAAAATGGCCTTTCACAAAACCACCTGGTTTTGCAAGGGGGTCACCTGGGTTTTTGGCCCGTGCTCGGCGGCCATCTAGGGAAACCTACCAAACCCACACATTTCTGAAAAGTAGACACCCGGGGCTTCCAGGAGGTATGGCTTGCGTGGATCCCCCAACGTTTCCTTACCCAGAATCCCTGCAAACCTCAATTTTAGCTGAAAAATCACTTTTTTCACACATTTTGTGTGGGAAAGTGTGGCATCACTGGCCTCACACAAATTTCCTACCACCCAGCGTTCCCCAGGTCTCCCGATAAAAATGGTGCCTCACTTGTGTGGGAGGCCCAAGTACTCGCGACAGGCAAGGGCCCACAACGTAGTGAGGCGACCTCAAAATGGCCTTCACAAAACCACCTGGTTTTGCAAGGGGGTCACCTGGTTTTGGCCCGTGCTCGGCGGCCATCTAGGAAACCTACCAAACCCACATTTCTGAAAAGTAGACACCCGGGGCTTCCAGGGAGGTATGGCTTGCGTGGATCCTCAACGTTTCCTACCCAGAATCCCCTGCAAACCTCAATTTTAGCTGAAAAATCACTTTTTCACACATTTTTGTGTGGGAAAGTGTGGCATCACTGGCCTCACACAAATTTCCTACCACCCAGCGTTCCCCAGGTCTCCCGATAAAATGGTGCCTCACTTGTGTGGGAGGCCCAGTACCTGCGACAGGCAAGGGTCCACAACGCAGTGAGGCGACCTCAAAATGGCCTTTCACAAAACCACCTGGTTTTGCAAGGGGGTCACCTGGGTTTTGGCCCCGTGCTCGGCGGCCATCTAGGGAAACCTACCAAACCCACACATTTCTGAAAAGTAGACACCTGGGGCTTCCAGGGAGGCATGGCTTGCGTGGATCCCCAACGTTTCCACCCAGAATCCCTGCAAACCTCACTTTTAGCTGAAAAATCACTTTTTCACACATTTTGTGTGGGAAAGTGTGGCATCACTGGCCTCACACAAATTTCCTACCACCCAGCGTTCCCCCAGGTCTCCCGATAAAAATGGTGCTTCACTTGTGTGGGAGGCCCAAGTACTCACGACAGGCAAGGGCCCAAAACATTTTTTGATAGGCAATGTTGATGTTGCCTCAAAACGTTTTGTGTCCTTGCATGTCGCGGGTACTTGGGCCTCCCACACAAGTGATGCACCATTTTTATCGGGAGACCTGGGGGAACGCTGGGTGGTAGGAAATTTGTGTGAGGCCAGTGATGCCACACTTTCCCACACAAAAATGTGTGAAAAAGTGATTTTTTCAGCTAAAATTGAGGTTTGCAGGGGATTCTGGGTAAGGAAACGTTGGGGGATCCACGCAAGCCATACCTCCCTGGAAGCCCCCGGGTGTCTACTTTTCAGAAATGTGTGGGTTTGGTAGGTTTCCCTAGATGGCCGCTGAGCACGGGGCCAAAACCCAGGTGACTCCCTTGCAAAACCAGGTGGTTTTGTGAAAGGCCATTTTGAGGTCGCCTCACTACGTTGTGGGCCCTTGCCTGTCGCGGGTACTTGGGCCTCCCACACAAGTGAGGCACCATTTTTATCGGGAGACCTGGGGGAACGCTGGGTGGTAGGAAATTTGTGTGAGGCCAGTGATGCCACACTTTCCCACACAAAAATGTGTGAAAAAGTGATTTTTTCAGCTAAAATTGAGGTTTGCAGGGGATTCTGGGTAAGGAAACGTTGGGGGATCCACGCAAGCCATACCTCCCTGGAAGCCCCCGGGTGTCTACTTTTCAGAAATGTGTGGGTTTGGTAGGTTTCCCTAGATGGCCGCCGAGCACAGGGCCAAAACCCAGGTGACTCCCTTGCAAAACCAGGTGGTTTTGTGAAAGGCCATTTTGAGGTCGCCTCACTACGTTGTGGGCCCTTGCCTGTCGCGGGTACTTGGGCCTCCCACACAAGTGAGGCACCATTTTTATCGGGAGACCTGGGGGAACGCTGGGTGGTAGGAAATTTGTGTGAGGCCAGTGATGCCACACTTTCCCACACAAAAATGTGTGAAAAAAGTGATTTTTTCAGCTAAAATTGAGGTTTGCAGGGGATTCTGGGTAAGGAAACGTTGGGGGATCCACGCAAGCCATACCTCCCTGGAAGCCCCCGGGTGTCTACTTTTCAGAAATGTGTGGGTTTGGTAGGTTTCCTAGATGGCCGCCGAGCACAGGGCCAAAACCCAGGTGACCCTCTTGCAAAACCAGGTGGTTTTGTGAAAGGCCATTTTGAGGTCGCCTCAATACGTTGTGGGCCCTTGCCTGTCGCGGGTACTTGGGCCTCCCACACAAGTGAGGCACCATTTTTATCGGGAGACCTGGGGAACGCTGGGTGGTAGGAAATTTGTGTGAGGCCAGTGATGCCACACTTTCCCACACAAAAATGTGTGAAAAAGTGATTTTTTCAGCTAAAATTGAGGTTTGCAGGGGATTCTGGGTAAGGAAACGTTGGGGGATCCACGCAAGCCATACCTCCCTGGAAGCCCCCGGGTGTCTACTTTTCAGAAATGTGTGGGTTTGGTAGGTTTCCTAGATGGCCGCCGAGCACAGGGCCAAAACCCAGGTGACCCCTTGCAAAACCAGGTGGTTTTGTGAAAGGCCATTTTGAGGTCGCCTCACTACGTTGTGGGCCCTTGCCTGTCGCGGGTACTTGGGCCTCCCACACAAGTGAGGCACCATTTTTATCGGGAGACCTGGGGAACGCTGGGTGGTAGGAAATTTGTGTGAGGCCAGTGATGCCACACTTTCCCACACACAAATGTGTGAAAAAAGTGATTTTTTCAGCTAAAATTGAGGTTTGCAGGGGATTCTGGGTAAGGAAACGTTGGGGGATCCACGTCAAGCCATACCTCCCTGGAAGCCCCTGGGTGTCTACTTTTCAGAAATGTGTGTGTTTGGTAGGTTTCCCTAGGTGCCGGCAGAGCTAGGGTTCACAAACTACAGCTAGGCACTTTGCCAAAAAAGGGTCATTTTTCACTGCGAAATTGAGGTGTGACCACGTTGCGTTTTGCGCCGTTTCCTGTCGCAGGCACTAGGCCGACCCACACAAGTGAGGTACCATTTTTCTCGTAAGACTTTGGGGAACGCGGGTGGGTGGAAATTTGTGGATCCACGCAGATTCCAGAACTTTCCACCCCAGAAATGTGGGGAAAATGTGGTTTTTTGGACAATTTTTTATGTTTGCAAGGGATTCTGGGTAACAGAACCTGGTGGGAGGCAGTCAAGTCACCCCATCCTGGATTCCCCTGGGTGTCTAGTTTTCAAAAATGTATAGGTTTGCTAGGTTTCCCTAGGTGCCGGCAGAGGTAGGGTTAAAAACTACAGCTAGGCACTTTGCCAAAAAGGGTCATTTTTCACTGCGAAATTGAGGTGTGACCACGTTGCGTTTTGCGCCGTTTCCTGTCGCAGGCACTAGGCCGACCCACACAAGTGAGGTACCATTTTTCTCGTAAGACTTTGGGGAACGCGGGGTGGGTGGAAATTTGTGGATCCACGCAGATTCCAGAACTTTCCACCACAGAAATGTGGGGAAAATGTGGTTTTTTTGACAATTTTCTATGTTTGCAAGGGATTCTGGGTAACAGAACCTGGTGGGAGGCAGTCAAGTCACCCCATCCTGGATTCCCTGGGTGTCTAGTTTTCAAAAATGTATAGGTTTGCTAGGTTTCCCTAGGTGCCGGCAGAGGTAGGGTTAAAAACTACAGCTAGGCACTTTGCCAAAAAAGGGTCATTTTTCACTGCAAAATTGAGGTGTGACCACGTTGCGTTTTGCGCCGTTTCCTGTCGCAGGCACTAGGCCGACCCACACAAGTGAGGTACCATTTTTCTCGTAAGACTTTGGGGAACGCGGGGTGGGTGGAAATTTGTGGATCCACTCAGATTCCAGAACTTTCCACCACAGAAATGTGGGGAAAATGTGTTTTTTTTGACAATTCTTTATGTTTGCAAGGGATTCTGGGTAACAGAACCTGGTGGGAGGCAGTCCAGTCACCCCATCCTGGATTCCCCTGGGTGTCTAGTTTTAAAAAATGTATAGGTTTGCTCGGTTTCCCTAGGTGCCGGCAGAGGTAGGGTTAAAAAACTACAGCTAGGCACTTTGCCAAAAAAGGGTCATTTTTCACTGTGAAATTGAGGTGTGACCACGTTGCGTTTTGCACCGTTTCCTGTCGCAGGCACTAGGCCGACCCACACAAGTCAGGTACCATTTTTCTCGTAAGACTTTGGGGAACGCGGGGTGGGTGGAAATTTGTGGATCCACGCAGATTCCAGAACTTTCCACCACAGAAATGTGGGGAAAATGTGGTTTTTTTGACAATTTATTATGTTTGCAAGGGATTCTGGGTAACAGAACCTGGTGGGAGGCAGTCAAGTCACCCCATCCTGGATTCCCTGGGTGTCTAGTTTTCAAAAATGTATAGGTTTGCTAGGTTTCCCTAGGTGCCGGCAGAGGTAGGGTACAAAAACTACAGCTAGGCACTTTGCAAAAAAAGGTCATTTTTCACTGCGAAATTGAGGTGTGACCACGTTGCGTTTTGCGCCGTTTCCTGTCGCAGGCACTAGGCCGACCCACACAAGTGAGGTACCATTTTTCTCGTAAGACTTTGGGGAACGCGGGGTGGGTGGAAATTTGTGGATCCACGCAGATTCCAGAACTTTCCACCACAGAAATGTGGGGAAAATGTGTTTTTTTGACAATTTTTTATGTTTGCAAGGGATTCTGGGTAACAGAACCTGGTGGGAGGCAGTCCAGTCACCCCATCCTGGATTCCCCTGGGTGTCTAGTTTTCAAAAATGTATAGGTTTGCTAGGTTTCCCTAGGTGCCGGCAGAGCTAGGGTTCAAAAACTACAGCTAGGCACTTTGCCAAAAAAGGGTCATTTTTCACTGCGAAATTGAGGTGTGACCACGTTGCGTTTTGCGCCGTTTCCTGTCGCAGGCACTAGGCCGACCCACACAAGTGAGGTACCATTTTTCTCGTAAGACTTTGGGGAACGCGGGGTGGGGGAAATTTGTGGATCCACGCAGATTCCAGAACTTTCCACCACAGAAATGTGGGGAAAATGTGGTTTTTTTGACAATTTTTTATGTTTGCAAGGGATTCTGGGTAACAGAACCTGGTGGGAGGCAGTCCAGTCACCCCATCCTGGATTCCCCTGGGTGTCTAGTTTTCAAAAATGTATAGGTTTGCTAGGTTTCCCTAGGTGCCGGCAGAGGTAGGGTTAAAAACTACAGCTAGGCACTTTGCCAAAAAAGGGTCATTTTTCACTGCGAAATTGAGGTGTGACCACGTTGCGTTTTGCGCCGTTTCCTGTCGCAGGCACTAGGCCGACCCACACAAGTGAGGTACCATTTTTCTCGTAAGACTTTGGGGAACGCGGGTGGGTGGAAATTTGTGGATCCACGCAGATTCCAGAACTTTCCACCACAGAAATGTGGGGAAAATGTGTTTTTTGGACAAGTTTTTATGTTTGCAAGGGATTCTGGGTAACAGAACCTGGTGGGAGGCAGTCAAGTCACCCCATCCTGGATTCCCCTGGTTGTCTAGTTTTCAAAAATGTATAGGTTTGCTAGGTTTCCCTAGGTGCCGGCAGAGGTAGGGTTCAAAAACTACAGCTAGGCACTTTGCCAAAAAAGGGTCATTTTTCACTGCGAAATTGAGGTGTGACCACGTTGCGTTTTGCGCCGTTTCCTGTCGCGGGCACTAGGCCGACCCACACAAGTGAGGTACCATTTTTCTCAGAAGACTTTGGGGAACGCGGGGTGGGTGGAAATTTGTGGATCCACGCAGATTCCAGAACTTTCCACCACAGAAATGTGGGGAAAATGTGTTTTTTGGACAATTTTTTAGGTTTGCAAGGGATTCTGGGTAACAGAACCTGGTGGGAGGCAGTCCAGTCACCCCATCCTGGATTCCCCTGGGTGTCTAGTTTTCAAAAATGTATAGGTTTGCTAGGTTTCCCTAGGTGCCGGCAGAGCTAGGGTTCAAAAACTACAGCTAGGCACTTTGCCAAAAAAGGGTCATTTTTCACTGCGAAATTGAGGTGTGACCACGTTGCGTTTTGCGCCGTTTCCTGTCGCGGGCACTAGGCCGACCCACACAAGTGAGGTACCATTTTTCTCAGTAAGACTTTGGGGAACGCGGGGTGGGTGGAAATTTGTGGATCCACGCAGATTCCAGAACTTTCCACCACAGAAATGTGGGGAAAATGTGGTTTTTTTGACAATTTTTTATGTTTGCAAGGGATTCTGGGTAACAGAACCTGGTGGGAGGCAGTCAAGTCACCCCATCCTGGATTCCCCTGGGTGTCTAGTTTTCAAAAATGTATAGGTTTGCTAGGTTTCCCTAGGTGCCGGCAGAGCTAGGGTTCAAAAACTACACCTAGGCACTTTGCAAAAAAAGGGTAATTTTTCATTGTGAAAATGTGGTACGTCCACGTTGCATTTTGAGCCATTTCCTGTTGTGGGCACAAGGGCTACCCACACAAGTGAGGTACCATTTTTATCGGGAGACTTAGGGTAACACAGAATTGTAGAGCAACTGTTATTACCTATTGACTTTCGATGCATTTCTGCCTTCCAAATGAAAGACAATGTGTAAAAAATAAGTCATTTTGAAAAATGACCTATAATTCTCATGCTAGTATGGGTACTCCCAATTTCGGAAATGTGCAAATATCTACTGTTTCTAAAATCTAAATTTTGTTCCCATTTCAGAAATACATAGGTGTCTTTCATAACAATTTTTCCATGTATACATTTTCCCAAAATAATTGCTATATACCCGGTACTTAAAAAAAAATCATTGCAAGATGTTGCTCAATTATTGGCTCTGGGTTCGTCGGGTTCTTGGTGAACCTACAAGTCCTATATATCCCCATAACCAGAAAGGTCCAGCGGATATAACGGTATATTGCCTTCAAATAACTGTCATAATTAGAAGAAGTTACAGGTGAAAACGTTGACACAAATGTCTGTTTTTCTCAACTAATTTTCAATTTTTCCTTTATTTAACTGTTAGTTTCTATAAGGAAAACTTTAAGGATCTACACAAATGACCCCTTGCTGAATTCAGAATTTTGCCTACTTTCCAGAAATGTATGGCTTTCCAGGATCCATTATTGGTTTCATACCCATTTCTACCATTAACTGGAAGGAGGTTGAAAGCACAAAAATAGCAAAAATAGGCTATGTCCCAGAAAAATGCCAAAACTGTGTAAAAAAGTTGGTTTTCTGACAAAAGTCTGCTTGTCCCTGAAAGCTGGGAAGATGGTGATTTCATCCCCACAACCCCTTTTTGATGCCATTTGCAGGGAAAAATCAAGACGCTTTCATCTGTAGCCCTTTTTCGCATTTTTCCCCAAAAAAACAAAATTTAGCTGTATTTTGACTAATTTCTGGGTCCCCTCCAGGGGAATCCACAAACCCTGGATACCTTTACAAGCCCCATGATGTTAGAAAAAAAGGACGCAAATTTGGCATGGATACCTTATGTGGTCAAAAAGTTACAGGGGCCTAAGCGCGCACTACCCCAAATAGCCAAAAAAAGGCTTAGCACAGGCGGGGGAAAGGCCTAGCAGCGAAGGGGTTAACCATTTTTAGCTAAAGAGATGTTTTTATAAACTTTGTGCGTACCACTATCTAGTTATGCTAGTAGTACAGTTATAGGTTACATATGTCGTCCAGTTGGAAGAGGAGTGGGTGTTATAGTCCATATAGGTACCCTATATAGGTGCAGGTAGCACTGCAACCTTTCACCTATATCCTTCCCTACATTACATACATAACGGTTCTTTGGCACTGACCTTTTACCTAGATATGACACTGCATTCAGAACGCGGGTTTTTCCCTGGTTCGATTCTCAAACATTATGCATGAGGCTTCTTGGAAGCACAGCAGGACTAACAGTAGGATTACCATCTCCTGTATAATATCTCTGTATAAAGTTCAGGCCCAACATCATCCTTTAGGCCGACACAGTAACAAAGCAAGGTAGGACCCCTGGGGAGACCTATGGGTATATATACAGCACATCTTGCTTAGGAAGAGAGAGGAGACAGTGACTTCCCGGCTGACACACTGACCAGAGACGCTGAGGTTCCTGCATGTAGATGCTCCAGCTAGCAGTGGTCTAACATCCCTCGCGGGGTGTCCAACTCAAGACCAGGACGGGGTCCCACATTCTCTAAACTCTCAGGTAATGGGGTGGACTAGATCCTAGAGGGATTCTTGGCATAACACCTACATAGATGCTAGGTACATTTAGGTACATCTAGTTAGGGAGGCATCGTAGGAGTACGCACTTTTTATCATGTGTTTTAGGTGCATGTATATATTCATGATTTCTGCAAGATGGTAGAACTATACCATCCCTTTACTTTCGTAGTACTGATAATCATATATCTCTGCTCCTGTCTAATGGTTGTTGCAGCTCATATATTCTACACTAGAATAACAACTGTTCAATAAATTCTTATTGAAAACAACCAGCCTGTTTATTCTGTGTATCTCGCTGAGACAAACTAAGTGAGCACGAGTGACTGAGTGAAAGGTAGTATATTGTTTCAAGGTTGTCATGTTCTGAGGTTGCCAAGAACTATTCTCTCCCCGATAATAGGAGACTATAGTGGCACTGTGAGCTAGCTGATACAGACTGGCTAACGTATCTGGTGGGGGTGCACGGAATCAGTCCGCCACCAATCCCACAGTTTATGCTATCCAAACGCGCAGATCCAGTATAGGTAATATAGGAACTACATGACACTATGCGCGACCATGAGGAGTGAACCGTGGAGTGGCATGTGCCTTCCCTATCAGTGGGGTGTAGGCTTCTCCACGCATCCAATAGTCCATGTTCTATAACTATCTCTCACAGCTGTCTTTGAGCGTTTGTGTAGTGGAGGGGTTGTGGGTGCTGTCGATCCAGCGTCGGATCCAAGGTGACGTTGAAGTCTCCCCCCCTGATCACATGTGTGGAGCCTATATCTACGACCTTCCCCCACATGATATTGAAGAACTCGGGGCCGTCGGCGTTGGGGCATAACAGCATGCAATCGTTATGGTCTGAGCTGCCATTCTCCCCCACATAATGCAATAGTGACCTTGCGGGTCTGCTAGCTCCCCCATGGCTACATATGGGACGTTCTTTTTGATAAGGATTACTGTTCCTCGCGCATAGGTGGAGTATGTCGAGAAGCATCAATGCGAGGCCCATCGGGTCGCAAAAGTGGTCAGGGCAGAGGGACCGATATGAGTTTCCTGCAATAGGGCACAATGTACATTATGTCTTTCTAAGTAGGCCAAGACATGGCGGCGCTTCCTGGGGTCCCGAAGGCCCCGCACATTCCATGTAACGAAGTTATATAGCTAGGCTGATCTGGGCGGACCATTCATATCGTGTATTTTATGGGATGCATAGTACATGTGTCGAGCGTTGCTTGTTTGGGTGGTGGTGTAGCCTGCAATGTTGCCTGTGGTCTGTGGTAATGTAGGTGTCACTAACTCCCGTCCCTTCCCTCCCTCCTCCCACATCAGCAGCCCAAACCTGCCGTGATAAGTCCCACCCTTATCCCCCCCCTGTAGCATTCTAACTGGGATCCTCCCAACTGTAAACATATCTTCCCCTGTCATAAGGTTTCTGCACATACAGAGCTATGCACAGGTAATAGGACCTCGGAATATAGTGGTGAGCCAACCATAAACCTTAGCACCCAAAACCCCAACCCAACTAGCCTTAGCGTCCCATTGGCACTAATGTACCAATGATTAGACAACCCAGAACACGGTATCTCTCTCTCAGGACTCGCAGAGGCAAGAACACTCTTTCGTCACACTCGTACCTGTCCACAACATGCGTATGAAGAGACACTGTATAGGTTAAAATGTTTATTTCAACTTACGTGCTCTAAGATACAGTACACGTGTCAGTACTAATAGCATAATACATATGAATAATATAATCAGCATAGTTACTACTCCATAGAATACGAACGGGGAAAGCATCTCATAAAGCAGTGGATATATGTCTAACTAACATTACCACCCTCCCCGTGCTGGAAGCCAGTTTATTATGAGAATAGAAGACCTTTGGGCTTTGACTAGCGAACCCCCATACCTCAATCTCTAGATGCAAAACTACATCAGCAGACAATCACAGCTCTTCTCTCTGGAAAGGTCGTCTCCAAGTGCTATCTTAGAGCAGGCGATCGCATTATTAAAAGCACACTAATTTCTCAATGGCAGCTGTACATGTGTTATGTCTAGGTGCGAGGGACGGGCCAAATCAGTAGGAACCAGGGATTTGTTATTCGACCTTGTAACTGTTGTTCAGACTGAGCCCAAAAGGGAATAGGAGAAAAGGTGAGAAACAGAAAATGCAGACAGTTGTAGAATAACTTGGCAGTAACAGAGGGCGACAGAACAACATCCAATAGTAACGTGCGCAAGAGTCATCATGGCAGCCAGGCCTGTGGTAACGTAGCCAGACCGGCCAGGAGGCCATGAGCCACAAGACACCCTCCCCTGGACAGTCCATCGGCCAAGACGAAAATGAAGACAGAGTTCCAAACACCTGAGCAGAATTGAGGCTGTCCACCGACAGTGAACGGCAAGTCAATCAATCCAAAAACGTTGAAGAGCAGAAAAATGCTATACCGTCCAAAAGGACATCATTGGAATCGTCAAAAAACGTAGACGCCATCCAGTCCAACAGGTCAAAGCTGCAGGAATGTTCCTCAGAGGATGGAGCATCTAAAAGCAATGCGGGACAGCTTGCGTGATATTCAATATAACTTTGTTGTAGGAGATTCTGAGCAGCCGCCCAGATATCCCATTGTGCCAAAATCCCCAGTGCAGCCGCACGCATCATAAAGCCAGCAGCGGAACAGTCCCGTTCATGGGCCTCTAAGGGACCCACCAACCGAACAAAATCCGGGACCGACAATGACGAATTGGAGAGGCAATAATCCATGGTCCATGTAAACGGACAGCGGATGCAAGACATCACAGGTTGCACGCAAGTGAAATACGCAAAGCGAAAGGAAAGGGTGTAGGACACACTGATAGTTGCCAAGGGCAGAACATCGAAGCCAACCAGAAGTCGCTCACGGAGCAGCTGGAGGCGTTCGGGATCGAGAAGGGCCCAGTGGTGTGCAGCCATTGCGCAGAAAACAGACCAACAGCAAGACACCAGCCGCCAAAGCGAGGATTAATGGGAAACCACCAAAGACGCTAGAAAAAATAGAATGTATGAACGCCGGTATCACACCGAAAATAGTTTGAAAGGTGGACACGAGGCCAGACCCCACAACCTTAAAAAAGTGCACCAGACCCTCAGTGTTTGATGCGTTAAAAATACGATGAATTAACTCCCCAAAATGTTGGGGGAGGTCAGTGTTCAAAAGGGCCTGTATTTCACTGTGGGTACTCGCCACCTGGAGAATGAATGTCTCCCGGGCGGATGTGAGCATAACCTCCTCATTCAATAATAGGGCCTTTATTCTGCTCAACTTATTGAAATCTGCCTCCATGGTAGGAATGGAAGGCCAAATAGAGTTATCAACGATGTCGTGAGGGGGAGGAAAAAGCACATTCTTGCAGCAGACAACTCTGTGTGAGACTGTAACAATATACGGAATGCCAGCCTGTAGGCCACAACAGTCTTCGTTATTTAAAAGCAAATAGCTACCGTTAGTAAGCAAAGTAAAAGTAGGAGAAATAGCAGGAGCAGGAATACCCTTCAGCACACATGCAAGATTTGGAACTGAAACGCTACAAGCCCCGTGCAATTTAATATGTTTACAAATAAGCGAATGACCCACAGTTGAATCACAAGACTCCCCGTGAGAAATACCTCCTGGCCGTCTCTAAGGCATTTATACATGAAAGGCAAGGACCAAAGTTCATGCAGGAAAGCACTACCCAAAGGCTGGAAACGGCCTACAGGATAATGTTTCATGCACGAACCGAATTCAAATAGGGAAAAAGGTAAAGCTATAACCCCATGAACTAGCCACACCGCAGAATCTAGTTCCGCTACAGAGAATGGTAAAGGATCCACTTTTTCAATATGTAACAAAGTGTAAGATGCATCTTTCATGGACATGAACTGCTGTTTGTCAGTCAAATTAAAAGGCAGAAAGAGGGCAGTGGTGTTTAACAAATTCCAAGGAACTTTACCCAACTTCAGGGTTTGCAAAGTCCAGGCAAACTGCATCACTGAACGCAACTGATTCTGACCATGATACAACATAGAGACATCATCTTGTACAATATCAACAACAGAGGATACAATATTCTCTAATGTGTAAATGCGGGAAGACAGGGTATTTATACTATTGTCAACAACGGCAAGCACCTTTTCCAAATTTGCTTGGTCTATTTCCCTAAGACGGGAAGCAGCTTCCATCTGTGACAGCTTCCAGAGTTCATTATACGCTTCATAAATGAACCTCTTCGGTCGGGGACCACGAGGTCCCAAGATAAAATCAGATAAATCAATAGTGCCTGATAGGAGGGATAAATGGTTCTTAACAGAGTCTAAGGACGAATGTTGTAACCATTGTTTACATAATTTACCAACCGAATACGTGGTTACAGTACGAGTTTCAGTAAATCTTGGATCAGGCTTGTCCTGTATGTAGCCAGGAACTGTGCCATGAAAACGCAGTTGGCATGCATTAGATGATATGGGCCATGCCAACCAGGGTGACTGTATCAGTGCAGAAACGTTAAAGGAATTGTTTTGAAACTGAGCCTGTAACGCCATAAGGGACATATTAAAACGCAAACTATCATTTGGAAACCTCGACAAGGATGGGATGGTTGGCGCATTTAGTTGTTTAACGGTAGCCAACCCCCAACACGTGGTCTGATGAATGGAAGCATTTAGAAATAGAATTTGGGCTGGGATAAGGCAAGCGCGGTGCAAGGCCTCAGTGCCTTGCACCTGCCATGGCTTCGAACCCCAGATTGATTTTAAATCCACTGTGTCTTTCCAATACTCATAACCACCCACCGCCAAGGCGCTCAAAAAGGAACCCGAATATAGTAATTTAGTGTGGGTCAACATTATTTTTTGAGTCAATGGAGTTTTTAATTTAAAATAATAGGACCCAGGGTTCGATCGATTAAAATCAGTAAAATAGGTGAATTTATTTCGAAGAGTCTGGGAACTACCTGGTATGGGGTTTGGGCAGTGTTCCCATTGGGTGTAAGTAACAGGGCTGCGTAGTGCACTTGGTTTGTGGAGAAAATGATTGCCCCAATGCTGGTAGCAATACAAATCGGCATAATTCGCAGAATTCATATACAAGTCTTCAGCATTAAAGGAGGCATAATATTTTAAATCAGCAAATAATGCTTCAACTGCATGCACATCCCAATCATCAGAATGAATATTACTTTTTACTACATCACCCATCGAGACTCGAAGGACATTTGGTACATTAATAATTTCAGTCGGGCCATGGATTTGAAAGTTCACTGCATCCCATACGATGCCATCAGCAACTGGAAACGCTGAAATGTTCACAAATGTGTGGTCACGCTTCATGATGTGCGAAGAGGAATGTGGAGCCAAAGTCCCAGCCACACTGTTCACAGCAGAGCGTTCAGGTAAATAGTGACCATTGATGAGTAGAAAAAACACTGTGACAAAGCCAATGGACATGAACAAAAAGACCAAGAAAAGTACCATCCAAATATATGTCCAAGGTGGAATCAAAAAATTGTCTCTAAACCAGGATACAAAAAGACTAAACTTGGACGGGACCTTTGATGAGTTGGAATCCGAGTCAAAGGAATAACGTGTCGGGCTCAGTGGCGTTGTTGGTTGGTGTGCCACCGACTCTGTGGCGGGATAAGTATATTCGTCCTCATCTATGCAGGGTGATGCAGGGGGTCCAAATATATTTTCAGGCAAATCAACCATCTCCATGGTAACATCAGTGATAGCTCGTGCAGGCGTGCCTCGAACGCTTGTCCGATAAATGGCAGGACAAGAGACCGCTGGTGTGACACTATTCAGGATCGGCCAAATGTTGTAGCTTGACATTTTCCACTGAGATGTATCTGTTTTCCTTGCGACCGGGAAGCGGTGGTAGGATGACTGTACGTGTTCCCTTCAAGCCCAGTACTGGAACCGGTGCACGAAAAGAGGGGCCGAATTCTTTTTGTTCTCCACCTTCTCTCGTACCAGGTCGCCAATCTTCGGAAGCCAGCCGGCAACCGGAATCTGCACAGCAGGGTCTGTGGCTGAAGGTAAATGTGCAATTGCTAGTTTGTCTCGGGCTTCTTGTAAGTCCTGTAACATAGTAGAATGATTATCTACATCGAACTTGGCGGATTGCGCCGCCATGTCTAGACCATCAAGGTCAGGCACAAACATTCGTATGCCAAAGAGCATTTCGTAAGGGGTCCGCCCACCCAGAGGCCTTCTAGGGAGATTATTAAGTGCACGCTGAACAGTATACAAGTGGGCCAGCCAGTTCCTGCCAGTACCTATAACTCTAGCTGTCAAGGATTGCTTTAAGTCACGGTTCATTCGTTCAACGATAGAGTTGCCCTCAGGCCTATACGGAGACGAAAATTTCACCCGCACCCCTAAGGAGCCCATTGCGTCCTTGTAAGCCTTAGAGGCAAACGCCGGACCTTGGTCAGAATGGAAGGTGCCGCATGCAAAAATTCCCACAAAGACACGCAAATCCCTAATGACATTTCGTGCGTCAGCACTCCGTTGTGGCCAGACCCAGATGAACCGTGTGCACGAGTCCACTGCCACTAAGATATATTTATAGGCAGTGTCTGAAGAAAATGGACCGCAGTGATCCAAGTAAACACACCCAAAGGGTCTGTTTGAAATTGCAAGCGAGGTCTGCGGTGGTCTTGTGACTGTTGAAGGCTTGATCTGTTGACAAACGTCACAGGAAAGCACATAAGTACGTGTATCTTTGTATAAACCACGCCACCAGTAACGCTGCTGCAAAATGGAAATTGTCGCAGACACACCAGCGTGCGCCGAAGCCATGCCTTCGTGTGCCGCTGCCATCAAGGAAAGTCTGCGGTCCGCGTTGGGGATCAGCCGAACCCCAACGTCAGGTATTGTTACATAAGGAGCCTGATCGGGACCTATCTGGTAAGAATATTTAGAAGGGAAACCTCTAGGGTAATTCATTCCTTCTTTTGTTGCAGCAATAGCTGCCAAGATATCAGTGTCTATTTTAGACATGGATCTAGTAACTGCTGCTACTGAACACGTGAGTACTGCTGATCTGGCAGCTTCATCTGCCAGACTGTTACCAACAGCGTGTGCGCCCACTCGCTGATGGCCTAGGGTGTGAACCACCTGTGTGAGTGGCAGACGTCTTTGTAATTCTGCCACTCTAACCCAAAGCATTTTATGCTTGATTGTGTTGCCTTTAGCGTCCCTATAGTCATTTTGCGACCAAAAGAACAGATTGTCATTGTATGATTGAACACAGTAGTAAGAATCGCACACGATTAAAGTGGTCACATCAGGATTTACGAACTCAAGCGCAAGCACTAAGGCACGCAACTCGGCCAATTGTGCGGTACTGTCCCCGAGTGTCTGTGTATGCACCACAGTGGATTTGAACTTTCCGTTCACAAACGTACCTGCAACAATAGCACATGCGGCTGAATAAGCATGCTTGGACCCCGTGGCCGGTTGTGCCGAACCATCGGTGTAGATCACACAGTCGTAATCCTCAAGCGGCAATAAGGACAAAGGAGGAGGATGAATGAATTCATACTGTAAAAACTCCTGAGTCTGTAGAGAAGAGTCGAAAATGAAAGTGACATCCGGAGACGTCAAAGATGTTGCCCATTGAATCCAACGGGGGTGCAAAGCTTTAGAGTTCGGTACACTTGCTTTGGTCACTGCCTCTAGAGCAGGATATGGTGTTACCACCAAAATGCGTTTTCCCTGTGCCAGTGCGCGCTCCTTCAGGATCGCCATTTGCACTGCAGTCAGAACTTTCTCCACAGATGAAAACCGCATTTCTGCGGAGGTGTACAGATGTGACTTGTATGCGATGGGTACTGTATCACCTTCATTAAAGGTTAAGTACGTGAAACCCACTGCCCCTGGAATGATTCTAATCACCAGGTTTGTGTGGTTATCACGCGTCAAAAGGTATTTAGACTCAAGAAGGTCTGTCTGCAAAGACTGCAGAATGGAGGTATGCTCCGGAAGCCAAGAAGACTTCGAAAAGGTAGGTTGTATCAAGGCATACAGTGGCTTGATACGCTGGGCGTATTCGGGAATGTATGTACGTCCGAAGTTTAGAAAGCCCAGCAATGACTGAAGTTTCTTCAGATTAGTAGGAGGGCACAGAAGTGCACATTTCTCCAGAAAATGGGGGCTAAACCCTTACCTTCATTGTTGAGCTCATAGCCCAAGAACAGAACGGTAAATTCAGCAATATGGGATTTGGCAAAGTTAATTTTGTATCCCTGAACCGCGAATTCAAGAATAATGCGGTCCACCCGGGTCAGATGCGGAAACAATTCGTCGTCTGTCAGATAAATGTCATCCACATACGAACAGGCGTCTGGATCTATGCCGTCTAACAAAGAGACAACACGAGCGGCAAACACGCCTGGACTATTTTTGTAGCCCATAGGAAGACGCCTGAATTTGAACATTTTACCACCGGAAGTAAAGGCACACCATTGGCCACTCTCCGGGGCTAAGTTGTGCGTGTAGAATCCATTTGAAAGGTCAAGGGTCGTTTTGTATTTTTACGAACAAGACTGTCTACAAGCGCAGAACTATGGGTATTTTGCACCGCAAAGGTCCGACAATGAGAGTTCAAATGCCGGTAATCCAATACTAAGCGGTACGATCCATCGGGTTTAGAAACCGCGAAAAGGGGATTGTTCATAGGTGATACACAGGGTTCAATTACTCCCTGATATTCCAACTGTGTCAGAATTTCGGAAACGGGGCCTTTGGCTTCACGTTTTATGGGATATTGGGGTTGTGGCTGTGGTAACGACCGCAAAGGTATTTCATGGGGGGGAGATTCTTCATCCCAACCCACGTGATTGCGGAATAACGCTGGAGCCAAGGACACAGCCCACTCGGCTGCAAGAGCCTCCGCTTTGTCCTTTGGGACATGTCGAGAAAAACTCGGAAGGATTACCTCCTCCCCTTTACACGCAGCAAGTACGAATGGGGGTGGCCAATCCGCCTCTGCCAACAAAATATCATATGAAGAGGTCAGATTTTCCCAAAAATCCCTTTAATTACACGCTGTATATCACCTTCAATTTGGAGGACAATATTAAATAGTCTGTCAGGGGGTGCCACTCTGGTGTCTGCTGTTTCAACAGTAATGAATGTTTCAGTTGCTGTCGCCTCCATATGAGGACGTAGCGCCTCCCGCACTATGGTAACTTCCGCGGCGCTGTCTAGGAGGGTTACTGCCCACGTCCAATTCAGGAGTCTCGTTCTCACCGTCTGTGGCATATTTCGCTGTTACAGCGGCAACTTTCTTCTTCTGAAATTGTGGTCGAAAACGTTGAACGTCTTCCTCTTTTCCTCTGACTTGTTGTCGAGGCTGGTCTCGTCCCTGTGGGGCCTCACGGGCCCTTCCTCTATCCTGGCGGTCTCCTCCACCGGCCTGTGACGAAGTCTGTGCCTGTAAAGAACGAGGAGAACGCGTATCAGGGATCTGAAACCTATCCGGTGACTTAATTCTCGCTCTATCGCGTAAATCATAAGTACGTTCAGAAGAAACTGAAACCGGGGATGCGCCTCGCGACCCCGGCTTTTTCTGTTGCTTACCCTGTTTTTTCAGCCTCCAGCTCTTTTTAGTGAAGACTGGTTTCTCATCTTTCTCAGATTGAGATTTGGTTTGTTGCTGTTGTGGTTGTGATGGTGTTTGCTGTTTTGCAAAAGGCTTGTTACCCAGGCTGTTTCTACCAATAGTTTTGTAAGCCTGGGTAATAATTTTCGGTAATTCGCGAGGCTTGTCCAATTCTGGGACCAAAGCCAAAGCGTTAGCTACTTGAAAGTTCACTGCATCGCCCTTGACATTCGCAAGGATCAGTTCAGCTACTACTTCAAACACTCCCACCAGTCTCATCCCTAATTCCACGGCCGCTTCAGGGCCATGTTCATCCTGTACTTTTTTAATTACAGAGGGAGAACTGTCATGGAAGGAGTACCAAAACATTTAGAATATACTGCTGCGAATACCTTACCCCAGTTGTCACATGCTGTCAACTCGGGAATTAAGTCTTTTGGCAAACTAATCGTTAAAATACGATGTTTATCCACTGGAGTTGTATGTGGAAAAACTGCCTCCAACTGATCAAACTTTTCTGCAAGCCAATAAGGAAAATCATCCTTATGTTGTGGCCGTTTGCCCATCACAGAATTCACCATGACGGGACTTATGGTCACTCCGCCTGCAGCAGCTGGTTGGCCAGCAACTCCAGGAGCGGCTCCATGGATGCTGCCTGTAACATATCGCACTAATGCTCGATGCACCTGCACCAAGGCCGCATACATAGTGCGCAGTTCCGCGACTGGTATTGTCATATAACGCGGATGTGGGGTGTACCCGGCCAAAACAGGCCAAGTGGCCCCCTCTATAGATAAGGGGCCTAAACGAACCGTGGTTGTCGGTTGTGGGAGGGCGCCATTAAACCAAACACGGTGTTGCCAAGCCGTGAGCGGTACTTCAAGATTAGTATAAGGTCTATAGACAGCAGGAACAGCGGTGGGTTCATATGCATGAAACAGATTATCGTTCGCATTCACCGCTGGAAAAGTGATCCAAGAGTAGAACACTTCAAAGTGGAAAGCCGGGTCGGCTTGAACCACAAAGACTAGGTCAACTCCCGCGTCTGGCACTCCATACACCCGTAAGTGATCCCGGAGTGCTGTGCGGCTATGCGCCGCTATGTCTATACCCGCCATTTCGAACGGGTCTATTCAACAATCTTACACAAGGCAGCACAAAAAGGGTTATTTCTAAGAAACCTTTTTTTAATAACATCAAGCTTGAAAGAACCTACAAAATCTGCAATATAGGAGGTATCGCCGTCACACACGCTTCCGGAAGCGTGTGTGAGGGTTTTGTGGACAAGCACAAGTACTACTCAAGCGTCTCGCAATTAAGCTGCCCCACTCGTTGGTCGCGCCATGTCATAAGGTTTCTGCACATACAGAGCTATGCACAGGATAATAGGACCTCGGAATATAGTGGTGAGCCAACCATAAACCTTAGCACCCAAAACCCCAACCCAACTAGCCTTAGCGTCCCATTGGCACCAATGTACCAATGATTAGACAACCCAGAACACGGTATCTCTCTCTCAGGACTCGCAGAGGCAAGAACACTCTTTCGTCACACTCGTACCTGTCCACAACATGCGTATGAAGAGACACTGTATAGGTTAAAATGTTTATTTCAACTTACGTGCTCTAAGATACAGTACACGTGTCAGTACTAATAGCATAATACATATGAATAATATAATCAGCATAGTTACTACTCCATAGAATACGAACGGGAAAGCATCTCATAAAGCAGTGGATATATGTCTAACTAACATTACCACCCTCCCGTGCTGGAAGCCAGTTTATTATGAGAATAGAAGACCTTTGGGCTTTGACTAGCGAACCCCCATACCTCAATCTCTAGATGCAAAACTACATCAGCAGACAATCACAGCTCTTCTCTCTGGAAAGGTCGTCTCCAAGTCCTATCTTAGAGCAGGCGATCGCATTATTAAAAGCACACTAATTTCTCAATGGCAGCTGTACATGTGTTATGTCTAGGTGCGAGGGACGGGCCAAATCAGTAGGAACCAGGGATTTGTTATTCGACCTTGTAACTGTTGTTCAGACTGAGCCCAAAAGGGAATAGGAGAAAAGGTGAGAAACAGAAAATGCAGACTGTAGAATAACTTGGCAATAACAGAGGGCGACAGAACAACATCCATTAGTAACGTGCGCAAGAGTCATCATGGCAGCCAGGCCTGTGGTAACGTAGCCAGACCGGCCAGGAGGCCATGAGCCACAAGACACCCCGTGGATAGCCAAACTGGGGAGGACAGGAAAAAACGAGAAAAGAAGTTCGTATAGGGATGTCCTTCTGGGGACGCGCAGGAGGGCACAACAGGTCTGCCTCGTTGGCACGAGGGTGTATAGGACAGTAGTTCAATGCCTCAAATGTCCAGTAAACGCAGGTGTAGGTCTGGAGATATCGATGGTAATCTTGATGCCGTAGCTGTGCTCAAGTTGCGATGCCCCATTAATGGCGATCAAGTTGGCATAGTCATTCCATATCTTCCTTTACGCAGTACTGCAGTCATCATAGCTTTTTGTCTTTCCGCAGGCTGAGTGTCCAGCATCCTTCTTACTCTGGGTCAGATAGGGCTGAGTGTGAATGGGAGGGGCTCAGAGTCACCTACCGATGCGGCGAACGTCTGGTGACAGTCTTTAGAAAGTCTGCAACATGCTGCGGATTTGTAAAGAAGTGTTGCTTCCCCTGATGCGTTATGCGAAGGCGGGCCGGGAACAGCATCGCATATGGGAGGCTTGCCTGCTGGAGCTTCTTCTTGACGGGACCGAACTTCTTACAAGCCTCTTGGACCGCCAAGGTGAAGTCCGGGTAGATTGCAATGGCGGAGTCTTCAAAGGATATTTGCTGCTTGTCTCGTGCCAGGCCGAGGGCGGTGTCTTGATCGCGGTAGTTCAACAGTCTTGCAATTATCGGGCGCGGAGGGTCTCCCGGTGGTGGTCGACTAGCAAGAGATCGGTGTGCCCTTTCTGCTATTAGCATGGGCGAGAATGCGCTTCGTTCAAAAACAGTTGTCAGCAGGCATTCCACAAAGTCCTCCATTCGTCCAGTGTTTGTAGTCTCTGGTATTCCAAGAATTCTGAGGTTATTGCGGCGTGATCTCGATTCTAAGTCCTCATTTTTAGCTGCTATCACCTTTAGGAGCCGCTCCATGTCGGTCAGATATTTCGTGCTTCCCATGGCCGTGTCCTCCAGAGTAGATATGCGTTGCTTGGTGTCTTTTATGCGCTCTTCAAGTTGATTTATTTTATGGGTGACGTTATCCATGCGGGTGTTCATCGCATCCATCTTAGCCTCAATGGAGGTAAGGCTCATTTTCACTGCGAGTAGCAGCTCCTTAAGGTCTTCAGTCGAGGTCCGGCCCCGAGAGAGCGGTCCCTCCGCCATGGTCTGTTCAGGTGCACTATGCGCGCGGGTAGATTTCCGGGCCTCAAATTGCAGCTTCGTTTGTCTGCCCTCAGGTTTTCCCATGCTGCATCTCTTTGCGCCTAAGGGTGTGTTTGTGGTACGTTCAGCCAGCGGGGAAGGCCGGTCACACGTACAGGAATCACGTTGCAGCTCTTAGTTCGCGCCCTCCGTCTCGATGCTTTGGTGCGCTTCTTCGCGTGTTTAGTGGTAGGTCCTCTCAGGGGTGCTCTCCGCCTTGTGCGCTGCGTCCGTTGCTTCCCCCAGTGAGTGTTTCCCCCTCTCGCCTGCCTTTAGTAGTTTAGTAGCTTAGCAGCTTTCTAAGGCCGCGTCGCCTCTCCCTCTGGCCCTGAGACACTGTACGTGGCCTTGTTGCTGCCAGCGCCCAGGTCCCAGCGCCTGTCCAAATGCTGCTGGCACTTGTATGGCTTTCTTCCCGCTGGGCCTTCCCTGTTAGTTCAGCCTGCAGGGCGCCACATTTGAAAAACCATGGGCGCGCTCTTTAACTCTGCTCATTGTAGGTAGCGTGTCTCTTTGTATGTCTTACGCTGTGCAGTGCGGGCACTCCGCTCTCTCAGCCCCACGCACAGCGCGTCGCGGTCGGGTCTCACCGTGTTGTAGTGTGGCAGTCTTGCTCCGGGCCAGCCCGCAGTGCAGCTCAGGGGCCCGGTCTCTGGCAGCAGGTAGTCTCGCCGGTATCTGCCCGCTATCGCCAAGCAGGCCGATATCTGCTCACGAGTGCCACGCAGACAGGCCGCGTTCTCAGCACCGTCCGCTGTGCCGAGCAGCCGCGTCCCCTCGCTCCGCAGCGCATCTCGCTCACCTGCTGCTTGTTTCTCGCATCACCGCTACCAGGGGACCGATCCATATCGGACCGGCTCCGTTGATCGTGCTGCAATCTGGAAGAGTTTAACAGCGATGCGACGCTGCCGCCATCTTGTCTTCAGCGCGGCCGCCGGCAGCCTCACGTCGCGTTTCTCGGTGTCCCAGGCTCTATAGCAGCCACTGGTACCTTCACAACCGGCAGCAGGTCCTCCAGTTCTAGTCCCCGCTTAGTGCTAATCGGTATTTGGGCAGGATTCTGCTGCTGCTCGGTCCCGAACTGCAAGAGCCTCACGCAAATGCGGCCATCTTGCTTGTGCGCCCTCTAGCGCCCCAGGCTTGAGCCATGTTTAAAAACATCAGGTAGGCACCACTTCCTAATGTGTGTAGGAAGGGCATGCACACTTTCACACTGCATTTACAGTGGGAAAGCGCTCAGAGCCCTAAGGCCCCTAACATTAAATCTGCAAAACCCTGGTGTTGCCCCATGGTAAGAGCCAATCTCCTAGGTAGGGAAAACCTACATGGGGGTTCTTTACTACCTGGGCAGGGAATACCCATGTGTACCTGCCCTGCCTTTCGCCTACCACTTGCTCCACTCCTCAGGGCTTACCATAGGGGTGCTCTAGTGGTAGTGAAAGGCCCACTCATGGTTGGCTAATGAGTTAGAAATACCAAGCTGAGCATAGGCGCAACTGCGCACCCACAGGCCTGCAATGGCAGGCTTGATACATGTTTGAAAGGCTGTTCTGGTGGGTTGCACAATCAGTGCTGCGTCCCACCAATAGCCAGTGCAGTACCTGCCCTGAGTATATGCTGTACCTTTTTACAGAGCACTCACATATACAACTCCTAAACCAATCAAGTTAGGACCACTTCCTAGCATGGGTAGGAAAGGTGCACGAGTTTTCACATTGCATTACAGTAGGAAAGCGCCTAAAGTCCTCAGACCATGAAAAGAGAATCGGTAAAAACCAGGAGGAGAAAAAGCAAAAGGTTTCAGGTAAATCCCCTAAGAAGGGCCATGTCCAACATGACACCCTCCCAGCCAGGGTAGTTTAATCCCCCCTTTGATAAACTTGATAACTGCTCAGGGCGATAGATCCTGGATGATGGACCACCACTGGTGTGGTACACCCCCAGCTCGAGGCCCCCAGTAGGATCCCTTTTGCCTCTCTAGAGGCCCATCCTCGGGGTATCCCCTGCCGCCCCGGGCGTGGTACTTCTGTCCCTACCCCTGGCCCACCTTAGTTCACTGGAACAGCACCATTCATAGGGTGCCAACAGCCGCCAGCATCCATAACCAAGCAACTACACACCCAAGGACCTCTGCCCTTGGTGGCTCTAGAAAGGGGGGCCAGTGGCCCCAGATGTCGTGCACCTTTCTCCCACTTTCCTTCTGACCAGGTCAGGGATGGCTTCCTGCACCTGGTCCCCTAGCCCAAGGTTTGGACTGGACAAGGACCAGAGGTGAGTTATTCTTTCCTCTACCCCCCTTTTTGGGGGCCTGTACCCCCCTTTTGTGGGGTTACCCCCCGAATCCTCAACTGGTGGGATGCCAATTCCGGTCACCCCCCACACATTCCCCTGCCAGTAGGAGATCCCCCCTCAGTGGATTTTCCCCCAGTACAGGCCAGCTTCCACACCAGGCGCTCCCTTTGGGAATACACCAGGCCCAGGGACTGGTATAGGGCATCATGGGCTTTTGCCCGACCCCCACTCACTTTGATAAGGAATATGGGACCCATTCCTCACCCAGCTCCATGGGGAACTGCCTACACTAACGCGAATCTCCCCCACCTGTGGTGGGAAGATAGCAGGCCCATCTAACTGAGGGCCATCCCCCAATGTCTTTCCAGTGTAGAGTAACAAATCCAGCCCCTCCGGGATGGACAGTTTGAGTCCTCCCCCAAATGTATTGATCAGAATGGCTTTCTTGAACGGGTAGCTCACCTTGTCCTTCCCTTACAGTGTAAGAAGGGCCTCTCTCCCCACTTTAGGTAAGTACTGCCATGAGCTACTTCCTGAGATTTCCTCTGGGACTCCGTGTGCTGTTAAATCACCTCATAGGCAGCCAGCCATTTCTTAATGCCCCCCCCCCCCCAAACAGGAATCTTGGTACTATCTTCTTTGAGATGCGATCTTTACTCTCACTGTTAGACGCAGCAGGGAAGCTCCCACCATTAATGCAGTTGGACCCTATTTGTAGGGTTCTAACGTCCAACTCTCTGAGGCTAAGCTCACGAGCCATCTTTTTCTCTTCCATGGCTTGCCTCTTCTCAGCCAGGGCTTTCTCGGTTTCCAAGCTGGCAAGGGCCTGCTCATTTTCTAATTTAGCAAGGGCTAGGGCCTCTCTGGCAAGCTCTAACTTCAGCGTCCTTTCTTCCCTTCTGTCCTCCAGCTCTTCGGAGGACATGCCCCTGGAGAACACACTGCTACCTGTGGCTAAGAACCACCCTCGTCCCGGAAGAAGAGGGATCCCCCCCATCCACAGGTAGACCATCAGGAAACCCCCTGTGTCAGCTCTGATCCCTCCCCAAG
Source organism: Calotriton arnoldi (assembly GCA_963921515.1). Lineage (NCBI taxonomy): Eukaryota > Metazoa > Chordata > Amphibia > Caudata > Salamandridae > Calotriton > Calotriton arnoldi. The sequence continues at coordinate 940,030 of CAWUFW010005613.1, forward strand.
CTCAAGATCTTTCTGGGTGGGTCTCTGCCCATGCCTGCAGGGCTTCATTTAGATCTGCCTTTGTGGCACTTCCCCTGTCAAGCACCCCCTCTCCTTGCAGAACCCTTCGAGCTGCTTCACAGTATACAGGTCCAGATCAGTCAACTCAAACAAGTCCCCCTTAGGTAGGACCCCAGGCATGGTGGCAAATTAGCGGGAGCAGAAATAGAGATCTATAAAGAACAAAAATCACTGACCCTGAGGTCAGTCTGTCCTTCAAGAACACCTAAGGAAACAAAGGAACACATTGCCTACGTGAAGTTGTGGCGCGCAGTTAGTTACATTGTGATGCTGTGCAAATGCCAGTCCTATCCCAACGCTGCCACCAAATATTGGAAACAGCATATTATGGTTGGCTGAGGCGAGGCACTAGCCAGACAGAACCTACCACTCGGGGGTGGGGGAGGGGGGGAGCATGCCCAACAGCCGCATTGATAGAACCATAGACCAGTCTTGAACAATAACTGAATGCTAAGGCCAAACTGCAATCACCTCTGATTGATAGGCTGATCCAATTAGAGGGTCTGCTACTTTTGCATCCTGTGTGCCCCTTCCCTTGTGAAGCACATTTATGACATGTTCACTGTGTGTCCAAAATATGCAAAGGATAACTTACTATCTTCCATTGTACCAGCCCGGGCTATTCCCAAGAGAGGAATTTTAATTAACTTCAGACCAGGAGGCCACAACCATCACCCAGCAGAAAGGGGGATAGGGTCCCTCCTAGCAGAGTTAGTGCAGGTAAACACAGGTAAGAGCGAGTGTCTACCACCAGGGTTCTCCAAGTAATAGGGAGGGGTACAGGGGAGCTGGAATGTCCAGCAGAACAGCTCACATTACACATAATGGCTCAACTCACCATCCTTCCCCAGTACACCCACAGGATCTCAAGCAAATGTCTCAGGTAGACAAAGGCAACAGGACCACAGGCAAAGGAGACTGCACAGACTTGATTAGGAGGGTGGCTAGTAGCCCACCCCTCCTCCGGTATAAGGATACAAGTATCCCTGACTATAGATTTGTTGCTGCCACCACTGTCAGTCTACCACAGCCTGGGTAGAGAGGGCAGTACCGACTCTCTGTGAAATGGGAGGGCATGCGGGGTGCACTATGCATGCTCCCCCTCTCGACCTGAGAAGCAAGCTCTCAGGTCTCAATCCATATAAACAGGGAGACCCTCAGTAGATATGCATGATTGTCATGTTCACTGAGGTAGGGATTTAGAAAACATAGAGTGACTTTTAAGTGACTTGCCTGGAGATCAGCATAAGGCAGGGGCAGCACGCTCTACAGAGACATGCAGAAGACTTCCCGTTCCAACAACAATTAATTCAACAATTATTTTTGTATTGTCTACTTAACTATGGTTGCCAACGTTTTTTGTTTGTTAGCAGTAATGAACCTTTTGAGCACTACCTGATGGCAATTTGTGTAAACTACATCTCCCATAATGAACTATGAGAGTACACAAAATGTTGATATGAACCTGCTTTACTGAATATAATTACTATTTAGAGACACTAGAACCTTAAAGGTTGGCTAAAGGTGTAACTGTTGTAACAACGCAAAAAAAAAAGATAAAATTAGATAGCATTACAATTGTACACTTACCTTGATAGGTTCCTGGAATGTTAAATGTATCAAATGAAGTAAATCCACAAACAGATTCAGGCTCCAAAGTAGTTTGCACCAATTCTGCTATTTCAGTTGGTGGCGGAAGGCCAGGGGATCTCCTTCAGTTGCCACCTTCTTTTTTGGCAGCTTGCCACCTTCTTTTTTGTCCTGGGTCTGAGATTATGCCATCTCTTTCATATTTCTTCGATGGATCTCTGTGTGACTCCAACTGAGTTTTTTCCTGCATTGCTTTTCAGATCAGTGTAAGGGATGATTTACCAGTTTGGCATGGTGCCCAACACACTGTTCTGTCAAAATGTCAAGCTCTTTCTCAGAGATTTTTAGTTTTCCTTATCTGACCCCATCCTCCATCTCAGTGTCCCTTCTAGACATTTTGTAATTTTGTTTAGGGTGGATGGCAAACACTCAGAGTGAGTTAAGTTGGATACTGCTATCAACTTCCTGCATGAATACTATCTAGTTTTCAAATGAGCTACACTTCCTGGGTGTGATGTCATCAGCCAATGACAGAAGCACCATTTGGTATTTGCGAACTGATTTGCAAATTAGAGACTCAGTAAATGCAATTACCTAAATAGTTTACCGACAAAATCCCGAAGTGCAAAAAATGCTATTGCACATACCAAATAACATTCCCAAAAAATTTTGAATCTTGTACATCTGGCCCAAAATTCCAAACAGTCAAATTCCTCGGTAGACTGAAGACCAGTTACTACTCCTGATCCTCTTCCACCCAAGGTATTAAATCAAAGGTAGGCAGTACATGTTGCACTGGAGCTCTGGCATCATCTACACTGTTTTCAGAAGCTGGTTGCTTGATTGTTTCTGCTGTCATTGCTTTCACTTTGCAACTGCACCTGGGCTGTGAAAACAGCCACAGACTTGAATAAGCTGTACAAATTTAATTATTATCAAAGCAAAAAGATAGATCTGGAGACTAATTACCTGTTGGACCCTCTTCTAAGGATGCTACAGGGCGCAAAAGGGGTTACTAGACTCTCTTGGTTGAGTTTGTTTGCCTCTGGTTTCATCCTTACCTACAGGTTCTAAAAAAGCACTACACCCACTACGATGCCCTCTTGTAACTCTGTTATGTCTAAGGTAACGGTACTGGGATAGTCATTTATTTGGTACAGGTGCAATTCACTCATGATTATCTAACTGGAAAGTTTGGAGATGAGTTAATTTGTTCTTCAAGCCCAAAATTTTTTCACTGGTAAAGGTTAGCGTTCTAATGTTAGATTCATTTAGGCACGATAAAGACACCTCCTTTCAGTCTTTGTAAGTGTAGGGCCCATTTTATTCATTCAAGTGTAGGGCATCTGTTACTTGCTCAATGGAGATGTAGTTTGTGTGACACTGAATGTGGTCTGCAATCTTGCACCTTTGGTGTCTGCTCTAGTGATGCAAGAACATGGGCTGTGGTCTCACTCTTCATCCAGCCACTGGGATTTGAGGTGCTAATCTCTGAAAGTTCAAGCCTCCAGGTTGAGTGTAGATGGGTGCTTGTCTTCAGCAACTGTAGCCTCTGGGCTAAGGCCCTGATTTCTGCTTTGGTAGTGAGGACAGCTCCTCACGGGGGTATATCTTCTTGGGTAGTGGCAAACACCAGTCCTTCATGCATGCTGTGGGGGTGCCAGACAGCACAATGTTGTTTTGGTTGATAGCGGCTTTACACAGTTCACTACAGGACCCACAATGTTAGACAGAGAGACTGCTCACGATTTGGGTAGGCACTAGTTTCACTCCCACTGATAGTTGACTACTTAAGGATGTTCAACACGCTGGGAACATGCTAGGTGTATCCTCCTCCATAGTCTCTCTTCCTGAAGAGACCAGCAGTCTCCTTCCCTCTCAGCAAGCAGGCAGGCTTCTAAGCACTTAGGCAGACCCTCAACGTCTCCAACAAGTTGTATACACTTCAGGTGATGTCTTTTCACCTCTGAGACTTACTGCCATGCAGACACACAACAGCTCTTCGAGTACCCTGCAGAGCATGTCTTCCCTTGGTCAAGAAGAAGTTGGAACTCAACAATGTGGTGGTTTGGGTCCCAATTTTATTTTTGGGAGACATTTTTATTTCCATTTTCATAACAAATCATACAACCTGTCGCTTGGTCTGAACACATAATCTGCACATGAAAGTTCAAAGAACACCCCCCAAATCCCACCCACACCTCCACAGGTATCGAGGCAATCGCTGTATCCCTGTTGTGTTAACCGTCTAGTCTATGGTAAGATAACCATTTCCTCCAAACCTTCTCATATTTACTGGGACAACCCTGAGCTGTATATATTGTTTTTTCCAGTTTGGCACACCAGTCCATGCCGCGAGTCCAAGTTGGCTGTTATCGATGAAGCTGCAGGAGACAACCACTGCTGAGCTATATCACGTTTAGCCACCAGCATGCCCAAATTCACCAGTATCCCCTCGGGGACCTCCCACATTCTCCATTATGCCCAACAACGCCATTCTAGGGTGTACTGCAGTATGCGTCCTCACTACCTAGGTTAAAGTGGCTATAACACTGTTCCAATATACCTGGATAACTGAACATGACCATGCGGAAAGCGTCACCACCTGGGATCACGGAACCTGCTACAGTTTGAGGAGGTGCGAGCCCCTGCCCTTCACAACCAGCTGGGCGTCAAGTAGGCTTGCTGAAGAACCTTGAATTGAACAAGCCGGAGCGGTGCCAAGATCCCCAGAGTGCGGAGGGCCATTTATGCATCCCTCCAATTGGCTTCGTCCAAGGTCATCATTCACCCCTCCCATTTCTCCAGCAGTGGGCCCATCAAGCCCGGGGTATGTGACACTATGGTTTTGAAAATTAGGGAAATGTCACCCTTCCCCATAAGGCCCATAAGCAGGCGGCCCTCGAATGGACTATATTGGGAAATCCTCAAGCTCTCCTTTGTATTCCAGGAGTGCATGTCGAAGTTGTAGGTAGCGAAAAAACAGTGACGCGGGCAAGTGGAATTCCGCACGAAGGTCCTGAAAGTACCTAAGGTGATCACACTCCCAAACATCACCCAGGTGAGAGATCCCTATATGGTCCCACCCCTGGAAGCCCCCCAGAGATGCTACCTGCAACAGCCAACGGCCCTCCCACAAGGGGGTCTCAAGCATGAGCTTACGATCCCACCTCATTCACTTCAGCAAAGCCCTCCGCACCCTGAAGACCACTTGAGTCATCTCTATAAGGGAAGCCGGGATGGGTGCCCCGTAAAGGATCCCCATCAGTGGGTCCCATTTTTGCGAGCATTTCTGGAAAAAGGATCAGAATTCACTCTCTAAGGTCCTGAAACCAGTTTTGAGTGATTCCTTTTCAAATGCCATTTTCTGGCTGTAGTGCAAACCCTCAAAGCACCCTCAAAGCAGGTACTGGCGAGTCTGGCTCAAAGCAGGAGTGTCCAAAAATATGAGCACAATGAAGTGTGAAGACTATGCTCCTGTCTGTTGTCAGTTTACCTGAAGCTTCAATCAGGGTCATAAAAAATGGAAGCTGTGCCAAGAAACTTCCACAACTTAAACAATAGAATCTGCTGACTCACCCCCATCTCCCTATCATCCTCGCAATGGCAATGCTCAGAAACATCTAATCAACAATTTCTTGCTAAAAGGTCCTCATAGAAGATCTAAGGATAGCTATGTTTCCATCCTCCCTTACTTCAATGTCTGGGTTTCCAGCCTCCAGCAACAGGAATGCAGCAATACAATTTGATGGTCTGTCGACACAGTAGCCACCTGGCATCTTATACCATGCTGAATCAGGCACCATCTAAAATGGATCCCAGCAAACATACTCATATTGCACACAGAATCTTGCTGTCATGTATGGCCTCACATGCGCAAAGCACACATGAACTCAACATGCACGTAGAATGTCAGCATAAGGGTCTGGGTGCCATAATGAAGAGGACATTTTTTACCTAGTGGTGACGGGAGGCAACACTCCTCTCTGGAAAAGAATAAAGCCTGTTCATGACTATTTATTCATAAAAGTAGTCCCATATCGACAAAAGATGGCACAATTGGTGCTCCCCTTCAGGTTCCAGCAATAGGCATCTAACTTGTCATTTCCATGGACAGGCAAAGCCGCAGAATGCACACTAGATTAGTGGTCAGCTGGACCACCAAAAAAATGACATTTACTGCTTTCACATGCAGGGGGGTCTCCCAGGGCAGAGGTGCATTCCTGCACTGAAGTCCTCTGCATGGCTTGGTGTCCTGTTAATTGTGTCTGCCTGCCCTATGATACCTCCCAGTGGACTTCACAATCTGTCAGTACTTTGGATGTGTGCCCCATTTTACCCGAGACACTCCACCTAGAGCTTAGGCTCTGCTGAAAGTGAGTATTGTTTTGAAGGGAAAATAGATACGTCAAGCATTCGTTTCTTAATTTAAACTGTTTCCAGGTTGTTAGCATTAACACTACCCAGCAGCTCCACCATACAGTTCAAGAGAGTAAGTGCCCTTTACAAACTATCCCAGTAGACCAGACCTTAAAAGTCAACTCTCCAGATCCCAGACTCAAAACAATATTTAAATCACATTCTCTTTTTTGGCAATCTTAACCATGTACACCCATAGCCAATACATTCCCTTCATGATCAAGACCCCACACACATAATCCTAGCCCACACACATGCATACATGCACGCACAAACACACAGACAGAACTGTCCCCCCACACATGCCCACAACGGAGATGCGTTGGTGTTTCAACCGCACGACAAGCTTGCGGTGGGAAAAAAGGCGCTGGAAGGGCGATGCGTGAATTTTGAGTCTTTAAAGCAGCCAAACCACCTCCAAGGGCCCAGAACTGTAATTGGCACCACTTGGCAGGTCAGCACTCTCAGCAGAGGAGTTCAGAGCGGCTGCAGATGAAGTCTTTGATGGCCCTGAAGCTTCTTTACAGGAGGCAAGCACACACAAGCCCTTGAAGAATCTTCTCAACAGGATACCAAAGCAAAAGTCCAGTCCTTTTCCTCTCCAAGACAGAAGCAGCAACTGCAGGCGAACCCAGCAAAGCAACACAGTAAAGTAGCAGTACTCCCCCGATAGCTCTCCAGCTCTTCCTCTTGGCAGAGTCTCCTCTTGATCCAGAAGTGTTCTAAAAATGTGGGGTTACAGGTCCAATACTTAAACCCCTTTCTGCCTTTGAAGTAGGCATACTTCAAAGGATAGTCTTTGAAGTGCACAGATCCTGCTTTGCCCTGACCTGGCTCCAGACACACTACAGGGGGGTGGAGACAGCATTGTATGAGGACAGGCACAGCCCTATTCATGTGTCAGTGACAACTCCTCCCACCACTCAAGCTCATGAAGACCCATCAGCCTGGTGATGGGCAATCAGGATATGCAGGGCACACCTTAGCTCCCTTTGTGTGACTGTCTAGAGTGAATGCACAAACAGCCCAACTGTCAGTCTAAATCAGATGTGGATTCCACAGGCAGGCAGAGGCACTGGATGGTAAAGCAAGAAAATGGCAACTTTTTAAAAGTGGCATTTTCTACCACACAATTTAAAAACCACCTTCACAGAAAGATGTGTTTTTAAATCCTGAGTTCAGGGAACCCAAACTCCAAATCTCTATCTCTTCCCAATTGAAAGTTACACTTGTGAGGTGTTACAAGGCATCTCCAAAGACAACCTATGTTATGTTATGTTAACTGAATTTATGAAGCGCGTTACTGCCCGGAAGCGTTTAAGCGCTGTACCGTATCGGCTGCGAGCATCAAGACTGGGACTGTCATAGGAGTTACCAAGATCTGAATAGCCATGTCTTTACAGCCTTCCTAAAAGCAATGTGACTGGAAGCTTTTTTTATACTGAGAGGAAGTGTATTCCATACTTTGGACGCTTCCAGCACAATGCTTTTTCCACCCCATCATACTTGTTTGAATCTTGGCTGTACCAATAGATTTTCACTGGCTGAGCGGAGCTTTCTAACAGGGACATACTGTTTAAAACTTTGAATCAAAAAGTCAGAGCCAAGTTTATGAAATGCCTTATAGGTTAAACACAACACCTTAAAGGTGATTCTTTGTTTAACAGGAAGCCAGTGCAACTTTTTCAAATTTTGTGATACTGAACAGAATTTGGGAATTTTCAACAAAAGTCTAGCCGCAACGTTTTGCAAGACCTGAAGTTTATTTATATTATATTGGGTGGTCAAAAGCAGGCTGTTGCAATAATCTAATTTGGATAAGATGCGAGGTAAATCATGTCTTTTGGAGATTAGCTGGTATGAAAGGCAAAACATTTTAAATTATTCTAAGGGTGTTAAATGTGGAGGAAGTAAGTCTATTTACATGATCAGTAAAACCCAATTTAGTATCAATGACGGACCCCAGAAAGATAATTTTGGTCCAAAGTGTAGAACCTCTGTTTTTTCTTCATTCAGCTTAAGGCAATTGCTGTCCATCCAATCGTGGATGGCTGTCATGCAGTTCTGAAATCTGTTTCCAATGCTAGTATCATTTTTCCCAATGGAGAAGACAATTTTAGTGTCGTCAGCATAGGATGTTAGTGAAAATCCGAAACTTCTTATCAAGTCTGCTAATGGGGAAACATGAATGTTTCCCTGTGGGACTCCACATGGCAGGGAGAAGGAGTGAGAGATAAAATTATCTAGCTTCACTACTTGTTCCCGATCCGCTAAGTAGGATTTTAATAGGTTCCATGCTCGACCAGTGACACCGTAGGTATTTAGACGACTTAATAATAATTTATGACTGACAGTGTCAAATGCCGCCGCGATATCTAGCAGGACAAGGGCTGCACCCTTTCCTTGATCTAAAGCCTGCCTGATCTCTTCAGTTGCCTTGAGCAAAGCTGTCTCTGTACTATGGCCCCTCTGGAAACCAAATTGTGTACTATCCAGGAGTTTGTTTGTCTCGATAAAAGGTACCAGTTGATCATTCAGAAATGTTTCCGCTATTTTGGCTGGTAACGGAAGACGGGAGATTGGACGGTAATTGCAAGGGTCATTCTGGTCAAGAGAGGCTTTTTTTATCAGGGGAATCAGTGCTGCCTTTTTCCAAATCTTTGGGAAAACGCCTGTTTCACAAATGTTTTGGTAAATAGATGTTAATATAGGCGCAATAACTTCTGCTGCTAATTTAGTTATTTTTGGCAGGCATGGGTCATCTGGTGAGCCCGAAGTGGTGGTTTCTAATAAGTTTATAATACACTCTATTGGTGGAACAGCACATTCTGTGATGGTTTGGTCGCATTGAGGGGATAATTGCTCCCTTTTGCAGATACCAAAGCAGGGCAGGGTGTACAATTTGGGAATTCTTTAACAATTGATTCTACTTTTTCTAAAAAAAAGTCTGCCAATAGATTACAAAAGATTGATTAGCGGTCAGCGATATTTTTATATGACTACTTGTTAATTCTATCACTGTCCGAAAAAGCTCTTTTGTTGAGTCTTTTGCTTCCTCAATCTTCTTTGTAAAATATTCTGCCTTAGCTTTCATAGTGAGATCTTTGTATATGGCTATAGATTGTTTATATTTTTCCTTTCCTTCATCTGTGTAAGCTTTCCTCCACCTTCTTTCCTGTTTCCTACAATTTTGCTTACCCTTACTAAGCTCTGGAGAAAACCAAGGAGCTGAGGGATTTTGTCGTTTTAATTTAACCATTTTTACAGGTGCTACTTGGTTTGCTGCTGTTTCCAGCCATTTGTTATATTGTTTGGCTTTTTCCTCGACATCATTTGATGCCATTAAAATTGTACACTTAAGTACATTTTTAAGGTGATCAGCCTGCGCATTTCGCCAACTTTGTAAAAGGTGCATAGAAGGTGACTTCTCCTTACTCTGGTTAAATTGCGGCAGCAGAAAATCAAAAAGGACTGCTCTATGGTCAGTCCAAGCTACCTGGGAAGTCTTTACATTAACTATGTTGGAATTGTTAGTAAAGATCCCATCCAAAGTATGACCTGCCTGATGTGTTGGTTCTTGGACTATTTGCTCTAGGCCCAATGCCGAGAAAGTATGCAGTAGTGAGGCAGTATCAGAGTCAGAGTTTGCCTCTAAATGGTAGTTAAAATCTCCCAGGACTGTAAAATTTGTTTCTAGAATAATATTTTCCACAATCGCCGCTATTTCCTGGGGAAAAGCTTTTTTTGGGCTAGGTGGTCTGTAGAGTAAGATGCCTTGGAACGATAGTTGCTTAGTGATCTCTATGGAGAATAAAATTGTTTCTCCAAATGAGGATAAAGAAGGTAGACAGCTAAATGTTAAATCTTCTCTAACAATGATTGCTGTCCCTCCTCCAGGCCTACCATCCCTATCACATCGATAGGTGTTAAAACCTTGTGGTTCTGCTGCCTGTATATCTATATCACAGATGGCATCAGCCCATGTTTCGGTAAGAAAAACAAGTGTGGGTCTATGTGTTTCCATAAATAAGTGGAATTCACTATTATGTTTTATTAATGATCTCGTATTTGATAATACACAGGATAATGCGTTTATTTTATTTTTGTCATCTTTGCTGACTCCACTTAATATATTATTTTTCTGATTATTATTCCTTGTCTTTTTACTGGCTGGTCTTAAAACTCTTTTACCTAGGCGGGAGTTAGTTTCTGAAAAGATCTTACTAGATTTGGACCTTACTTTTATGCCGCATGTTTTGCAATGCATAACTGAGTTAGTCTTTAGAAGGGAGCAATCAATATCAATATTAATACAGCTTCCCTTCTTACCCTTTTTAAGTGCTTTAATAGTTTCTCTAGACAGGTGTACGGGCCCAAAACGGCCAGGGTCCAGGGCACTGGGCCCGGTCCCGGCACGGACTGGTGCAGACGGGCTTGCCTTAGGCGCGTCTTCGGCACGCCACGGCGCGCCTGCTGCGCGCATCCGGCTGCCCGTCCTTTAAATATATTCCCCCCGGAAGTAGTGTAAAAGCTGGACCACCAACCACCTAAAATGGCGGCCAACAAAATCAAAAATCGAGTATCACTCTCTCCGCTCAATCGGGAGCCCCCACAGCGGACCGGAGAGTAAGAATACTCGAAAGAGGTAGGCTAGCAATTAAATTAGTACACCAGTTGGTTTTTATTTAGAAAAAGGATTAACAGACTAAAATCAACTTTAAAATATCTGATATTAGTAAAAATCCGTGCAGCACCTTACATGCACTTGTGTCCGCTGCGTGTTCGGCTTACCATCCTTTAAATATACTCTCCCCAGAAGTAGTGTAAAAGCTGGACCGCCAACTACCTAAAATGGCGGCCAGCAAAATCAAGAATCGAGTATCACGCTCTCCGCTCAATCGGGAGCCCCTGCGGCGGACCGGAGAGTAAGAAGACTCGAAAGAGGTAGGCTTGGAATTAAGGCGCTCATTACGATGCCGGACAGAAAAGCCTTCTGTCCTCCATGGTGTCATAAAAATACCTCCCGCATGACCTGCGGCATTTCTGTCGGCCAAATTACGATGCAATGTACGCAAAATCACACCGCGGCGGACGGATGTCACAAAAGACCGTCCACCACAGTCGGAAAAGCTGCAAATCCGACCGCGGCGGACGGGGAAAGCTGGTCAACGGCTTGAAAAGGCCGCTCCTGCCGCGGCATGACCGCATGGCTAATTACGATGAGAATGCGGAGCTGGCGGACCGAGCACTGCGTCCGACCCCCGCGCACGCACATGGGCCAAATGAATGGCGGACGGAACCAACTCCACAACAATGCCCGAAGTGTGCCTGTACTCCCTGCCACCCTCAATCACAACACACACGCCACAATGATACACCCCAACTTGCTCCTGGTAAGGAAAGCCATGCGCAGAATGGAAGAGACATCTGGAGGTCACCACTCATGTTGACACACCCACATACCACAGTATGAAACCAACCCCTTCCTGGACCAGCATCCTTTGCACACCACAAGCCAAGACAGAGAGACAGGCCACACCTCACACACTTCACATATCTCCACCACTACCTTGCACCCTGCACCCCTCATTCAATTGCACCATGCCCCCCAAGACAATGCTTAAATCCACCGACTCAGAGTTGAGAGTGACGGTAGACAAGACAATCAGGGTAGAACCACATTTGTCTGGGCACCTGGTCCGACACACCCTACTTGCGTGCAAGACTCAGATGTGTGCAAGGACCCACAGCAAAGTCAATGCTGCAGGGACCACCCTATGCACTGTGCATGACCTCAGGAAGCGGTGCTGCGACCTCAAGGGCCGGTTCAAGCAGCGGCTACAGAGAGGGGTGAGTCACACCACGGCGAATCTTCAGACATCTCTGAGCATGCAGCAGGTTCCCCCCCGGCCAAACGGCAGAGGGGGCGTCCGAAAAGACCCTGTCAGGATCACGTGGCACAGCACCGTGCCGTACCAGTTCTCGGAGCAACCGCTGATGTCACCACTGTAACACCTAGTACTGACTGTCGTTGTAAATACCAAACCACATTGCCACAAGGATGGGAGTGTCCGCTTGGACTTTGGAACACTAACATTGTGTGTCCTCCCCTAACTACCCGTGTACCATCACCTCCTACTCCACCCCTCACCTGTCACACATCGCAACATAAACACAAATCACAACAGTATGCCTTCGTGTCAAAAGCATTCTCATCACAGTAAGTGGCATGTTGACTCACATTGCAATGTATCCGAATATGTAAAAGTGGAAATCCATTGAGAGAGTGGAGGTACCTGGAAAGACACAAGGAAACAACAGTGCGTTGCCACATTATGCAATAACCGCAAATGAACACCACGAGGCAACACTGTACAATATGCATTACAGACAACACCGGCAAATACCATCAATATTGACAGGAGGGGGACTGGAGCACACGACTGCACCTCCCAACACACTTTCGCCCTTAGCTTCCTGGTGAATGCAGTCCAGTTGAAAAGCTTACTTCTGTCACGGTTGTCGTGTGTCACCTAGGTTGGTGCAGGTCAGTGCTGTGAATCTCTAGACACATGTGTGTCGCGTTATCCTCCCACATCAGTAGGGGTAAGATACATTGTGATCGGTGTCTGCTGAGGAAGCATCCAGATTCTACTCGGGTCTCTGTACCTCTCCCTGCCCAACTCAAGTGAAACACCTCAGTCACATGACAAGTACGCATCAATGACTGAACTGCATTTACCAGAATGCCAAGGGGTGAACTGTGCTGGGAGGTGAAGCAGTGTGCTCCCATCCCCCTAATAACATCATCATGGACATGACGGAAGTTGTCACAGATCACACAGCGCAGAACAATGAACTCCTTAGCAGGTTGCCCACAAGAGCCAGCATCACAACACATCCTGTCATGTGGACGATGGTGACGTCATCGCATTCACACACTCAAGTACTGTTGCACCGGGATTTTCAAGTGACATGTACGGTCTATGCATGTTTACCCACATGTACACCAGTCCCTGACAACATACCCACGCTTAATTAATCTGTTTTACAAACGAAGTTATCTTCTCCTGAATGAGCACAACTGCTGCGGTCACAGGGCAGGTATCGCGTATATAGGAACTGTTGCCCAACGTGTTCCTTGCTGTAGCAATGTTCTCCTAACTCCCCCATATGTGATTGTGGATAGTCATTTGTGGCCTCACATTCCCACAGCGAAAGCATACTTCAAGAAGTGTGCAGGCACAATGGGCCTCTGTTCAGACAAGTAGTCGCTCCCACATCAACCCGGAGACCTTCGGATTCCAGGTGCCTTGACCGCCCCGCGCGATTCAGTCACTGCTGAACACAGCACTCCCACTTTTTTCCGTGGGATTGACACAAGAATCTTCGAAAGTCTCTGATACTGAAGGCCGTTGCACATTTTTTTAAAACATGTGGGCTCTGGCCTTGTCTCTTCGTTTCCTGCGATTTCTGGAGTTTCACCGGGTGTCATCCCTCCAATTTCCAGACTGCATTTAGCGGTTTGATATCACTACTCGTGGCTGTACAGCTGAGCGCTGGTTCTAAGAGTGCTCTCATGCCATGTCTGCCCGTCCTGTGGTCCAGTCGAACCCCGGTCAGTTGCAGCTGTACCGTGACCGCATGCAGCTCCTCTTTGGATGTGTCCCATTAGCTGTGCTACGCATCAGTTATAGGCTAACCTTCCGCTATGCCTATTTCACCTGCGTGCAGTCTGTGTTCTACTGCCGAAGATGTCCCTTTCAGTGGTCCCTGGATGTCTGCCTTTCCAACACATCTCTTGCTGCCCTGGATCATGAGCTGTGGGTGAGTCCTTTGTTGGTCCATGATCAGTACTGCTCCGGTGATACATGTTTGTGGGATGCCTTCCAATGTGACAGACAGGCTGACAGCTGCGCCTGTGCGTTTGCGCAAAGGCTCCTGTGCCATGCCTACATCGAACCTCTCCCCGGGTGCCATGGGATGCTCCTTTCATCCTTGTGGTGCGCGGAGCACAACTGTTCCTTCATACTGCTGGATTGGATGGCGGTCCTTTTTGCTGGAGATGAATTGGATCGTCTTTTGGAACTGATTGCCTTCAAGGCTACCTGTGCCTTATTGGATTTGTAACTACTTAACAGCAACAGGAACTGTTGGTGACGAATTCAATGTCCTTTTAACTTTTTCACGCCTACTAACAGGAATTGTCATTCAGCTCTCTGACTTTTGCCCTATCTGCATTTGTTTTGACTCTGCTGACCTCTGCGGTCTGTTTCGCTTGGTACCACAGACCTGAGCAACGGGGAGGTTGTCATCTGACCGTCATGGACATTGTCGACTGGCATGAGCCCGGCTTCCATCATGCAGCTGTAGCGCACGAAATTCACATGGCGTAGTCGTTTTGCAAGTACAATAGTATTTGTCTGTCACATGAGAAGTGTCTGCAGAGCTTGTTCTCGGTGCAGTCCAGGAGCACTGCCTGTACATTCTGTCTGTGGTCGGAGGGGATTGTCCGTTGTTATTCTGTTCTGGTCAGGCCCTAGCACCCCCCACTCAACAAGGTGTCACTGCTGCTAGAGGACACGGGTGCCTTTTAGATGTCATGGGGAGGCGGGCTAGTTGCCCCACACTTTGAGAGTGATCCATCCAGTGATGTGAGCGACACAGCACATGGGATGTACATTTCTCCATGTACTGGCTGAGCAATGGGTCTGCTGGCAAAGCCCATAGACCCGGGACATCTCATTCGACTCCTCCCAGCAAGAGGTGGGGGGATATGCTCGTAGGTCTTCGTCCAGAGGGATTATTGATATGACATCTTGCTTCATGTGTTATGGATGTGTCACTAGGGAAACTGTATATGTACTCATGCATTCTCAACTTCTTGTGGCACGTATGTTGCCTGTCTTGCGACTGTAGTAAATAAAGCACATTTCAAAGCGTGTCTTGTCTGCAACTTATCGACTTGTGTACACGCGCTTGCAAACCTCTGAGTGAGTGGGAGAGCTAGCAAGGCACTATAGCAATTGGGTCTGGTGCTAATGGGTGTTTCGGGGTGCTCAGTCCCTGCCTGCCCAAGTTCTCCAATCCCGCGCATGGTCCTGTATGTGTACAAAATGCCAGTAACAGATCTCAAAGTTTGTTCGACAACAGCAAGGCACCCAGACACAGTCATAGTCGCTCATTGTTCACTTACACTCGACGGAACTAGTTGACGATGAGCTGTTGCCACTGGTCAAGGCCTTCCTCACCACTGTCATCGTCACTGGGCATGTGTGGGTTGGGAGCGGGGGGCTGCTGCTGTTCATCGTCATCCAGAATCAGGGGGCTCCTTCTGCACAAGGCCAGGTTGTGTAGCATGCAGCCGGCGACTAGCATCTGGCATACCTTCTGTGGTGAGTACTTAGGTGCACCACCAGTCTGGTCCAGGCACCTAAATCTTGACTTCAGCAGACCAGAAGTGCGCACCAACACATGACGTGTCCTCCCATGTGTATCTTTTTATTGGACTTCCCCCGGCGTTGTTGGATTCTGCAGTGGGGACAGCAACCACGGACGATTGGGATGCCCAGAGTCACCCAGTTGTGAGGGAGACAGGCAAACAGTATGATCTGAATGTGTGGGGAGAGCAGCATGTCACACATACATCAGTCATTGACACAGCCCACTCACCAACAAGGCAGGCCGGCTCGGGTGCAGATTGGCCATCAATTGGTGTATGGTGCTGTTCCGCAAGATGTAGGAGTCATGTGCCGAACCAGGGTACCTTGCACACACGTGTGGGATGATCTGATCCGCTTGGCATACCACTTGTACGTTGATGGAGTGGTAGTGTTTGCGGTTCCTATAGATGTGTTCACTTGCCTGTGGTGGAACGAGGGCAATGTGGGTACCATCAATGGCTCACACAACATTTGGAATGCCTCCCAGGTCATAGAACTCCCCCTTCACAGCTGCCAATTCATCCCCCCTCGGGAAGTGGACAGGTCTGTCCTTGTAAGGCATCAATGCTGACAGGACATCATGCAACACCATGCTGAACATGGGCTGTGACATCCCCTTGGCGCTGGCCACAGTGTACTGGAAAGACCCAGTACCGGAGAAATGCAGTGCAGCCATACCCTTCACTGTAGCAGACAATGCAGCCGGATATTTTCTTTTGGCCTTCAAATGGGGCTCCAACTGGGCACATGGGTTTCATAGTGTGCGGCGATCCAAAAGGAATCCCCGGATGATTTCGATGTCCTCCATCGTCGTCAGGTCGGGGACAGGGTGAAAGATGGGTGGTCTCCTCCTACGTATGTCAGGGTACACAGGCATGGGCTGAGTTCCTGATGAAATGTGGTGCACAGCTTACCCAGAGACTCGCACAACCACAACATTGACAGGCCTCATGGTCACGTGGAATGCACAAGTGACCTGCATTCAGATGTTGTTTTTCTTCACTCACTCGACATACTGACACTACGACATCCAAAGAAGTCGATGTTTATGGCATGTAGTACAGTGCTACATCATGGATGGGCTGCCCTGTGGTCAGATGGCACGGCACTGGTGTTTCACAGCATCAATGCTGAGTTGCATGTTGCTGCTGTCACTGCACGAGCGCAAGCTTCAGTCCCACACTACGCAACACCATTACGGGATGAGGGCAGTGAGTGTCATCTGGACAACGCTACATGGTTGTTCAGCATGGTGAACAGACACATGATGACATTATGGGGTCAGTCCTGCGTGAGTGTGTGTGGAATTTGCGTAACAGACATTGCAATGTTCACCTGTATGAGGCACAAATGCACATGGATTGTGTATGCATGCCCACATGGCTGCCAATGAGCGATAAAGTCGGTCAGAGCTATGTTTGTTTGTTCCACATGTGCACTCCTATGACGTGTGTGTGAACATTGAAAGGCAATGGCAGCTGTGCACACTGCACGCAACACCAGTATGTGTGTTGGGAGTGCTAGGGGTTACAAGTATGTCTGATTTGCAGACAGTGGACACCTCTGATTGTCTGCCTACGTCACTGGCCCTTCACAAGTTGACCCCTGGCCAAGGGACGCCAGTCAGTTATCAAGGGATGTACAAGCGATGTTCACAGGTTGGATGTTTCATTACACAACATTGGTACAGTGCGACTGACCTTTGTCCTTTTAGACTCCTTCCCTCATTTCGGTCCTGCTGGCCATGGGGCATGACTATGTATGTACTTTCACTCTCCTTTTCTTGGACATGCCATGTGTGTGTGTAGACTTGACTCAAGGGTCACACTCTCTCATGCCTTCACAGTGTAGTGAACAGCTGGTCACTGTTCTAGTTGTTCTGATGTACCAGCCACTCCCAGAGGGCTGGTTTACCCCCCACCCCACAGACACCCAGCACAGGCGTCACTGGACATGTGACCCTGCCAACAAACGGGGCCGGACGCACGTGCCCTGGGCCGGTTCTCCTATACATGTGCGGTGTCTGTGTGGTTACTCTATATGCATGGGGGCCTCGTGGCCCACAACATTACACATGGGGTGCACCAATCACTTTAGGCAAATGAGTTGTGATGGGTGATGTAATTCGCATGGCGCCAATGCAAATGCAGTATGTGTTCGCATGCACGGTAGCTGGCATCCGCAGCGAGGACACGCATTGGCCCCAATTGGATGATGCAGGGTTGCGGTCCAGCTTCCCGGCCTCCGCGGTGTGGCAATCACTATGCGAATGAGCCATCGGCCAATGGGGCCCTTCGGCATACATATTTTGATGTTGTGGTGTGTGCGCTCTGCTACTGCGGGGCTCGGCATTGGCCCCAATTGCCTTCAGGGGCACCGAGGGTCACTCATGGGGATGGGGTGGGCCTCGCACTTTGCATTTGGCAGGTTGCCACATTCATGGTGGTGCCGCCACGCTTGCTGGGAGTTGTAGTTGTTCAGGGGTTGCATGCGTGGAGATGTTTGGTACGTACCTCTGCTGTTGGGCGCGGCGGCGTCTTGTCTGCGGGAGGTGCAGCAGGTAGTGCAGCGGGAAGGATCCATGGCGGCTCCGGTGGTTTAGATGGGTGCTGTATCGGCTCTTCCTCTCCGTTGTTGTGTTTCCGCCATCCGCAACGTGGTGGTTTTTACGCGGCGGTGGGAAGGGCTGTTTGCCACATCGTAATCTGTTTGGCGGACGGAACGTGTTTCCGCATGCCGGTCCTGCTCTATTGGCTCCGTCCGCCAACCAGCCTGACAAACCGTGGCGGACGGGAAATGGCCGCTGTGGGACCATTGTAATTTGGCGGTCGCAATGACCGCACCTGGGGCGGGAAAATTAACGATTTCTGCCACCAGCACGGATGGGCTTCCATCCGGCATCGTAATGAGACCCTAAATTAGTACACCAGTTTTTTTTTAAAAAAGATCAACAGACTAAAATCAACTTTAAAATGGGAGAGATACTCCTTGCAATAGTGAAAAACGAAATTAGCAGTATTTCTATATGAGGACATGTAAAACACACCAATACATGTCCTCCTTTCACATACACTGCGCCCTGCTCATGGGACTACCTTGGGCCTACCTCAAGGGTGTGTTACATGAAATAAAAGGTACGTTTTGGGCCCGGGCAAGTGGGTGCACTTGCCAGGTCGAAATGGCAATTTAAACTGCACTCGCAGACACTGCAGTGGCAGGCCTGAGGCATGTTTTCAGGGCTACTCATGGGGGTGGCACAATCAGTGCTCCAGGCCCACTAGTAGCATTTGATATACAAGCCCTGGGCACACACAGTGCACTTTACTAGGGACTTACCAGTAAATCAAATATGTCAATCATGGATAACCAATTATCAATACAATTTAGTCAGAGAGTGTTAGAAATGGGGGTCTCTAGTTGGCAGAGGTAGGTGCCTTTGTCCAAATAGGGCCCCCTGCTTCTAGTCAGGGTAAGGGGGATACACTCCTAAAATAACCCCTGCTCACTCCCTTGGTAGCTTGGCACGAGCAGACAGGCTTATCTCAGAGGCAGTGTGTAAAGCATTTGTGAACACATACAGTAACACAGTGAAAACACTACAAATGAACACCACACCAGTTTAGAAAAATAGCCAATCTTTATCTAAACCAAAACAAGACCAAACGACAAAAATCCAACATACGCTTCTCTTGGAAAATAGTAATTTTGCAAAATAACCTTTAAATTGCAGGAAAATCAATAAAACTCAGTTCTTCCGACTCAGTAGCTCCTCCTGGGGCTACTGCGATACTGAATATGACAGAGTCTAACAATTCCAGCCGACCGGATCGATACGGGCCAGCTAAAGCGTTGCAAGACTCGGACACAGTACCTTTCTTGTTGCGACCAGCACGTCGGTGCGAGTCGGTCGGGGCAAACGTTGCGGTCGCGTTGTGAAGTGGAGCGGTGCGGTGCGGCGGGCGGTGTCCTCATGATGCGGTGCAAGCAGGGGCTCGTTGACGGAGTCGGTGAGACCGTACTTGCGTTGAAGGGTGAGACGGTGCTCGCTGCAGTGCTGGCAAGTCACGGTGTGGCGCCGGAGCCGGTCGATGTTCCGGTCGGGCAGCGATGGAGTCGGTGACGTCCTTGCAGCGTGTAACGAAGCGTTGCGGAGTGCGGTGCCTACAGGACGCGGTGCAAGCAGTGGCTCGTTGACGGAGTCCGTGAGACCAGGGTTGCGTTTCGAAGCGAGGCGTTGCTCTCAAGGCACGGAATCCTGCGACGGACTCGATGACAGAGTTGGTTACCCTTTTCTTCTGCGGCGACGATCAGAGACGGTGCACACAGACACGGTGAGGTCTTTGCTGTTCCTGAGACCTCTAGAACAGGGGGCAAGCTCAGTCAAGCCCTTGGAGATCTTCTTCAAGCAGCAAAGTCCTTTTCTTCTTTCCTTGGCAGCAAGCAGCCACTGCAGGCCAACTCCAGACAGCAAACAGCACAGGGGCAGTATTCCTCTTCAGCTTCTCCGGCTCTTTTCCTTAGCAAAGGTTCCTCTTGATTTCCCAGAAGTGATCTAAAAGTCTGGGGTCTGGGCCCCTCTTTTTATACACCAAAATCCTTTGTTCTCTGAAGGCAGAAAGTGTCTGTACCCAGCCAAAACCAGTTCTGTTCTCACTGGTTCAAATTCCTGGCAGGAGTTGGAGACAGCATTGTTGAAGGCAGACCAGGCCCATTCAGGTGAAAAGGAAATCTCCTCCCCCTACTCTAAATGCAGCCCAGGTCTACTCAGCCCAGCCCTGACTCATCAGACTTCTGGAGCCGCTGCCCTTCTCCTGCCCCTGTCATCCAAAAGCCAGACATGCAATACACAAACCTAGCAGAGGCACAATGGATGGTTAGGCAAGAAAATACCTACTTTCTAAAAGTGGTATTTTCAAACACAGAATGTAAAAATCACCCTCACTAAAAGATGTATTTTAACATTCTGAGTTCATGCATACTAAACTTTATTTTCCTATCTTGTTCCCAGGGTCAGTTATGTTTATAAGATGTTATAAACAAACTCCCCATTCTGGCCTATGGGAACAGACAGCCTTGCAATAGTGAAAAACGAAATTGGCAGTATTTCACTATCAGGACATGCCATACACATCAGGGCATGTCCTACCTTTCACATACAATGCACCCTGCCCACAGGGGTACCTTAGGCCTACCTTAGGGGTGGCTAATATGTAGGAAAGGGAAGGTTTAGGGACTGGCAAGTGTGTGCACTTAAACACAAAGGAACCGAACTAGGTTCCAATCAAATTGCACAGCCATAATCGAATGAATCCAATCAATCAAATCTTCATATTTCATCTTTGTTTTCCTCTTAATTTACTCCATTATGTTTACTTTCTTTTTCCAAGTTTATTTCAATTCATTTTATTCATCCAGATGCCATACTTGGCGTAAATCAAACCGCAGGAGACGTAAAATCAATCCACATGTCACGATTTTTATTAAAAAATGTCCCAATGCATTTCGGGAAACTTCCCTTCGTCAGGGGACTCGTGACATATGTAAAATTACTTCCATTGTCAAGAACCCGTCTTCACACGGTATCCCTCTCGTTTACCGGAGACCATGATACGTTTATAACGAAAGGTCTCCCAACAGACCTGATGTACGAAGATCCAATTCCAAAAAGTGGTCACAAATCGCACTCCAACTTTTTGTGAAAGAAATCTGATTTTGCAAAGCAACGTATATACTAATAGGCCTATTTACGAAATAATGAATCGCAGGGGGTCACAGAGCAACCTGCCTAATTAATATTCTTTAGGCATGTCCCCCTGCAATTGGCTACAATCACAGGGCTTGCAAGAGACAGTAGAACCATTGTGTTTATGGTTTCATTTTACAACAGAAAACGAATGTAGACCATGTTCCTTAAAGGAACTGGTGGCGCTTTAAGAAAGAGAAAAAAAGTTTTCAATTTTGCTAAATTTCTGTCACTGTCTTCTCCCACTGCGGCTGCCACCCGCTTTCCCTTTGGGAATTAGTTACACTACAGAAAGGGAGCTTGTGGTCGCAAATGCAGTGTTTGTGCGAATCGCAGGGTTTGTAATGCAAAATCCTTTTTTACATTTGGGTTGATGTCTGATTGTGAGAAGTTGGCCTGGTATATGCTGTCCACTAATTATAGTGGGCACCTTGCACCAGTCCAAACAACCCCTTATTGGAGATAGGTTAAAGACAATAGGATTGATACACTACAGAAAGGGAGCTTGTGGTCGCAAATGCAGTGTTTTTGCGAATCGCAAAATCATTTTTTACATCTGGGCTGATGTCTGATGATTGTACTTGCAGTACTTTTTTCATCCATTTGGCAAGGGTAAAAGGCAGAGTCGGGGACGCTCGGATTAAAATCCATGATTTGCACTTTATATACAAATTTCTGCAAAAGACGCACCTGTGGCTCCCTTGCTGAAAGCTTTGTTTTACAGGTTACATACATCTCTGCATCAAGCACATACACCTAGCTGGTCCTGGGCAATAATTGAGTGGCACTCCCTCAGCAGCTAAAGTTGAGATAGTAGCTCAAACTTGCCAGCCTGAGCCACCCATGTCTGGGCGGGAGGCTTGTGATTTCTGAAGGCAACATGCCTGATCTGGCTGTTCAGACATGTTAAGTGCTTTGTTCTACAGTGTGCATGCTGGAGGCTTGCCTTTAAAGTACTCTATGGTGCAAAGTTTACGAATATCTTGTAAAATGCTCAAAAGTGCAGTGTCTGAAAGGGACATATAGCATGCACTGGGGTATACAGCTTGTAAAGTGCTACACCGCAGAGCACTTTCCAAGCAAGCAAGTCATAGGCACTGTACCTTCGAGTACTTTGAAGGCTCGCTTCATATGCATGTATATGTCAGGCTTGTGAAGATTTCAGTGGTACATGATATCTGGATTTTAAAGTGCTGTGTGGTTCAGCCTGTGGGAGGTGCTTTGGGAAGAGATGTGGTCTAGCTGCTAAAACGTTAAATTTGAAACTGGCGGACGTGGGTTCTAATCCCAGTGTGATTATGGGCAATTCAATCTCCCGATGCCTCAAATACATGTCAAATGTAATGCTACTGGGAAATGTAATTGTGTAATTCAAAGATTTAAACCCCCTACTTGATGCTTACAAACACATCACTACAGCTGTAAATAAAAGGTACATGACATCACATGCATTGTAGTTATGATACCGTGACAACTACTACACACATTAGTATGCCACAAGCAAATAACAATAACATAGGTATACAATCTCACCATGTTATAGGAAAGACCTCACAATTCTTAGAATGCTCCCAAAAACAATGTATTAAAGAGCATGCCATTCCACAAAGTTGCAAAATGTAAAACAGTAGCATAAAAACATTTCTTCTAAGCACCGCACCCCACACCACTGTGTGTCTACTTTTACATAACATGTCATAATACCCTATTTACATCGCACCACTGTTAAGTAAAATGAACTCAATTGTTCATGTAACTCATCATGCCATCTGCTAGGTGCTGTAAAGTCTTGTAGCAAAGCATAAATACCCTCTAAAATCAACCCCGTCATTTCATAAGGTTAGAGATGTATTACGCTGACATTGCATTTTACCGGTACTCCGATATAGTCCAAGATATGTACCGTACCATACTATAGTATGCTCTTTTGAAAGGAAACCCAGTTAGCTCACACTCAATTGCATACTGTAATCTTCAATGGCTCAATATCCATTTGGATAATCAAGAAGCTGGAGATACGCTGGAGTTTCTTGACTCCATGAATCTAGCCCATCTGCAACAATTTGTCATTCTTCCCACCCATCGGGGTGGCCACATTTTGGATGTTGTCTGTTCTAATATGTCACTTTCAGTGGAAGACCCCCTGCCAGTGCCTTGGTCGGACCACTCCCTGATCAATTTCTCCTGGCAAGTTCAGAATAAGCCAAAGTAGGCTAGTCCGTTCAACGGACTACAAGGGAAAGCTGTCAACAAGATCGTCCCTGATGAATTTAGTCTAGCATTAGCCGAGTCCCTTCTCGTGCTGTCAAGTGATCTTGACAAAGCCCTTCGGTGCTATACTAGCTGGATAAACAAAGTGGTTGAGCATCTCACCCCTTTGGTGCAGCTTAGGCGTAATAGGAACTCCCCCACGAAGCCTTGGTTCTCTGGCCCCCTTAAAACAGTACAAAAAGCTAGAATGCAAATGGAGACAGACGTATAGTCCAAAGGATAGAGCGATCTTTAAAAGAGCTCAAAAGAAATACTATCCCTCTATTGCTAAAGCTAAAAGCAGGGGCGGCTCCTCCACTAGGGCGGAGGAGAGTCGCCTCACTGCTTTCTCACAGTGCGAGAAGCAGAAACATAAAATGGTAATAACTTTTAGTTATTACCATTTTATGTTTGGTTGCGGGCTTTTGCTCTGCGAGCAGGGCAGGGGAGGAGTGGTGTGCCCACTCTTGAGTGCGCAAAGACTGTTTGGTCGGCGCTCTGGGGCCGTCCAAACCAGTCGTGCGCACTCTGCCCTTATCCATGCAGGCTCCAATGCAGCCTGCATGGAGAACATGGCCTCCCCATAAGCCACTGGCTGGGCAGAGTCCTGACCAATCACAACGCTGCAGCGTTGTGATTGGCTTAGGGGAGGGAGTCTGGCTGCCTGCTTCCTGTTCCAGGAGAGTAGGAGCAGAGAAGAGGTGGGACCCGGCCGGCGGAAAGGTAAGTTTAATTTTTTTAATTATTATTATTCATTTAAACCCCCCCCCCCCTGCTCAACCCCCCCAACCGCAAGCCATGCCGCCCGCAACTGGCTAAAAGCCTCTGTTATGCGGATCGTATTGCCCACTCTGGCAATAATACCAAAGAAATCTTTGCTATTGTCCAAAGCTATCTTCCCCCTAAAACTGATATCAGTGTCCTTGCACCGTCGCATGAATGGTGCGAGGAACTTTCAAGTTCTTTCATTAACAAGGTCCAAGTTATATAAGCAAATTTTGGTGCCTGTGATAGCCAGCTAGTGATTATGGATTCTCCTTTGGTGATGACCCCTCCACTTCGGCCAAATTGACAGTTTACGAAGCTATATCCTTGAGTGACTCACTGACAGCATTAAAAACTCTTAAATCTGGGTTCACCTATTGATCCTTGCCTGTGAGAAGTTGGCCTGGCATATGCTGTCCACTAGTTATAGTGGGCACCTTGCACCAGTACAAACGTCCCTTATTGATGATAGGTTTAAAGACAACCTTTATTGAAAGCTATCCTAGTGGTAGCTATGGAGAGCAGCCTTCAGGCTAAGTCTTGAAGGAGTGTAAAGCAGCTTGGTTTACCAGATTATAACCTCTTGAATAACTAAATGAAAGGAGAACCACACAAGATATATATAAAATATATGTATTTATTTCTAAACACTAACTACTAATCTCTTTATGAGATTAGAGTTCAAGATACACAGTATCACAGTATTAAAACGACAGTAAATAGCACAATACACAGTGGGCTCCAGGGGGAAACCAAACCATATACTAAGAAAGTGGTATAAGAACCACGACTTGACTAGACACAGTGCCTAGAGCACGTAGAATTGCTGGGACCCCAAGGAACCACCCAAGGTAGTGACACAGGAGACCCACGGGGGACGTGTGCAGTGTGAGAACACAGCCGCGAGCGCCGTAGGATTCAATGCGGAAAGTCGCGGTTGGAATTTTAAAGATAAAGGACACTTAGGAGAGGACTTTCAGCAAACCCCTTTAGACTTAAGGGGTTCTAGGGCCAACACCCACGGGAGCACCGGAGTACTCGAGTTTCCTCACCCAGGGAAGCCGGGTTCATAGGTGTCAAAGGGTGTCGGGAATCGTCATCGTTTTCAATGGCGATCTGCTGCAAAGTGCTGCTGCCGTGAAGAAGAAAAGTGTCCGGGTTGATCCAAGCCTGGATCGAAGATGTGAAGAACCTGAAAGCAGAGGGGACAGAGTCTGGGTCACTAGCCAGTGACCAGGAGCGGAGCAATCGAATGCCCACCGATGTCGGGTGCTTCAGGTGCGAAGAGGTGAAGCTTGACTCTGCAGCCACGGGGTCCTGGAGACGTCGATGATGACCAGGAGCCGGATTCGAGCTGTCCCACAAAGGATGTCGAGTGCTGGGGTGTCGGTGATCGGATTGACCACAACAAGCCTTGGCAACAGCAATCCACGCAGGTAGAGAAAAGATGATTCTGTGCGGACCAGCAGGGCCCTGGGGACTCCCCAAGCAATGGAGAGTCCGGGCACGTCTGGAGCAACCAGGAAAGCCCAATAAAAGTTAGAGTTGCCTTCTTGGGGACCCACAGGTCAACGGACCAGGGATCGCGAAGGGACCTCGAGAGGAATCACAAAATGGCGGCCCAGGGAACACTCGTTGAGTGTAGGCCTGCAATCTTTGGTGCAATTACTGCTCGGGGTCAGGGCTACAAGTAACCCAAAGCTCAGCCTCAGGGGTTGCCGGAAAGCTGATGCTTCTGCAAATGGTCGCGGTGTCCAGGGGTTCAGGTTGCACGGTCTCCACGAGGGATACGGGCCTCAGACTTGCTGTGGGCACAGATCGACCTCAGAGACCTCGGAAAACCCACCTCCTGTGTGGCAATACTCTTCGGAGTCCGTCGGAGCTTGGAGATGCCAACCGGTCAGTTGCGTTAAAGGTGCCTGCCTTGCAGGGGAGTAACTCCTTTACTCCAAGGGAGATTCTTCCGTCATCCAGCGTAGTGTAGATCGTCGAAGTACTTAGTTTCTGGTATCAGAGTTTAGTCCAGGTGTAATCTAAAGTCCTGTAGTCAGGGTTTCCTACTTTATACCCAAGGAAGGGGTTGGACAAACTCTGGGGACCCACCTATGGGAGGGTCAGGAAAGAGGGGTGGCTACACCCATTTCCTTTGTCCAGTTTCGCGCCAGAGCAGGGGCTGTGTGCCCCTGCAACCGGTTTGAGCTGCACTATGCACAGGGACACCAAATGTGCCCCCAGTGCAGACTTCAAAGCACTCTGAGAGTGCACCCACCCAGCCCCAATACACTAAAGTCTGTCTGGGAGGTGGTCACACCTCCCTGTGACAGGAAACCTATTGACCAGGCCTCCCCTGCCGGAGTTTTGTCCAGCAGCAGGAGGGCAGACTCGTGTCTGTGGCTGCAGCATCCATTTTGTGATGCCAGGGTTCTGTTAAGCTGGTACCGGGTGTACCGGTGGTGCCATGTTGCTCCCTCTAGAAGGGAGGAATCATACCTCCCACTCCAGTACTGGGGTGGAGGTATGATTCCAAGGTGTTTGACACCAAACACGACAGTTTTCCATGCAGCCATTCTCAAGTTAGCATTTACCGCGGGGTTATAATGCACTTAAGAGTATATGGTCTGGCTGCATCACAAACAACCCCGGAATAAAGATTCCGAAAGCTGCAGAGGGGCTCTGCTCATGCATGGGCACCCTCTCACATGAAACCCAGCACCCTGCCTTCAGGATTGTTAAGGCCTGCCATAGGGGTGATTGATAGGTTTACATGTGCAATGATATGGAGAGATATAGGGAACCTATATCTCAGTAAGGGGTGCATATACCACCTTACACAGGCTGCTGTAGCAGACCTGTTGTGTCATTTTAAAAGGCTTCCCAGGGGGGGCACAATACATGCTGCAGCCCCTGGTAGGCCTCTGTGGTACCTATGCCCTGGGTACATAGTATACCATATACTAGGGACTCACAAGGGTACCCCAGAATCCAGTCTGGAGTGTACCTAAAGTACATACAGTCAATTTAGAGTAGTCAATTTAGAGTAGAAAGCAGTTAGAGTGGGGTCCTGATTAGCAGGGCCTCAGTCTGGCTAAGTCGAAAAACAGTGAAACATCAGCAAAAAGTGGGGGTAACCATAAGAAGCAGATCCTACTCTCCTACACAACCCCCCAAACGTCAGGACATTAAACTAACCTTGACCAGTTGAGTCTTCATGTTCTAAGTGGAAATATCTGGAGAGTCCATCTGCATTGGCATGGTTACTCCCAGGTCTATGTTCCACTGTATAGTCCATCCCCTGTAGGGAAATGGACCACCTCAAAAGTTTGGGGTTTTCACCCTTCATCTGTTTTAGCCATAAGAGGGGCTTGTGGTCTGTCTGAACAATGAAGTGAGTGCCAAACAAGTATGGCCTCAGCTTCTTCAAGGCCCAAACCACAGCAAAGGCCTCCCTCTCAATGGCTGACCAACGTTTCTCTCTGGGGGTCAACCTTCTGCTAATAAAAGCTACTGGCTGATCCTGACCTTCATCATTCAATTGTGATAACACAGCCCCTACCCCCAACTCAGATGCATCTGTTTGGACAATGAATTGCTTGGAGTAATCAGGACTTTGCAGAATGGGAGCAGTGCACATGGCCTGCTTCAGGTCATCAAATGCCTTTTGACAGCTAACTGTCCACTGAACTTTCTTTGGCATTCTTTTAGAAGTTAAGTCATTCAAAGGGGTCACTATGGATCCATACCCTTTGAAAAATCTCCTATAGTACCCAGTAAGGCCCAAGAAAGCTCTGACCTGAGTCTGGGTAGTGGGAGCAACCCAGTCCATTATGGTCTGGATTTTGCTCTGCAATGGTTGAACCTGACCTCCACACACAAGGTGGCCCAGGTACACAACCTGACACTGCCCTATCTGGCACTTGGTGGCCTTGATAGTTAGGCCTGCTTTCTGCAGGGCCTCCAAAACATTTCTCAGGTGGACCAGGTGATCCTCCCAGGTGGAGCTAAAGACAGCAATATCATCTAGATATGCTGCACTATAGGCTTCCAGGCCTGTAAGGACTTTGTTCACCAACCTTTGAAAAGTGGCAGTTGCATTTTTCAAACCAAAGGGCATCACCACAAATTGGTAGTGCCCACTAGGGGTAGAAAATGCTGTTTTGGCTTTTGCATCCTCAGCTAGTCTGATTTGCCAGTAGCCAGCTGTCAGGTCAAATGTGCTGAGAAACTTGGCTGAGGCCAAAGTGTCTATGAGCTCATCTGCCCTTGGTATGGGATGGGCATCAGTCCTAGTGACTGCATTGAGACCTCTGTAGTCTACACAAAACCTCATCTCTCTCTTACCACCCTGGGTGTGAGGTTTAGGCACTAAGACTACTGGACTAGCCCAAGGGCTATCTGAGGGTTCAATCACAGCCAAATCCAACATCTTCTGGACTTCAGTCCTGATGCAGTCCCTGACATGGTCAGGTTGCCAGTAAATCTTATTTTTTAACAGGCAGACTGTCCCCAGTGTCCACTTCATGAGTGCACCAGGTAGTCTGACTTGGAGTCAGAGAGAACATATGTCTGAACTGATTGATAACTCTTCTGCAATCAGTTTGCTGCTGGTCAGTGAGGCTGCCTGCCAAGGCTACACCATCTACTGATCCATCATCAGGGTTCTGGGAGAGCAGGTCAGGGAGTGGATCACTCTCTTCCTCCTGTCCCTCATCAGTATGCATGAGCAAGCCCATGTCTGCCCTGTCAACATATGGTTTCAGTCTGTTGACATGGAGCACCCTGTGGGGGCTCCTGGGAGTTCCAAGGTCCACCAGGTAGGTAACCTCTCCCTTCTGTTCAACAATGGTATGGGGGCCAATCCACTTGTCTTGGAGGGCTGCTGGGGCCACAGGCTCCAACACCCATACTTTCTGTCCTGGCTGATAAACAGTCAACCCAGCCTTTTGGTCATGCCAGGCCTTTTGTAATTCCTGGCTAGCCTCAAGGTTTTTAGTTGCCTTCTTCATGTACTCAGCCATCCGGGAGCGGAGACCAAGTACATAGTCCACAATATCCTGTTTAGGGGGTTTGAGAGGTAACTCCCATCCCTCCTTCACTAGACACAATGGACCCCTAACTGGATGTCCAAACAGAAGCTCAAATGGGCTGTAACCAACCTCCTTCTGTGGAACCTCTCTGTAGGCAAAGAGAAGGCAGGGCAAAAGTATGTCCCATCTGCGCCTAAGCTTTTCTGGGAGACCTTTAATCATGCCCTTCAAGGTTTTGTTGAACCTCTCAACTAAACCATTGCATTGTGGGTGATAAGGGGTGGTAAATTTATAATTTACTCCACACTCCTTCCACATAGCAGTCAAGTAACTAGACATGAAGTTTGCATCTCTGTCTGATACTACCTCCTTAGGAAAACCCACCCTGGAAAAGATTCCCAGGAGGGCCCTGGCCACCACAGGAGCTGTGGTGGTCCTGAGGGGAATTGCTTCTGGGTACCTAGTGGCATGGTCCACCACCACTAGGATAAATCTGTGCCCAGATGCTGTTTGGGGGTCTAGGGGACCAACAATGTCAATCCCTACCCTCTCAAAGGGAACCCCCACCACAGGTATTGGTATCAGGGGGGCCTTTGTAGTGCTAC
This sequence comes from Calotriton arnoldi, assembly GCA_963921515.1. NCBI lineage: Eukaryota > Metazoa > Chordata > Amphibia > Caudata > Salamandridae > Calotriton > Calotriton arnoldi. The sequence goes on from CAWUFW010005613.1 coordinate 969,929, forward strand.
CTGCCTTACCACTGGCTTGACAGGTAACACAGGAGCGACAAAACTCCTTGGTGTCTTCAGACATATGAGGCCAATGAAAGTGAGGGACAATTCTGTCCCAAGTCTTGTTTTGGCCTAGGTGACCTGCCAATGGGATATCATGTGCTAGGGTCAATAGGAAGCTCCTAAACTTCAGAGGTATAACCAACCTCCTGGTGGCTCCAGGCTTGGGGTCTCTACACTCTGAGTAAAGGAGTCCATCATCCCAATAGATCCTATGGGTACCACTAGCACTCCCAGCAGCCTCAGCAGCAGCTTGCTGTCTGAGGGGTTCAAGAGAGGGTCAGCTCAGTTGCTCCTGGCTCAGATCTGCCCTGGAAGGGTCCCCTGTCCCCAAGAACTCAACCTGATCAGGCTCAAGCTCCTCTGGGACAGTTCCTTCTTCAGGACTGAGATCATCTCCCTCAAGAGACTGATCTGCATTCTGAGGCAGGGGGGAAGACACTGCCTTAACCCTACTGCTCCTCCTCTTGGGAGGCACTTAGTCCATTCTTCCAGAATCCAGGGCTTGTTCAGTTTTAGACATTTTTGCCTGTGACCTGGTCATAGCAAACACATCTGCAGTGATGCCTGAGTTCCCAAGCTGAACTTTCCAAATCATTTCCAAGCAAGCATTCAACAGGGAGGTCTGCACTTACCACAACCTTCTTAGGGCCAGTTACCCCTCCCCAGGAGAAATTAACAACTGCCAGGGAATGGTCTGTCCTGACATTGCTAGCATTGGTCACTTGGTACATTTCACCAAGTATGATCTGCTCAGGGGCTACAAGATCTTTTGTCACCATTGTGACACTTGCTCCTGTGTCCCTGTATGCCAAAGCCTCTCTTCCATTAATTAAAGGCTGCTGTCTGTATTTGCCCAGATTACTGGGACTCACATAGGAGGACATATCTATGTCTCCATCACAGATCAGTACAGCCTGAGTTGGAACTCTGACTTAGGCCAGAATCCATCTCAGATCCCAGGGTTAACCCTACTACACCCTTATTTGGAACACCACCACTTGGAGCTGAAATAGGGGGAACAGTTGCCTTAGGTGCAATGGTGGCTGGAGTTGAGTCTTTGGTCTTGGTACAATCACTAGTCCAATGGGTTTTCTGCTTACAGATTTTACACCATGGTTTCTTTTGGCCTTTTCCTTTGTTTGATTGGGACTCCCCACCAGATGCAGATTTTTAGGGCCCTTGAGAAGACTTCTGGTCTTTACCCTTTCTTCCCCACCCTTATCATAGCTTTTAGAATCTTGCTTCTTAGAGTCACCACCTTGGTTCTGAACCTTCTGCCTCACCCTGGTTCTGACCCACTTGTCTGCCTTCTGACCCAATTCTTGGGGAGAGGTCAGATCAGAGTCCACCAGGTACTGGTGCAAAAGCTGTTTTTGACAGTTGTTAAGGATCTGCTCTCTCATGATCAAATTATACAATCCTTTGAAATCACACACCTTACTGCCAAGTAACCAGCCTTCCAGAGCCTTAGTAGCACAATCAACAAAGTCAACCCAGTCCTGTGTCTGTGCCTTTTGGGTATCTCTGAACTTTAACCTGTATTGTTCAACGGTTAGGCCAAACCCTTCAATCAGAGCACTCTTCAGGACTTTGTAATTGTCAGCATCCTCTTCTCTAACAGTGAGGAGCTTGTCTCTACCTTTGTCTGCAAAGGAGAGCCACAAGATTGCTGCCCACTGCTCCTGAGGGACCCTCTGTACCTTACAGGCCCTTTCCAGTGCAGTTATCCATTTGTGGATGACATCCCCACTCTGGTAGAGAGGGACAATCTTGTTCAGGTTCCTATGGTCATGAGTATGATCTCTACCTCTAGGGACACTGTTGCTGCCACCATGGGACCCTAGTCCCAATTTCTGTGAAGCTTTCTGAAGCTCCAGGGATTCCCTGTCTAAGGCCAATTGTTCTCTCTTGATTCTTAGCTTAGCTTTTTCAAAATCAAGCAGTTGGCATTTCTTCTCATAAGAGGATGCCCTTTTATGAGAAGCAGAGGACCCTATAGAAGTACCAGAATGATTAGATTCCTGAGAAGGAGATCTGGATCTTCTTGGTAGACTATTAACCCTTCCAGGTGGGGTAAAGAGAACCCCACTGGGGTCTCCTTTCTCACCTTCAGGAAGAATTGGATTTTCCAGGTGGGAATCATGTTGATCCCCCTGGCCAGCATCAGAGTCTAGGTCATAGTAGTTTTCACTACCTGGCCTTTCCTCTTCTACTGCCCCACCCAACATGCCTGCCTCATCAGACCCTGGTGTCTTTCTGAGGTCATCTAACAGCAAAGCCTCTATGAGGCGTTGAGTGCTTGCATGTCTCCCTGTTTTCAGTCTCCTAGAGGTACACATATTTCTCAATTCCTGGAATGTGAGATTGTCATACCTAGTGGGCAAGGAGTCACTGACTTCAGGCCTTGAAGACATTCTAGTGTGGTGTGGTGTATGCACCTACCTACTCTAGTGGGAACTGAAACTCTCTTGAGTTGTAGAAAGGGTGTGCTAAGCCCTTGACACACAACTCTAAGTTCAGTAGAACTTACTGTATTCTAAACTTGATTTATATGTACCTATGTATCTACAGTGGTTTTCAGTTAGTCACTTCAAAGAGATTATCTGGTAAAGCAATAGCAAGCTTGAATCCCACCGCTGCACACCAATGTGAGAAGTTGGCCTGGCATATGCTGTCCACTAGTTATAGTGGGCACCTTGCACCAGTCCAAACGACCCTTATTGATGATAGGTTTAAAGACAACCTTTATTGAAAGCTATTCTAGTGGTAGCTATGGAGAGCAGCCTTCAGGCTAAGTCTTGAAGGAGTGTAAAGCAGCTTGGTTTACCAGTTTATAACCTCTTGAATAACTAAATGAAAGGAGAACCCCACAAGATATATATAAAATATATGTATTTATTTCTAAACACTAACTACTAATCTCTTTATGAGATTAGAGTTCAAGATACACAGTATTAAAACGACAGTAAATAGCACAATACACAGTGGGCTCCAGGGGGAGACCAAACCATATACTAAGAAAGTGGTATAAGAACCACGACTTGACTAGACAGAGTGCCTAGAGCACGTAGAATCGCTGGGACCCCAAGGAACCACCCAAGGTAGTGACACAGGAGACCCACGGGGGACGTGTGCAGTGTGAGAACACAGCCGTGAGCGCCGTAGGATTCAATGCGGAAAGTCGTGGTTGGAATTTTAAAGATAAAGGACACTTAGGAGAGGACTTTCAGCAAACCCCTTTAGACTTAAGGGGCTCTAGGGCCAACACCCACGGGAGCACCGGAGTACTCGAGTTACCTCACCCAGGGAAGCCGGGTGCATAGGTGTCAAAGGGTGTCGGGAATCATCGTCGTTTTCAATGGCGATCTGCTGCAAAGTGCTGCTGCCGTGAAGAAGAAAAGTGTCCGGGTTGATCCAAGCCTGGATCGAAGATGTGAAGAACCTGAAAGCAGAGGGGACAGAGTCTGGGTCACTAGCCAGTGACCAGGAGCGGAGCAATCGAATGCCCACCGATGTCGGGTGCTTCAGGTGCGAAGAGGTGAAGCTTGACTCTCCAGCCACGGGGTCCTGGAGACTTCGACGACAACCAGGAGCCGGATTCGAGCTGTCCCACAAAGGATGTCGAGTGCTGGGGTGTCAGTGATCGGATTGACCACAACAAGCCTTGGCAACAGCAACCCACGCAGGAAGAGAAAATATGCTTCTGTGCGGACCAGCAAGGTCCTGGGGACTCCCCAAGTGACGGAGAGTCAGGGCACGTCTGGAGCAACCAGGGAAGCCCAATAAAAGTTAGAGTTGCCTTCTTGGGGACCCACAGGTCAACGGACCAGGGATCGCGAAGGGACCTCGAGAGGAATCACAAAATGGCGGCCCACGGAACACTCGTTGAGTGTAGGCCTGCAATCTTTGGTGCAATTACTGCTCGGGGTCAGGGCTACAAGTAACCCAAGCTCAGCCTCAGGGGTCGCCGGAAAGCTGATGCTTCTGCAAATGGTCACGGTGTCCAGGGGTTCGGGTTGCACGGTCTCCACGAGGGATACAGGCCTCAGACTTGCTGTGGGCACAGATCGACCTCAGAGACCTTGGAAAACCCACCTCCTGTGTGGCAATATTCTTTGGAGTCCGTCAGAGCTCGGAGATGCCAACCGGTCAGTTGCGTTAAAGGTGCCTGCCTTGCAGGGGAGTAACTCCTTTACTCCAAGGGAGATTCTTCTGTCATCCAGCGTAGTGTAGATCGTCGAAGTACTTGGTTTCTGGTATCAGACTTTAGTCCAGGTGTAATCTAAAGTCCTGTAGTCAGGGTTTCCTACTTTATACCCAAGGAAGGGGTTGGACAAACTCTGGGGACCCACCTATGGGAGTGTCAGGAAAGAGGGGTGACTACACCCATTTCCTTTGTCCAGTTTTGTGCCAGAGCAGGGGCTGTGTGCCCCTGCAACCGGTTTGAGCTGGACTATGCACAGGGACACCAAATGTGCCCCCAGTGCAGACTTCAAAGCACTCTGAGAGTGCACCCACCCAGCCCCAATACACTAAAGCGTGTCTGGGAGGTGGTCACACCTCCCTGTGACAGGAAACCTATTGTCCAGGCCTCCCCTGCCGGAGTTTTGTCCAGCAGCAGGAGGGCAGACTCGTGTCTGTGGCTGCAGCAACCATTTTGTGATGCCAGGGTTCTGTTAAGCTGGTACCGGGTGTACCGGTGGTGCCATGTTGCTCCCTCTAGAAGGGAGGAATCATACCTCCCACCCCAGTACTGGGGTGGAGGTATGATTCCAAGGTGTTTGACACCAAACACTACAGTTTTCCATGCAGCCATTCTCAAGTTAGCATTTACCGCGGGGTTATAATGCACTTAAGAGTATATGATCTGGCTGCATCACAAACAACCCCGGAATAAAGATTCCGAAAGCTGCAGAGGGGCTCTGCTCATGCATGGGCACCCTCTCACATGAAACCCAGCACCCTGCCTTCAGGATTGTTAAGGCCTGCCATAGGGGTGATTGATAGGTTTACATGTGCAGTGATATGGAGAGATATAGGGAACCTATATCTCAGTAAGGGGTGCATATACCACCTTACACATGCTGCTGTAGCAGACCTGTTGTGTCATTTTAAAAGGCTTCTCAGGGGTGGCACAATACATGCTGCAGCCCCTGGTAGGCCTCTGGGGTACCTATGCTCTGGGTACATAGTATACCATATACTAGGGACTCACAAGGGTACCCCAGAATCCAATCTGGAGTGTACCTAAAGTACATACAGTCAATTTAGAGTAGAAAGCAGTTAGACTGGGGTCCTGATTAGCAGGGCCTCAGTCTGGCTAATTCGAAAAACAGTGAAACATCAGCAAAAAGTGGGGGTAACTATAAGAAGCAGATCCTACTCTCCTACACTGCCCAACTGAATTGTTGGCCAGTGCATCAGAGGTTACCAACCCCGTGGTTAATACTCTGATCAACTTACCCTTAGCGTCTGCCACGGTACCTTCTGCCTGGAAACAGGCTATGATTGTTCCGCTGCTTAAGAAACCTGCTCTGGATCCAGCTCTTCCTTCTAGCTACTGCCCTATTTGCCTTCTTCTAGCTGTGGCTAAGGTTCTTGAAAAACAGATCAATAAACAACTATCTGACTTTATGGAACAGCATGATCTCCTTCATCCGGCCCAATCGGGTTCCAGATCCTCACACAGCACAGAATCAGCGCTGGTTGAAATATCCGAGGCCATCCGGGAAACCTTAGATGCTGGGGGCAGAGCTGCCCTGGTTCTTTTGGACCTGTTGGCTGTGTTTGATACCGTCCCGCATGCCCTGCTCCTGGCCTGCCTTTGGGAAATCGGTGTGGTAGGGTCAGCCTGAAACTGGCTTAAATCATATTTGGAGGATAGAACTCAGCAAATCTGGATTCAGCCTTTTGCAGCTGCTCCCCAGAATTTGACTACGGGGGTTCCTCAAGTCACTGTACTGAGCCCTTTGCTGTTTAACATTTACGTGTCCCCCTTATTCCGCTAGCTGAGAAACTGGGAGCCAAAGTAATCACGTATGCTGATGATACTCAGCTCCTTTTCACGTGGAACAAAAATGAGTCTAGCACCTCCTACTCAAAAACGTGCCTGACTGCAGTCTTTCCATGGCTAACTTTAGCCAAGTTGAAGTGCAACGAGGACAAAACAGAGATCTTCCTCTTCCGTAACTTCCCTATGCAGTTTTGGTGCTCCTTTTGGCCTGATGAGTCCCCCTTGCTGTCGCCGCATGGAGGGCCTACTAAGAATTTGGGTATCTGGTTTGATGAAAAGTTGTGCTTTGGCCCTCAGATTAATAAACTATCTGGAATATGCTTCAGTATTTTGAAGGCACTGAAAGAATTCTTACCATTACTCCCCATTACAGCAAGGAAAAAGGGCACCCAAGCCCTGATCACATCTTGCATTGACTATGCTAACGCGCTGTATGTTGGTCTGCCTGGCTACCTCTTGAATAAACTTCAGGTTGTTCAAAACGCTGCGGCCAGACTACTTGTGAACCTCCCTACGAGGGTTAGCGTTAGGCAACACCTGCATAGCCTGCATTGGTTGCCAGTGAAAGAGAGAGTGAAATTTAAATCTCTGGTAATTGCTCATGCCGCTCTCTATGGGCATGGCCCAGCTTATCTGAGAACAAGATTTAGGTTCTATGCTCCGGTTAGGCAGTTGCGTTCTTCTACCAAGCTTTTGACATGCGTTCCTATGTTTCGAAAGCAAAGGATCGGTGGCAGCTCCCTCTCACGGATGGGTGCTGCTGCCTGGAACCAACTCCCAGTGGAGTGCTCTTCGTGATCCTAAGATTTTCAAAAAGAGACTGAAGACCCTTCTTTTTAGATAGTTCCTGTTTCATGTCTAACCACCTTTCAGGGCACACTCCATTGGAGTAGCTGTGCGCGATACAAGTGCTGTCTAACATAACATAATCTGCCTTAAATAACATGACATCATGTTATGTTAAACGATATTAAGAAATGGTTATTTACAGAACTCTCTTACACCCAGGGCATAGTCTCTTTTTTTAGTCAATGTATGTATGACATTATAAGCCCCCATTTTAATAAAATTTCTTTGGGTGAGATCCCCAGGAGTGCCGAATTGTGGCCACAACATCATGTAGGAAAGTTCATTAAAAATGGATCAGGAATTCCCCAGAAAAAGAGACACGCAATGTCTTTTGAGCAGAATGCTCAATACCTGTGATCCAGGAGAACGTCTGTCTGACAGCTAATCTAGACCCCAAATTAATTACCTTTTTATATAAACCAGGTAGGAATCCTAGAAAAGGGATGGAGAGACCCCTTAAGGCCTGCCAGGATCGTCTTCTTTACGTTTTAGGACCCCTCGCCAGAATAATTGACATGGCAGAGTAATCCCACAGTCGAGACTTACGAGGTGGAGCCAGAGGGCCTTAATCCTTTTAGGTAATGCCAACACTAGCATTAATGCTGAATGGCGAAGGGTTATTTTGGCAAAAATCCATCCTAAAATTGGCAACCTGCCTGCTAAAGAGCCTTCTGAGAACACCAAGGGCCTTTCCTTTTGGGGAAGGCATGATTAAGTCTTTAGGGACATATGTAGCTGCATTTACGGCACTAGACAAAGCCCAAACTAGTATGAGAAAAGTCTTCAACCAATGTGTTTTTGTACGGGCCGGGACAAAGGGACCTTTCTGCCGGCTGAGCTTCGTACAGGCCCTATTACAGACAAAGAGGCTCTGGTAGGGGTTACCAGCCTAGAATGTCACCATCCTTCTATCCCCAAGTGGACAAGTTTCTCATGCAAGAGGCTTCCGGGCTTGGGGACAAGGTACAGCCAACTTTCAGAGTGAGTACACCGATTTCTCCTTTTTCATTTTCCCAGAAAAAAGTGGGGGGTCACCTCAGATTCTTTTCCCAGGCTTGGCAGTCAATTACTCGGGATCCTTGGGTTTTGGAAACCATTCAGGGGTTCAGAATATACTTCCTGGAGCTGCCACATCACGTTTATTCATGAGAGAACTATCTTTAGACCAACAGAAGGTGGTGGAAGAAAAGGTGACCTCCATGTTAAAAAAGGGAGCTAGCATTGAAGTTCCATTGGATCACAGGGTTTTTGTAAGCACTCTCTTTCTAGTGGAAAGGAAAGACAAAGGTTGGAGACCAGTATTAAACCTCAGAGATCTGAACAGGTTTCTCGTATACAGACACTTTTGAAAGATATACTATCGGAAAGGGACTGGCTGGTTAAATTGGGCCTCAAAGATGCCTATTTCACCATCCCCATGGCCAAAGAGTGCCAGTGTTACCTCCAGTTCTTCTGGGGACACCATCTCTTTCAATTCTAGGCATTTCCCTTCAGACTCTCTTCCGCGCCTTGGTGTATCACAAAGGTAATGAGAGCAGTTGTGTGCTTTCTCAGAGAGAGGGGAGTACGTCTCATTGTCTATCTGAACCATCTCCTCTGAATGTTCCAATGTCATTTGCAGATTCTGAAGGATTTGGATATGGTTGTATCTCTCCTGGAGAGTTTGGGTTTCATTATAAAGAGGGAGAAATTTATTCTGATTCCCTCAAGGTCCCTAGAGTACTTGGGCTTCACTGTAGACACTGGGGCCGATTCCGATCTCGGCCGGTAGGGCTCCGAATCGGATTCGGCTTTACCGGATCCGATTCGGAGCCCTGTTTCCCGACCGATTCGTACGTGCGTCCGGGGCGAGCGAATACGATGCGAAAACTCCGACCGACTCGTTCGCGAGACCCAACCGCATCGACCGACTCGTACGCGAAAGCCGACCGCTCCGACCGACTCGCTCGGACACGCCTCGCACCGCGTAGTGGAAACGTTCCCCGGCCGGGCAAGTACGATGCGCGCCGCGAGCAGTCCGACCGACTCGCGCCATCCGGCTCGAAGGAGCAGTCTGAACCGTACTTTGGGGGTCCGTGTCGGACCCCCCTGTACGCGTAGCCGAGCGAGTCGCACACAGGGGGGACCCATGGGTCCCCCCTACCTGTGCGTGTACGGCGCGAGTCGCTTCGCCGTGTACACGCTGTAGGGGGCGCCCCTGTTCGCCTCGCACCCATTGAGTTAATGGGAGCCCGCGTAGGCGTTGTACGACAGGCTCCCATTGACTTCAATGGGAGTCTGACCGAATCGAGTCCGATGGCATACGTGCGCATCGTACTCGTTCGGTCGGGCTGCTAGGGTCCGATTCGGTCGGAAATCTCTCCGTCCGGCTCGGTCAGAGAGATTTCCGGCCCGAATCGGAATCGGCCCCACAGTGACAGCTCTCCTGCTCTTACCACTGAAGAAGCGTTCCAAAATTTGCGAGGAAATCCCATTTGTCTTCAGACAAGACTCCTTAACTTTGAGAGAACTTGCCAGACTTCTGGGCTTCCTCTTCCATTCAGGCAATATTTCTGGGCCCTTAACAGTATCACGCTTTACAGAGAATAAAAGCGAGAGTGCTGCGAGCAAGTTTGTGGTATTGGGACAGGGTTTCCCTGGTTGAGGAGGCCAGATCGGAGTTGGGATGCTGGCTGCACAATCTGGATGCCTGGAACGGACGGGCATTTTTTGGGTCCTCTCCAGATTACATTCTCGAATTGGATGCGAGTCTTCTTGGCTGGGGTTCTCGTCTGGGAACCCAGCATACACTGGGGCTGTGGTCCCACATGGAGAGGTCCCATCATACACATTTTCATGAGTTAACTGCACGCCTTTACGCTCTGATGAGTTTCAAGCATTCTTTGCAGGGGAGATCTGTACTGCTGAAGATGGACAACTTTTCGGCTGTGGCTTACATACATGGTTTGGGGGGTACAAACCTATCGGAGTTGGCCAAGAGTCTTTGAATGTTCTGTCTGTAGCACAAGATCAACCTCAGTGCAGAGTACCTTCCTGGGAATGCCAATGTATCGGCCGATTGGAATTGAAGATTTTTTAGGGATTACAGCGATTGGAAGCTGAACGAGTCCCTCTTCAAAAATCTGTGCCACTGAGATTGGATTTGTTTGCAAGCAGGCTCACTTTTCAACTAAAGAGATATTTCAGCCGGATGCCAGGCCCGGGTGCTCCGGCAGTGAATACCTTCCTGCAACAATGGAAAGGAACTCACGCTTATGCCCTTCCCCCTTTCGCAATTATTCAGCAGGCTCTCCAGAAAGTGAGGGAGGAGGTATGCTCTCTGGTTTTAATAACTCCCTTTTGGCCATCTCAGGCATGGTTTCCAATGTCTTTGGAACTAGCCTGAGACATTCCCTTTCTTCTACCCACAGAGGAAGTTCTCTTAAGAGACGTGGATGGAACGGAGCATCCTCTGGTTCTGACAGGGACTTTGAACCTTCTTGCCTGGAAGATATCAGGAGATCTAAGGAGGTGTCAGGACTTTCGGGAAGAGCTGAGGAACTCCTCGAAGAGTCCTGGGTTCCAGGTACCTGCAGTAGATACAATGGAATATGGAAGACATGGGTACGTTGGTCCTTGGAAAGGGATTTGGATTCAGTTGAGGTGCCTATAGTTGAAGTTGATAATTTTAGTGGAACAATTTGATAAGGGGCTTAGTTACAGAACGCTTAACTGCTAAAGGTCAGCAGTCTCAGCTGGTGATGCTTTGGTAAATGGAAGGAGTGTTGGAAAGAATGTCATGGTGTGTAGAATTCTTAAGAGTATCAGATTAAGGAGACCCCCTAGACATAAGTACGAAACTCTTCGGAACGTGAATCTGGTTCTGGACCTGTTCACTTCTTGGCCAAGTAATACATTTTTGAATAAGAAAATGCTTTCTATGAAGACTAGCTAGATTGTGTGTGGTTGATTGTATGAAGGGGTATGACATCGCAATTTCGAAGGCACACTCCTTTCTGACCCCATCCAAATTGCGATTTGGTATGGGTTGCAGAACACATTTTATGAGTTGAAAAATGTTTTCTGACTCACAAAATAGGATTTATACACTACAGAAAGGGAGCTTGTGTTCGCAAATGCAGTGTTTGTGCGAATCGCAGGGTTTGTAATGCAAAATCCTTTTTTACATTTGGGTTGATGTCTGATTGTGAGAAGTTGGCCTGGTATATGCTGTCCACTAATTATAGTGGGCACCTTGCACCAGTCCAAACAACCCCTTATTGGAGATAGGTTAAAGACAACCTTTATTGAAAGCTATCCTAGTGGTAGCTATGGAGAGCAGCCTTCAGGCTAAGTCTTGAAGGAATGTAAAGCAGCTTGTTTTACCAGTCTATAATCTCTTGAGTGACCAAATGAAAGAGGACCACACCAGGTATATATTCAAAATATATGTATTTATTGCTAAACACACCCCTCTAGTCTCTTTATGAGGCTAGAGTTCGAAGTACATAAGTTATAAGTTATTTATCAACAGTAATAGCACAAATACACGTTTGAGCCCTAGGGGCGTACCAAACCATATACCAATAAAGTGGTATAAGAACCACGACTGAGCTAGACACAAGGCCTAGAGCCTGTAGAAGTGCTTGGCCCTCAAGGAACCACCCAAGGTAGTGACACAGGGGACCCACGGGGGACGCGTGCAGTGTGAGAACACAGCCGCGAGCCTCCGTTGACTTCTATGAGGAATGTCGCGGTTGGAGTTTTAAAGAAAAGGGACACTTAGAGGAGGACTTGGAGCAAACCCCTTTAGAACTAGGTTGTTCTAGAGTCTATACCCACGGGAGCACCGGAGTACTCGAGTTACCTCACCCAGGGAAGCCGGGTGCATAGGTGTCTTTCGGGGTCGGGTTTCGTCGTCGTTTTCAATGGCGATCTGCTGCAAATTGCTGCTGGCGGCCAAGTCGAAAGTGTTCGGGTGGATCCAAAGGTGGATCGAAGATCTGAAGAACCTGAAAGCAGAGGGGACAGAGTCTGGGTCACTAGCCAGTGACCAGGAAGGCGATGAGCGGATGCCCACCGATGTCGGGTGCTTCAGGTAGGTTGACGGTTGTCTTGACTCTTCAGCCACGAGGTCCAGGAGGCGTCGACGATGACGAGGAGCTGGATTCGAGCTGTCCCACGACGTCTGTCGATTGCAGGGGTGTCGGCGACCGGATTGGACCCAACAAGCCTTGGCAACGGCAAGTCTCATGGAAATAGAAGAAGGACGGTGGTGCAGACCAGCAAGGGCGAGGGTAAGTCAGCGCACGTCTGGAGCAACCAGGGAAGCCCAAGCAGAAGAAGAGTTGCCTTCGGGAGGGCCCACTAGCCAACGGACTAGCGACCGCGAAGGAGCCTCGAGTGGACGCACTTAGAGCTGGCTCACAGGACGCTCGTGGAGTGGAGGCCAGTGATCTTCGGTGCAGTCGGTGCTGGAGGCGGGGGCTACTCGGAGCCCAAAGCCCAACTTCGTGGGAGACCAGGAAGAGGGTGCACTTGCAAATGTGCTCGGTGTCCAGGGGTCACGGTTCCACGTTACCCACGACAGCTACGGGCCTCAGCTTTGCTGGGGACTCAGGGCAGCCTCGGGGAAGTCTGGAAATCCAACTCTGGTGTTGCAAAGACTTCGGCGTCCGGCGGGAGCTTCAGCGATGCAGACCGGACAATTGCTTCTTAGGTGCCTGCCAAGCAGGGGAGTCACTCCTTGACCCCAAGGGAGATTCTTCAGTCCTCTAATCTTGAAGTAGAGCGTTGAAGGTCCAGGATTCTGTATCAGAGTTTCGTCCAGGTAAATCTAAAGTCCTAAGGACTGGGGTCCCATACTTATACCAAGTTAGGGGTTGGACATACTCTGGGGACCCACCTATGGGAGGGTCAGGGCAGAGGGGTGGTTACACCCCTTTCCCTTTGTCCAGTTTTGCGCCAGAGCAGGGGCAGGTAGCCCCTGCAACCGGTTTGAACTGGCATATGCACAGGGACACCAAATGTGCCCCCAGTGCAGGACTTCAAAGCACCAGAGGGTGCTCCCGCCCAGCCCCAATACACACTATCCTGTCTGGGGAGGTGGTTACACCTCCCTTCAACAGGAAACCTATTGTCCAGGCCTCCCCTGCCGGAGTTTGTCAGCAGCAGGAGGCCAGACCCGTGTCTGTGGCAGCGGCATCCAGTTTGTGATGCCAGGGCTCTGGAAAGAAGTTACCGGGCAGGCCGTTGTGTACATGTCTCTCCCTCTAGAAGGGTGGAATGCTACCCCCGCCGCCAGAACTGGCGGGGGGTAGTATTCCAAGATGTTTGACACCAAACACAACATGTTTTGGTGCAGCCAGTCCAAAGTTAGCATTGTACCGCGAGGATATAATGCACTTAAGAGTATATGGTCAGGCTGCACTACAAACAGCATCAGAGAAGGGCCTCCGAACGCTGCAGAGGGGCTCTGCTCATGCAGGGGCACCCTCTCACATAAGAACCAAGCACTCTGCCTTCAGGATTGATAAGGCCTGCCATAGGAGTGACTTATAGGTTTATATGTGTGTACATATATAGTGATATAGGTAACCTATATCACAGTAAGGGGTGCATGCACCACCTTACCCAGGCTGCAGTAGCAGACCTGTGGTGTCATTTTGGATGGCCTTCCAGGGGTGGCACAATACATGCTGCAGCCCCTGGTAGGTCTCTGAGGTACCTATGCCCTGGATACATAGTATACCATATACTAGGGACTTATAAGGGCACTCCAGATTCCAATCAGAGATGTGCCTAAGGCACATGAAAACCATTTTAGAGAGGAAGCAGCTAGGCTGGGGTTCTGATTAGCAGGGCCCCAGCCAGACTAAAGTCGAAAAACAGTGCAGCATCAGCAAAAAGTGGGGGTACCCATGTGAAGCAGATCCTACTCTCCTACACAACCCCCCAAACGTAGGGACATTAAACTAACCTTGACCAGTTGAGTCTTCATGTTCTAAGTGGAAGTACCTAGAGAGTCCATCTGCATTGGCATGGTTACTCCCAGGTCTATGTTCCACTGTAAAGTCCATCCCCTGTAGGGAAATGGACCACCTAAGCAGTTTGGGGTTTTCACCCTTCATTTGTTTTAGCCATAGGAGGGGCTTGTGGTCTGTTTGAACAAGGAAGTGAGTACCAAACAAGTATGGCCTCAACTTCTTCAGAGCCCAAACCACAGCAAAGGCCTCTCTCTCTATGGCTGACCAACGTTTCTCTCTAGGGGTCAGCCTTCTGCTAATAAAAGCTACTGGCTGATCCTGACCTTCATCATTCAATTGTGACAGTACAGCCCCTACCCCCAATTCAGATGCATCTGTTTGGACAATGAACTTCTTGGAGTAATCAGGACTCTGTAGAATGGGAGCAGTGCACATGGCCTGCTTCAGGTCATCAAATGCCTTTTGACAGCTAACTGTCCACTGAACCTTTTTGGGCATTTTCTTGGAAGTTAAGTCATTCAGGGGTGTCACTATTGATCCATACCCCTTGACAAATCTCCTATAGTACCCAGTCAGGCCTAAAAAGGCTCTCACCTGAGTCTGGGTAGTTGGAGCAGTCCAGTCCATGATGGTCTGGATCTTGCTCTGCAATGGTTGAACCTGGCCACCACCCACAAGGTGGCCCAGGTACACAACCTGACTCTGCCCTATCTGGCACTTTGTGGCCTTGATAGTTAGGCCTGCTTTCTGCAGGGCCTGCAAAACATTTCTGAGGTGGACCAGGTGATCCTCCCAGGTGGAGCTAAAGACAGCAATATCATCTAGATATGCTGCACTTTAGGCTTCCAGACCTGTAAGGACTGTATTCACCAACCTCTGAAAAGTGGTAGGTGCCTTCTTCAGACCAAAGGGCATTACCACAAATTGATAATGCCCACTAGGGGTTGAGAATGCTGTCTTTGACTTTGCATCATCAGCTAGTCTGATCTGCCAGTAGCCAGCTGTCAGGTCAAATGTGCTTAGATACTTGGCTGAGGCCAAAGTGTCTATTAGCTCATCTGCCCTAGGTATTGGATGGGCATCAGTCCTAGTGACTGCATTGAGACCCCTGTAGTCCACACAAAACCTCATCTCTCTTTTCCCACCACTGGTGTGAGGTTTTGGCACAAGGACCACTGGACTAGCCCAAGGGCTATCTGAGGGTTCAATAACTCCCAAATCCAACATTTTCTGGACTTCTGTCCTGATACAGTCCCTGACATGGTCAGGTTGCCTATAAATCTTATTTTTAATACGCAGACTGTCCCCAGTGTCCACTTCATGAGTGCACCAGGTGGTCTGACTTGGAGTCAGAGAGAACATATTTCTGTACTGATTGAGCACTTGTTTACAATCAGTTTGCTGCTGAGCAGTGAGGCTGCCTGCCAAGGCTACACCATCCACTGACCCATCATCAGGGTTCTGTGAGAGCAGGTCAGGGAGTGGGTCACTCTCTTCCTCCTGTCCCTCATCAGTAGCCATGAGCAAGCCCATGTCTGCCCTGTCCACATATGGTTTCAGTCTGTTGACATGGAGAACCCTGTGGGGACTCCTGGGTGTTCCTAGGTTTACTAAATAGGTAACCTCACCCTTCTGTTCAACAATGGTATGGGGTCCACTCCATTTGTCTTGGAGAGCTGCTGGGGCCACTGGCTCCAACACCCACACCTTCTGTCCTGGCTGGTAAACAGTCAGTACAGCCTTTTGGTCATGCCAGGCTTTTTGCAGTTCCTGGCTAGCCTCAAGGTTTTTAGTTGCCTTTTTCATGTATTCAGCCATCCGGGAGCGGAGACCAAGTACATAGTCCACTATGTCATGCTTTGGGGGCTTGAGAGGTAACTCCCATCCTTCCTTTACCAAGCACAATGGACAGGGTGACCAAACAAAAGTTCAAAAGGGCTGTAGCCAACCCCCTTTTGAGGCACCTCCCTGTATGCAAATAAAAGGCAGGGCAAGAGTATGTTCCATCATCGCCTAAGCTTCTCTGGGAGCCCTTTAATCATGCCCTTCAAGGTTTTGTTGAATCTCTCAACTAAACCATTGCATTGTGGGTGATAGGGTGTGGTGAACTTGTAAGTCACTCCTGATAGGGAGGGTATTTTTGGTGGCCACACCCTTCTGCTTACCGACTCCAGAGAGCCTGACCCCTCTGCTGTTTGTTCACTTGGAAAGAAGAAACCACGATGTAAAACACAGTGACTTTTATTTTAAACAGTTCAAAAGCATAAAAGCAATTCAATTTAAAGTTGCCCATCAACACATGAGCAGGATGAAAAATAAATGCATTGACAATGTCACAAATCAATTGTTCAAAAGAAGCGAATGTATGACTAAAATATTGTGCTATGAGCAGCTGCCTAAAGAGCAACCCTGACTTTAAAGAAGATGTTCAGGCTAGTGCCTGAACAGCTAATCTTTTATTAAGAAAGCAACACCATTCAAGACTACGCAGTTTAACCTAAAATAAATGCAATGGCTTGGGTTAGAATGAGCTGAATTAGATAGACTGTCAAAGCCAAAAGGCTAAATTATTAGAGAGGCTGACAAAGCCAATAGGCTAATATTTAGTTGAGCTGACAAAGCCAAAAGGCAAAATAATCAGATAGGCTGACAAAGCCAATAGGCTATGCCATTAGATAGGTTGTCAAAGCCAAAAAGGCTGAATTATCAGAAAAGAGTATTACCACCTTGGAAGTTGGAGTTCTAGGCCCAGTCACACGGACGATCGATCGGGAACCTCTTATGCAGTCAGATTGATGCGCAGAGAATTCAGAGCTGCACTTGGTCGGGAGGCTCTTTTATATGGTTAAATGCAGAACTTAATGCAGAACTTACTCCTACGCCTGGCACGAGATGTGACGCAGGCCCCTTAACCGCCCGCTTACAGTAACTGGGAAGTTTGATATAAAACCGAGAAGTGGTATCATGATGGAACAGGGCGTTTAGCAGATGGTCAGTGTTCTTGACCGCAAAAAGTAAACAAAGGATAACTTTTACCGTAAAAATGCTCAGAATTAATATTTAATATATTAATTCTTGGTCACGTTGCCGCCTTGAGTTTCAGTTAAGCAAGCGCGGAAAGTTTCATAGCTAAGAATATCGCAAATCTTGCATGTGACACAGCCAGATGTTCCAACAGATTGTCACGTGGGTGGGGGCCACCCTTATTCTCGTAACTGTGGAAAGTCACAAGAGGGACTGATATTGTCTCTCGGTGGATGGAACAGATCTCTGCTAGCAGATCAGTGAGGCCTTCGATCTGTATTATTATTATTATAAAATGAGAGCAGGAGTCACTGGCTTTTTGGGCCTACACATTTGTATCTAGGAAGGTATGCTTGGTCCTATGTAAGATATGGTTATCTAGGGAGCTGGGCTTGGGCCTATGTGAGATGCACTCCCAGGACGAAGGAAAGTGGACAACTTAAGACATTCTATCTGAGCCTGCCTTGTAGGGCCTATCTAGAGTATCATGTTTAGTGGGTAGTGCAAAATCAGAAATGAGTTTCTTGTTAAATGGTAATACGGGACCTTCTGGACCCTCCTTCATATCCCTGCTCTTGTTCATTTTTGAACACATCTCGGATAGAATACCGCGAAGGACCCTCAGGGGTCGGGTGCATGCTGGGTGAGTTATTAACGTAGGGACACGCAGCCGGGTGTTGCAATTCTGATGGTAGGGTAACATACTCTCCTTCATCATGGCTCAGTAACTGGTCATACTGGTGAGCGTCATGCTCCTCCCTCAAAGTGTACCTATGCGGTGGGACTGGGGGAGCTGAGGGTGCGTTAGGAGAAGCCTCAGGGGCAGCTAGTTCTATGAGTTGTATGTGGACCTGCCCATCCCCATCCCCAGGAACACGGTGCATGTCCAGATAGTCTGGATTGCTGTAAATTGCTGTTTTAACGTAATTTATCCCAACTGCTTTGATGCTACATCTGCTGACACACCTCATTATCACCTGTGCACCGCAACACATTAACATGATGACACAACAAATAGGTAACATAATTTTCAAGATAGCAGATAGCCATGAAGGCATCCAGTCCAAGTTGAACCAGCCCGTGATAGGGTCTGCATCGGCACCGCCCTCATCACGCATCTTCTTTCCCAAATTGCTCAAGTCCTCAATGGCCTTAGCAAGAGACCCGTTATCGGCATCATTAGATGGTATGAACGTGCAGCAGCTCGATTTGATGGAAGCGCATACCCCTCCCTGCATAGCTGTGAGCTGATCTAGAACATATCTATGCTCTAGAACCATAAGTCTTATTGGTCGTAATTCTTCCTGTATTGCGTTGAACCCATCTCGGGTGTTGTTGATCAGAGTCATTAGTTCATAACGTGTGACCTGCAGCCACCGGGCATTAGCAGATGTTTGCCAGATGGGCCACAGGCCCCCAAAGAATTCCTGGGCGCCACTGAACAGGCGAAACTCGTCAGGAACTTCCTTAAAGGCGTCGTTAGCAAAATATTGAGCACTCCTTCGGTGCCGGTGAAGCAGGGTGACATCACCTGTCATGGGGTGTTCGAGCACTTGAGAAATGTTGGATGCCGGGACAACGAGATGCAGTTCATGCATGGTGACCATGGTGCATAGGCCCTTCCATTGAGGAGGCAACTGGGCGTAGAGGCGTTCTCCACAGGCCCAAAAGATGTCCATGAGGCCGGCGGTGCCGTCTTGGAGGTCCAAATTAAAAACTGTCGTGTTACAGTTGGTGTTGCTGCCCACAGGGCGGGTACCGTTACCTAGGAAGCAAAGGAGAGGATTTTTAGTTTATATACTTTTTTCCATTGATAGGTGGTGTCCTTACTAAAGGTGTACCTTCTACTTTCTTGTGTCCAGACCCTCCCGCACTCATCTTCGACATCCCAATCGATGTCCCCATCATACTCTGTTGTTACAAAGGGTTCTCCTAAGGAAGCAGCTCTACAAGTGAGGTTGCGTGGACCTTGCCACTCGTTGTTGACATAGATGTTGGCCCATAAACGTAGCACAGCCCTGTATTGGCAGGTGCTTTGATCTGTTAGTGGATTACATTGTGTTTGTGGTGTTGTAAAGGTAAAGTAGCGTAAATAGGCAAAACTACGCTCCCAACGTTGGGTATACTTTTCAGGTATTTTCATCCTATACAGCTCCTCCATGCTTTTGTCAAATTGTTCTTTGTCAGTCACAATTCTGAACGCGACACTATTATGATCCCATACCGTGGTGTTTACAAAAATGGTATGGATAGTTGCTGATAGAAGCTGAATCTGGCCGTAGATACGGCAAAGAAACAGATGGAGGAGACACTCGGCTTTTGGGGGTGGTATTTCTTTTGGGAAAATCATTTGGTCTGCGCCTACTGCATGAGGGATATGTGAGCACACGAAACATGCTTCTTTTGTTGCCTTTTTTCCTATTTCGGACATATGCCGGTACCACATGTTGTCTAACAGGGCATCATGGGCTCCATGATCCTGATTGAATTCGTCAGGACGGGTGGAATGGAAGTCGGGCCTGGAATGAAGGTGTGCAATGTGAACCATTGGGTCTTGAAGAGCGGTGGCCCATTCTTGTGTAACCTTTTGTGTAACCTTAGGTTTTGTTCTACGGGTCCAGAACCTTGGTCTACCTCATTTAAATCCTCTTTTAAATCTACGGTTAGTGCGAGGAAGGGAACTGCAGGGCAACTGGGGACCTAATGTGAGATCTGGAACGCCAGCCCCTGGGGTAGTAGCACTGCTTGGGATCAGATCAGTAACTGTGGGCGTGGGGTGTGTGCTAGTGTGTGCTGTATCAGCGATGCAAGGTGGGAGTGGTGGACTTTTAATCTGGTCTCTATCTGGTGGCACAACTGACTGCCCTGAAGATGGTGTGATAGTATCTGAAAGATAACACTGATCAGTGGTTGCAAGATAATACATGTACCAATTGAGGACTGCCAAAGTGACAGTGGAAAAAACACAAAATAGTAAGGCAAGTGAAATACATAACTTTGCATCTCCATTAGCTTTCTTGACTGTAAGTACGCGATGCTCATTGTCTTCTTCATCACAGGAGGATGGAAGGCCGCTGTCTTCATGGAGTGGCACAGATGGTATGTTCCGTCCCTCCTTTAGTCCATTGGCTGAGGTGGTGGTGCGGGGTCTAGACGAACGTGGCTGCGATGGATCCATGCTTTTCTCTCAGCTATTCGCACTGCAGTTGGTGATGAGTCTATCACCTGGAATGGACCTTCGAACTTAGGATCCTTCCAACGCCTGACGTTTTTCCGGACAAAGACCAGTGTCCCGGGACGGATTGGTGGGAGCTCAGGATCGGTGGGGCCCTTGTCTCTCCTCTTGGATACCTGGGTAGAAAGGAACTGCGCTGCGCTTGTTAGTTGGCACAGATATTGGTAAAGTTCTGCTCTCACTATCTCTGATGATGATTCACTGTCTGTCTTAGGGCGTGTGGATGGAACTGTTACATTTATGGATCGTCCAGTGACAAGCTGATGGGGCGTGAGGTGGTGATCCGAACTTGGGGAGTTTCTTAGTGCAAAGAGTGCTATGGGTAGGCAATAAAGCCATTTCTTTCCTATTGTGGCACTTATTTTGCTTATTTTATTTTTGAGCAAACCATTGAGGCGCTCACAAATGCCGTTGCTTTGTGGGTGATAAGCTGATGTCAGTTTGTGTTTAATGCCTAGCATTGTGGTCAGGGAGGAAAAGATGGCGTTTGAAAAATGACTTCCGTTGTCGGACCGGATGGCGTCTGGAATGCCCCAGCGAGTAATGACATCACGGAGTAGGAATGTGGCAGCTGCCTTGGCATCACAGTGGACGCAAGGTCCGGCTTCGATCCAGCGTGAAAATGGACACACTACTACAATGAGATAGCGGTAATTTTGGCAGCGGTCGATCATGTCGACATAGTCAATGTGTAGCTCTTTGAAGGGGCCAGATGGTCTAGGAATGGTGGAAGCAACTGTTTTGAGAGTCGGGTTTGGGGAATATTGTTGGCAAATGAGACATTTATTAACATACAATTGTATCTGTTCATAGGCATTGGGGATGAACCAGTCTGTTTGCAAGGTGGTGGACATGTTATCTCGGGTGACATGTGTGGGAAGGTGGAGTTGGTCCAATGCCACTTGTAACAAGGCCTGTGGCATCACAGGTTTCCCTGTTACTGTCTGTCTGTACACGAAGTCGGCGGAGTCCTGTTGTACTCCCCTCTTCTTCCATAACTCTTTCTCTTGATCTGGTGCACTTTCTTGCATTTCTCTAAGGTGTAACTGTGCAGTGTGATCATATTGCTGAGTTGTGTCAATGTCAAATGGTGTTGTGAATTGGGATGGTGTTTGTGGAATTCCTTCATTGCTATTGTCATGCTCTGTGGGAGGCAGTGTTTGGGAAAGTAAAATGGGGGCAAGTGGAACTTCTGTTGTTGTTTGGAGTGGGGGGCCTGTTGCTGGGGGCCTCTGGCTGCAGCCTTAGCTGCCCAATCTGCCAGGGCGTTACCTCTGGAGACAAAGTCTTGGCCATTAGTGTGCGCTGCGCATTTGACTACGGCTACTTCAGCTGGTAGTGTAAGGGCCTCAATAAGTTCCTCTAGTAACGTTTTGTGAATGACAGGTGTACCATCTGATTTGAGGAAGCCGCGCCTTCTCCAGCGGAGGATGCTGGAGTGTGTTGTTGTGGTGACATATGCAGAATCTGAATATATTGTAATACGGTCATCAGCTCCAATGTTTAGGGCAGCTATGAGGGCTACCAGTTCAGCTGCTTGTGCAGAATAATGTGATGGTAATGTGAGTTGCTGTACAATGTCTAGGGAATCAGAGGAATCATTCTGCTGTGCTTTAACTACTGCAGCTCCTGTGTACCTGACTCCTGTTTCTTGATCAATGGTAGAGGAGCCATCAACAAAATATACAGTACTGTTTGGCAAGGGATCCTCTTTTGCTGCTCCAGACTCATCTGGTGAATATGTGGCACAGTCATGGGTGTCATCATCTGAGGTAGCTATTGGATGGGCAAAAAATGTGGCAGGGTTTACTGTATGGCATTTTACAATCTTCAGAGAAGGTAGTGACAGTATGACTTCGTAACCTGACACTCTTTGTGTTGTTAAAGTAGTCTTGGCTTTTTGTATTATTGCAAAGACGGCATGTTCGGTGTACATAGTCAGTGGGGAACCCATCACAATGGGGGTAGTTTTCTCAACAGCAAATGCTGCGGCAGCAAGGGCCTGCTCGCAGGGGTAATGACCTTTCATGACAGCGTCCAGCATGCCGCTGAAGTAGGCAATGGGCTTATGGCCCATGGGGTATTTCTGAGTGAGTACTGCAGTCATTACTAGACCATCACAGTGAGTGAATAGGTAGAATTCTTTTGTGTAATCAGGTGATCCTAACACTGGTGCATTTGTTATCTCATCTTTGAGCTGGGTGTAGGCTGTTCTCATTTCAGGTGTCCACTCAATTTTATTGTGTCTGTCTTTGCCCATTTTCACAGCTTTCAGCAATGGGGCAGTTATTGTTGCGAAATCAAAGACCCATTGACGGACATAATTAACCAGGCCGAGGAATTTTTGCATGTCTTTAACTGTTTGAGGTTCAGGAGTACCTTTTATCGCCTCAACTCGACCTGGAGTGACTCGTCTGCCTGATGCAGACAGTAGCTGACCTAGATAGTGTACCTCTTTCTGACAGTACTGTAACTTCTGTTTGTCAACTTTATATCCCCTTTGTGCTAGCGTGGTAAGTAAGAAGATGGTGTCTTTTCTGCATTGTTGTTCTGTGGGGCTGCAAAGCAGTATGTCATCGACATATTGCAGTAGGGTGCTATCACATTGAATATTAGACAAGTCCTCTTTGACAACTCTGTTGAAGACGCTGGGGGACTCACAGTACCCTTGAGCGAGCCTTGTGTACGTGAATTGCACATTTCTGAATGAGAAAGCCAATAGGTATTGGCTGTCTTGGTGCAAAGGAATGCTGAAAAAAGCATTTTTCAGGTCGATGACAGAAAAGTACTGTGCATCGGGGGGACATTCGTGAGGATGACAGAGGGGTCTGGGACAATGGGGAATTCTGGTACCACTATGTTGTTAATTGCGCGAAGATCATGAACTAGCCTCCATTGATTTGTTTTCCCCTTGCGCACAGGAAAAAGGGCTGTGTTACAAGGAGAGATACAAGGATATATTACTCCTTGATCTAGCAATGCCTGTATGGTAGGGGCTATGCCCTCCTCTGCTGCTTTGGACAAGGGATACTGTTTTATTCTGGGCAGGATAGCACCTTGTTTGAGTGTTATCTTAAATGGCCTGGCAGAGCTGATAAGGCCTACATCATTTGGGCCTGTTGTCCAAAGATGTACAGGTACTTGAGCCAGATCTGCGTCTCGGGCAGAGTCATAGCTAGGGGTGTCTGTTGGTGTTCTAATTTCCACTGTCACTGAGACGGGCACATTGTTTTGATAGATAATCTCTGTCTTGGAATAGTCTTCAGGGGATCCAAACAACTGGGCATCTGAAATGTCTCTTACCAACCCTTTAGGCTCAATAAAAATGACACAAGCCCAAGTATGAGCGTTGTCATCGCATGCCAGGAATGCGCCGTATGTTGGTGTTACCTCAAGGGCGCAGATGTCAAATGTCAAGTGTTTGTCTAATACCTGTGAGTCTGGTACTTGGGGTCTGAAAAGGAACTCTTTTGGTAGCTGGACAGTGCGGCCTTGTAATTCGGGAGTGGTGGCGACAATAGTGTGGACAGCTGCAGAGAAGGCGTGCTCATCCACTGGTCATGCTCTGACCTGGCTATCTAAGGAAGACTGTGCAGTGACTGCCATTATCCTAGTTAGTGGGGTACCTGGTATGGAGCAAATCATTGTTCCGTTGTCATCAAAGTGGATGGTCATGTTTAGTTTGGCCATGAGGTCACGTCCTAAAAGATTGACTGGGGACCTGGGTGAATAGAGCAGAGGCTGCTCCACTACATGGCCTCCTATCTCCATTGATACTGGCTTGGTGAAGGGGACCCTTGCTATTGCCCCAGAAAATCCCTGTGTGTCCGCTGTTTTGTTAGAAATGGGCAGAGGGCCACCTGTGATGCAGGAATATGTGGCACCTGTGTCAACAAGAAAACTATATGTTTTGTTATTTATCACAACACTTGCAATGGGGTCCTCTTCAGTATTGCTTGTGCATGACAAAATTGGGCACACAAGAGTTGTCTGTGGGCTGTCCTAGCTGGTGTATCCTCCAGCCTGAAATTGCTGGATGGTGCCCTGGGTAAAGGGGTTGTTGGAGGCAACAATTGTTCCTCCTAGAGGTACATTGTTTTGTGTTTGGGGGACCACCTGATAAGCAGGTGCTTGCTGTGGCTGTAGCTGTTGCATTGGAACCTGTATTTGTTGGACTGCTGGCTGAACCTGGGCCATTATGGGCGCTTGGAGCTGCACTTGTTGCTGCTGTGCTGGTTGTGCATAAGAGTATAGTATTTGGGGCTGTTGAAGGTGTTGTTGCGTGCGCTGCTGTTGTTGGAATGGTGCTTGTGCTTGGTAGCCAGGACACATATATTGCTGACCCATATCCCGCTTTTTACTGTTGCAATCTCTCTGTATGTGGCCTGGTTTCTGGCAATAGTAGCAGATGATCGGTGGTGACCCCTGTCCTGGCTGTTGTGGAAACCTTTGTTGTCCCATCCCTCGCCCTCTTCCTTGTCCACCCGTGTTCCAGTTCATATTTGGTC
The DNA here is from genome assembly GCA_963921515.1 of Calotriton arnoldi. NCBI lineage: Eukaryota > Metazoa > Chordata > Amphibia > Caudata > Salamandridae > Calotriton > Calotriton arnoldi. The sequence continues at coordinate 994,568 of CAWUFW010005613.1, forward strand.
TGTTATTGTAATAGGGCTGTGTGTTGGTATTGTAAGCAGGTGGTGCTGGCATGTATTGTACCATTGGCTGTTGTTGCGGCTGGACATACTGTATGGCAGGTTGGGGTTGAGCTTGTATGTACTGTACTGCAGGTGGTGCTTGAACCTGCTGTGGGGCAGTTTGGACGTTTCCTGCAAGAGCATTCATGGCAGCCTGGGGGAAGGATGTTACTGCTGTCATTTGAGTGACCGGTGCTGCAAGCATGACTGTGTCAACATTGTCTTTTTTCTTGTTAAGTTTCTGCTGTACCAACTTGGCAGCGGCATTCTCTATTGCCAGCTGTCTAATCTTCTCCTGTTCCTGTCTCTTTTTACAGTAATGTATAATGTGGTCTTGTATTTCAGCCCATGGCTTGCATTCCATTGCTACAATGCCATCTAATTTTTCCTGCACGTCAGTGGGTAAACCTTTCTTTATTGTGTGATAAAATAATCTCCCATATCCTCCAGCTGCGTCCCAGCGTTGCCCTAACTCCTGGTGCCATTTTTCTTTCATTCTGGAAAGATAGTTGGCAGGGTCTTCATTTGGTTGCATGGTCTGTGACAATAGAGCCCCAATATCGGGAACATCAGGGAATTTCCTGCGCAACTCAGTCCATGCTTTTGTTCTAATCTCATTAAAAGAAACACCATCATGTTTGGTGTTTGTTTTTGTAAGATTGGCATTGATACGTGTGAAGAGATCTTCTGCGTCTTCTCCCATGAGGGAGATCAGCAGGCTTTTTACATCTCCTATAGCTATGTTGTTACCTGTGGTGCAATTTTCAAAAGCTGCAATCCATTTTCCCGCACCCTCAGTGAGGGGTGGGAGTGCCTTTTTGACATTTTCTTTGTCTAGTGTAGACCATGGGATATAGATGGGAGGATCAGTGACATTTTTGTAGAGCAGTGGCATTTGGCGCATGACCCCAGGGCGTTGCGCTGTGGGTCCTGTATAGTCATGCTGGCGAGCATATTTTTGCCAGACTTTGAGGCTCTCCCTCATGTAGTCATAGTCCCAATCCTCATCTCCTACTCCTTTGAGGATACATTCAACTGCTGTTGCCATGTACTGGGGCTCAAAGGAGCCGTCTCTTGGCCAAGGGAGCATTTGCGGTGCTAAGGGCTCTGACCAGCCTGCCAAGTCGTCTGAAAAGGGGTTAACTGCATAATCTGAACCTTCCCCTAATGTCACTATCTCATTGGGAGTGAGATCATTGCTTGTTTGTGGTGGACATGGTCTGCTGAGACTTATGTTGTGTCTATTTTTCATCCTAATGGTGCGCAAGGAGGCAGAGCCCGAGACGTCATACAGTATGTCATCTGGGCGTCCATGTGTCCCCAAGACTTTAAGTCTTTGTGCTTCGGTGGTCCTGACCTTACTTCTTACCACTCTGTCTTGTTCCTGCGGGAGTCCACAATATTTTGGGATCTCACCAAACATTGGATTGTGGCCTTCTAGCACCCGTGGGGGTGTCTTATCCCGTCCTACTGCTGTTGGGAATTGGTGGTCTTGGTGTGTGTTGGTGACTGTTTGTGTCATTCCAGAGGCGGCAGCGTCACGGTGGTAGGGGTGCTCATCAAGGCGATATTGTGTACTCCCGTCCCCATTCCTACTGATAATTGTCTTTCGGTGGTGTTGCACGAGGTTGTGCAGCGTGGATGAGGGTGGTGTTGGTGTGTTGACCTTTGACATTATGTCCGTAATGCTTTTGTTCATGTTCTCTAATTTAAATGACAAGCGTCTAATCGAGTTTACCTGTGCTGCGTGGCAAGGTGGTTGATGCATGGGTGTCTGTTCGTCCTCAAGGCACTGCGGTGAGATACTCTCCATGCTGGTGCTTTTGCTCAAGTCTGTATTCTGTCTATAATTGCCATATGAGGAGGGAAGACCAGTGAGAGGAACACACTGTCCCTCCGTCATGCACAGCAATGGTGGGGCGGGGAACTCAATGAGCTGTCTGTTGTCTGTCATGAGGCCAGATCCCGGTACCTCACCAGAGGGTGCAGTAGCCATGTAAGGCATGCTAGTTTGTGATGGGAGGTGCGACCTTGGGAACAGGTGTGTGCCGGAGTCAAGGAAGGGGTTAAGGACAGGTGCTTGTTGAGTGTCAGTGTCACGGAAGGGGTTAGTGACAGTGTCGCCTTTAGGGCCAATGTCATGGACGACAATGACAGGTGAGCGCAAGTGACGAGATGATGCTTGAGAGGCAGAGTCAGAGTCCAAGTTACGAGATGATGCTTGAGAGGCAGAGTCAGAGCCTTCCTCATCGTCTTCACCTGGGCGGGGGTGTGCAGTATTGACTGTTGGTGTAAATTTTAGTGATAGTTGTGCATCTATGAAGCCTGGGATACCTGATACTGCTGTCTCCCTTACTGTACCGTTGGGGAGAGGCAGGTGTATGTTGCGCAGGTCTGTCAGGTCGGGGTATACATCACTGGGGGGCGTGGGTGGAGCCGGTGGTCTGTCCACGGGGTGGTACGGGTGGCTAGGTGACGTGTGGGAAGCCTGAAATTCCTCAATCTGTGTGATGTGTAATTCTGGGCCGAGGTGCGGTGAGGAAGATGCCTCATTTGGTAGTGATTGGAAGCCAGCAGCCGGAGAATCATTAGTGGTAACTGGCAGCTCAGGTTGTTCCTTGTTAGTGAGCTCGGTATACATACCGCTGAAGTGGTAAGGCGGTGGGGGCGGAGCATTGGGTATAGCTGGGGGTGTGGAGTCAGAGTGTGTTTGAGCCTTGTCTTTAAAAATGCGCCAGAGATCTAAAGTAGCCTTTCTCTTCTGTAACTTAGTGCCAGAGTACTTGGTGTCTAGAAAGGTGGTGGCATGCTCTAGTATGATTGGGTCAAAGCTTCCCTCTGAGGGCCAAGGATGAGTCATTTTCGCCGTACGCTAATGAAGCTCACGGCAGTGCTTTAGTATATGGTGTTCCTGGCCTCCGAATGTTTTTAAAACATGTTGGAGTGGAGTGGCCATGTTGGTGTGTCTAACACTGGGCGCTCTAGGCAAAGCCTGAATTACAGGAGCGCGTTTTCTAAGGTGCTAGGGACGATGTCTCTAATGAGTTCTTGCTCTACTGCCTGAATAACAATATCATACACTCCGTCCTGCAAGTCTCGCTCTTGTGCTTGGGTGTAAAGAGGAAAGTGGAGCTGGCCGCCAAAGCAAGCTTCAGCAATATAACTTTGGAGAGGGTGCCTTGGCCATGTGCTAGATAATATGGCAGTGAGTAGCGCTCCAGGGGGATGTATGATAAAAAAGATGTGAAAGTGGGTAGACGTTTTATACACTGTAGAGCTTACTATGCCATTCATGAGTGTTATTTTAAAGCACAATGCTTTGAGGGTGTGTGTCGCTTGTTTGGAAAGAAATGTGGTTAGGTGGCAGAAGAGTGCTCAGTGGCAGAAGTGGATTCAGGGGCAGGAGTGGATTCAGGGGCAGGAGTGGATTCAGGGGCAGGAGTGTGTTCAGGGGCAGGAGTGGATTCAGGGGCAGGAGTGTGTTCAGGGGCAGGAGTGGATGGGATGGCGTCGTTTATCAATTCCTCTCCTATGGCGCTACTGATAATGTGATATAATGCTTTTCTTAAGTCCAGTTCCTGTGGTCCGGTGTATATTCCGTTAGGGGAGAAGTCAGGGAATTGGAGCTGGTTACGAGAGAGACCAGCAATTACTTTGCTTTGTAGCGGGTTGCGTGGATAAGTTGTAACTAGTGTGGTAGGTATGTCCAAACCTGGCGCTAGTAGGCGAATGCGTATGTAAATGCAATCCGATGTTTTATGAACAGAGGTACCTAAAATCCTATTCATGGGGACCAGTAATTGTTGGGGGACTGGAGTGTTCCCTAAAAAGTCAGTGCTTGCAATGTTTTTGTTCTTTTGCTTTAGGGACAATGGGATTTGGAAGGTGCGGAAAGGATGGTGCTAGTGAAAGCGTTATCTGCTGTGCCTGGGTATAGTCAACCCCTAAAACGTGAAATATAGTGAGAAGGACCGTGCTTGCTAAGGGTGTAACGTGATAAAAGGAGGATGGGTGCTCAGTAGAAAGACCCACAATGATATTATTAACTAGATATACAAAAATAGGGGTTAAGGTGTACTGTCAGGGGACGGGGTACTCATTACCTACAGTGTCTGAAAATGCGGGGGTGGGCTTGCTGGGGGAGGCACAATGAGGATGTCTGGTGCAGAGTCCTCTAAATCCACTGAATAGTCCTGCAGGAGTGCCAAGAGGAATGGGGACTCGTTAGCAGGAGACAGTGGTTGGTGGAGAGCAATAGTAAGTGCTGATGCTGATACCGTGGGGGAAGCAGGGGCGGTAAGAGTAGGGAGTGTTGCCCCTTCAGAGGATGCCGTGGACTGCGCAGAGTCAGTATTGGAGTCGCCGTCTATGGCAACGATAGTGGGAGAATTAGCAAGAGAAACAGAAGACTCTAAGGTGGGTGGGGAACGTGAAGATGAATTAGGGGAGTGGGCAGGCCACAAAAGATCCGGGCGGGTGGTGTCTGGTGGTGGTGGTTGGGAAGAAGGGGTGCCTGAAGGAGGTAAGTCTATGAGAGACAAGAGTGAAAGGCGGAGTTCGGTAGTGGGTGTAAAGTCAACCTTCAAGATGTCCCAAGTAGCTGCAAGAACTTCGCTTTGATGGCGCGTGAGGGGGATAACGCGATCAAGACTGGTGGCTGTGGCAGTACCACATACTGAATGAATAAGGAGATTAATAATTTGCGGGGGTCAGGGGACATAACGTGGTGGGGTTGTTGAAAGGGATGGACAAGAGGAATGGAGATACACCTCCACCCCCCTTTGGCTACCAATTGGCGTAGGCAAGTGGTAGGCAAAAGGTGTGAGAGACAGAAAAGAGGCGCAATGAACGTGCAATGTGTACTGAAAATAAGTGCAACTACTTAGCGGGATTGCGGCTAGGTGGTAAAGGCAAGGCAATCCAGACAACCGCTACCTGGCGCAACTGCCCGTAATAGTGAGGAAAAGTAGGGGCAATTGAGTCAACAATAATAGTAACTAGCAGACTGCCACTCGGCTAAATGAGTGTGGAGCTGGCAGTACAGCAACAGAGGTGGAGGGCGGGGAGGAAGCTGTGGTGGGACAGCAGGGCTAATGAATGTTTAAGAAAACGAAGCACAAAAAACAGACACCATAGACAACAAATAAACAATAATTACATAAATGAAATGCATTTCAAAAAAATAATAACGATCAAAAGAGCAATGTTTGCTGAGAGAGCAGCCGGGGAAGACAGAGGAAGGAGGGGCGAGGTGACTACAGTGAAGCTGCGAGGCTCACTTCCTCGTTCTGTGAAGACAGAAAGCAGAACAAGGCGGGGTCAAGGTCAGACTGGGCCACAGACCTCGAAGTGGTTAGTTCCTCTATTTGGAGTGGCGCAGCTGATAAGGGAGAAAGGCGCCGTTGAGAGAGCGAGATAAATTTTAGAGATAAAAAGAGAAAAGCACCCAAGCCATGTAAGACTGAATCAGAGAGGGACGAACTATAGAGTGCGAAGAATGAATGCGTGAATACACAGGAAAGAACCCTGACGAAAGAGGGGCGCATTGACGCCGAAAAGAAATAGAATGGTGTTGTAAGGTGTAAAGGAAAAAAGAAAAATGATAATGTACGAGGAAAGTGTGAGGAAAAAAGACGAAGAGCAGCTGAAAGAGAAGGAAGGGAAGGAGAAAAAGGACGAATAAATAAAATATGCAATGAAAGAGTACAGAAGATGAAACATAAAAGGTGAAAAATTAATAACACAAAATGTAAATATGAATACAAAATGGCGGCGAGGGCATACAAAATGGCGGCGGGACACACCCTAAATTGAAAAGTGCGACAACACTACAAAAACGCGTGCCACTTATGCACCGAGTCAAGAGCGCAACAGCCCACAGCTGTGCAATATAAACTGGTCAATAAAAAATGGAAGACAGAAAAATGTGCGTTTAAATAGCAAATGTGCGTCAAAATTTGAAACATGAGAAAACTGCAAACGCATGTGCGCACCAAGTGTGCAGCATGCCAGAATTCGGCCAGGTAAACCTGACCAGGACTCAAACCTCAAGCATCACCGAGTAAGGCAAACCTCAAAAAGCACATGTGAGAAAATGTGTAAACATGAAAAACCTGCAAACGCATGTGCATGTGCACCATGCCAGAATTCGACCAACCACGTGGTCAGGACTCAAACCTCAAGCATCAATAAATATGTCAAATCAAGAAAGCACAATAGTCATAAAGAGCAAAGACAATAAAAACTAAATAAATGGAGGCAAGAAAATGCAAATAGAAGGAAACCACTACAAAATTCAGTGATAGCAGAGGAAACAGCACCAAAGAGCCTCGGGAAGATGTGACCAGCCATAAAGAGGACGTCGCGGCATGTCAGTCAACCACAGGTGGGCAAAGGAGCACAGGCAAGGGAGACCCTGGAAGGCAAATACAGGCTGACCCACCGCCCCACACACGCCACAACCTGAGGCAAAGGCAAGGAAAAAAGTAAAAATATCCCTGACTTACCCCGGTGGACGTGGGGAGAGGAGAGCCTGAGAGACAGCCAGACAGGTGTAACCCCAGCATGCGTCCCAAGACCACACCTGTAGACGACCCGCGTAACGAGTCCAGAATATTCGTGGTCGCCAGCTGATAGGGAGGGTATTTTTGGTGGCCACACCCTTCTGCTTACCGACTCCAGAGAGCCTGACCCCTCTGCTGTTTGTTCACTTGGAAAGAAGAAACCACGATGTAAAACACAGTGACTTTTATTTTAAACAGTTCAAAAGCATAAAAGCAATTCAATTTAAAAGTTGCCCATCAACACATGAGCAGGATGAAAAATAAATGCATTGACAATGTCACAAATCAATTGTTCAAAAGAAGCGAATGTATGACTAAAATATTGTGCTATGAGCAGCTGCCTAAAGAGCAACCCTGACTTTAAAGAAGATGTTCAGGCTAGTGCCTGAACAGCTAATCTTTTATTAAGAAAGCAACACCATTCAAGACTACGCAGTTTAACCTAAAATAAATGCAATGGCTTGGGTTAGAATGAGCTGAATTAGATAGACTGTCAAAGCCAAAAGGCTAAATTATTAGAGAGGCTGACAAAGCCAATAGGCTAATATTTAGTTGAGCTGACAAAGCCAAAAGGCAAAATAATCAGATAGGCTGACAAAGCCAATAGGCTATGCCATTAGATAGGTTGTCAAAGCCAAAAAGGCTGAATTATCAGAAAAGAGTATTACCACCTTGGAAGTTGGAGTTCTAGGCCCAGTCACACGGACGATCGATCGGGAACCTCTTATGCAGTCAGATTGATGCGCAGAGAATTCAGAGCTGCACCTTGGCCGGGAGGCTCTTTTATATGGTTAAATGCAGAACTTAATGCAGAACTTACTCCTACGCCTGGCACGAGATGTGACGCAGGCCACTTAACCGCCCGCTTACAGTAACTGGGAAGTTTGATATAAAACCGAGAAGTGGTATCATGATGGAACAGGGCGTTTAGCAGATGGTCAGTGTTCTTGACCGCAAAAAGTAAACAAAGGATAACTTTTACCGTAAAAAATGCTCAGAATTAATATTTAATATATTAATTCTTGGTCACGTTGCCGCCTTGAGTTTCAGTTAAGCAAGCGCGGAAAGTTTCATAGCTAAGAATATCGCAAATCTTGCATGTGACACAGCCAGATGTTCCAAGAGATTGTCACGTGGGTGGGGGCCACCCTTATTCTCGTAACTGTGGAAAGTCACAAGAGGGACTGATATTGTCTCTCGGTGGATGGAACAGATCTCTGCTAGCAGATCAGTGAGGCCTTCGATCTGTATTATTATTATTATAAAATGAGAGCAGGAGTCACTGGCTTTTTGGGCCTACACATTTGTATCTAGGAAGGTATGCTTGGTCCTATGTAAGGTATGGTTATGTAGGTCGCTGGGCTTGGGCCTATGTGAGATGCACTCCCAGGACGAAGGAAAGTGGACAACTTAAGACATTCTATCTGAGCCTGCCTTGTGGGGCCTATCTAGAGTATCATGTTTAGTGGGTAGTGCAAAATCAGAAATGAGTTTCTTGTTAAATGGTAATACGGGACCTTCTGGACCCTCCTTCACTCCACACTCCTTCCACATTGCTTTCAAGTATCCAGACATAAAGTTTGCACCCCTGTCTGATACAACCTCCTTAGGGAAGCCCACTCTTGAGAAAATTCCCAGGAGGGCCCTTGCCACCACAGGTGCTGTAGTGGTCCTAAGGGGAATAGCCTCTGGGTACCTGGTGGCATGATCCACTACCACCAGGATAAACCTGTGCCCAGATGCTGTTTGGGGATCCATGGGACCAACAATGTCAATCCCCACCTTTTCAAACGGAACCCCCACCACAGGTAGTGGTATCAGGGGGGCCTTTGTAGTGCCACCTGCCTTGCCACTGGCCTGGCAGGTTACACAGAAGCGACAAAACTCCTTGGTGTCTTCAGACATGTGGGGCCAGTGAAAGTGAGGGACAATTCTTTCCCAAGTCTTGTTCTGGCCCAGGTGACCTGCTAAGGGAATGTCATGGGCTAGGGTCAATAGGAAGCCCCTGAACTTCAGAGGTATAACCAACCTCCTGGTGGCACCAGGCTTGGGGTCTCTACACTCTGAGTACAAGAGTCCATCATCCCAATACACGGTATGGGGACCACTAGCTTTCCCAGCAGCAGCTTGCTGTCTGAGGGGTTCAAGAGAGGGGCAGCTCTGCTGCTCCTGGCTCAGATCTGCCCTGGAAGGGCCCCTGTCCCCAAGAACTCAACCTGGTCAGGTTCAAGTTCCTCTGGGACAGTTCCTTCTTCAGGGCTGAGATCATCCCCCTCAAGAGACTGATCTTCCTTCTGAGCCAAGGGGGAAGGCACTGCCTTTACCCTACTACTCCTCCTCTTGGATGGCACTTGGTCCATTATTTCAGAATCCAAGGCCTGTTCAGTGTTAGACATTTTGCTCTGTGACCTGGTCACAGCAAACACATCTGCAGGGATCCCCAGCATTTCTGCATGGGTCCTGAGCTCCACTTCTGCCCAAGCTGAAGTTTCAAGATCATTGCCAAGCAAGCATTCCACTGGTAGGTTTGCACTCACCACAACCTTCTTAAGGCCAGTTACCCCTCCCCAGGAGAAGTTAACAACTGCCAGAGTATGGTCTGTTCTGACATTGCTAGCATTGGTCACTTGGTACATTTCACCAAGTATAATCTTCCCAGGATCCACAAGGTCTTGTGTCACCATGGTGACACTTGCCCCTGTGTCCCTAAATGCCAAAGCCTCTTTTCCATTGATTAAGGGCTGTTGTCTGTACTTGCCCAGATTACTGGGACTCACAGAGGAGGTCACATCCATGCCTCCATCACAGACTAGGACAGCCTGAGTGAGTTCTCTGACTAGGTCAGAGCTCATCTCTTTACCCAGGGTCAACCCTACTAAACCCTTGGCCTGTGTACTCCCACTACCAATTGTAACTGCACTAGGGGGAGCAGGTGCCTTAGGGGCATTGGTGGGGGCTGGAATAGAGTCTTTGGACTTGGTGCAATCACTGGTCCAGTGTGTCTTTTGCTTACAGGCTTTGCACCATGGTTTCTTTTGGCCTTTTCCCTTGTTAGACTGTGAATCCCCACCTGAAGAAGATTTTTGGGGGCCTTGTGAAGACTTCTGGTCTTTACCCTTCTCCCCACCCTTATCAGAGTTCTTAGAATCTTGCTTCTTTGGGTCACCACCTTGGTTCTGTACCTTCTGCCTCACCCTGGTTCTGACCCATTTGTCTGCCTTCTTTCCCAATTCTTGGGGAGAGGTCAGATCAGAGTCAACCAGGTACTGATGCAACAGCTGATTTTGACAGTTATTAAGAATCTGCTCCCTCATGATAAGATTGTACAATCCTGTGAAGTCACATACCTTACTGCCCAATAACCAACCTTCCAGAGCCTTAGCAGAACAATCCACATAGTCCACCCAGTCTTGAGTCTGTGCTTTTTGGGTATCTCTGAACTTTAACCTGTATTGTTCAGTTGTTAGGCCAAACCCATCAATCAGAGCACTCTTCAAGACTTTGTAATTGTCAGCATCCTCTTCTCTAACAGTGAGGAGCTTGTCTCTACCTTTGTCTGCAAAGGAGAGCCACAAGATTGCTGCCCACTGCTCCTGAGGGACCCTCTGTACTTTACAGGCCCTCTCCAGTGCAGTTATCCATTTGTGGATGTCATCCCCACTCTGGTAGGGAGGGACAATCTTGCTCAAGTTTCTATGGTCATAAGACCTTTCCCTATCTCTGGGGAAATTGCTGCCACCATGAGACTCTAGTCCCATCTTTTTTCTTTGCTTTTCAAGCTCTAGGGACTCCCTGTCTATAGCCAACTGCTCTCTTCTGAGCCTCAACTGAGCTTCTCCATATCTGAGCAGTCTCTCTTTCCTTTCATGAGAGGATTCCCTCCTATGAGAGGAAACAGAGGTCCCTATTGAGGTGTCCGAGTGGTTAGACTCCTGAGAAGGAGATCTAGGCCTTCTGGGTACACTCACAATTCTTCCTGGTGGGACAAAAGGGAGGTCATTCTGATCCTCCTCCTCATCCACAGGAGGAGCTGCACTTTCCAGGTCAGGATCATTGTCATCCCCCTGGCCAGTTTCAGAGGTCAGGTCCTGGGCATTTTCATCCCTGGCCCCTCCCTCATCTTCTGCCCCACCCTCTCTGCCTACCCCTTCAGACCCTAGGGGCCTGCTGAGATCGTCTGACAGTAGCACCTCCCTGAGGTGTTGGGTGCTGGCACTTTTGCCTGTCTTCAGCTTCCTAGTATTGCACAATGCTCTCAATTCCAAGAATGGGAGATTATCATACTTGGAGGGAAGAAGCCCACTGGCTTCTGGCAAGGACTCACTGGGTCCTGGCTTTGAAGACATTACTAGTGAGGTGTGGTGTATGCACTACCTACTCTAGTGTGGCCTACTAAACTCTCTTGAGTTGTAGAAAGGGTGTGCTATCCCTTAACACACAACTCTAAGTTCAGTAGAACTTACTGTATCCTAAGCTTGATTTATATGTACCTAAGGTACCCTTAGTGGTTTTCAGCTGATCAATTCAATTGAGATTATCTGGTAAAACAATAGCAAGCTGGAATCCCACACGCTGCACACCAATGTGAGAAGTTGGCCTGGTATATGCTGTCCACTAATTATAGTGGGCACCTTGCACCAGTCCAAACAACCCCTTATTGGAGATAGGTTAAAGACAACCTTTATTGAAAGCTATCCTAGTGGTAGCTATGGAGAGCAGCCTTCAGGCTAAGTCTTGAAGGAATGTAAAGCAGCTTGTTTTACCAGTCTATAATCTCTTGAGTGACCAAATGAAAGAGGACCACACCAGCTATATATTCAAAATATATGTATTTATTGCTAAACACACCCTCTAGTCTCTTTATGAGGCTAGAGTTTGAAGTACATAAGTTATAAGTTAGTTATCAACAGTAATAGCACAAATACACGTTTGAGCCCTAGGGGCGTACCAAACCATATACCAATAAAGTGGTATAAGAACCACGACTGAGCTATACACAAGGCCTAGAGCCTGTAGAAGTGCTTGTCCCTCAAGGAACCACCCAAGGTAGTGACACAGGGGACCCACGGGGGACGCGTGCAGTGTGAGAACACAGCCGCGAGCCTCCGTTGACTTCTATGGGGAATGTCGCGGTTGGAGTTTTAAAGAAAAGGGACACTTAGAGGAGGACTTGGAGCAAACCCCTTTAGAACTAGGTTGTTCTAGAGTCTATACCCACGGGAGCACCGGAGTACTTGAGTTACCTCACCTAGGGAAGCCGGGTGCATAGGTGTCTTTCGGGGTCGGGTTTCGTCGTCGTTTTCAATGGCGATCTGCTGCAAAGTGCTGCTGGCGGCCAAGTCGAAAGTGTTCGGGTGGATCCAAAGGTGGATCGAAGATCTGAAGAACCTGAAAGCAGAGGGGACAGAGTCTGGGTTACTAGCCAGTGACCAGGAAGGCGATGAGCGGATGCCCACCGATGTCGGGTGCTTCAGGTAGGTTGACGGTCGTCTTGACTCTTCAGCCACGAGGTCCAGGAGGCGTCGACGATGACCAGGAGCTGGATTCGAGTTGTCCCACGACGTCTGTCGATTGCAGGGGTGTCGGCGACCGGATTGGACCTAACAAGCCTTGGCAACGGCAAGTCTCGTGGAAATAGAAGAAGGACGGTGGTGCAGACCAGCAAGGTCTGTGGGACTCACCCAGCGAGGGTAAGTCAGCGCACGTCTGGAGCAACCAGGGAAGCCCAAGCAGAAGAAGAGTTGCCTTCGGGAGGGCCCACTAGCCAACGGACTAGCGACCGCGAAGGAGCCTCGAGTGGACGCACTTAGAGCTGGCTCACAGGACACTCGTGGAGTGGAGGCCAGTGATAGTTGGTGCTGGAGGCGGGGGCTACTCGGAGCCCAAAGCACAACTTCGTAGGAGACCAGGAAGAGGGTGCACTTGCAAATGTGCTCGGTGTCCAGGGGTCACGGTTCCACGTTACCCACGACAGCTACGGGCCTCAGCTTTGCTGGGGACTCAGGGCAGCCTCGGGGAAGTCTGGAAATCCACCTCTGGTGTTGCAAAGACTTCGGCGTCCGGCGGGAGCTTCAGCGATGCAGACCGGACAATTGCTTCTTAGGTGCCTGCCAAGCAGGGGAGTCACTCCTTGACCCCAAGGGCGATTCTTCAGTCCTCTAATCTTGAAGTAGAGCGTTGAAGGTCCAGGATTCTGTATCAGAGTTTCGTCCAGGTAAATCTAAAGTCCTAAGGACTGGGGTCCCATACTTATATCAAGTTAGGGGTTGGACATACTCTGGGGACCCACCTATGGGAGGGTCAGGGCAGAGGGGTGGTTACACCCCTTTCCCTTTGTCCAGTTTTGCGCCAGAGCAGGGGCAGGTAGCCCCTGCAACCGGTTTGAACTGGCATATGCACAGGGACACCAAATGTGCCCCCAGTGCAGGACTTCAAAGCACCAGAGGGTGCTCCCGCCCAGCCCCAATACACACTATCCTGTCTGGGGAGGTGGTTACACCTCCCTTCAACAGGAAACCTATTGTCCAGGCCTCCCCTACCGGAGTTTGTCAGCAGCAGGAGGCCAGACCCGTGTCTGTGGCAGCGGCATCCATTTTGTGATGCCAGGGCTCTGGAAAGAAGTTACCGGGCAGGCCGTTGTGTACATGTCTCTCCCTCTAGAAGGGTGGAATGCTATCCCCGCCGCCAGAACTGGCGGGGGGGGGGGTAGTATTCCAAGATGTTTGACACCAAACACGACATGTTTTGGTGCAGCCAGTCCAAAGTTAGCATTGTACCGCGAGGATATAATGCACTTAAGAGTATATGGTCAGGCTGCACTACAAACAGCATCAGAGAAGGGCCTCCGAACGCTGCAGAGGGGCTCTGCTCATGCAGGGGCACCCTCTCACATAAGAACCAAGCACTCTGCCTTCAGCATTGATAAGGCCTGCCATAGGAGTGACTTATAGGTTTGTATGTGTGTACATATGTAGTGATATAGGTAACCTATATCACAGTAAGGGGTGCATGCACGACCTTACCCAGGCTGCAGTAGCAGACCTGTGGTGTCATTTTGGATGGCCTTCCAGGGGTAGCACAATACATGCTGCAGCCCCTGGTAGGTCTCTGAGGTACCTATGCCCTGGGTACATAGTATACCATATACTAGGGACTTATAAGGGCACTCCAGATTCCAATCAGAGATGTGCCTAAGGCACATGGAAACCATTTTAGAGAGGAAGCAGCTTCGGCTGGGGTTCTGATTAGCAGGGCCCCAGCCAGACTAAAGTCGAAAAACAGTGAAGCATCAGCAAAAAGTGGGGGTACCCATGTGAAGCAGATCCTCTACACTGATGATTATACTTGCAGTACTTTTCCATCAGTTTGGCAAGGGTGAAATGCAGAGTCGGGGCGCTCGGATTAAAATCCATGATTTGCACTTTATATACAGATTAATGCAAGAGATGCACCTGTGGCTCCCTTGCTGAAAGCTGTCTTTTACAGGTCCCATACATCTCTGCAGCAGGCACACACACCTAGCTGGACCTGGGCAATAATTGTGTGGCACCCCCTCAGCAGCTGAAGTTGAGACAGTAGCTCAAACATGACAGCCATCTATGTCTGGGCGGGAGGCTTATGATTTATGAAGGCAACTTGCCTGATCTGGCTGTTCTGACCTGAATGAACATTGCACAGATGGTGTTAATCAACTTATTTCATTTGTAAAACCCTTTAGAGCTGTTACCTGTGCAACAATAGCTAAATGGGTTAAATGGACTATGCAGTTAGCGGGCGTTGACCTTAATAACCTTAATAAGTTTCAGGCCCACTCATTGAGAGGTGCTATGGCTAGTCAATCCTTCTGGAGGGGTGGCAGATTATAGGACATCCTTAGGGCCGCTGATTGGCCAAATTCTGTTACCGTTGCAAAACATTATTGTAAACCGATTGAGCACGTCAGATGTGGTTTTGCAGAACTATCAACATGCATAATGGTAGCCTCAGGTCTTGTAATAAAATAGCAATTCTTCTAATTATATGCCAAGAGAATCTGAATTTCATTAAAGACATGGAGGCTAACATTATCCCACCCTCCCATCCCTGAGGTTGGCTGAGGTGTTTGGATATGTATATAAAAAAATTTAACAAAATAAGTATTCAAAAGTTAACAATTTATATTATGTTCGTTGAATATGTTCATATGTTAATCATTTTTGGGTCTTTTACACAGTTGGCTGTAGAGGACATACAAATAATTCCTCTTTAATTTCAGATAATACCCAGTAGATCGGCTGTTCGTGGATTTTCTATCACCTGGGCGTTTCTGCGAGCTGAGTGTTCTTCTCTCAACGGTTCTGCAATGTAGCTTCTTCGTTATTTATGAAGTTTTTTCGTTAACCTGCTATGCTGATGCCATTCTGGATATTTCGTGATGCGTGATGGAGGAATTTGGACCGCATTTCAAAGAGGCAGATTGCACTGTGTGCATGCCTATGATGGGCCGGCAGTATTCCGTTCTAGAATAGTTTTCTTTGTGATGTAATACTTAAAAGTGACTGTGTGGAGTTTGCATCAAAGGAATAATGCAGAATGTTAGCCTCCATGTCTTTAATGAAATTCAGATTCTGTTGGAGTATAATTAAGAGAATCACTAATATTTTACCCTCACAGCTTTCCCCTGGTAAATTCCACTAGGTAAAATCTTCCAAAATTTATCAGCGAAAACAGCCTGGAAAAAATGGCAAAAGATGCAGAATTTGGGTGTGTTAAAAACCAATATCACATGTTATGCTCCATTTTCCTTTACAAACTCAGAATAGGAGGGATGTACCGCACCCTTGGGTAATGAACTAGTTACTTACCAGTATTCATTACTCTTAGGACAGTCATCCTCGTCATAGTTGTAACTTGTGAAATCGTTCAGCCTCCAGACAGAAATCCCTTCGGCAAGCTTTCTTCACTTTCTTTTAAAATAAGCAAGATGTGCAATAAAATCCCTCCCCCGCAACCCTACTTCCTGTTGCTTCCAAGCTCATACAATTGTGTCCCACGAAGAATGGATGGGGGGGATCTTAATATGGCGAGGAGTACTATCCTAAGGGTAATGAAGATTACCAGTAAGTAACTGGTTTATTATCCCCATGGAAGTCCTCCTTGTCATAGTTGTATCTTGTGAGGATGTACCTAAGTGAAAACACACAACAGACACAATTAAATGCTTCAGAACAGAAATATATTTACAACAATTACTTTGCTGCTCTCAACACTGATCAACAAAAAATATAAAATTGTCTTTGTCTCTTGAGAAGTAGTCTAACCTGTAATGTGAAAGTAAAGTATTGTAATAGGCCCAGGTGGCCACTCTACATATTTCTTGGATCGACACCCCTCCTGAATCAGCCTAAGAAGTGGCTTCTGCTCTGGTATACTTTGCAATGATATTACCTGGCTATATCATCCCCATAGAAGAATAGGCCTGAGAAATTGCCTGCCTGACCAAATTACTGATAGCCTTTTTTCCTTTACATTCCCTCCCGTGAAAAACAAAGAGATGTTCTAAAAGTTCTTGTCCTCTCTAGATATATTGGACGGGCTTTACGAACATCCAGAGTGGGGGGCATGTTGTCTGAGAACTAGAAAATTAGACGAATTACCTCCTGAGAGTAGTGAAAAGTAGATTGAACCTTAGGCTTAAACTCCGGATCTGGCCTCATGACAACCCTATCCGGAAAATATTTCTAATAAGGGTAAGTTTTCAGTGAGGAAGACAACTTCCTTACCACTCTTGCCAAAGTAATGGCGATTAGGAGCGCCACTTTGGATGAAATTCAAGCTAACTTGTTCCAAAGGTTTAAAAGGTTCTTTCTGCAAGCCCTATAGAACCACTGACAGATCCCAAGAAGGAATTGGTAAAGAAACCACTGGTTTCTTTCACCAAAAACATTTAAGGAGTTTCTCTGGCAAAGGAAAAATAACTGATAGTTCTCTTCTGGATTCTCTACAATACCTAATGGCTGCCCACTGGGAAGATAACGTTGAGGAAGGTAACTCTTTAGTAAAACTATCCTGTAAGAAATCCAAAACTTTAAAGGGATCCCCAAAGACTGGATCACAGGAAATTTTAGGAAACCATGCACAGAAATGTTTCCAATGTTTGGAATAAGGCTTGCAAGTGGAATCCTTCTTAGCTGATTGAATATCACAGGCAATCCCCCCACCCCGGGAACATCTTCAAAGTTGCAACACAGCTATCTCAACTTCCAGACCGTCAGCCGCAACTGGCTGGTCTGTCTGAAAGTTAGATTAGGAAATTGAGGTAGACTAAGATTGAAAAGTAGCGGGAGGTGATGATCTGAAGCTTGAAGAGAGGGCAGTGCAAAAAATGTCCTCCTAGGCTAAAATGGAGCAGGGAGAATTGCTGTCACCTCCTCGCTCCGAATCCTCTGAAGCACTTTCGGTTGGAGGAGAATAGAAGGGAAGGCATACAGGAGTTCTTGAGGCCATGGGATTCCACATCCACCACCCATGCCTCCTGACACTCCTTCTCTGTACAAAAACGGAAAAGAAGAGCATTCAATAGGGTTGCAAAAAGAGAGTGGGATACCCAAAATGATTTGTCACCATCTGAAAGTCTGAAGACTGAGGTGAAAATCTTTTGATGAGGGCACAAGCCTGAACTGTCAGTACCAGGCACTGGGCGTTCTCCTGGGAGGCTGTAAGGGCAGGGGCAGTTTGGTGCAATGTAGTAGAGCAGCATTGAGCCAAAGGGAGTCAGGATCGCACATACTCTGCGCATGAGCAGTATACATGCTCACGGAGACTGCTACCGCTCTCCCTTATGCGTTGGGGGCGGTTATAAAGCTGTTATACCTCAGAGCCATGAATGCCACTGGGCATCATGTTTATCTACCTCAAATCTAGGGCAGAAACCTCAGCTGAACAGTGGTTGGTTACACCCGCATTAGCCTGGTATAGTTTGTCCACAGAATCATGCTGGTTTAAGATAATGAATAGGTGCCAAAGATGGGTCTGTGCCAAGGTTCGCGTGACAGGATGGGTGGTTCTACATTAGCATGGACAGATCCAAGACAGCGCAACGTCTGGGTGGGAGGATGAGTTTTACAATTGCTCTGACCAAGAACAAAATGTTTCAGCATGTGACTAGCTGTTTTTGATTTTGATATTTTCTGCTACAGCAGCCATATTCTTACTTTCATTATGTTTCTTTTTTGTGTAGCAGTTATTTTATTGGCATAAATTAAGTACCAAAACAATAACAATACAATGACATGCAAATCCAACATAAACCCATTTTGAGATACAAATGCTGTTTACAATACATGCACCAATATCAGACAATATAAAAATATAAAAAATGGAGAAAAAAGATGGAGAGGAGTTTGAAGATAAGCTATAGATGGTGTTGAACCTGGCCCTTTTTGCAGGGTTATCCCCAAACTTTTTGCTCTCCTTCACCCATTTTTCTGACCAGCGTTTTGTTGTCTTTAGCACTCTGAGCACTTTACAACTGCTAATCAGTGCTAAAGTGCACGTTCTCTCCTCTAAATATGGTATGATTGCTCTACACCTGTTTGGCATTGATTTACCTGTAAGTCCCTTGTAAAGTGGTATGCCATATACCCAGGGCCAATGTGCGCAGTTCACTGCCACTTTGACATAGCATTTAAAACTACTTGCAAGTCTAAAACTCCCCTTGTTATAACACACAGGTCACTCCTAAGGTAGGCCCTAGGTAGCCCTATGGGCAGGGTGCTGTGTTACTAAAAGGTAGTATATGTGCCTTTATGTGTGCCATGTCCTGGTAGTGTCAAACAGCCTATTTTGTTGTAGTTGTATTTTACATTACTGTTTTTAGAAAGTGGGCATTTCTCTGTGCTTATGACTCTTTGTGCTTTGCAGCCTGACTCCATTACACGTCCAGGGCTGGGTGACAGCTACACTCGAATACTTCCAGCAGCCACAATACAGGAAGGGCTGGGTGTGACAGGGGTTACATCTGCATTCATCTGCATTCATCTGCAAACTGATAGTCTTCCTGAGCTGGAAGAGGGAGAGGTTGTTCACACTTTACATTTGTATAGGCTGTGTCCTGCCCTCACACAAAGGGCTGATTTACCCCCTACTGACGTTTCTGTGTGAGTGTGTTGCGCAGACACTTTACACATTGCCTCTAATGATAAGCCTGCCTGCTCTGCGCAAAGCTATCAGAGGGTGAGCACGGGTTATCCTTGGTGTGTAACTGACTTGCCCTCACTAGAGTGGTGGGTTCTGCCTGACTTGGATGCATACCCTAGCCAACCAGAAACTCAATTTCTAACAGATGGAGAAAAGAAGGGAAAAAAATGAGGAAGAAGAGAATGAAGACGAAACCACAAAGCAGCGATTTTCAGAATTATCTATTGTATTCCAGTGCGCCGTGTTAATAACGCAGCCTTATTAAATTGATGCTGGTGCGCTTCC
Source organism: Calotriton arnoldi (assembly GCA_963921515.1). Taxonomy (NCBI): domain Eukaryota; kingdom Metazoa; phylum Chordata; class Amphibia; order Caudata; family Salamandridae; genus Calotriton; species Calotriton arnoldi. Next base: position 1,013,632 of record CAWUFW010005613.1, read on the forward strand.
TTATTGCCTTGCATTTTAGGAAATCGAAGAAAGATAAGAGGTGTATTATATAGTGCCTACTTTCATGTGCTTTTTCGCCTAGGGGAGCATAGATCTGAGGCACAAGTGGACAAAATTGATTTTCTAGACTCACGCAGTGCATTTTGGTCATTCTGTTTCTCGGTCGACAAGTTGCAAACTAGAGTTAATTTCCTATCCAACGCTGTCCAGGCAGGAAAGGGGTAGGATATCTGAATCCTGTGTTTAACTCCCTGTCTATCTTCCTGTTTTCTTTAATATTTTATGAATTGTTTATTCTTTGTTTTCCCTCTGGCAATTCAGCGTAACTCGGACTGAATAAGAGATCTGTGTGGCATGAAAGTTCATGTTTATTTGCTGCATCATTGAATTACTTACGCCTGTCTTTTATTGCCACGTTTTCATAATCTTACAGTTCAGATGGACACAATCAGTGGGAGTTTATTTTAGTGCATCTGCTGAAATAGCCCACCAGGGGTTGCAATTAGCCAAGTCTGCCAGCCATGGATCATGTTATAGGGAATGTCACTGTATTTACAAATTGCACGTGGGTATTGCACACAAGTAACTCACAAGCTCTTAGACAATCCTGGTGCACTGTAAGATCATCGTTTACTACGCTCTAAAAATTAATTTAAGGCCTCCGGCTTGCTCGGCACGGTATGTACAATTTTTTTTTGTCTTTTTTGCGCTCTCTATAAGAATGTCTGTGGTTATGACAAGAAATCCTGGTGCACTGTAAAGTCCTCGTTTACTAAGCTTTAAAAGTTAATATACTTAAATATATTCTGAAAAATGAGTTCTAGAATGCACCATTTTTGCCATTTTTTCCAAATATTCTAGAGGGTGAATCTTCCCCCAACCCTCTTAGCAGTGGTCAGGCTCCCTTGCTGCACTCACTTGCTACGCACTGTATGAGGGCTAGTCTGACAAAACATTTCAGGGCTACTTTGGGTTTCCAGTCTCCCTTCAAGGGCATATTCCGACTGAGGCTGTCTGCTTGCATGTTGACTACCCCGGGAATATGCATTGCTCTGATTCATAACAATTGATTTCCGCATAAGAGAGGATCTTGCCGGACACCTGGCTACGGATTGAGACTTTGTTCCCCCTTGCCTGTTTATGTAGGAATTCGACACCTGATTGTCTGTTTTCACATGAACTGGATGACCAATCACACAGGGAGCAAAGCTGAGAAGAGCCCTTCCTATCGCTGACAGTTCTCGCCAATTGGAAGAATTGCAAGACTTTAACTGAGACCACCTGCCCTCAGACTCATGGACCTCTAAGATAGCACCCGAACCCCGCTGACTTGCATCTGTTGTTAGAACCAATGGAAGTGGCTCAGTCAACCGAACCCTTTTCTGGAGATTCGATGGAGTCAGCCACCATTGAAGGCTCTGAACTATCTCCCAAGAGACTGGAATGTGAGTCTCGTAGTTCAAAGAGGCTGGGGACCAGTGAGCTAGAACATGTTGAACCAGTGGCTTTAGATCTAAAGGGGCCCAAGGTACTACTGCCGCACCAGCCGACATCAGGCCCTGAACTTTTAACCATCGGCGAGCAGGAGCAGATTGAGCCTGAAGAACCACCTGCTCCTCTGGCAGGAATACTCTCTCCTTCTCAGCATCAAAAAGAGCCCCAATGAACCTCTTTTGATGTGCTGGCTGGAGCTGTAACTTGTATTTATTGAGAAGAAGTCCTAGAGATCTGAGAACGTTTCAAACCAGTCTCATATCTTCTCCTGCCTTAGAAAGAGAGGATGCCACAATTAGCCAATCATCTAAGTGGGGAAATAAATGCACCCCAAGACAACGCAAATGTGCGACCACCGGTGCAAGTACCTTTATAAATATTCAAGGTGAAGAAGAGAGGCTGAAAGGCAGAGCCTTGGACTGGAAATGGTCTTTCTCCACCGCAAAGTGAAGGAGACTCTTGGAACTCGTGTGAATTGCGACGTGGAAATAAGCATCTTGTAAGTCCAACGTCATGAACAAGTCTCCCTTAGAAATCAGAGGAATTATTCTCTGTAGGGTAACCAATTTGAACAAAATCCTTTTTACAGACATTTTGAAGTTTTTGAAATCCAATACCGGACAATATCTTCTGTCCACTTTTGGTACCAGGAACAGCAGAGAGTAATTGTATTTACCACGTGTTGTAAATACTATTCCCTGTTCTGGCAAACTTGTAACAAGGGCTTTTTTTACTTAAAATCAGTAAAAAAAAATTATTTACTTCAACTTTTCTACGTAATGTTTTTTTTCATGGTTAGGGTTCTCTGTGATGTCTCACTCTTAACACAGAGTCAGTAACAGCCGGTTTAAATTCTAGAAATCAATTTATTGGGCCCGTCAATTGATACATCTCTTACTGCCACAGTGCTTAAAATCAGCCACGCTCCCTGATCAGGTACATATTTATTAAAAGTTACATTCAATTAAAACATATTTATTTTGTATATTTCTAAAATATAAAAATAATATAAACACACTGCAGTTTTTAACAATGAATTTGAGAGACGTCGCGTTGTGTGTTTGTGCTGGGTGGCCAGGCCGCTCATCGCCTGCTCCTAGGGTTCCTGCAGGCCCGACCAATAACCAGCAGCATAACAAAGAACACAAAAGCTGAAAAGCCGATAATGATTGATTGGATGGCCGTGAGGACGGGTCCAGCAGCTTTATCCAGTGCGGTCAAGTTTCCTGGAATCTGCACATTAAATTTTCCAGTCACTTTGTTATCGACGTAACACGTATATACTCCTGCGTCGCTCTCATTTAGAAAGGAGATGGCGAGTGTTCCGCCTCCGGTGGCTCGGTCCAGGGTATGGGAGCCATTTTCCATCAGAAGTTTCAAACTGGTGTATGACGTGTTTCCCTTTTCCCAGTACACCGGCCTGTGAAGCAAAACACAATTTGGTATTATAATATCAAGAACTATGTTTGAACTAATATCCCACTGTTGAAGGGCGTCTGTAGAGGAAATTTTACATTGAGATCCATATCAGATACAAGTAATAGAAAGTCATATTTATATGTTTTGTGCACTAATTGTAAATTTGGAAATGTCCCACCAGGGCCCGTATTACGATAAGGGTGCACTTTCCTTGTTTGCGCCACCGTGCACCTTAAAACAGGTGCGCCGGGTGCTAACACCCTATTATGGTGAATGCGCTGCCCTCAAGGCAGCTGCGAACTCATGCTGTGCTGAGGGCAGCACATCCAAGTGAAATACAGAGCGGCTGCATTAAAGCCATATTTCACTGTGCATGCGGCACCTGTCTGCACTTTCAAGAGGGATTAGAGATGCCCTTGCATGCGAGTGCAGTGAGTGACTGCACCCGCCTGCAACGGGATGTCTGGGAGGTCCATGGGACCCCCTTCCTCCCCACCAAAGAGCTGCCTTTACGAGGCACACTGAAAGTGCGCCACCTTTTTGTGGCACACTTTCAGTGCATCTCCTAAAGGCATGTTTGTGTCCGCGCTCGCGTCTATAATACAGTGCGGGTGCAGAGGCAAAGTGATTTACTCATTTGTATGGAGTCACGCCCCCATGCAAATGAGGAAAAGCCCTCTTGAGATAGTGCTGGTGCTACATATGTGCCAGCGCTATCAGTAATATAGAAGGGGCCTCACAAGTGTCTGTGGCTCCTATTGTAATACTGGCTTTGCAAATTAAAAGGTTCTCTTATCTGTGACTCTGCATTACCTAAAAGAAAATAATAAAACTTTGGCGGTAAATCCATGAAGTCTCTCAGGGACCTGATGAAGCCTTTTTGAAGGTGAAACGTGTAGGCTGCGTTTGCATGAACTGACACAGTAAAGAAAGATTCGACTTCAACATTGAAGGCCCAAGAATCGTCTTTGTCTAAACTTTTTTAAAGATTGTTGCCTCTCTGTTTATGATTGTATCATTGTTATGTATGGTCTACAAGCAGCAGGCCATTGAGGTGGGCAACAGTGTGCTTAGAAATTGCTAGAAACCACTGTGACTTTTCAGGCAGTGCGACTCCAAATCCCTTGGCTGCTTTGTAATTTGTGTTTAGTACCACTTTTCATTTCATTTACTTATTGAGTAATATTAGCATTGTATTAAAAGGCTTCCTCAAAATTTCAGAACAACTGACTCTAATTTGTTTCCAGATGTTACAAGGATTTAGAAAATTGGAGCAAGTGTGGATCAAAGTTCCCAGTTAATTACACATGAAACATCCAATCCTTAAAACTGGTATCTGTATCAGAATATAATGTAAGGAAAATAACTCCAACTTTTAAAATGCAGTGAGATTGTGAAACAAAATTCTAGCTTCTGAAATCATCGGTAATGACAAGATTGATTATGCTTTTTAATGAGATCCTTTATAGCCCAGTGTAAAAGCAGGAGGTAATACCTTCAATATCAAATTACTTCCACATTTTGTATTTCGTTTCACAAATCAGGAACACTGTGTGGCAATAATGCCACCTCAAATTTTTACATATTTCCACATTGTCTCCAGCAACCTTTTCTTGGTGGAACACAGTACTTCTGTGCCAGAGAGATGTGGTTTTACCGTATCACTAATTTTCATAGACCTGGACATTTTTTCAACAAGGGAAATTCAATTGAATGGTAAACTCACAATATAATTGACATTTAATCAACACTGCTTTAGTAGTGTCCAACATAGGTTCCTGCACTAGATCCCAGGAGCATAACGTAAAATTATGGGGTCCCCCTGCAAAGAATCGGCACCTCTAAATGATTGGGAGCCTCCTAAAGGGTTGCCGCTCTCTCTCCCCCCCCCCCCCGCAGGGGCAGCAGTGGCTTGCGTTACACCCCTGCCAGATACATGCCAGTTTTCTAGGATATGCACTAGCAATATAAATAAATTCCATTTACATTCACCGTATGTTAATTTTGTGGCCTAAATTGAGGCCTGCTGGAACTACGGTGGGCACTCCTTGCTTATTGTTTTATATGTTCAAAACTTTGGGCCTTTATGTTACAAAACATAAAACCGCAATCCTTGGAAATTTGTTACTTTGCTTATTGTTTTATATGTTTAAAACTTTGGGCCTTTACGTTACAAAACATAAAACTGCAATCCTTGGAAATTTGTTACTTTATTATAGCCAGGTATGAAATTGTTTTTAAAAAGATAACTGCAAGAGTTGGAGGTGTCTTATGGAACAAGGAACATAGCTATAAATGGTGAAAAAAGAAAAGTTAGGAAAAAACGCTTTGATAAACTTAAAAACAAAGAGAAACAGCGGTTGGGCCAATACCACGTCAGCAATTCTAAGCCACTAACAATAGAACAACAATTGAATTGCCAATGCTGATGATCCTTTAATACATTCACTTGTTTCGTGGGAGCGCAAATTAATTACTGCAAACACCATTTATTTTTTCATATCCTGAAATATTCATAAATCATTTTTGCATCAAAAACTCATAGACAGTTGACCAACATACATGAAAAACAATACCAGTGGATTTTTTTACCTTATCACATTAATAACCCACAGCACATTTAATGAAAATCCTAACTTTCACATGTGAAAAACATCAACAACCAATTCACATCTGTGTGTACATCTAAATAACCTTGTATCCTGGTTCTGAATTAAATAGCCCACGGACAGCCACAGTAATTTAATCATTCACCTAGCTTCTATCAGTTGGGCAAAACAAGAAGTGTGAAGAAAATAACTTGCATTCAAAACCAGAAGCGTGACAAAAATAACTTGAATTCAATGAATGGTGCCAGGGGTATATTCTTTACATCATTTCAACTGTGGACAGTGTTGCACACCAGAGAGTGTGTTTCAAAGACATTATTGGTGTACAGGGAACATGATTAGGTTGAAATGATGTGAAGAATATATCCCTGGCATTACATATTGTATTGAATCCTAACAGTCCTGAGCAAGTTTTAGTCGCTTGTGATGGCGAAGACACCAAATATTCGGGTTTGAAAGCATTTTAAAATGTGCTTAATGGGAAGGTTGGAAAGCTCAAAGGGTTTACACAGTCAAAGCCTCAGCCATTGCTAAAATACACAAAGCATGTAAAGTGAAAAATATAAGAGATGAAGTTAAATTGGAGCATGAAAAATTTCAAGATGCTGGTATTATTGAGCCTATCGAGCGATCTGAATGGATTTTGCTAATGGTCGTCGCAAGACGGGGTAATGGAAAAATGTGTTTATGTGTGGATATAAGATGCTTGAATTATAATATTGTGGTTGACCAGTTTCCAATGCCAAGGACTGATAAGATGCTTTCTTTTAGCAGCTATGCCAAATGGTTCTCCACTATAGATCTTTCGTCCTCATCTCACCAAATTTCCTTGCATCCATCTAGTAGACATTTGGCAGGATTTTTTTACTCCCTTTGGTTGTTTCCAATTACGGCGTATGCCTTTTGGTCTTCCTTCCGCTGCTGTGGCTTTCCAAAGACTTATGACAGAACTGTTTAGTAATATGCCTGATGTAGTATTCTTTCAGGGTGACATCTTGGTTATTAATCGCAACAAAAAAGAACACAATGAAAGGTTCACGAAAAGTCTATATTGTTGTACAAGAAAAAGGTTTAACTATGGAAATTGCAAAATGCCAATTTGCCGAACATGAAGTTGCATACTTAGGTCATGAGATTAGTGGTGAATGCATTAGTCTGAAAGAGAAACTTGTTAATGCCATTGTTAATGCATCATCACCAAAATCTAAAGATGATTTTAGGTCATTTTAGGTCATTTTGGGGTTTGGCTGAATTTTATTCTAAGTTTGTGGACGAGGTATCAGGAAAAACACATACAATGCAGATTTTACTAAAAAACAAAGCCAGTTTTGTGTGGTCCTACAAATGTCAACATTCTTTCAATGACATCAAGAATTATATCAGTAAAGCACCTAATTTATAGGGATTTGATCCTGCTTCCAGGACTATTGTAACTACTGATGTGAGCATTAAAGGATTAGGTAGTGTTCTTACTCAGATTGATGAGTATCTGAATGAAGTTGTCATTGCTGTTGCATCTCGCTCACTCTCCCCTTCTGAGGAGAAGTACTCTTTTATAGAATGAGAAACGTTGGATTGTGTTTGGGCGCTGGAACACTTCCAAACTTTGTGGGGTAAGAGATTTACAGTGAGAAGTAACCATAAGCCATTGACAAAATTATTGACTACAGAAGAATTGTTCAGAGCGTCGGCCAAGATGACTAGATTATATATGCGCTTACAGGATTTTAGGTACAATGTTCAATATACTCCAGGTTTCAAAAAAATTCACTGCTGATTTTTTAGTAGGATGGCGTTGCCACTTAAAGAAAATGATGAGTATCCTTAGAATGAATATTGTGTTACTGGTGTTCTCTAAGTGAGTGACTTTGGTGACAGCTTTGACAAAGATGATTGATTGGAAGCTGATCATAAAGCTGATCATAAAGCTGTTGCGTTGAAAGAGGTAAAAGGTAAGGTTGTGAATGGTTGGTGTAAGCAAGACAGAACCGGTCTTGACAGCTTGAAAGGGTTTTGGAAGGTCAGAGATTAATTTAGTGTGAGTGATTTGTTTGTTTTGATAGGTGTAGGAAGTTGGCTCTGTATATACTATACCAAAAAGAGGTATAGTGTGCACAGAGTCCAGGGAGTCCCCAAAGGTATGGAAGAGGTTAAAGTAGATAATACCTTACTCTCAATTTAGTGGAAGCTAGGCTGAACAGTTAGGCATATCAGAGAGTAGTGTGAATGCATTTGCTGTACATACTCATACAAGGCAGGAACACACACTCAATGACTGACTCCAGGCCAATGTTTGTAGAAAAATATTACTTTAGTTACTTTTATTTCTAGGAACTAAATTGAACTCAGTTACAGGTAAGTAGACTTTTGTGCAATACTTTTAAATTACTGGCAATAGGTTTATATAACATAATCAATACTTTGCAAGTGCATGAAATGCTTTTCAGTACAGAAAGAGATACCTTGTATGCAGGATAACATTTAGTACAATACAGTGATAGACCAATGCAATCCTATGGGAAAAATACAGGTGAGTAACTTATAGGTAAGTAAGTGGTTTGGAAGTTCAGCCTCCAGGGGTTTTGGTCAATACTGGGCAAGGGTTGGACCAACGTAGGTACTGCACAATGAGCGGCACTGGGGCGGCCAGGTGCAGAGGTCACTGGGCCCAATGTTATCCTTTGGAGGATGGGGGCACCTCGAAGAGGCACTGGTTACAGGGTCAAGGACACAGGCCCTGGGTCAAGGACACAGGCCCTGGGGGTTACGATCAGCACTGATGGGGCCACCAAAGAGCACTGAGACTGCACAACCAGCGGCGCAGGGGCGACCGGGTGCAAAGTGCAAAGGAGGTCGTCCGACACTGGATCCCAGGTCAGGATCGCCAGGGGGACTTCACTGGGTCAGTAGGCCGCTTTTACTCGGGCTGTGGGTTACAGAGTGGTGCAAGTGTCACGGATCCGCCAGGATCCGGAGTCCTTGTTTTGGCTTCTTGGCTGGACAAAGTCGGTGTCCATGGGAGACAAAAGTCTTTGTTGAAGACAGCACAGGTCCTCCAGGGTTCTTGGAGGTTGCTGGCTGTGGGCCACGTGGGTTTCTCGGAGCAGGGTCGCTGGAGGAGGACACAGGCCGGTAGGGCTTGGGCCAAGTCAGTCATCGTCTTCTTCTCCACTGCTGCACTGCTCTTCTGTCCTTCTTCTTCATAGGTCATAGAATCTACGGAACAAGTTCAGGGGAACCCTTAAATAGTAAATTTAAAGGCATTACTAAGGTTGGGGGGCAGTAACCAATGGCTACTGTCCCCCAGGGTGACTACACACTTTGGGTGCCCCCTCTCTTTGGGGAGAGGGGCACATCCCTGTTCCTATTGGGCCTAATTATCCAATTCAAGATGGAGAATTTCTAAGAGAGGGGTTCACCTCAGCTCCTGGCGACCCTAGGGTTGTGCCAGGCTAAGGTGGACACCACTACTCTACTTAATAATTTTCCTGCCTGTCCTGCAGCCAAAAGTGGGGTCTGGAAAGGGGGAGTGGGCATCTCCACTAGTTGGGGCTTCCCAAATCAACACATCACAAGGTGAGAGCCTTCGAGGCTCACCACCAAGTGTTGCTGTTCCTGCCAGGGGGGAGTGTGAAGCACCTCCACCCATTGCAGGCTTTGTTTCTGTCCTCCAAGAGCACAAAGGCACTCACCCCAAGAGGTCAGAAACCTGTCTGGTGGTGTCTGGCTGGCGGGGACCAGTCAGCCAGTACACCAGAGGTCGGTTGTTTTTCAGGGGGCATCTCTAAGATGCCCTCTGAGTGCATTTTATAATAAATCCATCACTGGCATCAGTGTTGGTTTATTATGCTGAGACATTTGAAATCAAACTTCAGTAAAGCCATCATGGAGTTGTGGAGTTTGTGTTTACAAACTCCCAGCCCATGTACTCAAATAGGATCACTGACATAATATCAACACTACTAATACCGACCATAAAAATATCGACATCCTATATTTAATTGAAAAAATACACAAATATCGAAATAAAAATATCGACAGTAAAAACACTGATAAATCTAATTTCGAAAAACAGAAATATCGTAAAAAATAATATTGTAACCATTAAATAAACATGCAAAACAACAAAAATATCGGAACCAAAAATATAGATCACATTATTATCGTAAACACACAAATATCGACACCTCAAAAATGATAAAAGTAAGACAAAACATAACATTAATAATATAAACAATAGTACAACGACACACAATATAAGTAAATAACTAAAAATAATATCGAAATTAAAATAAAACACCACTACAAAATACTTCACAAAACTGACATCATCAAATACATTTTTTTACAAACAAATCCACTAAAAAACAATATTTTATATATTTACTACATTATAACTTTACAAATAAATACTAACATATAACTAAATATACACATAACATTAAAAACAAAAAGAATTAAAATAATTAGCGTTTACCAAAAAAGGAAATAACTACCAAAACAATTTAAAGCCATCCTTCAAAAATCAATCAAAAACAACTACAAAACAAATAAACCAATAAAAATGAAAGTGCAATTAAGTAAACACTATATAAACCAATGAAAAATCAACATAAATCTGTATTACACCAGCAAAATACCAGACAAAGCAAAATCTCTGCAGAATTTCTTCTACAACATCACACTGCCACGTCCAAGACTTCTAATTCAACTTTACAAAGTAAGTGAAAATTATTTAATAATATAACAATAGAAAACTAAACTAAACCAAAACAAACTAAACAAATAACCTTCTGTTATTATTATAAATTATTTCTCCTCTACAGAATATCCAAACTATATCCAACTAACTGCAAAAAACATACAAGAAAGTCATCCAAACAAAGGGGGTCATTACAATGACGGGCGGTTCGCCACCGCCCGTATGGCGGTGGCGATCCGCCTGCCATTTCCCACCACCCGCATGCCATTTCCCCCCGCCATATTACGATGGCGGGGGGGAGCCCGGCGGAAGGAAAGACCGTCCGCCGGTTTTCCGCCGGTCCCACAGGGGACCGGGCGGTAAAGGACCCTAATATGGTGGTGGTGTCTGCAAAAAAACTCATCCAAGAACTAAAATTTCAAACTCAAAACCCCCACTGACTAACCACTCCCCAAAATACAAACAATATTGTTAAACAAATAAAATGAAATAATATTTTTCTTCAACAGAATGAAAAGCAAGCACTGCATCCAAAGACCAACAGAAGATATCACAAAAACCCACAATTTCTACAAAACAAAACATGATAGTATATTTTAAACTTTTACTATTTTTAAAACAATAAAAACATGCATAATATATTTAACATTTTCTAAATAAATCTCTCATAACAGTTCAAATGACAAAATGACTGAATGTGCAAAATTCATAACATCGCAAAAGGGAAAACTTTTACTATGCTATATGGGATATGTCTAAACCCAAGAGAAACAAACAGCCGACAAGATTAATTGGAAATGCACTAAATACTACTCAAATGCATGTTATGAGAGGGCAACAACAAAGGAAACTACCGTAATAAATGTCAAAGAACATAACCACCTCCTAACATAGCTGAGATAGAAGTAAGAGATGTTTTAGAAACTCTTAAAGAAGCTAGCACTAGCTCTCAGAAACCCACAACAGAAATACTAAAGGACACCCTACCCCGAGTTCCTGAACATGTAACTGGACAATTACCCTCCACCCCAACTTTAAAAAGATTAATTTCTAGAACTAAAAAATCTACTACTCACACCCCGGCTGCCCCTAAAACATTCAGTGAAGTTCAAATACCACCTGAACTTACTCTAACTCATAATGAAGAACAATTCCTTCTTTATGATAACAAATCAAATGAGAAAAGAATTCTAATATTTGCAACTTCCACAAACCTACAAAACTTTAAACATGTGAAACATGGATGATGGATCGTACATTTAAAACATGTCCCAAACCATTTTACCAATTATACACAATCCATGGACAGTACCACAATAGCAACATCTCCTTTATTTATGCACTATTACCTAACAAACAAACAACTACCTATGTAGACCCGCTAACAAAAATAAAGCAAAATACTAGTACTCACAAAAAATTATCATAGACTTTGAACAGTCAATGATTCAAGTCATCCTGAAAAGTTACCCTCACACAGCAATACAAGGTTGCTATTACCATTTTAATCAGAGTAAATGGAGACACCTACAAAAATCTACCCTTAGGGCCTGATTACGATGCGGTTAGGAAATCTTCCCGACCGAATCGGTTTGGAAATGGTTTCCGACCCACTCGGATTGGGAGAGTCCGACCGACCGAGTACGACGCATCCGGATGCTTCCAGATACGATTTGGTTGGACTCCCATTGACTTCAATGGGAGCCTATGTCCCTAACCGCATCGTAAATGGGCCCTCGGTCGGGAAGACACGTTCCCGATCCGATTCGGAAGGAGCAAATGCCATTAGGGGGCCTTCCTAACCGCATCGTAATCGGGCCCTAGGTGGGAATGCTTTTCTAACTGCATCGTAATCGGGCCCTTAGTGTAGAATATGCAACTAACACCCACTTTGCATATGAAATAAAAAAACTAATTGAACTAGCCTACGTCCTAATAACAGAAGGTGCTGAACACTACAATTTATTAATTAAAAGCCCATATTACCAAACCAACAAACAAAAACTAAGTCCCCTACTAGACTATTTTGAGGATACCTGGGTGGGAAGGCTACATAGATCTGGACATAGAAGACAACCAAAATTCCACATTCTATGGTGGAATGTGTACAACAGTACCCTAAACAAGGAAGAACACAACCTACCCTACATAAATTACTAGAATCAGTCCAAAAAGAACAAAGCCACTAACAATTAAGACTAGAGCAATCTGTAACACAACCATGTCCCAAATTAACAAAACAAACTAAAACAATGTACGAACATCTACAATTCAAAGTAAGGCTCTACTTAAACACTAAAGGACTAGAATATTTAGGGGCCGATTCCGATCTCGGCCGGTAGGGCTCCGAATCGGATTCGGCTTAACCGGATCCGATTCGGAGCCCTATTCCCCGACTGATTCGTACGCGCGTCCGGGTGAGCGAGTACGATGCGAAATCGCCGACCGACTCGTCCGGGCATCCCGACCGCTCCGACCGACTCGTTCCCGGGTCGAACCGCACCGACCGACTCGCTCGGACTCGATTCGCACCGCGCAATGGAGACGTTCCCCGGCCGGGTGAGTACGATGCGCGCCGCGAGCAGTCCGACCGAGCCGTGCACTCCGGCTCCAAAGAGCAGTCGGAGATGTACTTTGGGGGTCCGTGTCGGACCCCCCTGTACGCGTAGCCGCGCGAGTCGCACACAGGGGGACACATGGGTCCCCCTACCTGTGCGTGCACGGTGCGAGTCGCTTCGACGCGTACCCGCTGTAGGGCGCCCTTGACCGCCTCGCACCCATTGAGTCAATGGGAGCCCGCGTACACGTTGTACGACCGGCTCCCATTGACTTCAATGGGAGTCCGACCGACTCGAGTCCGATGGCATACGTGCGCATCGTACTCGTTCGGTCGGGCTGCCAGAGTCCGATTCGGTCGGAAATCTCTCCGAGTCCGGCTCGGTCGGAAAGATTTCCGGCCCGAATCAGAATCGGCCCCTATGAATCCATTGCAAAATCCATACTCTAAAAAAACTTCCACACATACTTAAAAAGCACCAATTTCTAAATTAATTCTAACAAAACTTTCAAATTATTTTTAAGATATAAAGTATAAATATAATGTCAAATAATATATTCATAAAAAAAAATTGACATAACAATATTTTATATCTTAAAATTATCTAAACATATAGATATCATCTAAAAGCACAACAAAATATATACCAATCCTACCTATATAGAAAACAAATATAAACACATCATTAAAATACTGAACAATAACAAATGTATAACTAACATTGCCCACCCACTATAAATAATTTAAAACTTCTTACATTTTCGTAGCTGAAGAATGTTATCCACAAAGCAAGGAAAAAAATCCAAACTTGTCTAAAATCCATTACTTCATTAAAAAAAAAAAAAAAAAATGGAAAAATACAACTGTCCAAAACGAAATCCTCCGACAAAATATCTGTAGCGTAGAACCATAGAAAACCCGAAAAATAGATTTAAAAAAAGAAACGCTCCATGAAAACCCAAAAAATAAAGGAAATGTAAAACAATTAATTTACTCGAAACTAATACACATTTCCTTTAAAAAACCTTTATAAATGAAACCTTCTTCCAGCGCCAAGTCCGGAACGAACAGTACCTGTAACTAAAAATAACACAAATCCCTCCCACACAAACATACAATAATAATACTATGAAACAAACAAAAACATACTTACTACTACTAAACACAAACGACTTTACATATAAGTAACACTCTAAACCAAACCATAACATTAAACTTATGACGCACTAACCGTACCTCAAATAAAACAATCTACATAGTTCACGACACAACAACAACCAAAAACACAATGTACAAACCCTAAACAGTACCTAACTACCTTCACCCTAGCCTTAAATTACCCTAAAAAGTAATTAAATGAACTTACCTTAACCGATGCGACGCAGCTTCCATCCGCGAGCTTCCTCCTTCCGAAATGACCCAAAAACAATACGGATAGACTAAAAAATCTGAGTTACTAAAACAAAATGGCCGCCTAATTGAAATAAAAAAGACTATTCCCCATTAAACTCAGTGTAAAATAAAAATCTAAAACTAAAAAATGTATATAAAATATATATCAATGTAACAAATTATGATTTTTTTTATTATGATATGTTAAAGATTTTGTACAATATATAGAAATAAATATTACAACATACATAGGGGCCGAATATGATTTCGCTAGGAAGGCCTCTAGATGGTTTCCAGAACGAGCAAATCCGATTCGGAGCCTATGTTTCTGACTGAGTCGTCCCCCGTTCCGAACGACCAAGTACGATGCGAAGATCTCGACCGAATCATTTCCAAACCAGACCCTGTCTGTCTGACTCGTTCGGAGCTGAATCGTGCCGCGCAGAGGAGCCGGATTCCAAACGAGCGAGTACGATGCACGATTCGGACAGCTGTATCGGTGTCAGCGAGATGAAACGGCTGTCGGAATCGGACTTCGGGGGGCCGTAGCAGGCCCCACTTCACCCGGAGCCCTCCGAATCAGTCACGAGGGGGTGCGCATGGGTCCCCCCGATCCAAGCATGCACAGTGTGATGGGCAACATGGGGTGCCCGCCACATGGTGTATGCTTTTCCCAACCCACCCCTTTTTTGCTATGTGAGCCTGTGTACGCGTCGGTACACAGGCTCCCACAGAGTTCAATGAGAGTCCGAGCGAACCGAGTCCTTCAGCATACGGCTGCATCGTACTCGTTCGGTCGGACTCGCACAGCGCGATTCGCTAGGAAAGCCCTCCGGATCAGAGTCATAACTATTTAAAGAGTTTGTTATTTACTGTTTCTATAAATATAAAAAATTTATAATATGTTAAAAAAAAATTACTTTTACGCAATGTTTTCCTAACTATGGGGGTCATTATGATAGCGGTGAACCCGCCATCGGCAGCCTGCCTGTGGCGGGTTCACCGCCATCGTGCGGCCAAATACCGCCCGCCAGATAAGGATGGCAGGCGGTGTGCTGGCGGACGGAAAGCCCATCCGCTACGGGTCCGACACAGGCAATCATTACGATTGCCTGTCGGACCCGGCCAGCATACCTAGAATGGTGGCGGTGCCTAGCAGGCACCGTCCGCCACATTAGGATGCTGCATCAAGCCAGCCTTTCAATGGTGGTTCAACCGCCATTCAAAGGCTGGCGGGGATGTACTTTGTGGGCCTGTTGCGGGCCCCCCTTGTGCAGGGGCATGGGAATTGTGCACTTGGTGCCTGCCACGTAGTGCAGGGAAATGCACAACATGCATTTTTGCCATTGCGGCGGATGCTGCAGCCAGCAGCACCCGCCGCAATGGTAAGTATGCATGATGCAACCGCCACAGTGGCAGTCGCATTATAATTGCATGTGCGGGCCGCCGCCATATAGGCGGGCGGTCCTGATTCCAGGGATGATGGCTGACGGACTAAAGTCCATCCGCCATCATAATCACCCCCTATTTAATGTGTATTTTTCTCATGCATTAAATAATATTATGAAAATTATATTATTTAATATCAAACATATTTCAGAAAATATAACACATGAATGTTAAAAAATATATATTAAATAATAATATACACTTTATATAATTATTTAATAAATATTTAAAAAATATGAACAATTGTATAACTATTACAAAATAAAATTAAAAAGTATATATGTATGCAAAATAACCAATTAACATATTGACATTTGATAAAAATGTATATGTATCCAAACCTTTCCATTATATAAAATAAAAATGTTAAATATAAACTGTTTTAAAATGTTATTATTTCTGTTAAATAATTACAAAATATGTTCCATAAAATTTTTTTATTATTGTCTTGCTTTATGAAAAAAGCATACAAAATATTGTACATAAAATAAAGTGTACTAAATTTCTTTTCTTGATTTTTTCAATAAATATAAATTGAAAAATTAAATACAAATCTTTTTATTGACTTACTTTCTATTTTAACTTACATATATCAAACTTGCAATAAAAATTATGTATTAAATACAAAACATGTTTATAATGATTATATTAATAAACATATATGATATAATATTACTATTAAAGCCTACATTTAGTCAGTGAAATAATTGGACACTAAACATATATAATTTACTATTCCCACTCCAAACCACATTAACTCAGGGAAGGTGCTGGACGCTAAACATATATAATTTAATATTCCTACTCCAAACCACATTAACTCAGGGAAGGTGCTAAACACTAAACATATATAATTTACTATTCCCACTCCAAACCACTTTAGCTCAGGGAAGGTGCTGGACACTAAACATATATAATATACTATTCCCACTCAAACCACATTAACTCAGGGAAGGTGCTGATCACTAAACATATATAATTTACTATTCCAACTCCAAACCACATTAACTCAGGGAAGGTGCTGGACACTAAACATATATAATTTACTATTCCCACTCCAAACCACATTAACTCAGGGAAGGTGCTGGACACTAAACATATATAATTTACTATTCCCACTCCAAACCACATTAACTCAGGGAAGGTGCTGGACACTAAGGGGCCGATTCCGATCTCGGCCGGTAGGGCACCGAATCGGAGTCGGCTTAACCGGATCCGATTCGGAGCCCTATTTCCCGACCGAGTCGTACGTGCGTCCGGGCGAGCGAGTACGATGCATGCGCTCGCGAAATCTCCGACCGACTCGTTCGTAGGACCCGACCGACTCGCACGGGGACGACGCGCACCTCGCAATGGAGACGTTTCCCGGCCGGGTAAGTACGATGCGCACCTCGACCGCTCCGACCGACTCGCGCAGCCCGGCTCCAAGGAGCTGTCGGAGCCGCACTTTGGGGGTCCGTGTCGGACCCCCCTGGAAGCATAGGCGTGCGAGTCGCACACAGTGGGGACCCATGGGTCCCCCCTACACGTGCATGTACGGTGCGACCCGCATCGACGCGAACACGCTGTAGGGGGCGCCCATGTTCGCATCGTGCCCATTGAGTCAATGGGAGCCCGTGTACGCGTTGTACGACCGGCTCCCATTGACTTCAATGGGAGTCCGACCGAATCGAGTCCGATAGCATGCGTGTGCATCGTACTCGTTGGGTCGGACTGCTAGGGTCCGATTCGGGCCGGAAATCTCTCCGACCGAGCCGGACCCGGAGAGATTTCCGACCGAATCGGACCCTAGCAGTCCGACCGAACGAGTACGATGCGCACGCATGCTATCGGACTCGATTCGGTCGGACTCCCATTGAAGTCAATGGGAGCCGGTCGTACGACGCGTAAACGGGCTCCCATTGACTCAATGGGCACGACGCGAACAAGGGCGCCCCTACAGCGTGTTCGCGTCGATGCGGGTCGCACCGTACATGCACGTGTAGGGGGGACCCATGGGTCCCCCCTGTGTGCGACTCGCATGCCTACGCTTCAAGGGGGGTCCGACACGGACCCCCAAAGTGCGGCTCCGACAGCTCCTTGGAGCCGGGCTGCACGAGTCGGTCGGAGCGGTCGAGGTGCGCATCGTACTTACCCGGCCGGGAAACGTCTCCATTGCGAGGTGCGCGTCGTCCCCGTGCGAGTCGGTCGGAGCGGTCGGGTCCTGCGAACGAGTCGGTCGAAGATTTCGCGAGCGCACGCATCGTACTCGCTCGCCCGGACGACGTACGACTCGGTCGGGAAATAGGGCTCCGAATCGGATCCGGTTAAGCCGAATCCGATTCGGTGCCCTACCGGCCGAGATTGGAATCGGCCCCTAAGCATATATAATTTACTATTTCCACTCCAAACTACATTAACTCAGGGAAGGTGCTGGACACTAAACATATATAGTTTACTTTTAATTTTTTTTATTCAAATTTCAAACTCCATTAACAACATCATTCAAATAAACTATCAACAATTTTGAACCCATGTAAATTTATTATGAAAATACAAACAAAAAACAATTTTTTTCATTTTTAACTAAGAATCCCAAAACAAATATATATATAAAAAAAAAATGAAAATAATAAAATATTTAACAATAAAACATAATGCACTTTTTTCTACAAAACGTCAATTTTAAATAATACCAAAATCTTATTTAAAAATCAAACCAACAATACAACCTATCATCAATTAAACATTTGAAAAAATAGATTTATAAAAAATTCTAAAATATATCATACATTTTCTTAAAGTACAAATAATAAAAAATGTTTTTATCATTTACAATTTTAAATGTAAATTAAAATATAAATACCAAACATCCCCATAACGTTAAATAAAATAATATCACAAACAATATACCCTAAAAACTGACAAATTAAGTAAAAATATATATTTTTATAAAATAATAAATGATATTTTTTATCCTTAAATTTTATACAACACTCCCACCCTTATCCGCAATAAACACAGCATCCCATAATAAAACATTTTTTTAATACAAATTATTTAAATTCTTTTTTACAATGTTAAATTATCAATTTCAAAACTCCCCGCCCTTATCCCCTATAAACCCAACATCCCGCTCCTAAAAAAAGAAACAATTAACAAAAAATATATTTAAATAATTTAAAAAATCAATTACCATTAACAAAATAAACAAATTTAAGCACATTACATTAAAAAACAATATTTTTAACAACAACATTTTCTACATCGATATTTTTTACATCAATATTTAATACAACACCTAAATTTGATATTCTTGAACTCGATATTACATACCACGATATTTTGAAGAAACGATATTTAAAACACGATATTTGTGTACAACGATATTTTTAATTTGACATACTGTCTAAACACGCTCAAATGGCTTCACTGCAATTACAATGTCTGTGAATGGCACATACACTGTAAGGTCATATTGTTCATGCAGCTATGCCTGCACCTGTGGTATTGTGCACCCTGCCTTAGGGCTGAGAGGCCTGCTAGAGGGGTGACTTCGCCCCGACCACAGGCAATGTTGGTGGGCACGGCACACAGGAATGTGTGCCATGTCACCTCCTCACTTTGGTCTGCACCAAAACACGCAGCCTGCAATGACAGTGTGTGGGTGTTAAGGTGAGGGGCCTCTGAGGATGGCATAATACATGCTGCAGTCCTCAGAGGCCTTTTCGGGTCACAAGGCCCTTGGTATCAGGGGTACCTTTTACAAGAGACTTGCATGTGGCCCAAAGGTGTGCCAATTGGGGAAACAAGGTACAGTTTTAGGAAAGAACACAGGTGCTGCGGCCTGGTTAGCAGGGTCACAGCCCACACTCAGTTAAGTTGGCATAAGGTATCTGGCAAAAAGTTAGGGGCAACCTTGCTAAAAGGGGCACTTTCCTCCAATAGGTGATTGGGTCATTCCTTCCAAAGGCATGCATGAATAAATTATAAGCCTTTGTCACAGTGGACATTCAGGTATCACTAGAACAAAACACAGGGTGTAGGATTTATATTTGCGGCCTAAGGTTGATACGGAAATTTAAAGGTTCGTAAGATTGTGTGTGGAGTGTGAAAATGCTGATAAAACACAGAAGTCCCTCAATCCCCCACTTAGTACTTTAGGTTGACCTAATTTGCCTTGGGAGGTTGTGGCTTTAGATAATATGGGACCCATTAATTGGCAAGATGGTAGTTGTAAAAATATTATAGTTTTAGTGGACATGTTTTCTAGATGCTTTGAATTAAGCATTGTAGATAAGGTGGATGCTAAAACTGTAATTACATTTCTTAATGAAGTATTTTGGAGAGAAGGATTTCTTGCTAATAGTGTGCAATTAAAATCAGAGGAGAGAACTAATTTTTTAAAAGCATTGGGTATTTCACAGAGTTTCACTGATCTTTATCATCCCAGTGGGAATAGTATTGTGGAAAGAGTTAACAGAATTATTAAAGGTATTTTACAACTATCCAATAAGAGTAACAAGTGTTGAGATATTGATTTAGGGAAGATGGTGTGGCAGTATAGATTGACTTGCCATGGTTCTTTAGGAAAAAGTCCTTTTGCATTCATGAAAGAGAGTACCTTACTCAAAGTTTATTCCTAGATGGATGAGGAGAGTATGATAGTTGAGTGGGATGTCAATGAAGTGAAACTGCGCATTACAGAACAAGGTATATTAGTGTGAGAAATTGAGTTGTTGGTTGAGCGGCTGAAACCCTACTTAAGCATCAGCCACAATCCTTGTGCGGGTGAACCACAAAAAGTGACTCATTTAGCCTATGCTTTACCCTCTGGTAGCTTGGCACAAACTCAGTAAGGCTTAACTTAGAAGCAATGTGTAAAGTATTTATGCAGTACTTAACAGTAATAAAGTGAAAACACAACACAAGAAAAGTACCACACCAATTTACACAAATAGAGTAAAATTTAATACATGATTTGCCACCAAAACGAAAAAAATCCAATCAGTAGAACCAGAGATATGCAATTTTAAATATTTCAGTTAAGGATAGCTCCTAAAAGCACAAAGCGCCACCCTCGGTTATCTGGTCGTGCAAGACTGGGTGAAAGTCGCAAGTTCAGGTTGACCGCGATGGAGAGTGGGCAGGATAAAGGGGCCCGGTTAGTTCTGCAGAAAGTGTTACCTTCTACAGTCTAATGCGAAGAGTCCAGTTCACGGTGGAAGAGGCCGCGAGGAGCAGGGAGATTGTCGTGGATGGTCGTAGCTGTAGTGTGAAGAGCAGGCCAGGCGTTGTAGATGGTTTTCGCTGTAGCTCAAAGATCCTGTCAGGCGTCGTGGATGGTCATTGCTGGAGATTCGTGTTGGTGGTCACTGCAGGCTGACGATGCTGTAGCGCAGAGAGCGGATCTTGCATCGCCGGTGATGGAGCAGGGAAAATAAAAAAATGTAACCCCTAACAAATTTTATAATTAATTAAATAAAATGTTCGTTTAAATGTATTAATCAACACTGTATGTGTGGGAATGGTAATATGCCAATGTGTGTGCTAAATAATCTATTAATGAATGTCCGTGTGTCTAGTTATAACGTAAAAATAAATGCGTACTAATAAAAATAAATGCATGTTATTGTGCTTCATAGAAATAAAACGTGTCGTTGCAAAAACAAATAGTGATGGTAAGTAAGGAACAGCTTAAATGTTGCTTTCTGCTAGGTAACAACTCTGGGGTCGATTCCGATTCGGGCCGGAAATTTCTCCGACCGAGCCGGACCCGGAGAGATTTCCGACCGAATCGGACCCGTGCAGTCCGACCGAACGAGTACGATGCGTCCGTATGTTATCGGACACGAGTCGGTCGGACTCCCATTGAACTCAATGGGAGCCGGTCGTACAACGCGTACGCGGGCTCCCATTGCCTCAATGGGTGCGAGGCGGACAAGGGCGCCCCCTACAGCGAGTACGCCGCGAAGCGCTCGCGGCGTACACGCACAGGTAGGGGGGACCCATGGGTCCCCCCTGTGTGCGCCTCGCACGGGTACGCGTACAGGGGGTCCGACACGGACCCCCAAAGTACGGCTCCGACAGCGAGTTCGAGTCGGACGGCGCGAGTCGGTCGGAGCGGTCGAGGTGCGCATCGTACTTACCCGGCCGGAAAACGTCTCCATTGCGCGGTGCGAATCGGGTCCGAGCGAGTCGGTCGGAGCGGTACGATCCGGGTACGAGTCGGTCGGAGCGGTCGGGTCGCCCGGACGAGTCGGTCGGCGAATTCGCATCGTACTCGCTCGGCCGGACCCGCGTACGGTTCGGTCGGGAAACAGGCTTTCGCATGGCTTTTTTCCCGACCGAATGGTATTGGGTGCGCCTCCGACCGAGATCGGAATCGGCCCCTAATTGGGGTACGTAGACGGGAGGGAAACGAAAGGGATATTTTTCTCTATTTTAATTATGTTTTGTTTGCCTCAAATTAGTGCTTCTAAAGTATAACCGAGTGGCGAGATAAAATGGCCGCCAGTGGGAAGATGTGCGCAGGCGCAAGGGAACACATGACACGTGATGAAATGGGAGAAAGCGAGCTCATGGTTTAACAGAGAGGCTAAGATGCAAGTAATGGTCAAGGCTGATGTGACCTGATTGAACTGATAGCGTGCCGTGATGATCAGCAAGAGCCGGTGGGAAACAAGTCAAGAGAAAGGACAATGACTGCGGAGTTCTCGAATGTGTCAAAAGAAGTTACAAATGAACTGATCGAATCGGATGGAAATGTTTAAGCGTATGGGAAAGGAAATGATCCAAGGACCCTTGAATCCAAGAGAACTTGATTAAAGAATGAATAAGCTGACATGCATGGACCAATGAAAGAAAAGCGTGATATTAATGTTGCAACAGTTAGTTAGCAAAGTTAGAATTAGGGTATAAGAGGGGTCAAGAGTTGATGTCAGTCGTGGTTGCAGTCACAGTCAGGAGAGGAGTTGAAGAGTCGTGTTGGTGGCTTCCAGTGCTGGGTGGTCCTGATCGATCCCTTACTGAGCGGGAGATGCTGAAAGACTGTTAGAGGAGACGGGTTGCAGGTAGCTGATGCTGACGAGCTGAAGTTGCTGTTGCTGTCTTTGAGTATGAGAATCAGGCTATTTCTAATTCCTAACTTAGGTTAGAAATCATTAGGCTAAATTAGGAAGCTAGGCAGGTAATTAGGGTTTTGGCTTCATGACAAAATTTCCTTTCTGCAATAAATTGATTATGCTTAATAAAATTGTGAATTTAAGAATGAATAATTGAATAAAGTATTAAAATTCTTTTCATGCTTTTTAAATTATATAAAATTTAAGATTCTTTAAACACAAAATGACTCAGTGGTTATTTTCCTAAATGATTGTGACATAAGTAATTGGTTATTGTGATTCAGCTGGTCTCAATCACTATGAACTAATTTCTTAAATGAATGATTCATCGACAAGCAATAAGCAGGAATATCTTAAGAAATAACTAAAAGAAAGGGACAAAATAAGGTAATAAGATATCCTGGCTCTTCCAGCGGTACATAAAATGGTGTTCTCCATTTAGTTCTCATGCTTCTCCTAGGAGTACAGAATTTCACAAAGGTGTAAAGGAAATCCAGGAGTGTGCGTGTGTGTTAGACGATTTTTATGGGCCCCATCGTCATGTGGATATGAGAAATATAGTTTGCCCCTGGATAACCTATAAGTAACCTAGGAGGAGAATAGTTTTTATTGTACGCGCTGCATCAGATTTCTTGGTAGCAGAGTTATGGTTTTCTATAGATTAGTTTAGTGATTATTGTTTATTTTTGATTATTGATTATTTTTGATGACTAACACTTTATGTTGAGTCACGTTATGTTATATGTAAGTTTTCACGCTTCTGGGATGTAGGAAGTGGAACACGTGTGGCAAGAGAAGTCACATGGAATTTGGTACATGGTCTGAATTCATTTTGGTTATAACGCAGGTTGTGTTATGTTAGGGATTTCTGTGTGAAAAGTGTGTAAATGAAATAGCAAATCACGTTTACTTGTGAAACTTTGGCCTTAATTCTCAGGAGCCTAGTCTCCACATGTGTCTTATCCCCAGAGAAACGAGTAAATTGTTTGTTTGAAAGAAGGGTAAGGTAGAGGGAAGTGCTACTTTATCGGTGAGAGTAAATAATTCTGTGGTAGGGTAGAGGTAAGCGCTGCCTACTGGAAAAACAGGATTCTTGTGTAAAAGGACAAGGCTGTCACTTTGTTTAGCGAATCAGACTATGGAATTGTTTATTTGTTGTAACTAACGAAGAAAACAGTGAAAAGAAAATTGCCGATAAATTTTGTAAAGGAGGGGTAAAGAGTAGAAGTGACGTGGAAAAGTGCTGCGCTAGGATTGGATAGTGCGCTAGTCACGTGAACACATAGCAGGAGTGACGTAGAAAAGTGCCGCGCTAGGATTGGTTGGTTCGCGGACGGTGGGAATTGTTCTGATTGGTACTTTAGTGTGAGTCGCGCTGTAATTGGTCGAAGTTCCGTACACAGAAACAGCGTTAGAGTAAAAAGAAAACAAATAGAAAACATGCCGTATTACGAGTATGAAAGGGAGAGAACGTCATGGACGACGAAATTAAAGAATTTCTTTAAGAAAGACAAAAAGGTTGTGACTAGAGAGGGACAAATAATTCCTCCGCCGAAATCAGCAGCTTCACACATGATGCTGAAATATGGATATCATACGTGCATATGGTTGGACAATTGGGTAAAATATACAAAGAATGATGGAGCATTGGCTTTCCCTGAAAATGGTTCTTTTAATGTAGCGGTTTTACGGAATTTAAGAGAAAAGATGTTTAAATTGGAACCTAGTCCTAGACCGACACAGTTTGAGGCTTTAACAGAATGGGAAGATGAGATGTACGAGCGAGAAAGATTCAGAGGAATGAAAGGTTATGAGTTTGTGCCCGGAAGATTGTGGGGAATGAATCATGAGGACAGAATAAAACGATGGAGATGTGCTAACATGACAGGAGGTTTGTTTCCAGCTTTTACAGTTGAGGAGGGGACTAAGAAAAAACGGACTGAGAAAAAGAAACATATAGAGAGAGAAAGTATATGCATGAGAGCGAAACGGATGACGAATTGCTGGAAGATATATTAAATAGAAATCCACCTCCGTATCAGCAGAGTTCTACAGTGGTGACACCAAATGCGCCACCAATAGAGACTATGCGAAATAAAAGTCCGGAAAAGAGAAATGAGGTAAATAGGTCACAAGAACAAATGAGAACTTCTCAAAATGAGGGAATAGAAAGCGAAAATGCAAGCGAATTGGCAAGGACAACAAAAGAACTAACTGAGAAAATTAGAGAATTAACGAAAAATATGGAAGCAGTTACTGTGCCTGTAACAATAGGTCCAGTAATACCAGTTTTTGAGAATCAGAAAATTGATGAACGATCTTTGGTGATTTACTTGAGTTCACAATTTCAGAGAGAAAAGGAAAGAATGGAAACAAGTCCAGGTACAAGCAATTTGGCTAGTGCTTACAGACCAAGTCCACCTGAAAATTTGACAATAAATGAGTGTAACGGTAGAAAAATACCTATGGTAACTGAATCTGCAACAGTGACACCTGAAAAGAGTGGAAATTGGACAGAAATAAATAGTACTCCCATAGGTCCGACTCCTGATGAGTTAAATGAGTGGATGAAAGCTTTTAAAATAAAAGAAACAGAAGAAAAACCATTAGATGTGATCAGATTGAAAATAGATATGGAAGAATTAATTCTAGGAACGATTGGTACTGAAAAGATAAAAAATTATCAGGATGATGAAATAATGTTTCTGTGCAAAAGTATAACATGGAGGGCAAAGAATTTACATGACAAACTAGAAGAAGTGGCTAGTGAGATTGGGATAGATTTTGCAAAAGTAAAAACATTGCAGAAACCATACAGAGTAGACTTTTGTGAAAAAGATATTGAAAATTTGAATACAGCAGGAAGGCTGACACAGATAAAGGAGTTGATTGTGTTGTTGAGAAAATGGGGTGATGTGGACAGGTGGAAGGTTAGATGGACAAAGAAGAATGAGAAAAGTATAGACAAAGGTTCATTGGCTTTTATGATAACAGAAAAAGAACCTGTTGCTAAAGAATACCCTATGACAGAAACTCCAGGTGGTAGTTACGTGCATGTTCCCTGGACTAGGCAGGACATCCTGTCATTTACAAATGACTTTCCAAAGTTAAGAGAGAAGCCAGTTGAGTGGTACCGACAAGTAGAAAGGTTTGTAAAGGTCTCAAAAGTGTTGTGGATAGATTTGGATGGATTGTTTGACATAGTGGTACCAACGGATCTGTGGTCAGAATGTAAGATTACGGTTGACTGGCCAACTACAGAATATCCAAGAGATCCTAAGACAGGAGCTCCAGGACCAGATGTGATGAAGAAATACGACAAGGTGATTACCTTTTTGAAGAATAAGATTCCTCCCAAAGAGACAGATTGGGTTAAGATTGATAGAACTACACAGGAAAGTAAGGAGTCTGTACATGCATATTATGAGCGATTGTTATTGGTTTTCAAGCAGTATAGTGGTTATGAGGAATTGAGTGAAAAGGACATGAGTCATTTTGTATACCGATTTGTGTTTGGCCTGAAACAAGAAATAAGCGATATGATTAAGCAACATATGATAAACTGGCAGAATGGAAGTGTAGATGAGGTGCTGAGGTATGCTAAGTATTGTAGTGATGAAATAGAGAGTAAACAGCGTAAGTTGAAAGAAAAGGCAATGTGGGCACAAGTGAAAGTGGCAGAAAAACAAGAAGCCCAATTGGACAATAATAATGGAAACGAATCAGGACAGAATAAGATGCGACCAAACATAGGTAAAGGAAAAGGTCAAGTGAGGCTAGAAGAGGCAAAGAAGAAATTCCCATGTCATAATTGCGGAAAATTAGGGCATTGGAGAAATGAGTGTAAGTTCCCACCTAAACCTAATCCGGAACATCAATCATTAACTCCACAGGTGCAGAATGAGGTAGTTGTTCAACAAAGTCAGGTGCCACAACCACCACTTCCCAACACTGTTTACCAGCAAAAATACAGTACAGAAACAGGATTCTACGGAGGAGAGCAGGTAACACAGTTGCCGCGAGCAGCTAACATTTCTCAGTATTGGTTGCGTCAGAGTGAGGATGACCCGGATGAAAGTTTCTGACGGTGCGCAGGAGAGGGGAAAGAGTGCGTGCTTGGCGCAACTCTAGAGGTAGATCAGTCTGGTCCCTTTGTGGATGGAGAAGTGAATGGTGCAAACGTAACATTCCTTGTCGATACTGGAGCTACCCGTTCTACTGTTAGATCAGTGGAAATTCCAAACCTTCCTCTCTCAGGTGAATACATCCAAGTGGTAGGAGTAGCCAATCAGCAGATTAAAACCCCACTTACTGAATTGGTGGAAGTAAAAATTGGTTCTTTTAGCAAAATGCATAAATTTGTAGTGTGCGATTGTAGTCCTGTAAATCTTTTAGGTCGTGACCTTTTGTGCAAAATGAATTGCACAATTTATTGTACGCCAGATGGAATAGGTTTCCAGACTTCAGATGAAGATGTTTTGTATAAAGTAACTTTGATGAATCAAGAACCTGAAACGAATGGTTTATTTCCTGCATTTGATGCAGAAAAACTTCCAGAAGAACTGAAAAGTACAGTAAAAGAAAGTGTGTGGGATTTTACAGGAGAGGACATTGGATTAATGAGAGAAGTTGATCCCGTAAAAGTAACAGTGAAAGAAGGGATAATTTATCCAAACACGCCACAGTACAAATTAACTCCAGAAATAATTGAAGGAATAACTCCTGTGATAAATAAGATGATTGAACAGGGAATTCTGAAAGAAATCATGAGCAGTCCATGTAATTCACCTATTATGGGACTGAAAAAGCCAAATGGAACATATAGAATAGTACAGGATTTGAGAAAGATCAACAAAATAGTTGTACCATGTTGTCCAATAGTGCCAAACCCTGCAGTAATTCTATATCAAATCCCACATGAAGCTGAGTGGTACACTGTGATAGATTTGTGTCACGCATTTTTCTCTATTCCTTTGCATCCAGATAGCCAGCCATTATTTGCATTCCGGTTCGGAGAGCGTATTTTGGCATGGTGCCGAATTCCACAGGGGTATACAGAAAGCCCCTCAATTTTTAATCAGATTCTAAAGAAATCTCTGGAAGATTTAAAAATGCCAGAAAAATCAGTGATGGTGCAGTATATCGATGACCTATTGGTGGCATCGAAAACTAAAGAAGCATGTGTAAGTGACACAATTGCTTTACTGAACCATTTGGAGAAAAGAGGACATAAAGTGTCCCCTTCAAAATTGCAGTTTTGTCAGAAAGAAGTCCAGTATTTAGGGCATAAAATTGAGAAAGGAGTGCGGAAAATAGCGACAGAAAGAGTAAGAATGATTCAAGGAATGAGAGCACCAATGACTCAAAGAGAGGTAAGAATGTTTTTGGGAATGGTTGGATATTGTCGACAGTGGATAAGTGGATTTTCTTTGATTGCAAAACCCTTACAAAAATTGACAAAGAAAGATGTAAAGGACCCTTTTGAGTTAAACAAAGAAGAAATTAAATCTTTCAAAGAATTGAAAAAGAAACTGTGTGAGGCCCCTGCTTTAGGCATGCCTGATTATGAGAAGGATTTTGAGTTGTACTGCAGTGAAAGAGATGGATGTGCATTTTCAGTACTGGTACAAAAACACGGGACCATGAAAAGGCCAATCGCTTACTTTTCAGCTGTTTTAGATCCTATAGCAAAAGCATTGCCTGGGTGTCTGAAAGCAGTTGCTGCTACTTGTGTAAGTCTGGAACAAAGTGAAGGTATAGTGATGGGGTATCCATTGAGAGTGTATGTTCCCCATTCAGTAGAAATTCTTTTGACAAGAACAAAAACACAGTACATGACACATAGTCGGCTGACTAAGTACGAAAAAGTCATCTTGAGTGCTGAAAATGTGACCATAGATAGATGCATAAATGTAAATCCTTCTACATCATTGCCAGATGAAGAGAGTATAATTGAACAAGACGAAATAGATCATGATTGTCTGAATGTGCTGGAATATTGCACAAAACCAAGAGCTGACATAAAAGATGAACCGTTAAAGGAATCGGATTATGTCATGTTTGTAGATGGTTCATGTTTACGCACAAAAGAAGGAGTGTTAAGCGCAGCTTACGCAGTATGCACAGTGGCAACTGTGATGGAAGCGTCTTGTCTGAAAGGAGTTAGGTCTGCCCAAGTTGCAGAACTAATTGCTTTGATTCAAGCATGTAAATTGGGGAAAAATGTACGAATCACGATTGTGACCGATAGCCAATATGGTTTCGGCATCGTACACGATTTCGGTCAGATTTGGTCACAAAGAGGATTTTTGACATCCGCAGGAACACCTATCAGAAATGGAGATTATGTTAAAAAACTGCTTGAGGCGATACAGTTGCCTAAACAAATAGCTGTAGTGAAGTGCAAGGCGCATAAGAAAAACGAAGACTACATAGCGGTCGGCAATAATTATGCTGATGAGATCGCTAGATATTGTGCGGAAAACATGGCGTCACTGAACAAAAATAGAGAAAGGGAACATGTCTCTTGTCCTTTGCTTTTCACTAATACAGTCGAAACATGGGATGAAGTAAGGCAGTTACAAGAAACAGCAAGAGATGAGGAAAAAGATTACTGGATAAAAGCAGGATGTAGAAGACAGGAAAATAATGGTGTGTGGGTATACAGAGATGAAAGACCAGTTATGCCTGATAGCATGATTGCAGACATGGCACGGATGTACCATGGACAAGCTCATATTGGGAGAGATGCAATGATTAGACTTTTTAGACAAACCTGGTATAACCCAAAATTCAGAGCCATTGCTGAAAGTCTTTGTCAAAGATGTCTTATTTGTCAACAGTTTAACCCAGGAAGAAAAACAGTAGTGAGTCTAGGAACAATAGGACGAGAAGGAGGTCCATTCACAAGAATGCAATTGGACTTTATCGAGATGCCCCCTAGTAACAGATTAAGGTATGTTCTAGTGGTCGTCTGTTTGTTCTCTCGTTGGGTGGAGGCATACCCCACAAGAAGGAATGATGGAACAACAGTGGCAAAACTTATGCTGCGAGAGTTCATTCCAAGGTATGGTTTTCCAGTCACGGTTGAAACGGATAGAGGAACACATTTCCAAAATGAGTTGATCCAATTGATTTGTGAAGCACTGAGTATTAAACAAAAACTACATTGTGCTTACAGACCAGAGGCTTCTGGGGTAGTAGAGCAGATTAATGGAACGATTAAAAACAGATTGGGAAAAATGTGTCAAGCTACAGGACTCAAATGGCCGGATGCACTGCCTCTTGTTCTGATGACCATCAGAAGCATCCCTGAAAAGAAAACGGGACTCAGTCCTCATGAGATGATCATGGGACGAGCAATGAGACAAGCACACGTACCCGTCAACAAGTTATTAACTATAACTGATGATCTAGTACTGGATTATTGCAAGGGACTGGCTGATGTGGTGCGTTCTGTGTTTCATCAGGTTGGACCGGATGCGACCACTCTTGAAAGAAAACCAGCTCACGACTTGAATCCAGGAGACTGGGTCCGCATAAAAGTCCACAGGAGAAGAAACTGTCTAGTTCCGCGTTGGGACGAGCCCAGACAGGTAATCCTAGTGACAACGACTGCCGTCAAGTGTGCAGGAGTGAAGAACTGGGTTCATGCCAGCCACACAATCAGAGTTCCAGAACCTACAGATCGACATGTGAGTCGGCGTCTGGAAGTGTGGGATAAAAGTTTAACGGCTGGGACAACAAAGATAAAGGAAAGGGTGCCAGAACTTGAAGATCGACCTGAAAGTCGACATCTGGAAACCCCAACTGCAAGTACCTCTAGAGAAGAAGAAGAAGAAGAAAGAAATTCAGAAATTCCAGAACCTGAAGATCGACCTGTAAGTCGACATCTGGAAATATCTGACACAACTTCAGACTCTGATGATTCAGTTGAAAACCGTGAAGAGTTCCTAAGAAAAACTTGGGGTTATAAACCAATTAGAGAAGAAACTGAGCAAGAAATTGAGTTAGATGAACAACCAGGTACAAGTTATGGTGGAACTCCTTCAGAAACAATATTAATAGATGAAGTAGGGAAAGAAGTACACAAAAGATTAGAAAATCGAGAAGAACCCCGAGGAGCAATAGGGACAGATAGAGAAATAGAAGAACAGGGAAATTTAGAAACAGAAAAGGAGAAAAACACCAAATCGGAAAAACACAGAGGAGGGACAGTAATAAGGGAAAACCAAAAGGAGAAGACAGATCCACCAGTAGGAGATGACGAGATTATAAGTTTCAAAATAAGAGACAATAGTGAGACAGTTGAAACAGAAACAGAAGAAAGTGGAGGAGAGGAAAAAGCAAAGACTGAATCAAGAAAAAGAAATTGGAAATCAGAAAGAGAAGAAAGAGAAGGTGAAGCCAAAAGGCCAAGAAAAGGAGATAATTGGCCCAACAGCTATGTAAGAAAATTGAGATATAGAATAATAAGAGCGGAAGACGAAGGTGCTGAACAAGTAAATGAAGTAACAAGTCAAAAGGGACAAGAAAAACCCAGTGGAAAAAGATTACAAAAGTCCAAAAGGACAAAGAAAGTGAATTCAAAATTTAAGTCACCTGAGTGGCTGTATATTGCACTAACTGATTACAAAGAAGAAGAAGAAAACACTCACGGAAACCAGAGACTGAGAAGTCGGATGGGAAAAGGTGAGATGCAACAAAACTGAAGTGAAAACTTATAGTGCTTCTGCCGGACATGACAATTTTACTGGATGTGACAAATCACCGGATGTGACAACGAAAGAATTCTGGAGAGAATTAAAAGAAAGTACCAAGCAAAGACTTTTTGAAAGCAGAGTGGCATCTAAGTCATTTCTGAGGTGTAGTGACACAATTTTCTGAAACTTAAAAAATAGAAAAAGAAAAATGGAAAATAATAGGGATAGAAGAGATAAATGTGAATTTATAAAGAGATGGTGCAAAATGTGCTGCTTTTGTACAGGGTTATTAATGACCATATGGATAGTTTTAGCAATCACAATTCCTATTAGTGTAGCTGTGATAGAAGCAAAAAATGATACTAAACTAGAAAAAGAAACTAGTATTAAAGAACCAGTTATTTTAAGAAGTAGTGCAGAGTTGCATAAGGATAGGTCAGTAACAGATTTTTCAAAGAATGTTTTTACAAAATTGTTGTATGAGTACGTAGAAACAATGGACGTAAGAGATTGTTATGTTTGTATGCAATTGCCTGCATCAGTATCAGAAGGTGTGACTTATCATCACCTACCTCTGACTTATGGAATAACATGTAGTGTAATAGCGAGTTTATTTTATAAAACAGGTAGATTAGAATCTTATTATACTGATATAGATAAGATTTTTGCAAACATTCCAGTAGTACCAGAACTTAACAAAGTAAAACCAGCAAAAGTTTTAGGAGAATTCTTTTTAGAACATAGAAAATTAACGTTAGAAGAAATAGTTAGTAACAACCTTACCTGTGAGTTAAAGAAAGAAGAAAAAGTATTTTTAGAAATGGTTGAAGAAAGAAGAATGAAATTTCAAAAAGAAGCAATAAAAGAGGAAGGAAAACGCTTATGGACGTTTGAGGAAGGAAATCATGAAGGGAAAAAGATAAATGCAGCAATGACATTAGACTGGCCGCAAACAGGAAAGTTGTGCATTAGGAGAAATAAGACAGTCTATGACAATTACTTTGTAGGTTCCAGTATCTGCCATGACAATTATCAAATTCTGGGAGGTTGGGGATTCAAAGGTGGAAAGGACCCAATATTTCCAGATATCTATTATGTTTGTGGGAATAGAGCTTATTACAGGTTACCGGACCATTGGTATGGAACTTGCTATGTAGGCCTGGTCTTTCCAAAAAAATTTCACATGGACAGAGAAGAAAAGGGAACATACAAGATGATTAATAGATTTACACGTAGAAAGAGGGAAAGTTTTTCAGAAATTGTAGGTGATATTTTTGGAGCATTGATACCAGCAGTGGGAATATCTTTGAATGCATTTAAAATTGGAAGTTATCCACAGTAGTAGATCGTTTGTCTACAGATACTGCGGGAGGGTTCTTAATGGTAAATACCGAAATGGTTGCCATGAGAGCTATGGTGATGCAAAATCGGCTTGCCCTTGATATTCTTTTGGCAAAAGAGGGTGGAGTCTGTGGAATGTTGAAAGTCCAACATTGTTGTACTTACATTCCAGATAACAGTGAAAATATACAGAAGTATATTACAAATATTACAAGTTTGCACAAAGAATTAGTTCCACTGGAGGTTGAAAGTGTTTTGGGAAAACTTGGTAGAGGGTTTTCCTCAGTAGCGAATTGGTTAACTAGGATGAGTAGACTAGTGATAGGGAAAGTTATAATAGTAGCAACTATAGTAATATTGTTAGCCATGATATTGAAAATAGTAATAACATGTATAAAGAGAAAAGTAAGACAGAATAAGATAAGAAGAAATAACAGATTAATGAGAGAAAGAGAGAGAGAAATGGGTGAAATTGAGTTGGAGAAAATGAAAGAAAGCATGTACAAAGAGACTAAAAGGCAAGATGAAGAAGAAACAGATGTATAAATAACAGAAAGCAAAGGATGAAAGACATGCTGCCTGAAAAGAAGTATGACTTGGGTTTTATGTGGTGATTTAAAAATCACCAAAGGGGGAGTTGATGGAGCAGGGAAAATACAAAAATGTAACCCCTAACAAATTTTATAATTAATTAAATAAAATGTTCGTTTAAATGTATTAATCAACACTGTATGTGTGGGAATGGTAATATGCCAATGTGTGTGCTAAATAATCTATTAATGAATGTCCGTGTGTCTAGTTATAACGTAAAAATAAATGCGTACTAATAAAAATAAATGCATGTTATTGTGCTTCATAGAAATAAAACGTGTCGTTGCAAAAACAAATAGTGATGGTAAGTAAGGAACAGCTTAAATGTTGCTTTCTGCTAGGTAACAACTAATTGGGGTACGTAGACGGGAGGGAAACGAAAGGGATATTTTTCTCTATTTTAATTATGTTTTGTTTGCCTCAAATTAGTGCTTCTAAAGTATAACCGAGTGGCGAGATAAAATGGCCGCCAGTGGGAAGATGTGCGCAGGCGCAAGGGAACACATGACACGTGATGAAATGGGAGAAAGCGAGCTCATGGTTTAACAGAGAGGCTAAGATGCAAGTAATGGTCAAGGCTGATGTGACCTAATTGAACTGATAGCGTGCCGTGATGATCAGCAAGAGCCCGTGGGAAACAAGTCAAGAGAAAGGACAATGACTGCGGAGTTCTCGAATGTGTCGAAAGAAGTTACAAATGAACTGATCGAATCGGATGG
This sequence comes from Calotriton arnoldi, assembly GCA_963921515.1. Lineage (NCBI taxonomy): Eukaryota > Metazoa > Chordata > Amphibia > Caudata > Salamandridae > Calotriton > Calotriton arnoldi. The sequence goes on from CAWUFW010005613.1 coordinate 1,047,710, forward strand.
AAATGTTTAAGCGTATGGGAAAGGAAATGATCCAAGGACCCTTGAATCCAAGAGAACTTGATTAAAGAATGAATAAGCTGACATGCATGGACCAATGAAAGAAAAGCGTGATATTAATGTTGCAACAGTTAGTTAGCAAAGTTAGAATTAGGGTATAAGAGGGCCTACTCTTAGTGGGAGGGGGTCAAGAGTTGATGTCAGTCGTGGTTGCAGTCACAGTCAGGAGAGGAGTTGAAGAGTCGTGTTGGTGGCTTCCAGTGCTGGGTGGTCCTGATCGATCCCTTACTGAGCGGGAGATGCTGAAAGACTGTTAGAGGAGACGGGTTGCAGGTAGCTGATGCTGACGAGCTGAAGTTGCTGTTGCTGTCTTTATTTTACAGTTGAGTATGAGAATCAGGCTATTTCTAATTCCTAACTTAGGTTAGAAATCATTAGGCTAAATTAGGAAGCTAGGCAGGTAATTAGGGTTTTGGCTTCATGACAAAATTTCCTTTCTGCAATAAATTGATTATGCTTAATAAAATTGTGAATTTAAGAATGAATAATTGAATAAAGTATTAAAATTCTTTTCATGCTTTTTAAATTATATAAAATTTAAGATTCTTTAAACACAAAATGACTCAGTGGTTATTTTCCTAAATGATTGTGACATAAGTAATTGGTTATTGTGATTCAGCTGGTCTCAATCACTATGAACTAATTTCTTAAATGAATGATTCATCGACAAGCAATAAGCAGGAATATCTTAAGAAATAACGAAAAGAAAGGGACAAAATAAGGTAATAAGATATCCTGGCTCTTCCAGCGGTACATAAAATGGTGTTCTCCATTTAGTTCTCATGCTTCTCCTAGGAGTACAGAATTTCACAAAGGTGTAAAGGAAATCCAGGAGTATGCGTGTGTGTTAGACGATGTTTATGGGCCCCATCGTCATGTGGATATGAGAAATATAGTTTGCCCCTGGATAACCTATAAGTAACCTAGGAGGAGAATAGTTTTTATTGTACGCGCTGCATCACCGGTCATTGCTGGCGGTTGCTGTAGTGCAAAGAGTTGGTTTTACCGGAGCTTCACGTTGACAGTCGGTGTGCGGGCAGCAAGATCTTGGGGCAAATGGGCCCATTCGCCGTCATTAAGAGCCCAAAACTTCAGGATGTTTCCTTTTCTTCAAGGAGGAGTTTAACTGATGTCATATCAAGGGGCCAGGATGTAAGAGGTGCCTCTTGGGAATCAGGAACTCAATCCAGTAGAGGCCAGCAGGGCTCAGGCAGGTCCAGACAGCAGGTCAGCTGGGCAGATGCAGTGAGGCCTCTGAAGCTTGTCATGTCCCTGTAGCCCTAAAAGGAAGTCAGTCAGCTGACCCTTCGAATCACTTCAACCTGGGATAAAAGCTGCAGGTCCAATCTTCCTTCTCAGAAAGCAGGGCAGGCCTCAAGCAGCAGACCAGCAGGGTGTCCTTTTTCGGTAGTATCCACAGGTCCAGTAGTGTACTGAAGAGTTGGGTTCCAGCTTTGAAGTGGGAGAATCTTCTGGAGTTTCCGTTTACAAAGGTGTCATCGCTGTAGCATGAAGAGCAGGCCAGGTATTGCAGATGGTCATCGCTGTAGCTCAAAGATCCTTTCGGGCGTCACAGACGGTCATTGCTGGAGCTTCGTGTGGCGGTCAACGCGGGCTGACGATGCTGTAGAGGTTTCTGGAATCTCCTGCCTTCCTGCCCTGGTCACAGTCTGTCTGACGGCACAATAGGCTAGTGTGAAGTCCTTTGTGTGTGAGCTGAGCCAGTGCCTTTGAAGTGCAAGTGTTGGAAGTGACAGCTCCGCCCCCTTGTAAGTCAGAGATGGCCCATCCTGCCAACACCCTAACCCTCTATTGTAATGCTGTCTGGGAGGAATAAACATAGGCCAACTGCCAGCTACACCTAGTCATATGACACGGGAACAGGCAGCAGGCACCAAATGATTAGGACAAGAAATGCCAACTTTATAAAAGTAGCATTTTCGGAATTGCGACTTAAAATCCGACTTCACCATTAAAGAGGGTTTTAAAATACAATTCCTCAGATACTAAAGATGACTTTCTTACCTGCTCCCAATGGAAAGTTATTACTTATTAAAGTAATAAGCTAACCCAATGTTATCCTATGGGAGAGGTAGGCCTTGCAATAGAGAAAACCTAATTAGAGAGTTTTTACTAACAGGACATGTAAAACTTAAAACTACATGTCCAACTTTTAAATTCTGCGCAAACTGCCCTATGGTCTCTTTAGGTCTTACTCTACGTAAGACTTATATCTATTACAAAATAAAGGTTTAGGCCTGGCGAGGTCGAAATGGCAGTTTAAAACTGCACACACGGGCTGCAATGGCAGGCCTGAAAAATGCTTAAAGGGCTACTTAAGTTGTTGGCACAATCAGTGCTGCAGGCCCACTAGCAGCATTTACTTTACAGGCCGTATGTACATGTAGTACCACTTTGCTAGTAAATTAAATATGCCAGTTGGGTGTTAGCCAATTTTGCCATGTTCAAAGGAGAGAGCATGAGCACGTTTGCACTGGTTAGCAGTATTAAAGTGCACAGAACCCTAAAAGCCAACAAAATGGGTTCAGAAAACAGTAGAGATAAAGGCTAAGGGGCCGATTCCGATTTGGGCCGGAAAACGTACCGACCGACTCGGTCCAGGAATAAAGTCTGACCGACACATACCGGCGCCGTACGATGAAATCATATGCATGTGAAATCAGACCGACTCGGACGGAATACAAAACGACCGACCGAGCCGGACGGAAATAAGCCATCCGGCCGGGAAATCACGCGAAACGAACCGACCGACACGCACCCGGATTGAACCCGAACGAAACGTACCCGCGAACTCCGACCCGCGTAGTACGATGCTGTGCGTGCAAAACACGACCGACTCGCCCGGAGCACAAGCCGTACGACCGACACGCATACAAAACCCAGCCGAAGCAACCCAATACTACGCGACCGACTCGTACGCCGCATATGAAACCTAGCTGACACACAGCGGGAACGAGTCGGACAAGATCGCACCAGACAACTGCAGCGTCCTACTCGGACACAAGAACGACTCCTACATGCACCAAAAACACCAAGGAAAAATTAGAAAAAAAGGGCCAAACAAGCAACCACAAAGCCAATAAATACAGGGAGGAAAAAAAAATGGAACAAGGACACACCTCCAACTCCACCTACATAAAGGCCACAAATCCCTACCATGATCCTTTGCAAATTCCACTGACCTGCCAGCACACAACACCATCACACAGCAACCACAGACACACTCACAGCTCATACATCACACAAGCCACACACCATTACCACACCTACAAATAGCACCCTCACACACACCCAGCTAAACCTACACTCACACCCCCACTTGCACACACACACATCAATCACCACCACCACCCATCACCATGCCCCCAAAGAAGAACCATAAGTTCCTAGATAGTGAATTGGAAGTCCTGGTAGACGAGATCCTGAGGGTAGAGCCACAGTTGTTTGGTACATTGGTACAACAGACCCCCATGTCGCAGAAAACCAAGATGTGGGCGAGGATTGTCGACAGGGTGAACGCACAATCACCATGTTTGCGCACAAAGGAAGACATCCAGAACAGGTGGTATGATGTGCGCAGGAGGGTCCGGGACCTACTCAAAAAGGACTACCTCCTCAGCCAGCACACCGGCAGTGGCCCTCCTGCAAAACCAGTATACCTCAGGCCCTGGGAGGAGAAGGTGCGGGCCATCCTACCACCAGTGAGCGTATACGGACTAACAGACATCCCAGAGCCTGGTGAGTACACAACTAATATACACAATATGGTGTGACAACACACACACATCACAGTCAAGGGGATAGGCAAACCATGCACCCTCAGCAAATACACAGCAACCAAAAGATATTCATCCCAAGATGTGAATGCTAGTCAGACAAACACAATACCTCCCATCTCATAGTGATATGTAACTGTGTCATGACATGTACAAACCTAACAACAAATACAGCAAGGCAGTGGCACAAATAGAACCAACAAACACTCCCAGATATTTAAACACCACTAGAACACCACCTCACAGGGAAGCTCACTGAAAGGAAGGAAGTCTGTGTATGCTGGTCAAGTCAGTGTAGCCAATAGCATGATGGGAGTGGTAGTCACAGATATTGGTCACACCCACAATTGGCCCATCAACACCACTCTGAACCATGCTCACATCACAGGGAGTGGAAAAGGACTCACAAGATGGCTGACACTGGGTACTGCTGGGGGAGCACAAGGCCCTGCTGGGAACTGTGCAACAACCAACAGCAGGACACCACTGACTGACATCCTGAAAGACAACTTGCACTCCCTGCAATGGAAGCACGTACCATGGTGGGATATCTGGCTGGGTGGGAAGGAGGACTCACAGCACTGACCATAGTTACAAGCACCTCCACTCACACACACCCTCAACACTAACTCCACATAACCCACCTGGGAGAATGCAATGCCTCACATCCTAACTGAAGATCCCACAAAGAACCACCACCCTGGGTCATGCTGTGTGAAGCACAGGGACACTCTTGGGACTTGTAGCCAAACAACTGCCAGGACAACACTCCCAGCCATCCTGTCAGCACAGGCACCCCACCCCACAGGGAAGCAGAGTCAAAAGGAAGGAAGGATGGGCATGCTGGGAAGGGGGTGGAGGCAATAGCATGATGGGAGTGGTAGTCACAGATCAACATCTCACACCCACATGGCCCAGCAAGTTAGCACTGAAGCATGCACACCTCACAGGGAGTCAAAAGCCACTTCAAAGATGTCTGACACGGGCCACAGCTGTGGGGAGCACAAGGCCCTGCTGGGAACTGGGCACCAACAAACAACAGGACCACACTGCCAGCCATCTTGCCATTGCTGTCACACTCACACACAGTGAAGTCCACTCAAAAGGAAGGAAGTATGGGCATGCTGGGAAGGGGGTGTAGGCAATAGCATGATGGGAGTGGTAGTCACAGATGTTGGTCAGCCTCACAATTGGCCCATCAACACCACCCTGAACCATGCTCACATCACAGGGAGTGGAAAAGGACTCACAAGATGGCTGACACTGGGTACTGCTGGGGGAGCACAAGGCCCTGCTGGGAACTGTGCAACAACCAACAGCAGAACACCACTGACTGACATCCTGAAAGACAACTTGCACTCCCTGCAATGGAAGCACGCTTCATGGTGGGATAACTGGGCTGGGGGAGAAGGAGGCCCGGATGGCAAGCAAATACCACCAATGCTGGTCATGCACACACCTCAACATTCACATTGACATGCCACAGGTTGGCAGGACAATGTGCTACACCAATATCACTCTCTGACTGTCACAATTTAGGAGAATGCAATGTCCAGGCCCACATCCAGAGGTACAGTCACAACTGTCAGGTGTTTGAACAATTGATGCCAGTAGAAACATAACATACAATCTGTGTCTCTCCCCAAAACAGGTGATGATGGGGACACAGCAGCAGACGAGGAGGAGTCCCTGTCCCAGGCTCCAGGGAACACTGAGCTCACTGGTGTGGATCAGCCTCTGCACTCCTCGGATGGCGAAGAACCAGCTGGACCCTCCGGTGTGAGTCATCATGCAGCACCAGCAGGACCAACATCTGCACCCCTGCACCCACCCCTCCAACAACTGCCAACACACAGGCCACCCCTGCCAACATGGACAGACCAAGGACCACAGATGACAACAGCGCAGGGACCCAGACCCAAACTGGAGCTGGTGACAACGAGCCCAGGAACAACACCCAAGTGGGCCCACGGTCACCTGTGCATGCCACCGCAGGTCCTGCACGTGTCGCCAGGGGTGGTGGGAGGGGTGGTAGACATAGGTCGCTCTTTGCAGAGGGGTCTGGACTGCATGATGACCCACAACAGGCACGCATCGCGGATGCGTACCAGACTAGCACCGGAGAGGTCAGCCAGGTAGTGGGGATCCTCAAGGACATACAACAGCAGCAGGCTGCCCATCATGCCCGCTTGGACTCCCACATGTCCCGTGTCGAGACACACATGTCACGTGTCGAGACACACATGTCTGGCATGGAGTCCAAGTGGGACACATTGGAACAACTGACAGCGGTGCATAGGGACATACTGACATGCCTCCGCCAGATCAGCACCAACATGGCCACACCTCCCTGTGTGCCCACAACATCTGCTGCTGAAACAACTGCAAATGCCACAGGGAGGGAGGAGGACTCTGGCAGAGAGTCCCCTGCACCGCCGCAGCCTGCACCTGAGGGTCCCCCCAAGAAGAGGGGCCGTCCGAGGAGGCCAAACTGAGAGGCCGATGGCCATCTACATCCCCCAGGAAGCCAACACCTGTTCTGGAACTTTTCCTCTGTGTGCAAACTGCACGCCCTGTCGAAGCCAACCCAACTCTCCCACATGACATGGGGAGCTCTAGTTGGCCAAATTCATCAGATGACTGTGGACTTTACTCTGGACATCTCAGCTACCAAGACTTCCAAATCAGATGGGAACTTTGGATTCCAATTTCTATGTACAGCACCCACCATCCTGTGCACCATTCCCACACCTGTATGTAAATAAACTCACCAATACACCATATCTGCCTCTGTTGTGATTCCAACGTGCTCTCTGTCATGGAGATGGTGATCAGAAAAATGACACTGTGCAGGCTAACTGCTACAGCAAGTCCAACACCGTCATGTCAGTCATGGCGACATGACACATATGAGGGAGACACACCACTAGGGCCACACAACACATACACACCAGGGCCATCAGACTCATCACCTATACTGATGTTGCAACTAAATACAGTGGAATGCACAGACACGCCACCTATTCACAGTCTGTCAACTAGACTACAGGTGCAGTAAGCAAATGTCAGTCAGATGTGTGACCACAGACAACGCACATCCCAAAGTGAAGCACAGGTTTATTACACATTTGCAACATGTTGTTTCCACTACAAATGCTAGCTAATCCAACCTGGCTGTGGCCACAAAGTCAAAAAGTGCAGAAGATAGAAAGTCCAGGGGTGTGTGGCACATCACCTGTAGGGAAACGACTGCTTCCACCTTGCAAGTTGACTCATGGATTTGTGGGATCCAAGTTGATCAAACAACTCCGGCAGCACCCTGTGAAGGACAGACATGACACACACTCAAAACCACTGAAGAACAGCACAGAACGGCAATACTCATGTCTAATACATGTCACGAGATAACTACACAAAACCAAGTTAGCATGTCAACACTGTTGGGCAGTACAGACCACCTGCAAGGACACATCGCTGCACGCATCCAGTCAAGTAGCACATGGCCACACTCAAACAGCAACAGAGCACCACACACACATATCATGCAAACTCAAATCATTGACATTACAACCCTCTGGAGACTCACATTCAGCTGAAGAAGTTGGTGATGAGCTGTGTGCGGACATCACCATCATCATCATCATCTTCACTGGCATCGTGACCCAGGCCAGGATCTTCCACAGGTGGCGGACGTTGGTCATCGTCATCCAGGATGAGAGGCAACTCCTTCCGCACTGCCAGGTTGTGCAGCATGCAGCAGACGATGACAATCTTGCACACCTTTGCTGGGGCATATGGGAGGGCCCCTCCTGTCTTGTCCAGGCAGCGGAAGCGGCTCTTCAGGAGACCAAAGGTCCGCTCAATCACCCTCCTCGTCCGACCATGTGCCTCATTGTAGCGCATCTGGGCTGGTGTCACAGGGTTCCTGAGGGGTGTCAGCAACCACGGCATGTTGGGGTATCCCGAGTCACCTACAGACAGACAATTGCACATTAGCCGATTTGAAAATGTGTGCGGAAAACAACATAGCAGAACACACACAATGGTACAAAGTCAGTACACACCAACAAGCCAGGCACGCTGGTTCGGCATCTGTGACATCATCCTCGGGATGCGACTACTCCTCATCACGTAGGCATCGTGTGCCGAACCGGGGAAACGGGCACACACATGTGTGATGGTCATATCTGCAAGACATACCACCAGAGCATTGATCGAATGGTAATGTTTACGGTTCCGGTATGCCTGCTCATGTGCCTGTGGTGGTATCAAAGCCACATGTGTCCCATCAATGGAGCCAATTACATGTGGCATCCTCCCCAGGGCATAGAAGTCACTCTTGACGTCAGTGAGTCGTTGACGTGTTGGGAAATAGATGTACTGGTTCAGGTAAATCAACATTGCCCCCAAAACATCGCGTAGCACACGGCTGAACATAGTCCGTGACATCCCACCGGCAGTCGCCACAGTGTGTTGAAAGGTACCGGTGGCAAAGAAGTGTAGGGCTGCCATCACCTTCACCTTGGGGGTCAGCGCTGTAGGATACTGACGGCCAGGCTGCAAATGTGGGTCCAACCGCACTGCCAAATCCTCAATAAGCTGCCTGGTGAAGCGTTACCGTCGGATGCTGTCACGTTCCACCATCGTTGCCAGGTCTGGGAATGGTCGATGGACAGCAGGAGCCCTGCAGTGCATGGGTGAAGAAAGCAAGATTGTCAGTCACCCCAACTATGTGCCGTTCACCATACTCAATTTCACATGATACATCATTAACAAACACAAGTACTTGATGTGTGTGTCGTTCTGTTTGGACATATATGGCACCTACATGGACATCATCTAACATCTCTGTTCAACAAGTGTTGACAACAGGTTCCAGGGTGTGCTATGGGAAACCATTAGGCTGTGTCACAGTACCCATTTACTGCTCTCACGTTCCACACACATACCACAGTGACATGTCTGGACAGATGCTCCACAGGCATCACAGCTCATTGACAGGTAGATTCCCAGGGACCCTGTCTTGCCACATGGACACTGGCATGACATTGCGTATCATGTACACGTCAGAGAAACTAACATGACACCCACAGGTAGTGGCCCCTGTAGCCTCTGCAGGACAGACATGGACGTCTGTGACACACACACACACACATCAAAGTTCATGCACAAACCACGTGGATGTGGAGACTGTCTCCCATTGTGCACATGGAGTCAGAGACATGCGGAACACAACATGCACACAGACTGCGGAGGGACATCACTATTGTGGCAATGGGCCACCCTGTGACGTACATGCCTTCCCACATGTGAGCCTGGGGGTATGTGACATGTCATACACATACACAACCTGGAAATGTGACCATGACACATGCCCATAAATGAAAAGTTGCACACCACAGTGGTCAGGTGCACAACACACAAAGGACCCTGTCCCCATGAACACGTGCACAGCCTGGGTGTGTCTGCCCCCAAATGCCACCCCAAATACCACATGTTCACCCCCATACACAGATAAGGTTATGCTGCCACACATGCCTTAGATACAGTGTGGACTGGGTGTGGTGTTGTAGGTGTGCCCCTAAGTCCCTGGAAAGTATATGTGGCTGGCATAGGTTCACCAGTGACCAGCATGGTGACATATGCGTGTGACCTGTCCAGGGACGCGTTGAACAGCAATGGACCGATCGGTGTGCCCGGCCGGCCCATTGCATTGTATGTGAGCGGCGCGTTGTATCCAGTACGCGTTGTACAGCAATGGACCGATCGGTGTGCCCGGCCGGCCCATTGCATTGTATGTGAGCGGGTACGCGTTGTATCCCGGGTACGCGTTGTACAGCAATGGACCGATCGGTGTGCCCGGCCGGCCCATTGCATTGTATGTGAGCGGGTACGCGTTGTATCCCGGGTACACGTTGAACAGCAATGGACCGATCGGTGTGCCCGGCCGGCCCATTGCATTGTATGTGAGCGGGTACGCGTTGTATCCCGGGTAGCGTTGTACAGCAATGGACCGATCGGTGTGCCCGGCCGGCCCATTGCATTGTATGTGAGCGGGTACGCGTTGTATCCCGGGTACGCGTTGTACAGCAATGGACCGATCGGTGTGCCCGGCCGGCCCATTGCATTGTATGTGAGCGGGTACGCGTTGTATCCCGGGTACGCGTTGTACAGCAATGGACCGATCGGTGTGCCCGGCCGACCCATTGCATTGTATGTGAGCGGGTACGCGTTGTATCCCGGGTACGCGTTGTACAGCAATGGACCGATCGGTGTGCCCGGCCGGCCCATTGCATTGTATGTGAGCGGGTACGCGTTGTATCCCGGGTACGCGTTGAACAGCAATGGACCGATCGGTGTGCCCGGCCGGCCCATTGCATTGTATGTGAGCGGGTATGCGTTGTATCCCGGGTACGCGTTGTACAGCAATGGACCGATCGGTGTGCCCGGCCGGCCCATTGCATTGTATGTGAGCGGGTACGCGTTGTATCCCGGTGCACGCGTTGTACAGCAATGGACCGATCGGTGTGCCCGGCCGGCCCATTGCATTGTATGTGAGCGGGTACGCGTTGTATCCCGGGTACGCGTTGAACAGCAATGGACCGATCGGTGTGCCCGGCCGGCCCATTGCATTGTATGTGAGCGGGTACGCGTTGTATCCCGAAATACGAGTTGTACAGCACTGGACCGAACGGTGCGCACACATTGGCTGGGGCCTGGCATGGCAACGGACGCGTTTTCGAAGCTCCAACGAGTCTGATGCAGTGAATTTAGTTGGCCAGCCACAACAATGTTGCAAAATCATGGGTGTCATAAAGTTGAAGATTTGAAGGATGCTGTGTGCTGCTATTCCATGGATTGGTCAGATTCAGAAGATGCAAACGACTTGGACCTATCACTTTGGACACATGGGACAGTATCTGCCTCTGCAGCACACATATAATGCTGGCTGTTCCCCTGAGAGCTCACTTGCCTGCACTACATGCTCCAGGACGACATCTGCCACCAACACTGCTGCTGTTTATGCATCCTCTGGCTCCTGCAATGGCACGTACTGTGGAGAGAGCCCCAGCCTTCAGCCTTGAGGAGAACCAGGCCCTGCTGGACAGCCTCCTTCCACAGTACAGCAAGCTGTATGGGAAACCAGGGGAGCAGGTGAGTGTGCTGTCCACTGCCTCACTAATTGTGCATGTTGTCTGACTAGCAGGGCTTTCAGTGTGCACACCACTGGCTAGCATGCCCACTGAGTAGTTGTCACACCCCAAAGTGTGTAGTTACATGCACTGAACTGGTACAGTGCAGTAACAGTGCATTCCAACTAGGTTTACTTCCCATGCAATGATACCATGTAGTGACTGCTGGCAAACTGTTCATAGCCATTGTTGCACTGCCTGTGTACATCATATGCCCCTGTGATTGAGACATGTATATCCAACTGTGTGATGCACGTATATGTTGCATGTGTAGTAATGGCCTTTTCACTTTGTCATCCTCACAGGTTGATGCCCACCAGAAGCAGGAAATCTGGCTGACCATCGCCCGGAAAGTAAGATCCGTGGGGGTCTACAGGCGCAGGATCCGCAACTGCCAGAAGAGGTGGCAGGACCTTCGTGGCTGGACCCGGAGGATCGCAAGGGTCCAGCTGAAGCTGTCGCCTCCTCGCAGGAGGGGCGGACACCGGACCCTGACCCCCCACATGCTCCGGATCCTGGCGGTGGTCTTCCCTGACCTGGATGGGCAGCTGAAGGACAGACAGCAGCAAGGAGGGGGTGAGTCCATGACTGCACTGTGCACTTTGTCTGACATGCTATGTGCCCTCCTCTGGCCTGGTTAAACTTCCACAGTACATCAGTCATGTGGTCCAGGACCCATGTCCCTCATTTGTGACATGCCCACTTCTCCTCTGATACGCATATGTGTGGCCCTTATAGTCAGGAAATTGTGTCATTTGGGGACTGTGTCATTGCATTTAGCTTTGCTCAAGCTGGGGGACAGCATTTGTTCCCGTGACTATGTTGTGCGATTCATGGGTGGGTCAATTGCTTACACAATGCCTAAGTTCTGACATGTAATCTGGGTGTAACTTTGATATGTGGTCCGCTTGCTGCTCTGACTCACCACATGTCCCTGGGGAATTTGGCACACACCCATGCTGCTGGTGGGAACAATGTTTGGGCCTCAGGAGTATGTGTATCCAGTGTGTCACACATGCTTAGCCACCTGCCTACTGTCCAGGACTCATCCCTCTTACAGGTGGAGCTGGACAGTCATGCCTACTCCAGGGCATGCAATGCACTCTGTACTCCCACTCCCATGTATCATCTGGCATGTTGTGATCAGTGTAATGTACCCTCAGGTGTCTGCCTCTGTCTCATTGTGCTGTGTCTTCGTTGTCAGGACTACTGGTATGTTTATCGGTTAGGGCTCAGCATGCCATCTGAGATGTGACCATGATAGACGATACTTCTGTGACTTATAGGTGTCTGATCACTTGACTGTGCACACAGGTGTTTGCGACTGTGACTTTCAGTCAGCTGTATTGTCATTCACAGCACACTGTGAGGTGCTCATGTTCAGAGAGTTGTGTTTCATGTCCCCCATATGTCCAGTTGGTATGACGTGGACAAATAGTAGTACAGATGATGTGGTATTTGGGGGATGGACATGTGCACTTGTCAGTCACATAACTTGCATTCCCCATGCCCTCGGATTGTGACACAGTGCAGACTGTTGTTGGCTGGCTGCCATGGCCATGTGACTTGAGACAGTAATGTATGACTTTGCACGCATTCCTGTGTCATGGCATTCAACTTCCTGAGACTGATCCTGCAGGGGAGTGACATGTGCAACATGCACCCCATTGTGGCATTGACTATCCGGACATGGGTGCATCATGGTGTCTGGTGCTGGTATGCATCACATGCATTTCTATTTAGACTCTGGCCATCCCTTTATCCGGACACCTGCACTGACTCAGTGGCAAGAGATGTGATGTGTGCATGTTCACATACTTCACCGTGTTTCCTGCAATGTCCAACAACTGTGTAGGTGGTGCATGTGTCCACACTGGGGTCTTACCATCAGACAGGCACCGGACAGATGGGTGCAAGGGCAGGAGGGGTGTGAGTCCCATGGTTGACCATCAGACTGACAATTGGCTTCCCCAAATCTGTGTGAGGACTTTAGGCAATGTTCAACTAAGGATGCCAGGGCTTGCTCTGTAATGTGCTGTACTTACTGTGGTGTGTGCGGTCAGTGCAGGTGACTGATGTTTGTCTGTTTCCCTAATTGTTTGCAGATACATCCACGGCCACAGGAGGGGACAGCTCCATGGACCAGGAGGAGCAGCGGAGCCAGACTGGGTCAGCATCGGACGAGTGGTCAGAGGGACCCAGTGGCACGGAGGGCGAGGGAGCCACACCGAGGAGTCCTCAGCACCATCCACCTCAGCTGAGGACCACAGCAGCTCGGAGGATGACTCCCTTGTGGAGGCGGGTCTCAGCAGCCACCAAAGGCCAGCTAGTCTGTCTGGCCCGACCACCACCACCACCGCCCTCCCATTGGCTCCCATTCCTGAGGTCCGTGGAGGCTCCCGTACTCGGGAGCGTGTCTCCTTCGTGCCAGGCACCGCAGCCCCTGCCCCTGTGTCCCCTGCTGCCCTGAGTGAGGAGTCTATGTACCTCCTTCGGCAGCTCCATGTAGGGCAGACAGCAATGCTGAGTGTCCTCCATGCACACACCACTCTGTTGACACAGCTGGTGTCGTTCATGGAGGGCATCTCGACGGGTATGTCTGCCCTACAGAGGAGCAATAGGTCCATGGACTCCTCCCTGACGGCAGCAGTGTCCCTCCTCCAACAGTCCCTCACCCCTCCCTCCTCTGCCCCATCCACACTTCCTGCCCCCCTACCTGTCCAAAGCACATGCACACCTGCACAGTCACCCAAACACACAGACACGAGCAGCACAGACACACCCAAGAGAAAGGCAAGACGTGTCGTGCACACACGCATCCTCAGGGGACTGATACCACAGACACAGGGGATGGGGAACACACACACAGGCATCCACATTAACTCCGCAGTCCTCCAAATCCTCTCCCTCCAAGACCCCTTCCCTTGCCTCGCCTGCTAACACACCTACACAGCAGATCTTCCTGTGTGACCTCGGCCTCTTCCCCTCCAATCCTGCTGATCCAGCATACCGGGGGAAGAGGAAGTCCACCCACACAGAGGGGAGTGCCCCTCGCCCCCGGACACCCTCCCCCAGGCGCAGGCAGAGTGAGCCCCCCACCCGCAAGTCCCCCGGTCCCGGAAGAGCAAGACCCCGCCACCGCCCTGCAAGTCAACCACCCAGTCTCTCACCTCCATCCCCCAGGCCACCACTCCACAGGTTCCACCGCCACACCCTGCCCCAGGTTCCCCCACACACCGATACCGCATCCCCAAACTGCTTAGGCCCTCCCCCCCTGCCACTTGCTCTTCCACCCCCAAACCAGCCGCTCTGCCTGTTTATGCCACTGGTGTGGAGACCGTGTCCCCCCTCTGTCCTGCCCAGCTCTTCTGCCCCCCTTCCACTACCTTGGAGTCATGCACTGCGGTGGAGTCCACAACCACCCCGTCTGACTCGGGCACTGCATTGGGGACCCAGTCCACTCCATCTGACCAGCCCACTGCAGTGGTTGCAGCACCAACTCCATCTGACTTGAGCCCTGCGGTGGTGCCAGCCCCCTGAGTCAGACACCTCCACTGCAGTTGCCGGTGACACTCCTGCACCCACCTCCCCTTCACTGCCTCCTTCTGGCATCCCCTGATCCTGTCCCTGCGGTGCCTGGCCTGCCCCTCGTATGCCCCTCCAAGGGGGATGTCCCCTGTCCGTACCTGTGCAGGCAAGCAATTGTTGACAAGTTGTCACACATCACCCTGTTGGGACTGTATATTTGGACTGGCCATTGGCCTTAGTTTATTTTGGACTTTTGATTTGAGTTGCACACTTGCTGAATAAAGCCTATTTTTGTTTACTTGTGGTTAATCTTTGGAGGTACATGATGTAGATGTGTAGAATCATGCATTTGCTGTTGTAATAGTGTTCAGATCAGGTAAATGAAGTTTTGCTGTGATGGGCTCCATGTGGTCCATGGGATATGTGTCCTAATCTAGTCTGGATCTATAGCATCCTTTGCTGCAGTCTGAGGGTGTAATGTTCAGCATTTGACACAGGGAGGTACGTTTAGCATTTGTAGATTACCATCTTTGTCCTACACTGATGCACATCTGGTGGGCTTACCACTGTCCAATGTTCCTAGTACCCTGACTGTGTGCCCGTCTCCAATGGACATGCAGTTTAGCACATCAAATTTGGAGGACTCATCTGTGTACACAGTGCAAGTTGCTTGACACGTGTCTTGGGTGTATGCAGATGACTGACGTGACACTCCCGTGCCCAGGCTGATATGAGCAGAGCCTTCAGTGTGTTGTAGTTGTTGACTCACTGACCGAGTGTTCTGCTGACATGTTTGAGTCATGCACAGACAAGGTTTGGCACAGCTGACCTTCCACAGGAGTGGAGTGCCCTCATGGCAGTGCGTGATTCCGTGATATAGGCTGTGCCCATGTTGTGTGTTGTGTAGGCATGTCTGTGCGTGTTCCCTTCTCCTTTTCCTACACAGGCTGTGTCCCTACGGATGTTCCTGTTTGTGATGCTTGCTGAGTTGTTCTGTGTTCATCCAGCATCTTGGACCTGGTTACTCCGGGATGTGGGTGCATGGCAAACTAATGTTCATGAGGTTGTCATCCCTAGTTGTCTTTGTTGTCAGGGCTGGGGATGTGGGCAAACGCAGATGGGACACAGTCAGGATTCCTCTTGGCACTTGTTGGTTACACGAGTAATGTGATTTTCTGTTTGTGTAAGCTTTCAGTGATTGTGACACGTTGTGTGTGTGACTGCTGCCACTCCTCAGGGTCAGAGCTGCTATGTTGGAAGTTGTCTATGTGTGTCCTTTGTGGGTCAGCTTGGCTTCTTCATTGGTGTGTGACTATGGCCAGGATCCCATTGTTTGGGATGGATTTCACGTCATGCCCATGTACGGCATACTGTGCAGTGTGTCAGACATTCACAAGTATTGTTGACTGGCCATGTGTGATGGGTTTCTGCACCTTATTTCCCCCCACCACCCCTGGGATTGTCATGGGTGCATGTGCAATGTCAGCAGTCCATGTGAGCTTCAACGCTGCACATTGGTGGAGTTCAAGGTGTGTGGCGTTGAGTGTGTGCAAATGTGAGTTGTTGCACTGCTGGGGTACTACCTCCATATTTTCCTTGTCTGGCAGGCCGTGCTGAGTGCTTTGTGCTTGTATAGGTGTGATGGTAGTTTGTTGCTCAGGACACATGGCTGTGGTTCACAGTGTGGATGACATCTACCTTTGTCATCACAGTGTGATTGTCATGCAGGCTAGTGTCACCACAATGTGGGGTCCCTGGGGGGAGTGCTGTGGTGGTTCTGTCTCTTGCTGTGTGTGTTGCTGTTCCTACAAGCTTGTGTGACATGTGTAATTTGGGCTCCCTCTCATCTCACAATGCCTGTTTGCCCACATAGGGGAATCCAATCCATGAGTTACTTTTGTATGTGACTGTGTTGACATCTGTGTATCAGTGAATCTGGCCTCCTCATGTGTTGTGTGTTTGCCTGGGGACACTGGCACACAACCCCCTCACCTGTGGTGTATGATATGCAGTGTGAGTCTGCCTGTTTGTGTTTGTGCTTTTGCACCACTGCATTGGCATATCTTTAGTTTGCCATTGGCTGTATGTTGTTTGTTGGCTTTCCCCTGCTGGCCCTGGGACTGCTAGGTCATCAGTCAGCACATTGATCATGGTTAGTATGTCCCATTGCTGCCATGGTATGGTATTTGTTCACCTGACATCTACAGTCTCCACAGGATATCTACATTTGTGTGTCCATTGGTGCTGATATGTGGGTCTGCATTATGATGCTCACTTCTGTCATTGTGTTATTTGTGAATGTAGACAATGTGGGCCCCCATGGCTGATGTTTGTGTGCACATGGCCAGAACGATGTGTCATTGGCACTGCACTGCTTGCCTCACACAATCTATGTTGCTATGGGACACAAGCACTACAATGCCACTGTAGTGTTTGGTGTTGTGTGGCCAGGAATAATCCCTGCAGTTATGTTTTTGCAGCTTTTACCAGGACTACACTTCCCTTTTGGGCACTGTGGTGATGGGGCTTTGGGCCCCATTGCCACACTGTTCAAAATGTGCTTCAGCTATGGAGCACACACTTACCTTTGGGCACTGTGGTGATGGGGCTTTGGGCCCCATTGCCACACTGTTCAAAGTGTGCTTCAGCTATGGAGCACACACTTACCTTTGGGCACTGTGGTGATGGGGCTTTGGGCCCCATTGCCACACTGTTCAAAATGTGCTTCAGCTATGGAGCACACACTTACCTTTTGGGCACTGTGGTGATGGGGCTTTGGGCCCCATTGCCACACTGTTCAAAATGTGCTTCAGCTATGGAGCACACACTTACCTTATGGGCACTGTGGTGATGGGGCTTTGGGCCCCATTGCCCAAAATGTGCTTCAGCTATGGGGCACACACTTACCTTATGGGCACTGTGATGATGGGGCTTTGGGCCACATTGCCACAGTGGTCATGGTCTGCTTGCATTGTGTAGGCCACACACACAATTATGTGTGACACATGTGTTAGGGGGTCACATTGTATGTTCAATGTCATGTTCAGTGTTGTATGCATTTGACACAGACCACACACACTTGTCATGGTGTTGGGCGAACAAAGCGATACCAAAGGGGATGATGGACAGAGCGTTAGAGCAAATCAAACACTCACCCCCAGTCAACTGATCTGGGTTTAATCCATCATCATTCTTTAGCTCACTCCACCACCCCAGTTCAGACATGGCCATATGCAAATCAGTCTGACCCTGTGCCTCATGGGAACAGTCCAGCCCGAACTGCCAAGCCATGTCTTCCCTGGACCGGAAACAAGCATCCTGGGACCGGTTTCGGGTTCAAAACCCTCATCAGCCAGGCTATCTTGAATCCAGTCGCAAAGTGAGCAAGGGGCCCACGTCGGGGCATACCCTGCCAACTTAGGGCGAACAAAGCGATACCAAAGGGGATGATGGACAGAGCGTTAGAGCAAATCAAACACTCACCCCCAGTCAACTGATCTGGGTTTAATCCATCATCATTCTTTAGCTCACTCCACCACCCCAGTTCAGACATGGCCATATGCAAATCAGTCTGACCCTGGGCTGGGATGTAATTTACAGACAGTCCTTATGTGGGAGTATGCTAGTTGTGTCATGCATTACTCGTTCTATGAGTAGGGGTGGTTGTAGTGACAGGCATCCAGCCCCCCATGAGTGGTGATGGTAGTAGTGGTAGGCATCCAGCCCCCCATGAGTAGGGGTGGTGGTAGTGACAGGCATCCAGGCCCCCCTGAGTAGGGGTGGTGGTAGTGACAGGCATCCAGGCCCCCCTGGGTAGGGGTGGTAGTAGTGGCAGGCATCCATCCCCCTAAGGGTGGGTATGGTAGTAGTGGCAGGCATCCATCCCCCTAAGGGTGGGTATGGTAGTAGTGGCAGGCATCCATCCCCCTAAGGGTGGGGATGGTAGTAGTGGCAGCCATTCAGCCCCCTATGGGTGGGGATGGTAGTAGTGGTAGGCATCCAGCCCCCCATGAGTGGGGATGGTAGTAGTGGCAGGCATCCAGCCCCCCCTGAGTAGGGGTGGTGGTAGTGACAGGCATCCAGGCCCCCCTGGGTAGGGGTGGTAGTAGTGGCAGGCATCCATCCCCTAAGGGTGGGTATGGTAGTAGTGGCAGGCATCCATCCCCTAAGGGTGGGGATGGTAGCAGTGGCAGCCATCCAGCCCCCTATGGGTGGGGATGGTAGTAGTGGTAGGCATCCAGCCCCCCATGAGTGGGGATGGTAGTAGTGGCAGGCATCCAGCCCCCCCTGAGTAGGGGTGGTGGTAGTGACAGGCATCCAGGCCCCCCTGGGTAGGGGTGGTAGTAGTGGCAGGCATCCATCCCCCTAAGGGTGGGTATGGTAGTAGTGGCAGGCATCCATCCCCCTAAGGGTGGGGATAATAGTAGTGGCAGCCATCCAGCCCCCTATGGATGGGGATGGTAGTAGTGGTAGGCATCCAGGCCCCCCTGGGTAGGGGTGGTAGTAGTGGCATGCATCCAGCCCCCCTGGATAGGGGTGGTGGTAGTGGCAGGCATCCAGCCCCCCTGAGTAGGGGTGGTGGTAGTGACAGGCATCCAGGCCCCCTGAGTAGGGGTGGTGGTAGTGACAGGCATCCAGGCCCCCTGGGTAGGGGTGGTAGTAGTGGCAGGCATCCAGAGCCCCCTGGGTAGGGGTGGTAGTAGTGGCAGGCATCCAGGCACCCCTGGGTAGGGGTGGTAGTAGTGGCAGGCATCCATCCCCCTATGGGTGTGTATGGCATTGGTGTTGGCCATTCCACCCCTATGGTTCTGTTGTTGCTAGTGTACGTTATTTGTGCATCCCTATGTGTGTGTGACATATTTCGTGTACGTGTGGTTTGTTTGTATTGTTGGTGTTTGACTTACCGTCTGCGCCGTACGCGTCCGTGCCGGTCCCGGTAATAGATGTAGAGTATAGGTAGGACCTGCGCAATGGGATTCATGCTTGGATCGTCTCGTTCGGGTTTCTCGTGTCTTCGAGTCGTACTCGTAGCAGGCTTGTTCGTCTCGTAGCCGTGGATCGTCTTGTGGCGCGAAACGGAGCTTATGTACGGCTCGCCCGGATGCTCAAACGTGCCGGACGTAGCGACGAGTTCGGCGCGTACGGAAGACGCATCGTACTAGTCCGGCCGGAAGGTGCTGTGTATTTGGTTCCGTGCGACTCGATTCGGCGTTTACGGATCCGGCTCGGGCGGGGAACAGGAGCTGGAATGGGTAAGTACGGCTCGCTCGGAATCTGGGCTGTTATGCGCATCGTACTTGTTCGTTCGGTAGAGTGTTCGAGTCGGTCGGAAAACACGCGTTCGGCTGGTATTTTTTCCGGACGAATACTGTTAGGTGCGCTTCCGGCCGACATCGGAATCGACCCCTAAATGTTTAGGGGTGACCCTGCAGAGGGGCCAAGTCCTTATGATTTTAATATGGAATAAAACAAGTGAATCTGCAAATAGGTAAGTGGAGTACGTGTGAAGAGTGTGAGGAAAAAATCTAAAGGAGAAAGCAAATTTAGTGAACCGAAGAGAATTGTTAAAGTAATGAGGAACACTGTCATATTAAAAGATGGTGGAGTTTGGCACATGAGTCCTCTTGCTTGGGGAGGAATGGTAAATATGAAGACAATTGTATGTTTAGGGGTGGATGTCTCTTCTAGTAAATATTGGTGCTTTGATCCCAGTAATCTGAACTCATATGATCATTATGGGTCCACACCTGCAGGTTCTGGAAATACTCACTTGTCAACTGAAGGTTTCGGAAATGTTCAGGTATCAATTGGTTGTGAGGAACCTGCTCACTAAATGCATTTATTAGAAAAGTACAATTTGTAGCGTTAAAATAACATAAACACATTTAACCCCAAATTTGTAGTAGGTAATCACAATAACCCATTATAAGCAAACTCTCGAGTTAACATGTTGTAATGAATTAAGTTAGCTTAAATACTGATCCCATTGTGAATGTCATTTTTACACGTTAGGGCTAATAGGCCTGTTTATGTATCCATGCAATTGTTTTGCACAGGTTGTGTTTGTTTTTCTTCCCTCTGTAGATGCTGTAATTTTCCAAAAACCTTCTGTTAGTTAGTGAATAGGCATGTATGTATTAGACAACTGATAGTAAGGTTCTCACAAGGAGGAGAGGAAGATGCCAGGAAGTGCGACTCGTGGGAAGAGCTGACTGTACCACAAAATTCTGTTCAAAGTATCAAATCAAGGACATGATTGTGTATGAACCACTGTAAAGACATAAGAAGCTGGGAGGTTTACCTGCTCCCAGCCTGAGGAAGAGAATGATTAGTTCCTGAAAGTAGAGAAGAGATGCAATGTTGCAATCAGAGTTTTGTTAAATTATAATAGCGTGTGATCCTAGACGAGGGAAGGGCAGATCTGAGATGCTTGCTGACTTTGAGCTGAGAAGACGCTTCCAGCTCTACTAATCTTCACTGCCTGAATGCTTAGGCTTCATGCCTATTTATTCCTATTCTCTCATCAGACACCTTCATTTGGTTTTCTGAAGCTCATACCTTACCTTTACTTTGCTTAAAATAAAATGTCATACTCGCCCAACTTTCTTTAAATTAGATTAGGGAATTTCCTGTATGGAACACACTTGCTGCATATTCTACCTTATATTTGTGATTCCTACCAATGTGTTATTTTATCTTATTTTGAAATATTGACTTTTAGATTATTTGAATCTGTAATAATGATGACTACATTTTAAATACTTACTGAACCAATGATTGATTTGAATTAATTTGTTAATAAATCCTTTTAAACTCATTCCAAATTTATTTTTCGTTTCCTGTGAAGGCTCAATTGGTTTTCACTGTTATGGTAACTAATGTAAATGAAAGCTCCTTATCTCTTCTCCTTGTTCACTAACAAAGGTCCATCGGACCAATGGTGGGGGTTATTTGATGATTATACTGGATGTTTAAGATACAAGAATCCCATCTCCTCTAACCTATCCCTCTTGCCAGACAGCAGGAGAATACTTCCCATACTGAAGTTGAAGTGAGAACATCTTGTGGGAGAAGAGTGAAAAAAGTTAAGAAATTTGGAAAGTTTGATTGCATTTACTTTTTTTTTGTATTCTTTATTTAATTTATTTTTTTACTGTTTTAAAAAGGAAAGATTCAGTACTATTGGGCTTGCATTGCTTGTTTTGGACTTTGTAGTGCTGAACATTCTTGATTCTATGTATTTATTCTGCAGTTGGATGTTGGGTGGTCATTCGTGGTGAAGGAGTTGTTGAGCTGCCAACAGAAGTACAACCGGGGGTGAATGAATAAAGGAAGACTTTCACTTAAACTCCTAGATTCGTCTTATTTCCAAGTGATGAGTCTACAGAGTGTGGAATGTGAAGGTCCATAGATATGAATAGGAAAGGGTCTCAAGAACATCAGGATTCAAAATTGGCAGCTTCACAACTTCCCAACTTATAGGTGGGTTTGTTGTAGTCAGGCAGTTTGTTACCAAATTGTGGAGGCCTGAACTTCTAAACAATGGAACCAGAAGATTAAGTATAATTAAGGGGAAATTTATTCAAGATGAACAAACTCACGACCAGACCAGTAGAACCTGTAGGATCCAGACTCTCAGAACAGCTACTGCCACAAGAGAAACCTTGAAGCGAGACTCCAGAACCCACAGATCCACTGATTCCAGCCGGGTAATATTTTCAACAATAAACATAGACAACATGCAGAGCATTACACATCTATTACACAGTGTGCCTATTTGCATAAATCTGACAAAAACAAAATTCTATATTTTGTGGCAATAGCAAACGTTTCTTTAACTGTGCTAGCCAATCCTGGCAAGAGGTGGACTAGATGACCCCAACTCTGCATTAACCATGTTTCCCCAACCTCTTAAATTCTGAGGCCTCCCCTACCAAATTACTTCTGGGTCACTTGGTCATGTCTGAGCTGTACCCCACCCTACTCTCCCAGTCGCACTGTACCTGCATATTGCCTCTGTAGTAACATGGTTATCTGTATTATGCCTTAGAGTGTTTGGAATGTGGAACCTATATATGTCATCTGGAATGGGTATTATTGTTGGGGCTTGGAATGTATTACTTCACTCAGAGATAGCCCTGTGATAGTGCTGCATGCACCTTGTATTTACCTGCTTACCCTTAAGTTTCCCAGTGTGGTTACTACACGGATTTTGGCGACGAGCTGGCTACTCAAGGAACCCATTTTTCAGGACATCTCTTCATACCCCGTGTTAACCCTGATGCCAGGAGGAACTGAAACTACCCTTGAATTCCTGTGTGAAGCCTCTACTGTCATGTACATCGTGCTGTCGTGTACATCGTGCAAGGAACAATTGGAAATCATCGTGGATTCACTGGAAATTCAATTCAAGTAAGTGTAACACCGCGCTAGTTACCGCTTACCAATGGTCACTTTCAACGGTCTTCTCCTTGACTTTCAAACCCCGCATTGCCCGTGCGCGTCTGTAGTCCACCGTCATTGCTTGCACGCGTCTGCCATTCCACTGTCGCCAAGGCAGAGCGTCTTGCATGCACCGCATTCTCTTCAAGACAGGAGACTGCGCGTCAAGCAACAGAGTAGAAGAACCACTCTACGCGGCGCACGCAAGAGGTCACCCGACGTCATTGCGCACTAGAGGGCACGCACAGCGGCCATTTTAAAGTAAAGTGAGTCGATTCCTGAACCTCGGGACTCTTCTCACCACCGGATTTGTTCCTCAAGAACGTGTTAAGTTTGCGGTTCATTTCGAATAAGGATAATAAGCAAACGGTACTGCTTTACTTTTCTTTTCTGTTACATGTACTTATTAAGGGTGCGTGCAGCGCTATGATTGCTTTGCCCATTACTGTTCGTTTCTGAAAGGCATTTGTTCTTCAGTCTTTTACTTCCTACCGGCATTGTGCACGGCTCACATTAAGTTCCTGTGTTCTACTTATTGTGACTTCACCTATTTCACTACTTTTGGGAAGTTTGGTGCATATTTTTCTTCTGCAACCTTCAGCATCAGTGTAAAGTCATGTCTACAGGTGAAACCAGCACAGCCGTGGGTGACTCCAATGCTTCTTCAATGCACACTAATTCCCCGAAAGAGTTTTTACTGATACCAGGAGAACCTTTAGTTTCTTGGAACGAGTGGAAAGAATATTTTCTTAATTACATTGCTAACTTGGAAGATATCAGTGGAAATTTTTCACCAGAAAGGAAAAAAAGGATTCTTATGTATTGTTTAGGTCCCGAAGGTTTGCGTATTTACAATGAGTTACAAAAACATGAAAGAGTGGGGGGTGATATTGATGTATTTAAAGCTGCGATGCTGGATCTTGATGATCACTTTTCCCCTTCTGTTTGCATTGCTGTCACTAGACACTCTTTCTTTCAGAGAAAACAAGAAAAGTGTTGTAAAAGGATGATAAACAGGCCGGGTGTATAAACAGGATATCTTTATTGTAGCTTGGTTCCAGGATAGGTGAGTAGAAGGATATAAGAAGATGAAGCGTAGCCCCACCAGGAGCAGCCTCCCTCCTGCTCAGCCTGCATTCACCAACTGACGCTCCACACACACACAGGCACCCAAACATTCTATGAGGGCATCACACATTCCAACTGAGCAGTAGGGAAGAGACAAGAACTAGTTTATGACACATCCTCTTCCCTTAGGGAACTAAAACAGCAAAGGAGTGCAATAGAGGAAATGTCATTATAAACGATACATCAGAAGTAGAAGAGAATAAACGTCAGAGTAAGAACATCATTATGAAGACACCAGAAGAAAAGAAGGAAGAAACATTCTAGAGTATACACAAATGAAATGTACATACACAAAACCAGAGCATACGATATGAATGCATGCATGCTCCATCCCCCTCCCTTGGGGAAGAACAAAAAAAAAATGCGAGGGCATGACTTTGCGAGGGCATGGCTTTCTGCTCCCACAACCTCCCCGAAGATGGGTACACTCTAGACTTGAAAACAAGGCTGCGGCGCAAACTGCCCCCACAACCTAAAGAAAAGGAACATTAACCTCCCCATTAAAGGGTACACCGTAGAGTATGCGTCACTCTAGAAAACTCAAATGGAGCATTAACTGACTCCACAAATTCCCCAATGAAGGGTACACCGTAGGGTAAAACATCACCCTAGAAAACAGAATTGGGCATTGACTGGCCCCACAACCTCCCCAATACAGGGTACACCGCAAGGTAAATGACACCGTAGGATAAAGTCACCCTAGGAAACAGAATTGGGGCATCGACTGGCCCCACGACCTCCCCACTGTAAGGTACACCATAGGGTATTCATCACCCTAGAAACCACAATTGGAGCATTGACTGGCTCCGACAACCTCCCCATGAATGGGTACACTCTATGCATCTAAAAGAGAACTTGGAACACTGAAAAACTGAGTTTGGGTACTGACCGCCCCCTCAACCTCCCCATGACAGGGTACTACACAGGGTATCCATCACCCTAGCGGACAGAATTAAGTCACTGACTGCCCCCTCAACCACCCCATGACAAGGTATACCAGACGCCAAACCAGCGCATAAATGGGTACACACAGGACCATAAGCAGAATAGGGGGCACCGACCACCCACTAAGCCTCCTCATGACAGGGTACACCACCCACCACGACCACGGCACCGGAATTAAAATACGATGCCGACACATACATTAGAAACAAGCAAAATACTAAGCATGTGCCATCATGAACAACCAAGAATGTCTTGTAATACCACCAGTGAGCGAAGTCTCACTCGAGTTGACTGAAGAAGCCAGCATGTGAAGCACCTCGGGCGGCTGCACTAAGGACAAGTTAGTAGAAACTCGAAACAGTACCTGCATAATCCACATGAAAATTGAAGACCTCACTTTGATCTAACGGGGTCACCGGTCACATCTTGGAAGCTGTAAACTTTATTGAAAACGTGTTGCGAGTAAAAGCAATTCGGTTGGCAATAACGAGCAGCACTGCAGGATGCAGTATACACTGAACACTTCGAGATTTATGTGCTCCGGTGCTACTTCCAAGCACAAGATGGCGGCACGTTGACACGGCCACGCCGGATGGCTTGCGGTAAAGGCGTGCTGCCCAACGTTGTACAGCAACAGGCTGTGGCGCGAAGAAGAATAACGTCACAGAGAACCCGTGGAAAGCAGCAGGAGGCAGGTAGGGGTGCGCGTGCTGACAATGACTCGTGCCTCCGTTTTTTTAAAAGAACAAAACGGATCAACTGGCACTGCTGGCAGAAAGGCTCAAGGGGCCCAAACAATAAGAGACAAAAACTGCCTCACCTCACACATAGTGGTTCGCAACAAAGAGAAGACAAACCTCTTCAGTAGAGCCAGTTAGAGTACACGGGCAGCTTCAATAGATGGCAGTCGCTTAAGAACACTGCCAGTCCTTGTTGTCCAAGTAGAGCTCTTGCAAACTGAAGACTTTTGAACCGTAGGTTGGCACAAGTAGCGCACGCACACAGAGAATAGCCAGCGGCAAAACAGTTAATTCCAAGTAAACTGACTCACCAGCAGTAGAGGTTGTCCTTTAGGTATGTGCCAGAGCATGTTGCAGGTGATAGCAGTCGGTTAAGTACGCTGTCAGACATGGACAATGAAGCATTTTAAACACTTCCAGACTTTCTATAAAGAGCTTGCTCACAAACCAGACTCTGTTGATGTTGAGTTCACACCGTGGTAGACAGATGTCTGAAGGTCTGCCGGTCTTGAAAGTAAACTGGTTAGCAGTTCTTAGCGAGTTGAAAGTTAAGCGTCTTAAGAATAAACTGGAACAGAGTCACATGTAAGACCACACCGCTCCTGTGTGGCCTTGGACACGGTAACACGTGGCGTCTGCTTGAGTTTATGAACATAGAAGAGCGCTACTACTCACAGCAGGATGGCAGGGAGTTCCACGGTAGGTTGTTTTAAAACCAGAAGAGCAAGGTTAAACGCCCACGGCTGCAGGCGGACCAGGTAGTAAAGGACACTGGTGGGGCTAAAGAGGGCGTTTCCTTGAGGTTTCACTTGTCAAATTGTCAAAGTCTTGTGAAGGATCCTTACTTCCTTAGTTCCTTTAAAAATTTCAATGCTTAAAGAAGAGTCCTTAGTTCCTTTAAACACAGTCTTTTTCCTTGACGCGTAGGTTCCATAAAATCATCGCCAAAATGTTGTAAAAGACACGTGGCGTCTGCTTGAGTTTATGAACATAGAAGAGCGCTACCACTCACAGCAGGATGGCAGGGAGTTCCACGGTAGGTTGTTTTAAAACCAGAAGAGCAAGGTTAAACACCCACGGCTGCAGGCTGTCCAGGTAGTAAAGGACACTGGTGGGGCTAAAGAGGGCGTTTCCTTGAGGTTTCACTTGTCAAATTTTCAAAGTCTTGAGAAGGGTCCTTACTTCCTTAGTTCCTTTAAAAGTTTCAATGTTTAAAGAAGAGTCCTTAGTTCCTTTAAACACAGTCTTTTTCCTTGACGCGTAGGTTCCTTAAAATCGTCGCCAAAATGTCGCAAATGGATGATACACAGGCAAGGTGTTTAAACAGGATATCTTTATTGTAGCTTGGTTCCAGGATAGATGAGTAGGAGAAGATAAGAAGATAAAGCATAGCCCCACCAGGAGCAGCCTCCCTGCTGCTCAGCCTGCATTCACCAACTGACGCTCCACACACACACAGGCACCCAAACATTCTATGAGGTCATCACACATTCCAGCTGAGCAGTAGGGAAGAGACAAGAACTAGTTTATGACAAAAAGCATGAAAATATTAAAGAGTATGTTTCAGCTTTGAAAAAATTAGCGAGTAAGTGTAGATTTGCGCAATTGCATGATGAGTTCATTCGTGACCTCATGTTATGTTATGTACATGAAGAATAAGACCATGCAAGATAGATTATGGGTGGAAGGTGAGAGTTGTCTTAAAGATATTGTGGCAATGGTAAAAAAAGGCTGAGCTTTCTGAACGTTATGCAAAGGCTACCCTTTCTCGTGATAAGAAGGACTCAGAAGTCGTGGGAAAGATTTAGGATAATAAGTCAAAGCACAAGATGAACCGTGACTATAAAGTTGAGAAAAAGAAAGGAGAACATTTTGAGCCTAAAAAAATTGTCAACTTGGTATGTTACAGATGTGGTAGTTTCTCACACTCAGCTAGATATGAAAAATGTCCTGCAAAGTCTGCAAAGTGCCTGGAGTGTGGCATCAGTTGGCATTTTGCCAGGGTTTGCAAAAGAAAATCTAAGAAAAAATCTAAAGGTAAAGTTGCTTGTGTACAAGTAGGGGAGGAGGATAGTTATTCAAGCTCAAGTGAGGAAGACGTACAAACCAAATACATTCAAAAGAAACAAGCATTGGCATAGCCAATAGGTCTTGCCTTTGGGGACCTTATAAGTGTTTAGCCATGCAACAGTTGATGTTGTTCCACCAAGGATATTGTGCTGCATAACTAAATACTTTTAAGGTCCCAAAGGCGAGACCTATTGGCTATGCCTTACTGATTCATGGGTGCCACTGAACTGCTCTGTGGTCACCTGCTCTTTTGTGACACTGTCGTGCCTTATATGTTTTAATGGGGGTAGGGGTGGGTATTTTATTTTCCATACGTTAAATTAAAAGTGGGGAAAAACTCAAGAAAATATATAAGGAGTTTGTCATAATAGTTCATGACTCGTAAAATTTATATTACATATTATATAGAATGCATTCACGTTAATAGTTTTAAATAGGTCTGCATGTATGTCTACATATTTCTCCAACAGTATTTAAACACATTTTAATAGCTTTTTTTAAATTCATGACAAATAATATTTTTCAAATATTGCAATTGTGTCCTGCTCGTGTACTAATTGGCATATTGCGTTTCTCTGGGATTCAATTCGAACTCGGCTTTAACCAAGTCAAAGGCGGGTGAAGCAGCGCGAGTGGTTTATTAAAGGAGTCAAACAAAAATAGGGCAGAGCAAAAAAACCACGCCTAAAGCTTGCCCCTTGACCTCGGTAGTAATAACAACAATCCGCTCCGGGTCAGGCATGAAATGACCATGTATGCACCCCGAGAGTTAGATCAATCCCACAGAGAGCCTATTATGATATTAAATGCCAGTCACATCAGCAATTGCTGCCTACTACACACAATTATGCTTAAAAGAGGGCCAAAAGGTGGACAAATATTGTACATTCTACATTACTATTACACTGACAAATGGCGAAAACCTGTCTAAGTAATGAGGTTAATGCGTTTCACTCATCTCGGCTTAAGAAGTCTAACAAGAAAGACGGGGCGCCCAGAAGACAAACATTGAACGCTCCGCCAGGCGTTTCATCCGGGCCTGGATTAATGATGGCTCCCATGCACATGAGAAGTATGGCCACGTAATTCCCATCTCGGCAGCCCTAATAAGGTTCTCATTAAAAACTATTTAGCTATTAGGACCTGGTTCAGAAGCGGGTCCCTGCGAGGATTCTGAAAGATGGATTATGCTTCATGTCGACAAGAATGAGTGTAATTCCTCATCGTCATGCTGCTACAGGGATACTGTGCCTCCTGAACCGACCACCTTGAAGTAAAACATACACAAATGTGCCACTGTCCTTCTCAGATCACTGCTATTACAAAAATCCTCATCGTACTGTCCGGGAGAAGACGGGACATACTGTACGTAAAAAATAGTACCTCTTTAAAAGTAAGTTCTGACCCATGTATACCAAAGTGTACTGTGATTTGCCATTTTCTGTTGCAAAAAAATACAAAAAAGCGCTTCGACACCTTGTCAGGGGTAGTAAGCGCTACATAAATGCAATTACAATATAAAGTACATGCCAGTGGAAAGGACACCCACACGCATACTAACCACAAATTATAAAGGACACAAGTAGCAACTCTGAAAAGTTACCCATTACACCAGCGGAATAGAAGCAGTAAAAAATGTTAGTAAAATAAGACATGTTTTAAAAACTTAATTTGTATGGAGGTGGTGGCGTTTCAAATCATCGACCAATATTTTGCAATTCAGTAAGAGGGCAGCGTAATAATTAGAGGTAGGAGAGATCCCGAAGGGAAGTTCTCTGCATAAGGGATAAGAAAGACCTCGAATGTGTGCGTCGGGAGAAAGGAACAGACCTTGACATAAAACAACAAGCGCTGCCGCGAAAGTTTGTGGCCGCGCTAATTAGACAAGGAATGTCAGGAATTCAGCTGGCATCCGGCCGAGCTGCTGCTCGCTCCCGAGCTCCCTAGGCCAGGGGAGTTAACGTTTAGAGAGAAGGCAGGACATGCACCCGCCTTTGGTCAATTGCGGGCTTTCAATTTTTGAAAGCCACACGCAATGGCCAATCACTTCAGCTTTTCGGCAAACTCGTGCATGTGGCTTTTTTTAGCCACACGCACGAGTTTGCTGAAACGCTGAAGTGATTCCAAGAGGTCATTTTCTAGAGCAGCGCATGCGCGCTGCGCTAGGCTCGACCTAAAAAGTGGTACTTAACATTTCTGATGGTTCCTCCTCTAAATCTTTGTGCCTAGTTTCCTTAGGTGGTATTACCATTCAACTTGCGGTGGACTCAGGGTCCCCATACACTTTCATTGCCCAAGATATATGGGAAAAACATTTCACAAAGAATATTGGTGTTTGGTTAGAGCCTAATGATATTTCTCCTGAAAGTTATACTGGAGAAAAAATTGATGTCTTGAGATACAGAGTTTTTGATGTTTCGTTTCAAAGAAAGACAGGCTACTGGGAAGTTGTATATTGCTAAAGAGGGGCCATCAGTTTTGGGGTGGAAAGACCAGAAGAGTTTAAACATAATTCTTGACCCGAACAGTAAGGAGCAAGTCTTGATTTCTTGTGATGGAGAGGACACCAAAAAGTGGGTTTTACAAGAATTCCCTACAGTTTTTCCTGGTGATATGGGCAAACTCAAAGGATTTACTCACCAAATTCGATTAAAAGAGGGGGCTGTGCCAAAGGTGCATAAAGCTCGCAATATTCCTTTTATTGTTAGAGATAGGTCAAGGCTGAGTTAGAGAAATTGTTAAAGACTAATGTTATCGAACTGGTTGAAGCATCCGAATGGGCTTCTCCATTGGTCGTTGCACGGAAATCCTATGGTAAAGCTCGTTTGTGTGTGGACTTGAGGTATCTGAACAATAATATTCTGGTGGATCAATTTCCTCTTCCTAGAATTGACGAAATGCTATCCTTAACACGACATGCTAAGTGGTTTTCCACTTTGGACCTTTCTGCAGCATACCACAAGGTTGTTTTAGATACCGAAAGCAGACATTTCACTACATTTTGTACACCTTTTGGGTGCTATAGATTTAAATGTATGCCTTTTGGGTTGGCGTCAGCTGCTGCAGTTTTTCAGAGGTTGATGTCGAAATGATTTGGTCACATTCCTGAGGTGGTTTTCTTTCAAGTTGACATCTTAGTGATGGGTAAGAACAAAACTCACCATGATGCCATTCTTAGGGAAGTGCTTACTATTCTCAAGGATAATGGTTTGTCGGCTGAAGGTAGTAAGTACAAGTTTGCTGAAAAGTCTGTTACGTACCTTGGGCATGAAATATGTGACAGTTGTATCAAACCAAAGAACAAACTGGTTGATGCCATCATCAATGCTCCTGCACCCAAGTCAAAGGACAAACTCAGATCTTTCCTGGGTTTAGCCGAATTTTATTCGAAATTTGTAAATCACTCACAGAAAACATATGAGATGCGTCTGTTGATGAAGAACAAAGCTGCTTTTATATGGAGTGATGCGTGTCAAAAGGCGTTTATGGATATCAAAATGGCCATTTCAAATGCTCCTACGTTACAAGGGTTTGACCCTTTTGCTAACACTTTTGTCACCACTGATGCCAGTGGTACAGGGTTGGGTGGTGTGTTGTCCCAGATGTCTGAGCAGGGTAATGAAGTGGTCATGGCTTTTGCATCATGCTCATTGTCTCCTACAGAGGAGAAGTACTCTGTCATAGAGCGTGAGACGTTAGCATGTGTATGGGCCATGGAGCATTTCAGGAAATTCATTTGGGGTAAAAAATGTATTCTGCGCTCTGATCACAAACCTTTGACCAAGTTACTTACCACTGAGGGTCTTTCAAGAGCTTCAGCTAGAATCGCTAGATTATCTATGAGACTCCAAGACTTTGTGTATGGAGTACAATATGTTCCGGGAGTTAAAAATGTAATCGCGGGGGCGTGGCTTGGGAGCCGAACATGGCGGACGCGTCTCCTTAGAGCTCCGCTGTTCGCTCCCTTTCAGGGTCACTATCCGGCACTATCCTCGACCCCAGCACCCGTCCCTGTGAGCCACACGGACACGCAGCGACCCTGGAGCAGCAATCCGGTGGCGAAAGAGAGCCGGATTAACCCTCAGCTCGTCCGGCCGGTAGAGACCGAACACATGCCGGAGGGCAGCAACGGCCGAGCCGCGGCCGCCGCACTTCGCAATCCGTGAGGCCGCTACAAATACCACCTTGGTACCAGGAACCCCCTTGGTGGTACAGACTGTGACCCGGTCCCCGAGGGCGGCGGAGAGTGCGATCGGGAGGATCGTGTTGCCCCATCGACGCCATAGCGGCGCCCCTCCCCCGCTCCGCATACATCAGGTCCCGCGCTTGGGGCTCCGGGCCTTGTGAGGCCTACCCAGGGCCTGGAATTCGCCGGCGGAGCCTAGACAGTCTACCCACCACCAGGGATTGCCCTTCTGCCTGCCCAGTGCTGCGGAGTCCATCATTGCGGTGAGCCCGGTTGGGGATGCGTCAGGGGCCGAATTCTGAGCCAGCAACTGCCTGCTCTGCCGTTGCACGGCCCTCTGAGGGGCCCGCTTTGCAGTGAGGGATTGCCATCGTCCTGAGGACCCAGGCCGGCTCGCCGGGTCTGGCCCACCATCAGCGCCCCCTCACGAACATTTGCCGCCGCCCCATGCGCCAGACCCCCAGCTGAGGGTGGAGTAACAAGGGGACTGGGGCCTTCTTGGCTGCGGACACAAGCAGGCAGTCGGTACGTACTGTCCGGAATCAATCCATCCGGGGCGGCGGCTGCCCTGTGATGCCGCACTGATCCTCCTGGCATACTGGAGACCCCAGGGGCCATCAAGGGGCTGCTTACACACATCTGCTGTGATTGGGTGAGAACGGGGACTGGCGACACTGACACGGTGCCCGCACCTGGCCCCGAGGTAGGCGGCACACCCTATTGCTGTTCATCCATCCTCTCCGGCGGATCCCCTCCCCACCTTTTGGCAGCGGTGAGGGTTGGTCTGAAGTGGACCCTCTGAGTAGTGCCTCACGTCATCATGGGCAAAGGCAACCCCGGTGTGACGGCTCCCAAACAACACACCATGGACCACTACACCACCGCCACCCCGGCTGGCAAGGGAACTGTGGAGGGCCTTTCCCCGGATACAGCGACACTCTTGGAGGCCATTAATCAGTCACGAACCACCCTTGAGGCCAAGATCGGGGCAGTGGGCTCGGAAGTGTCGTTCCTCCGCCAAGATCTCCGGAAGGCGGTCGACCGAATCACCGAAGCAGAGACGAGGGTTTCCACGGTAGAGGACACTGTTTCCACCCTCCAGAAGAAGGTCGACAATCTGGCCATGGCTTCTCAAGAATTGGCGGCGCGGGTCGAGGATGCAGAAGGGCAGGCCCGCCGCAACAACATCCGCCTGGTGGGCTTTCCAGAGGGTTGTGAGGGGTCCTCGATGGATGCCTTCCTTTCAGGTTGGCTCAAGGCGCTGTTACCTTCCGAGGACATCTCTTCCTGCTTCATGATTGAGAGGGCCCACCGTGCTCTGACAAAAAAGCCGCCACCGGGGGAGCGGCCACAGCCCGTTATTGCTCGATTTCTTAACTACGCTGACCGCGACGCCATCCTTCGCTTTGCCAGGACACATAAAGACAAAATGATTTTTGAGTCCCATCCCATCATGGTCTTCCCGGACTACACCCGGATAGTTCAGCAGCAGCGTCAATCCTTTGATGCGGCTAAGCGGCGACTGCGTGAACTGAATTTATCCTATGCGCTACAGTTCCCGGCCCGCATGAAGGTGATCTACAATTCAAAAACATTCTTTTTCGATACTCCAGAGGAGGTGTTTGCATGGACAGATGAACGACGCAGCCTCAAGCCGCACCCACCACCCCATTTGGACTCCGACTCTTCCCAGGGTTCACATAGAAGCGGCCGACAAGGCGGAGACACAACTCATCGGCGAAATCGCTACCGCTCCAATTGGCGTTCCCAGAACCGGACAGATACAGAAGACTGAGGTAGCCCTGGGGTTTCGGACATATTTCACTCTGTTTTCCTCCTTGACTAGATGGGTCACTGGTCGAGGCCACATGCAAGGGTGTCCTATTCCTAGGGGCAGGGGTCTCTGTTATTTCCCTGGAAGGTTCGTAACCTTACACGCCCTCACCGTTTTGAGTTAGGATGGGTAATGTTGGAAGGGGGGGATCCATTGGGGGAACCGCCAGGGTCTTCACGTTTGGGGGCCGAGACGAGATTCCACCGCGACAGATACTCCATGTTTCAGGATGTATGGGGGTTGGGGGGGGCAGGGAGGGGTTGGGGGAAGTTTGTTGTTTGTTCGACAGTTTCTACACAATACACGCACCACATAGTCCCATACTTTCCATATCACTCTTCGCACTACACCTTAAAGACTGGACATGACACCCACGGCGGGCGACGCTCCACTGGGGGATCTTAACATCGTTTCCTGGAATGTACAGGGCCTCTTGAATAAGGTCAAACGGGGGGCGGTACTCCACCTGGCAAAGCGTTACTCAGCAGATATCTTATTATTACAGGAAACACATTTACTGGGTATCAAGGCTCCATGTCTCTCTCACTATGGATACGCCACAGTATACCACTCCGGCTTCTCAAGGGGGGCACGCGGTACAGCCATACTTATTCATCGTAGATTCCCATTCCAATTTACACAGCACTGGTCAGATCCGGGCGGCCGCTTCATGGTAATTTCTGGTACTCTGGCTGAGGAGCGGATCACAATTGGGAGTGTTTACGCCCCACCACCGCTCGGACAGACTTTCATTGACAGAATGACGCAACTGTGGGGAGATCTCCCGGGCGGCCTGACAATCCTAGGTGGGGACTGGAACGACATCATGGCTCCCTCAGATAGGTGGCGAGCTCAACCCTTAGCCGCCCCTCCTCCCAGGTCTAAACTAAACATATTGACGCATACATTGGGCTGGGTGGACACATGGCGGGCCTTCCATCCCTCAGAGGGCGGATTCACATATGCATCATCTGTCCACCCCACCCTCTCATGTCTGGACTACTTGTTCCTCCCGCATAGCTATATTCATAGAGTGTCGCACACCTCTATCTTGCCCCGCGGCCTGTCCGATCACTCACCAATCCAACTCAAACTCCGCCTGCAGACCCGCCGTGCCTCATACCGATGGCGCATGTCTCCTTGGCTGCTCAGAGACACCGGATTTCAGGAGATGCTACATCGGGCAACTGCCGATTATTTTAGTTTTAACATTGGGACCACTCAGTCCCCGATCATCTTATGGGAAGCCTTTAAGCCTACAATCCGTGGGGCTGATATCTAGAAGATAGACAGCTCACTCTCCAAACCTCGCTAGTGGAGGGCTCTGACGCCTGTACCCGCCGTAACTTACTACATGTTCAACAGCAGCTGCACCAGTTGCTCACAGATAATGCCAAGGACGCCTGGCTGGCAACTCAATATAGGATTTATCAATGGGGGCGACAAATCTAGTCAGATGCTCCATAGACTGTGCCAGGCTAGAGCCTCCCCGACACAAGTCCCTCTCTTGAGATCCCCTGAAGGCGATACATGTACCTCCCCCGAGGCGGTAGTTCAGGCCTTCACCAACTTCTATGCTGCCCTATACAATGACCGCGAGGGAATAGCCGTACCTCTCATAGATGCTTTTCTTTTAGATATCCCCCCCAGGCACCTCTCGGACGAGCAGCGGGATGCCCTAGACAAGCCCATCTCTCTTGACGAGTTGCAGGCAGCCCTTTCCAATACGCACCCAGGACGTGCACCGGGCCCAAATGGGTTCCCGTGTGATTTTATGCACCCCCATATGGGGACCAGCGGCCCCCATTTACTTAAAGCGCTACACATGGCCTCGGAGCAGGGTATCCTGCCTCCAGACTGGCGACATGCCGAAATAGTCGTCTTCCTCAAACCGGGCCGCCCTCCGGAAGACCCAGGTTTGTACCGATATCCCTATTAAATTTCGAGCCGAAATTGCTAGGGAAGGTCTTGGCCGACCGCCTTCGCACTTGTATTCTAGACCTGGTACATCCAGATCAATCTGGCTTTATGCCACAACGCTCTACCAGGCACAACATCAGACGTGCCCACAATGCTGTAGCTGAGGCCCACCGCCTGGGACGCCCCGCGGCTGTCCTACTAGCAGATATTGATAAGGCGTTCGACTCGCTGAGCTGGACCTACCTTTTTAAACTTCTGGAAGCGGTTAACCTAGGGCCCCGTTTTCGTGCCTATGTGAAATTGCTATATACCGATCTAACGGCCACGGTTCACGTAGCCGGCTTTCACTCTGCCGCCTTCCCCATCCGCAGGGGGACCAGACAGGGCTGCCCCCTTTCCCCGCTTTTATTCACCTTAGCTATAGAGCCATTGGCAGCGTGGGTGCGCCTGGATGCGGTCTTCCGGGGGTTGGATTGGTCGCCTGACTGCTCAGACAGGATAGCACTATACGCCGACGACGTGTTATTCTTCATCTCTGACCCTTGGGTCACTGGGCCAAGGGTGCTCCAGATTCTGCGGGTATTCGGAGAGACAACTGGACTATGTGCCAACCCGTCCAAATCTGTTCCTTTCCCCATATGCGGCGAGCAGGGGAGTCAAGCTTGGGCCTCACGGCTGATCATCGCGGAAGAGGGTTTCAAGTACCTAGGTGTTCATATCACTAGATGTCCCACTATAGCGTGGTCGCGCAATATAGCCCCCTTGCTCCCGGCGGTGCGTGAGGAAACAACAGTGTGGTCCCACCTCCCCTTATCACTGTATGGTCGGTCCGCCTTTTTTAAAATGGTGTCCTTGCCACGCTTGCTTTAGAGACTACAGAATTATCCATATCCCATTCCCCCGTCGTGGTTTCTCCAAATAAATGCGCTCCTAAACAGGTTCCTCTGGGGGGGAGGGGCGGTCCGGGTAGCCCTGGCGACATGTATTCAATCCACATACTGCAGCAGAATCGCGGCGGCTGACGTTCGGGCGTATTATTGGGCATCTCAGCTCTTGTAATTAACGAATGGTGGTATAACTCTCAAGCTGATCCAGCCTATGCAGTAGAAAGGCTCTTCCTGGCGGAATACCCGCTGCTTAATCTCTTATACAGTAATTTGTCCTTAGAGGCGCTCCCCCCCGGCCTGCCGAACGGTGATTCAGATCTGGAGACGTGTGTCCAGGTCCATGGGTTGGTGGGGCACGCTGACAGGCGCAACTCCCCTTTGGCGGGGTACACACCTCCGGCCTGTCTCGACCCTGACGGGGTTTCGCAGATGGGATGATATAGGGATATCTACACTCAGAGATGTAATGCAGGGACCCACACTTAAATCCTTTCAGAGGCTGCAGGAGGAGTTTGACCTACACAAATCTCAGTTCCACAAGTATTTACAGCTCCGCCATGCTCTGTTTCCTCTGATAAAACACCTCCAGTCACTACCTGAATTTCACCCCATGGAAGGCAGATTATTAATGGGTGATCTAGGGGCACACAAAATCCGCCAAATTTATCAAACCCTAACCACACACTCCAAAACAAACATACATCAGACCCGGGCGGCGTGGGAGGCGGACTTACCGGCCCTGACTGATGACGACTGGACCGAGGCCCTGGCTAGCCCCAGGTATTCTGCTGTCTCCACTAGGTACCGGCTGATTCAGTTCAAATACCTCCACAGAATTTATTATACTCGCCTTCGCCTCTGGAAGATGGGGGTCGTTCCTTCACTCCGTCTGGAGTTGCGGAGCACTACAACACTTTTGGTCGGGCGTGCTGTCTTGCTTGGGGTGGATGCTAGCGTGGGTCATCCCGGCAGACCCTAGACTGACACTTCTACATAGCACAGAAGATATCGGGGGGAACAGATACAAGAGACACCTCCTATTCTTAAGCCTCACCTTAGCCAAGCGAGACATTGCACAACATTGGAAGGCTTCCTCTCCCCCCGGGGTGGCAGCATGGAAAACAGCCTTAGATAAATGTATGTCGGCTGAAGAGGCGGTATTTCAAGCACGGGGCTGCCCACAAAAACATGGGAATATTTGGGCCAGGTGGGCAAAACACCGGGGTATCGACCTGTCTCTCCTTACACACCCAGCAACCCAAGACCCTCTCGAACGACTGGTTATCAATGACTCGCCATTCTAATGCGTTAACTTGCCATGGATGTGGAACTAATCTCCTTATTGTACATATACATATCACTCCTCTGGGGATGTGTGGTGCAGGGTTGGGGGGAGGGGTGGGATGTTAGGTCTGATGTTCTGCAGACCTCCTGGAGAGGCCATCTCCAGTACCTACTGTTTTTACAATTTGTCAAGTGTCTATATGCCGCTTATTGGATTTCGCCCACTTGGTGCTATAAAATCAATAAAATGTGTTGTTAAAAAAAAAAAGAATGTAATCGCGGATTTCCTCAGTAGATTATCTTTACCGCTGAAGGAAATTGACCAAGATCCTTGGAGTGATTTTTGTGTTGCCTGTATATTTTCTGACACTTCTGGTTTGCGAAAGGTTGACTGGGAAGATGATTACGAAAAAGATGAGACTTTACTTACCGTGAAAAATAAGATTACTTATGGTTGGTCTACTGACTGCAAGGGTAACCCGGAATTAAGAGCTTTCTGGGAAGTGAGGGACGAATTAAGTGTTGATGATGAATTTGTTTGTAGAGGTGAAAAAAGTATTCCTCCTAAAGGAATGCGACAAAGAATTGTTTCGATTGGACATGAAGGCCATCCTGGTGTTTCCCGCACTAAAAGGAACATTAAGGCACTGTATTGGTGGCCCAAAGTGGATTTGGAAATTGAAAGGTTTGTACGTTCTTGTGTAAATTGTGAGTGTTCTGATAAGACTAAAAAAACTCTTAATCCCCCAATGTCTTCTTTAGGTTGCCCTAAACTACCTTGGGAAGATGTTGCGTTAGATATTATGGGACCTATGTTGTGGCAAGATGGTGCTAGTAAGTACGTTTTGGTTTTGGTTTTGGTAGACCTATTTTCCAGATGGATTGAAGTGGAAGTGGTCAAGAGGGTTGACACTGATACTGTTATCAGGTTTCTTGAAAAGTGCTTTATAAGAGAGGGTTTCCCTGCGTCCATACTTACGGACAATGGTGTACAATTTAAGTCTGACATTATGAAAAAGTTTGTGGAAACTACTGGCATCGAGCAGAGATTTACGGCTTTGTATCATCCTAGAGGTAACTCTATTGTGGAAAGAGTTAACAGAGTGATACAGGGTGTGTTACAATTGGCAAGCAAAGGAAATAAAAATTGGGACGATGAACTGGATAAATTGATTTGGTCTTGTAGAGTGCAAGTCCATGAAACTGTTGGGGAAAGTCCTTTTGGACTGATGCGAGGTAGATTTCCCTACTGCAAGATTAATCCAGGATTGGTAGAAGTAAGAGGTACGAGTGGGACTGTGATCAGGTGAGAGAGTGTATTGCCAACTCTCAAAGTTAGAATAAAACGTATTTTGATGTCAAACATGGTACCAAAGAAGTATGTGTGGATGTTGGACAACTAGTCAGGGTAAAATGTGGTAAAAAAGTTGGTAAACTACACTCTCAGTTTTCTGAACCCAAGAAAGTGACTAAAGTCATGCGCAACACGGTTGAATTGGATGATGGCAGTGTTCACCACATGAGTCTCATTTCTATTGCACGACATCATGTTTCCGTGAATGAAAAATGTGTGAAGGTGAGGGGAAGGGGCAGTTATTGGTGGATGGATGCCTTGCCCATTGTTGAGGGGAGGAAGGAGTTGGAAAAAAAGTTTGAGTGTTTACCTTCACTTTCGCCTTTGCCTGAGACGGTACCACGGGACGACTTTGGTGTACCCGAACCTGGGAGTGAGCATGAAGGTCGTGTGGATGGTGTTGCACCACTCGGTCAAAATACTGGTTCGTGTATGGAGACTGGGCTGGCAGAGAGATCCAGTAAATTTGGTAGACGTATCAAAACTCCTAAGCTTCTTGAGGAGTTTGTTTGCTTTTAGATGTTCACCTTTTTCTAGGTCTGCAATTGTGTTGTTTTGTTTTTATTTTTAAGGGAATGGGATGTGTAGTAACATGGTTATCTGTATTATGCCTTAGAGTGTTTGGAATGTGGAACCTATATATGTCATCTGGAATGGGTATTATTGTTGGGGCTTGGAATGTATTACTTCACTCAGAGATAGCCCTGTGATAGTGCTGCATGCACCTTGTATTTACCTGCTTACTTAAATAAAGAAGAGAAACCGCACCCGTTTCCCAGCGTGGTTACTACAGCCCCCCTCATAACCATGCCTTTTCTGAAAAGGTGAAAAAGGAGAGAGGATGTATCCTTACAACTAGAGCAGTTGACCTCGAAGCTGGGGAACCGGGTTCGAGTCTCGGCAACAACGCTCAACATCCTGTGATTCTGGGCAAATCATTTAATCTCCCATTGCCTAACAAAAATGAATGTGTCCTTGTGTAACGAAACTGGTGCTCATGTAAAGCGCTCTGATACCCGATATCTTTGGGTCTAGTTCGCGCTATATATAACTATAAAAATAAAAAATATATAAAAAAAAAAAAAAAGAACTATACTATAGGCAAGCCTTTGGAAGGAATCTACACTTTCCAAGGAGGAGGAAGGAAGGGGGAGGGAAAGAGAGAGAGATCTCAGCAAACTTCCTACCTTTGCACCACAACTCTAAGAGGATTATACTTTATTGCCTGCCGAAAGAAATCCACCATATTTTGTGATCAGGCTTTGAAATGCTTGGCACGAGAATGTCATCTTTCAAAAACTTAAAATTCTAAAAAGCATCTTTTATGTTGTTGACTGCTCAACAAAGTCCTGGTATTGTGGCATTCAAGCAGCTCCATGTAGAGCTTGTCTGCCAGCCTCACCCTAAACTACTGAGTCTTGAACCATCAGGTTCCAGGGAGGAATAAGAAAAGCAAAGAAACCAGCCGCAGAATGCAAAGCGGTGGTGTCAATAATACGTGGACTAGCTCAAGTGTAACCCCACTCCAGAGCCCTGCAGGATGAGGGGGAGGACACCATCTTGCTCTGCAATGCCCTGCTTAGGGCTGTTTTTCAAGATTATTAAAGCAATTAAAAAAGCTAACACGTGCAGCTTCACAAACACACAACGAAACAGCTATTGAATTGCTCGCCTACCTGTAGATAGACGATGCTGGACAGGTGAGCAGGATGCTGGCATGCAGTCGGGTGTGGTAAATGTCCAGCAGTAAAAAAGGCTGTGATCCTGCCTTTGCCTTCGGAGGGCCGAGCTCAGCACAACTAACCACACAACCCTCGATCCTCATCTCCAGTCTGTGCTCCACCTTAATATCTGGATACTGTAACTTCAGGAATCCACAGGGAGTGGCATTTTCCATCATCATATGCCTTTTTGTGATCTCAAAGTAGCAGAATCCCACTCTCTTCCTTTCTCCTCGGTGGTCGCACCTATCACAGGGCTGCCACTCACTCCAGACTGTAAACATCTGTACTCTTCCCAGGTTTCCTAGGTCTAACATAGTCTCCTTTTGAACCATCTCCCCCAGATCTGCATAGGACACATATATCCGCGCTGCATCCTGAAAGTCAATTTCATAGTATGCCAAGGTGTTCTCTCCATCTTTGCAGGTGTACAGCCCTGAGCTCTCAACAGATGGCTTCCTCAGCGTTAGATGCCTGTAGTTAAGCTGCGTCTTCACGTTTAACAGGTGTGCTTGCTTCAAGCCGATAACAGGCCCCCGAGAAGTCACAAAAGTTACTGGTTCCCCATGGGGTTCGAAAATATTGAGGTATTGCCACGAAATATTGGCTTTTTTAGGAATATTGTGGCATCGCAAAGTGATCTGATTGTGCGAGGCTAGTGCTATCCTGCAAGATCTGTTAGCAGTGCAGGAGGATGTTATGCCTTTATTGCCCTCACCAGAAATGAACATGACCACAGATTGTACCAAAATGAAGGCGAGGCTACCTTTTGATACCTGGAGCATACCAATCCATCTGAGAATGGTTGAAAATGAGAGCACAGTATGTTTCAGCGTGCTCACAGCCTTCTGTCTTTCAAGCACTACTTAAGGAGAGTGTGAGGCCACATACTGCCACAGAAATGGATTGTGCAAGTGGTGACATCATAATAAATCCTATTGGAATGGTTTTTAAAGCAGCAGTATCATCATAAAAACCTTGCATATATCTTTCTCACCCACGTGTTTTTTCACCCTAATAACTGAGGATTGCAATTGATTCTGGGCCTCAGAAAACAGCAATTTTGTAATCAGTGATTACTACTTGGTAAAAGTTATGCGATATGACCACTGGTTTGCCACTGGGTAAGTGCACCATGCTACATTGACTATAGTTGGCAGTGGTATGCACCCAGTCCAAGTAGGGACCCTTCCTTCTAGTCAGGGTAAGGGAGTTACACACCCAAGATAACCCCTGATCACCCCCTTGGTAGCTTGGCATGAGCAGTCAGGCCCATCTCAGAGGCAATGTGTAAAGCATTTGTACATAACACACACAGTAACACATCGAAAACACTACAAATGGACAACACACCAGTTTAGAAAAATAACCAATCTTTATCTAAACCAAACAAGACCAAAATTACAAAAATCCAACATACATAAGCAGAAGTATCACTTTTTATAGGTTTATGTAAGTTTGTCTATAGAACTCTATGGATGTGTTGATTT
Source organism: Calotriton arnoldi (assembly GCA_963921515.1). Classification (NCBI taxonomy): domain Eukaryota; kingdom Metazoa; phylum Chordata; class Amphibia; order Caudata; family Salamandridae; genus Calotriton; species Calotriton arnoldi. The sequence goes on from CAWUFW010005613.1 coordinate 1,090,286, forward strand.
TAGCACAAAGTACCTTTGATGTGTAAAAATCCAAGACAAAAAACAGCCGGAGAGGAGGGTAGCGTCAGAAAACACAAGTGATGCGTCGATTCTTGAGCCCAGGGGAATGGAGGCGTCAGTTCTTCTGCATGCAGGAGAAGTGTTGCGTTGATTCCTTACTGCGAGGAGAAGCGATGCATCGAATTCCAAAAGCGGCTCCTTACTGCAGTGCGATGCACTGTAAATTTGGCACCCTAGCCCGATGCGTGGAAAATCCAGATGCGCTGGTGTCAATGCGGCAGCAGCGAAACAGGTGCTGCATCAATTCTTAAAGTTGCGGGCAGGTGATGCGTCAATTCTTACAGCCGCACAGCAGGGCCTGCGTCAGAGTGGGAGCAGGGGTTTCGGACATCGGAGACACGGTGCTCTGGACTCGGGCCGCAACGGTTCTTCTAGCTGTGAACAGGTGCTAAGTCGATTTTTTGGCCGCACCTCGGCTATGCTTTGGTTTTTCAACCTCACCGCAAGCTTGCGGCAGGAAAAACGGCACTGAAGGGCGATGCATGGATTTTCAGCTCTTGAGGCAGCAAAACCCCCTCCAAGGGCCCAGGACTGGAGTTGGCACCACTTGGCAGGCCAGAACTCCTAGCAGAGGAGTTCAGGGGAGCTGCAGATGAAGTCTTTGATGGCCCTGAGACTTCCAACAGGAGGCAAGCACACACAAGCCCTTGGAGAATTTTGGAAAGCAGGATTCCAGAAAGTAAGTCCAGTTCTTTCACTGCCCACAGACAGAAACAGCAACTGCTGGACAACCCAGCAAAGCAACACAGCAAAGGGGCAGTATTCCTCCTGACAGTTCTTCAGCTCTTCTTCTTGGCAGAGTTCTCAGTCCAGAAGTGTTCTAAAAATGTGGGGTTACAGGTCCAATACTTATACCCTTTTAGCCTTTGAAGAATTACCTGTGCCATGTTTGAATTGGTCCACAACCATAACTGCTATGTGTCATTCATTGGAATCCTCATGCTCCGCTGTTGCCATGTGAATGAGCTGATGTGGGCAACCAAAGACCAACAGTTCTCCTTCCTGACCAGAGCGGTTGTGCAACGATGCAAGGTCACACTGGATCCATTCAACCACCATCGTAGGTGTACCACGTGCGCCTGCACTTGAAGATCTACACCTCTACTGTGGCTGTGACATATCAACACTAGGCCATATTGTGGGTACATAGTGCTGCTTGTAAGGTACCTGTAGGAAAGTAGGATCTGCTTTTTATGGTACCCCCACTTTTTACTAGATGTGATGCTGTTTTTGACTAGTCTGACTGGGATCCTGCTAATCAGGACCCCAGTCTATCTGCTTTCTCCTTAAACTGATGTGTTATGTACTTAGGTACACCCCAGATTGGATACTGGGGTACCCTTGTCAGTCCCTAGTATATGGTACCCATGTACCCAGGGCATAGATATCCCAGAGGTCTCCCATGGGCAGCAGCATGTATTATGCCACCCATGAGAGACCATTCAAAATGGAACTACAGGCCTGCCATTGCAGCCTGTGTAAGTTGGTGCATGCACCACTTACTAAAGATATAGGTTTACTATATCTAAGGGTCACTGCACTTAAAACCTTTAAGTCACCCCTCTAGCAGGCCTTTGCAATCCTGAGGGCAGGGTGCTTGGTTCTAAGTGAGAGGGTGCCCCTGCATGAGCAGGACACCCCTGCAGCCTACTGTAGTGTAGTTCCTATTTCCCTAATAGGCTCTGTGCATTGGAATAATATAACCTATAGGTTTGACATAGGACTAAGGTCGGTATGTCCCTATCGAATATATTAAACTTAATTACTTGTGCCAGCTAGCTCAGAGGCCACTAGAAACTCATTGAGAACAAGAAGGGAGTAGTTTCTGGCAACCGAAAAACATTCCCTTTAGAAGCGGAACACGTCTCAGAATCGTGGAAACAATAGATAACAGTTTCACTCAGTCAATCGTGCATGCTTAGTTTCTACAGAGTTACACAGAAAGGAAAGACGGGCGTTTCAATAAAAAGGGTTTTATTGAACAGTCTTGTCTCTCGTGTAAGAGATATGTGCTGTTATGATCACAAGACAGTATGCAAGATAAATAATGTACAGCGTAAGCAGTAGAAATAAATAATACTGCGCTAGCATTATCTTTTAGCATATATTCACGTACATAAATAACATGAGCTAAAAATGCGAGTACTCATACGATGCGTCTCTAAGCTAGTTCTACCCCAGTGTACCCAACCTAGTCTAGGTGTAGGGAAAGGTAGAAGTAGGTGGTGTATTCTCTAGTCTGGTATACTAAGAGTATGTGAAGTATAGTACGCCAAGTCTAGTATGCCAAGAGTCCCTCTAGGATCTAGTCAGCTCCATACCTTGAGAATGAGAGAGGTGGGAATCTCTTGCCGGATCTGGAACTCTAACACCCCGCAAAGGGAGTCAGAACACTGGAAGCTGGATTCGTCTGCGTGCATGAATGACAGCGTCTTCTCAGTGCGTCAGGCCGGGATACGGCCGGGATACGGGCTCCTCTGAAGTCGAGGTCTCCTCTAACTTGCTTTGGCAAGGGAAGGTATATTTATACCTGGTGGGTGTCTTGGAATGTTAGCATTGACGTGAAGTCGGACAGAGGAAGACGTCAGGAATGAACCCTTAAGGTATAACGGTTCATACATAATAGATGAGTTCTTGGAGAAATCAATAGTCCTGTGCTAGGGGAACTCCCGAAGCTTAAGGGTCTGGTTTCTAAGACCTCGTTGTGACGTTAGGGTGGACGGATGTCGGTGACCAAGCCTGTATTTGGAGTGCATGGTTAATGCCTAAATAAGGACAGGAATTCTATGCCTATATAAGGGCAATGCGAATTGTGCCTATATAAGGACATGATTCAGGAAAACCTATATACGGACCCCTAAAGCGGAATACAACACCCACTCCATCTTCGATTGAACGATAATACTAAATGCTAAACATTTAAATGCTAAACATAAAATTGAGTACCACATGTTGCTAAAAACATTTCTAAAAGCATTTTAAAAGAAGCTCAAAACTGTTGAAATGCAATAGGTACTGTACATTTAAAGCATTGTTTCCATTCTAAGCATATAACGGAAGTAAAATGCAACGTGAATGAAACACAAATATATACATATGACGAAATGGTCGATAAGTTCTCAAAATCAAAGCCATTTCATATTATAGAATTAAATGAAATGTTAGACAAGTAAGGTGACAATGTGTCCCTGGAAGTATTCAAAGAAGTCCGTATTATAAGACTAATTCTACTGTAAGCAGATTGTTCATTTGCCATGTCTTCTCTATCGAGAAAAATTTTGTTTAAAAAAGAAAAAGTTCAATTTCTGGGAATAGTTCCAAGTTTTGAAAATATGAAGGCCAAATTTCATCATTGCCCTGGTACACTGTGAGCCGAATCAAAGTCAGTGTATGGGTCTGGCGTAAACATTAGATCATCTATTTCCGTAGCCAAAATATCGTCCACCGAAGTTGGTGACATTTGGAACACCTCGTTCAGAAGGTTAATTGCACAGAGATGAGAAACATCGCCTTCAGTAGAAGATGCAATGTTCGCGTCCGTTGTTACCTGTGTGCCCGTTGATCCATCTCGTACCTCGGCAGCAGCCGGAAGCGTCTGTGAGATCTCAATGAATGCCGTCATCAGGATTGGTAGCCTCTGGGGACAACACACAGCATGGGCCGTTATCGGGTCCAGCAGAGTATCGACATCCGTTGGCATGACTGATGGGATTGTTAGACAGGTGTCTAGCACGCATTCTTCACCGCAAAACAGGCAGCGTAAAACAGGTAAGGTGCAATCTTGCCAGATTGGTCTGAATGACAGGAACCACGTTGTATTAAGTTCCCGTAGACGAGGCATGCCCAAAAGCTGTACTATTCGCTCACGGCATTTCCGTTCAAGGAGGGCTCTCTCCACATCGCTCGGAGTGATGTTGGCGAAGAGGCTTGCCATAGCGTAGTAGGAGGAATAGAAACAGAATTCCTGCAACAAGTGCTAGAATTAACGGCACACCACCAAACACCGAATGTGCGAAGTTTGGGATGATTCCGAGGACAGCCTGGAAAGGTGCTAATAGTCCGGAACAGATGGTCTTAAATACATGTACAATTCCGCTTGTATCAGACATGTTAAAGATACGTCCTATCATTTCTATGAAATGTATAGGGCAGTTTGTACGAATTAAAGCCTGTATCTCTGCCGAAGTCCTTGCAACTTGTAGATCATAGGTTTCTTTGGCCGAGGTCAAAGGCACTGATTGTTGTATAAGCATGGCTTTCATTCTGCTTAAAGTATCAAATCGTATAAAAGAGACATTCAACGAAGGCCACAAAGGCGACTCCCTGACTGTGTCTATTGGGGCAAACAATACTTGCATACAGCAAGTGACCCTGGAGTTGACCGTTACTAGATATGGGATGCCTGGCAACATGCCAGAGCAACTCTGATCATTCAACATGAGGTAACTCCCATTAGAAAGTTGGCCAAACGTTGGATTAATCACAGCAGCTGGTTTACCTTGCTGGTGGCAGGACAAATTTGCCACAGAACCATTACAAGCCCCGTGTAAAGATATGTCCTGACAAATCAGTGAACCGCTTAGTGCATTTTCACAGTGTGTACCGCTTAGAAACACTTCACGATCCCCACTCCAACATCTATAGGTGTAAGGTAAATTCCAGGATGTCTTAATGTATTCTTTACCCAACCTTTCATATTTGCCTGCTTGCATCTGTTTAAGGCAATACTGAAACTGGAAAGTAGTCACAGGTAGACTAATTTTGCCCTGAATAAGCCATTCTGTAGCTGGTTTTTCTGCCACTGTGAATGATAATTTTTCAAGTTTTTCAATGCTCAGTACTGTATACTTTGCTCCCCTTTGTGCCAGTTCGATCTGTTTATCAGTTAGATTGTATTCTGCAAACAGAGCCGTCATGTTGATAAAACGCCAAGGCACATAGCCAGCTCGCAAAGATTGCAGCGTCCAGCTTAATAACATAATAGAACGTAATTGAGACTGGCCTTGCTGTAACATCGCCAAATCTTGTTCTAGTATGTCGATAGCAGAGGATACAATGCCATCCAATGAATATATTCTGGAGGACAAAGTTGTTAACCCATTGTCGACCACAGAGAGTGTTTTCTCTAAATTAATACGATCAAGTTCACGTATTCTTTCTGCGGCCTCCATCTGTGATACTTTCCATGCTTCATTATAGGCAGCATAAATGCCGGCATATATGAAACGTTTTTGACGCGGTTTTCTTGGTCCAAGCAAGAATTCCCTACGGTCTACGTCCTTTTTAAGTAAGGTTAAGTGTTGTTTCACATCCTGTAGTGTAGACTTATGCAGAACGTAACCGAGATTGGCCTTGTTGTAACATGGCTAAATCTTGTTCCAGTATGTCGATAGCAGAGGATACAATACTGTCCAATGAATAAATTCTGGAGGACAAAGTTGTTAACCCATTGTCGACCACAGAGAGAGTTTTTTCTAAATTAATACGATCAAGTTCACGTATTCGTTCTGCGGCCTCCAACTGTGACACCTTCCATGCTTCATTATAAGCAGCATAAATGCCGGCATATATGAAACGTTTTTGACGCGGTTTTCTTGGTCCAAGCAAGAATTCCCTAAGGTCTGCGTCTTCTTTAAGTAAAGATAAGTGTTGTTTCACATCCTTAAGTGTAGATTTTTGCAGCCAATCGAGGCATAATTTTCCTACACTGTATGTTGTTACTACCCCCGGATGCTGTCTTTGGACGTATCGTGGGTCTGGCCTATGAATAGTAAACCCCTGTGTTTTATTCAGGAATCTCGCTTGACAGTTGTTTGTGTCTGTGGGCCAGATCAACCATTTTCTCCAATCAGGATTTGTTCTGTTGAGTTATAGTATGGTGTCAACTGTAACCGCTGCCTGTGTATTGTTATCACTTGCAGGTGTTGGTACAGAAGGTGTTTTCATGTCTTTAATCTTGGCTAACCCAAGGCAAGACGTTTGTTGCACAGTGTCATTGAAAAACATTATTTGTTGAGGGACGATACAGGCTCTAAATAAAGCTTCTATCCCCTGCACTTGCCAATCTTTAGTACCCCAGACAGATTTTGTGTCTATTGTCTCTTTCCACAAGTCGAAACCATGTCTAGACAGTTGGGCAATAAATGTTGCAGAGTAAATCTGTTTTGTATTAGTTAACATAATTTTCAGTCCTGTTTTGTTTACATTTTTATAGTAAAATGTTTCTGGATCAGATGTATTGTATCCTGAAAAATATGGAAACTTTTTAGCAAATGTTTTTGAACTACCTTTTGGTGGTGTAGGACAATGCTCCCATTGGTTAAACATAAACACAATTCTAGGTGTTGCAGATTTATGCAAAAAATGATGACCATAGTGGTTATAGCAATACAGCTGTTCATAGTCTGATGAACCCTCTAAATATTCATTATTAGAAAATGCAGCAGATTTTTCTAGGTCAAACATCATGTTATTTACAGTTTCAAAGTCCCAATCATCAGAGTAGGTACTGGATGAAACAAAATCACTTAGTGAGATCTTAAATAAATGTGGAATGTTCAAATGTTCCGTTGGGCCAAAAATATCGAAATCTGTTTTGTCCCACACTATACCATCCAGTATAAGAACGGCTGTGATGTTCACTGCAGACAAGTCTCTTGTTTCAGGATGGGATGATTTGTGAGGTTTTAAAAGTAAGTTCACTTCTTTTCTTTCAGTGTCCACATGGATATATCTGCCATTTATAAGCACGCTCATAGTCATTGCCAAAGCAGGAAGAAAAATATTCCAGAAATAACCCATAGTTCAATCCATGGTGAAACCAGATAAGTCTTTTTCAAAAAATGTAAAAAGTCTTGTACTTGCTGTTTAAAAGTTTTTGATGCTGGCGACGTCTCGGGCTCACTTAGTTCCTCAGAAAACGTATCAAAGTTAATGAAATAGCCAGAAGCAGTTCTGTCAATTGTTGGAATTGCATCAGGATTTGTAGAAATCGCTGGAACCAGTTGATCACTTGTTACATTGGTGTAGACAGGTGTATTTGGACGAACTGTTACTTGTGTTTCAAGAGGGATGAGTTCCATAGCATTGTTGCTCAGTCCTTCATCTGTTACTGCTGAATTCTCGATGGTTATCAGTCTTTCAGTCTGAACCTCTTGGATAGTAGCGAGAGGAGTGTGTCTGCTACTAGGTCGGAGTCCACGAGGCCTACCATTTAGTATTGGCCACATACTGTGGTTTGATGAGGTCGATGGACACAAATCTTTTCTCCTTTTTTCCAGCAAGGGACGGCAGAAGTACTGTTCTTGTTCCGTGTACGGCTAGGACAGGTACTGGTTGTCTGTAAGAAGGTCCAAATTCCTTCTTGTCCGCAATTTTTTCTCTGACTAGATCCCCAACTTTTGGAATCCAGACAGGCCTTGCTGGGACCGCCGGTTTTTCCCCAGTGGTGGTTGGCTGCAGGAACACGTTGCTTTGTTTCGATCTTAGTTCATTTAGATCCTGTAAAACAGCCAAACGATCTTTGATATCAAAGGGTTTATTTTCCACCACTGTGCCACTGCATTCTAGATCTGGCACCCACATTCTTGTCCCAAATAGGACCTCATATGGAGTGACCCCCCCAGAGAACTTCTTGGCAAATTGTTTAATGAGCGTTGGACCCCATAAAGATGTTTGACCCACCCATCACCCGAACCTAATACCCTAGCTGTTATAGACTGCTTTATGTCCCGGTTTTTACTTTCCACAACAGAATTTCCCTCAGGATGAAACGGAGAGGAGTACCGCAATGCAACACCCAAACTGGCCATGGCTTCTTTGTAAGCCCGAGAGCTAAATGCAGGGACCTGGTCAGAATGTAGTGTGCCTATTGCGTATGTGCCGATAAAGACTTGCAAATCTTTTATAACAGTTCGAGCGTCAGCCGAGCGCTGAGGCCATATCCATAGGAACCTTGACTTAGTATTTGTGGGATTGCATTCGTCCATAAGGACGCCTGCGCGTAGATAGTCTAATGCTGTCTAACAATGGTGTCTGTCCCTGGCAGGCTACTTCGTAGCATGGTGTCTGGTGGCGTTCTGCATCTCACTGTACTTTACAGTCTATGCAGTCATTGATGAAGATGTGAATCTGTGTATTCAATCCAGGCCACCAGTACATCTCTTTTAATGTCAATATTGTTTTAGAGATCCCCTGATGTGACAGACCCTCCCCCAGATGTGTTTCATAAATCAAAGCTGCTCTTCGTTCCATGTTTGGAATTACCCTATCCCCCACTCCAGGGATTCGAGCAAAATGAACGTTGTTCGCATCAATTACATAAGAGGACTTGAGTGGAAACTTTTTTGGTAACGCTGCACCACTGCCTTTGCTCGTAGCATTGACAGCCAACATTATCTCACTGTCTATTCTCGTTTTTGAACGAGTGATCGCAGCTACGGAAGCTGTCCGAACAGCCCCCTTTGCGGCTTCGTCAGCCAATTAATTCCCTGCAACGCGAATGCCATCACGTTGATGACTCAGTGTATGGATCACGTGAGCCTTTGGTAGTTCACTTTTTAACTGAACTACTTGTTCCCAAAGCGTTTTATGCTTTATTGTGCCACCTTTTGCATCTTTGAACCCATTTTCAAGCCAAGTTTGTATATATTCATTATACGACTGCACACAGTAGAAAGAATCGCACACTATGAGTGTGGGGAATTCTCGATCTGTACTTTCAAGTGCCAGTTTGAATGCTTGTAGTTCAGCTCACTGAGCTGTGCAATCTCCTAGAGATTGGGTTTTTGTGACCATAGGTCTGAAGTTGCCATCGCGCATGCGACCTTTAACGATTGCGCACGCTGCACTGTAAGCTTGCTTACTCCCTGTTGCGGGTTGTGCGGATCCGTCAGTGTAAATTCTGAATTCGTACTGATCGAGAGGCAGAATCTCAGTGGGCAGAGGACATTCATGTTCATATTGCAGGAACGCTTGTGTTTTTAAATCAGGATCAAAAACATATTCAACATCTGTTGCAGCAAGAGAATTAACCCATTGTATCCATCTTGGATGTAATGCTTTAGCATTTGGAATGCTCGCTTTAGTTACCGCCTCTAAGGCCGGAACTGGGGTTACGACAATAATGCGTTTCCTTGGGCTAGAGCTCTTTCTTTTGCTACAGCGGTTTGAACTGCTGTCAGTATTTTTTCAGTTGAAGTGAAGCGTATTTCTGCTTGTGTATACAAATGTGATTTGTATGCAATTGGTACTTTTTCACCCTCGTTAAATGTTAAGTAGGTGAATCCGCATTGACCCGAAATTATTCGGATGACTAAATTGCGTTGACTTACGCGTGTTAGTAAGTGATTTGTTGCTAACATGTTAGCTTGGAGTGAACGCAAGATTTCTGTGTGTTCCTGTGTCCAATTTTTGATTGAAAAATCAGGTTTAATTAATGCGTAGAGAGGTTTAACCCTTTCTGCATAATTTAGAATGTAAGGGCCATATGTATCAAACACCCCTTTTGCGAATCTCTAATAGCGAATCTTAGCGAATCGCTATTAGAGATTCGCAAAACGGTATGTAAACAAAAATTTGCAAAAACATAGCGAATCGTTATAAATCGCAAAATGATTAGCGAGTAGCTAAATAGCGATTCCTTATTAGCGAAATCTATATTTTGCGAATTCGCAAAATAGCGAATTCGCAAAATAGCGAATTCGCTAATTGCGAATCGGGGAATCAGGTGCAGGTGGATGACATCACAACCAGGAAGTGTGACTACCCACGCTGCACCTGAGTCGCAGGAGCAGAGTGAGAGAGTAGGAGTTGAGGCTGAGGCATCACTGCAGTGCTACACACATTGGAGAGAGTGGAGACATGGCCAGCAAGGACAAGCAGCAGGGGGAGACCCCCAGAATGAGGAAACAGAAGTTCACAGAAAGTGAGCAGGAGGCCCTGATACAGGAGATGGTTGTGAGCCATGAGCTCCTGTTTGGCAAGAAGTCCCTGCGTGTGCCAGAGACACGCAAGACAAGGATATGGGCAGACATCCAGCGCAAGGTCAATGCAATTGGCGTCACACATCGTAGCGTCAAAGACCTACAGAAGCGCTGGTATGACATGCGCGCGCGCTCAAAGGAGAAGGTCGCTGCCAGGTTGGAGGAGGCCAACAAGACCGGTGGTGGGACCTCCACTGCCAACGCTTCAACACCACTCGAGGAAATGGTTGAGGGGACCCTGCTTCCGGAGAGTGTAATGGGCGTGTCAGACCTGGACAGCTCCGACCACCCACCACCAAGACAAGGTAAGAAGCATGCCATCACACCCCTGATACCTCCCTACATCCCCCACACACCCAGGAGAGACCCAGGGGCACAACCAAAGTATAATTCCAGTGCAGTTGCACAAGCACACACAGCAATGCATTATGGGAGATGTAGTCACATGCATCTAACAGTGGAGCAATGACACCCAGCCAGGCTCAGACAGTATGTGTGCATCATGAAAGTCAAAATACAGACATATAGGGCCCATGTAACTCCAAACAGTGAAATTTAATGCATGACAAATGCAAGGCAGGACAGTCAATTAATGTGTGCATTTATGTCCACAGCACCAACAGAAACACAGGGAACAATCGGTGGAGGGGAGGATGAATCCCCCAGCCCAGAGGCAACAGGGCAAGAGGAGGAGGAGGAAGAGGAAGAGGAAGACGAGGGCAGCCCAGTTATCCCGCCAACACGCCGCAGGCGGATTGCAGTGCCACCATTGCCCCCACTGGAGGAGGAATCCCAGGACACCGATTCCAATGTCCAAACAGTCCAGGGACAGCCAGAGCCACAACCCCGTGCCCGAGCACGTGCAGCACCAATACCACCAATCCCATCCAGGCGCAGGGCACCACGGGCATCCACCAGTGCAGCAGTCACAGGAGACGACACAGTCTTCCAAGGGCTGGAGGGCCACATGTTAGAGGTCCAGTGCCTGCAGGCAAAAAACATACGGTCAATACAGAGGCAAATCAGGGTTGGCTTCATGGGCCTGAGGGGTGCCCTGGAGGCACTCTGTGCTGAACTAAGGGCGGACCGTGCTGCTAGGTGCAGGGAGAGGCAGCGCCTACACACCCGCCTAGACCTCTACACCAGGGCGGTCAACCGCCTTTCCTCAGTGACCTCTGTGCTGTCAAGGCGCAGCATCAGTATGCAGCACGAGGTGGCACACTGCAGCCAGGACGTGGCCAGGGGTCTGGTACAGGTGACATGTGCTGTGGATCAGCTGCGTGCAGCTGCCACTGCTGGCCCAGGAGTCCTCACTCCAACAGATGAGGAGGCCCAATCCAGCAGGAGCAGCATTACCCCACCGCCCCCACCGGACAGGTGCCGTAGTGTGCGTCACGGCAGGCCTGCTGAGACAGGTGAAGAGGGCACTGTGCAGCCACAGCAAGGGGCTACAGGCCGACAGCGCCGCAGTTGAGGCGCCCAGACATGGATATGGGTGCACCAACCCAGTGCACACGGACACTTGCTCAGGATAGTCAATTTGCACTGTGAATCACACATGTGCGGGACTCTTAACAATACATTGTGTGCCACACAGGCTGTGTGCCAATATATATCCTGTACTAAAGGAAATTAAACACAGTCTCGTATTAGATCTTTGGCATTGTGTCATCTTTTCTTACCTAGAAATAGTTGCGTGTGATCTCATCTCGCCTCTGGCGGCCAGCAGCTGCACCAATTACACCGGCTGGCATGCGTCCAGGAGCTGGCCCCTCCTCATCCGATGATTCCGATTCTGTGAGCTCCACTGGTGTGCCCTTGCTGGTGGCGATGTTGTGCAGCATGGCACACACTACCACTATCTTGCAACAGGTCTGGGGGCTGTATTGAAGTGCCCCTCCACTCTTGTGTAAGCATCGGAACCGGCTCTTGAGTATCCCGAAGGTCCTCTCGATGGTGCACCTGGTCGCTATGTGGGCACTGTTGTACCTCCGCTCTCCAGCGTTGGCAGGATTAAGGTGAGGAGTGAGTAGGTAGTCCCGGACCGCATACGCACTGTCACCTGTGGTGCGAGAAAATATGGTTGAACACTGTCCTGCCACTGCTGTGCATTACTAGTGTGTCCTTCTTTCACGTGCAATTACCTAGTAGGTATCCCTCACCAAACTCCCCACTTGTGAGTCGGCGGTGTATCCCACTGTGGCGGAAGATGAATGAGTCGTGGGTGCTGCCTGGGTATTTGGCGACAATGTCGGTGATAATGTGCCTGGCATCACACACCACCTGTATGTTCAGGGAATGGTAGGACTTGCGATTCCTGTACACATACTCGTTCTGGGAGGGGGGATATGGCGACATGGGTCCCATCTATGCATCCAATGACGTGGGGGAATTGTGAAATTTGGTAGAACTCCTGCTTGGTCTGGGCTAGTGCCTGTGGTGTGCTGGGGAAGTATATGTGGTTATGCAGCCTCTGTACCATGGCATCAAGGAACGCGTGGAAGAAGCGCGACAATGCACTCTGTGAGACCCCTCCTGCTGTGGCTATCACCCCCTGAAAGCTCCCTGATGCCAAGAGGTGAAGTGAGCACAGGACCTGTATGTGGGTGGGGATTGTGTGTGTCCTGCGTGTGGGGTGTTCAAGTATGGGTTGGAGCTCTGCTATTAATTCCAGGATGCTCTCTTCATCCAGCCTGTAGTTGGTATGGATCTCCTCCTCAGTCCGCTGGAACAGGGTTATGCGCGCTCTGAAGATTCTTTCCTGGCATCTCCTCCTCTGTGCAGCAGCTCTGAGTCGCAGCCTCCTGGCTATCACGTACAGCCCAGACATTGTGGCAAACGTCAGTCGCATTGTGGGTCTCTTTAAATAGGTTGCACCTGGTTACCACCTGCTCAGACTTGGTGCTAATTGCGATTCTCTAAATTGCGAATTTCGTGTATTCACAATTAGCGAATTTTTCATGCATCCCGTTTAGCGAATTCGCAAATTGCGAGTACGCCAATTGCGATTGTTGCTGAATTTCGGTCTCTATTTGCGAATTCGCAAATAATTCGCTATTTGGGGATATTCGCTAATTTGCTAGTCGCTAATTTAGCGATTCGCAATTTTGCGATGGGTGTGTGGCTCATACATAGCGGGGCTCTGTTTTGCGATCGCAAACACCGTTTTTTTGCGATTCGCAGTGTTTGCTATCGCAAAACAGCTTCATACATATGGCCCTAAGTTCTTCCAAAATTTAGGAAACCCAGGATGGATTGTAAATTTTTCAGTGTCTTTGGAGGTTGGAGCAGGGCACACCTTTCTAAAAAGTTGGCTGCCAAGCTTTTGCCTTCACTTGAAAGCTCATATCCTAGAAAAAGGACATTGAGATGGGCAATTCTGGATTTTTTAAAGTTGATTTTATAGCCCTCAGAGGCGAAGCCCAGTATAATGGTACTCACCCTGTTCAAGTGCCTATCCAGATCATCGTCTGTCAGATAGATGTCATCGACATATGACAATGCCTCATTATCATAAATTTGTAGTAACTCCGTTACCCTCGCTGAGAATAACCCCGGGCTGTTCTTGAACCCTTGTGGGAGTTCGACAAAATTGACGCTGGGTCCCCATTATTGAGAAAGCTGTTAAGTACCTGCTTCCAGGTGCTATGTTTTGACAAAAGAAACCATTTGAGATATCCAATGTGGTTTTATATTTTTACGCACAATGTTATTCATTAATGCTGTACTATGTGCATTTTGCACTGCAAATGTTTTTGAACAAGTGTTTAAGTGTCTGTAATCCAAAACTAGACGATATGTATTGTCTGGTTTGGAGACAGGAAACAAAGGATTGTTCATTGAAGAGGTGCATGTTTCAATCACCCCTTGGTATTCAAGTTGATCTAAGATCTCCCTGACCTGTTTTTTAGCTTCTTGCTTTATTGGATACTGCTTCTGTGCAGTAGGTTCATTTTTTAGATGTATTTTATGGTGAGGTGAGTCCTCATCCCATCCTACATGATTTTTGTATAATGCTGGGGCCTGGGCTACTGCCCATTTCCTGGCATAAGTATATTTTAGATGAATTGGAATATGGTTGGAGAAGGCAGGCATAATAATGTCCTCACCATGTGGGCAGTCTCTGACAAATTGTGGTGGCCAGTCTTTTTCTGCTAGAAGTATGTCATAGCCCCTTGAAAGTTTTTCCCAAAAGAGTGCTTTCACCTGTCTAGGTATGTCTCCCTCCATCCGGAGTGTTATTTCATATAACTTTTGTGAGTACTAACCCTGGTGTCTACAGTCTCAACTGTAATGTACTCATTCAAGTCCACTATCTCCAGAAGTTCCTTCAGGTTCTGGCGAGCTATTGTGACTTCTGCTGCACTGTCCAGCATTGTCTGAGCCCATTCTCCGTTCTTGAGTTGTGTTCTCAGTATCCTCGGCATGTCTGATTTTCAGACCTGCTACCTTCTTTTTTGAGAATTGAGGTTTAGATTTGTTTTTCGGAACGTGTTTGTCGTCTTTCGATTTCACGCGTTCTTCTCTATGTTCTGACCGTCCTCTTCTTTCCGATGTCTGTGACGATATCTGAAAGGTACGAGAGGAACGTATATCAGTATCTTGATACCTGTCAGGCTTTTTCAAATTATCCCTATTCCTGAGGTTAGACCTCCTTTCAGAGGGCTCCTTTTGAGGAGACCTACCTCGGGATTGAGAACGTTTCTCGTTTGAATTTTCTTTATTAGTTTCCCACTTCTTTTTAGAAGATGTAGGAGTTTGTTTAATAGAGTCCTTCTCAGGACTTTCAGATAGTTTTGGCTTCAATGGTCTTCCACCCAAACTATCTCTGCCTAATTCTGCATAAGATTGTTCTATTATTCTGGGTAGTTCTGTTTGATGTTCTGTAACATCGAACTCCCTTAATCGTTGGCGGATCGCCACTGCTGCTGCCTCCCCTTTAATATTAGATAATATTATTGTTGAGACCTGGTCGAAGTTTTTCAGTAATTTCATACCTAAATTCAGAGCAGGCTCTGCCCCGTATTCGTTTTGAATTTGTTTCAGGACATCAGGTATTACTGCAATTGACGGAATACCATGTGTTTTAGTATAGATGGCAGCAAAGACTGAGCCCCAAGTGGTGCAGTCTTCCAGTTGTGGTGTGATCCCCATTGGTAAACAGATTGTTAGTATTCTGTGTTTCTCATCAGGGCTAGTATTTGGAAATACTGCTTCAATTTGAGTAATTTTTTGAGCTATCCAGAATGGAATTTGCTCACGTTTTGTGAGCATTTTTCCCATGACTGCGTATAGAGTCTGTGGTGTAATTTTTAGTGCATTCCCCTGTTGAGGGGTTTCATATGGAAGTGTTAATGGTGGTTGGACTGTGAAAGTCCGCATGACATATTGGACTAATTGTCTGTAGATTTTTATTAACTCTGTAAGTTGAGTAAGTAGTTCCTCATCTGGCATTATTTCGATGTCAGGATGAGGAGTGTAGCCGGCTAGAATCGGCCATGTTGCTCCTGGTCTACCTAGTGGACCGAGCCTGGTAATGTTTTTGTGATGTTTTAGGGCGCCTTTAAACCAGAGCTGATGCTCTTGGTATGTTAGTGTAATTTCAATATCCTCGAAAGGAATATATTCCTCGGGTGGTTCATCTTCTTTGTAGAAGTGAAACAGTCTTGTTACTGAATTTGATTCAGGAAATATTACCCATGAATAGAATACTCTGTCTGAAAGGATTCGTGTGCCTCTATCACGAAAACTGCTCTACCTCCTCTTAGTGGTAGGCCGTGTTTTATACGTTTTAGAGTGATGGCTCTTCTTAAGTTTGGATTGATGTCTATAACACCCTCCTCAGGTTCATTTAAACCTGTAAAGTTAAAAACTGTTGCTATGGCTGGGTCAGCCGCAGCTCCACCGTTCCCGGTGTTATTGTCCCCGTTTGTGGACATTTTGTTTTTTGAAAAATGTAGAACAAGTCTCAAGGAAACAAAAAGATAAGGTGCACAATATTTTGGAACACTATCCTTCAACGTTGAATCAACCAAACAACTAATATATAGGGTGCTTCCCTATTTAGTTATGGCGGATATTTAACCCTACCCACTCCAGACGTCTTATGGAGTATGTGAGTAGGGGTCTCTGAGAAAAGCACGACTGAGTAACTCAGTATCTAGCGTTAAATTACTGCCTTACCAAACGTTTGGGCGCCATGTAATGTAGTTCCTATTTCCCTAATAGGCTCTGCGCATTGGAATAATATAACCTATAGGTTTGACATAGGACTAAGGTCGGTATGTCCCTATCGAGTATATTAAACTTAATTACTTGTGCCAGCTAGCTCAGAGGCCACTAGAAACTCCTTGAGAACAAGAAGGGAGTAGTTTCTGGCAACCGAAAAACATGACAACTTCTGTTTCCCTTTAGAAGCGGAACACGTCTCAGAATCGTGGAAACAATAGATAACAGTTTCACTCAGTCAATCGTGCATGCTTAGTTTCTACAGAGTTACACAGAAAGGAAAGACGGGCGTTTCAATAAAAGGGTTTTATTGAACAGTCTTGTCTCTCGTGTAAGAGATATGTGCTGTTATGATCACAAGACAGTATGCAAGATAAATAATGTACAGCGTAAGCAGTAGAAATAAATAATACTGCGCTAGCATTATCTTTTAGCATATATTCACGTACATAAATAACATGAGCTAAAAATGCGAGTACTCATACGATGCGTCTCTAAGCTAGTTCTACCCTAGTGTACCTAACCTAGTCTAGGTGTAGGGAAAGGTAGAAGTAGGTGGAGTATTCTCTAGTCTGGTATACTAAGAGTATGTGAAGTATAGTACGCCAAGTCTAGTATGCCAAGAGTCCCTCTAGGATCTAGTCAGCTCCATACCTTGAGAATGAGAGAGGTGGGAATCTCTTGCCGGATCTGGAACTCTAACACCCCGCAAAGGGAGTCAGAACACTGGAAGCTGGATTCGTCTGCGTGCAGGAATGACAGCGTCTTCTCAGTGCGTCAGGCCGGGATACGGGCTCTTCTGAAGTCGAGGTCTCCTCTAACTTGCTTTGGCAAGGGAAGGTATATTTATACCTGGTGGGTGTCTTGGAATGTTAGCATTGACGTGAAGTCGGACAGAGGAAGACGTCAGGAATGAACCCTTAAGGTATAACGGTTCATACATAATAGATGAGTTCTTGGAGAAATCAATAGTCCTGTGCTAGGGGAACTCCCGAAGCTTAAGGGTCTGGTTTCTAAGAACTCGTTGTGACGTTAGGGTGGGCGGATGTCGGTGACCATGCCTGTATTTGGAGTGCACGGTTAATGCCTAAATAAGGACAGGGATTTTATGCCTATATAAGGGCAATGCGAATTGTGCCTATATAAGGACATGATTCAGGAAAACCTATATACGGACCCCTAAAGTGGAATACAACACTACGGAGTCCATTCTCCCGGGTTGTCAGTGAAGCAGCCATATACTATATAGAGGGGCACTGTGTAATCGCACGATGACCATCTCGAAAACGGCTGCAACAAATCCTATCATGTTTGGTATCAAACATGTTGGAATCATACCTCCCATACCGTAAACGGTGTGGGAAGTATGATTTCAAGCACTGGAAGAGCCCTCTGTTCGGCCCTCAGTGTTACCGGTACCAGCCTTCTAGTCCCAGACAGCACAAAATGGTTGCTGCCGACCAGAGACACATTTCTGCCCTCCTGCTGCTGAGCCAGGCTCGAGCAGGAGAAGGCAGAACAATAGGCATCCTGTCACAGCAAGGTGTGACCACCTCCCAGAAAGGATTAAGTGTAGTAGGGCTGGGTGGGAGCGCTTGCCAGCGCCTGAAAGTCTGCATGAGGGGCACATTTGGTGTCCCTGTGCATAGTCCAGTTCAAACCAGTCCTGAGAGCCATTGGCTCCCGCTCTGGCACGAAACTGGACAAAGAACATGGGAGTAACCTCCCCCCTGTCCAGACCCTCCGCTGGGAGGGTCCCCTGAATCTTCCAAACCCTTTCCTTAGGGTACTTAAGGGCTTACCTGCGTGTAGGTCCCTAGATTCATCGTGGGATAAGATTCAGAACTGAAACCACTGCACTTCTACCGTCTGGGCACTCTGGACTTCGCTGGACTTCGTTTGGGCCTGACTTCATCTCCCTTCCAGTCTGCTGCATCCTCTGTGCCTGTGCATCATACAGGAATCTTCCAAGACCTGTGAAGCATCAAAGACAACCGAAGTAATCTCCCTTGGAGTGAAGGAGTCACTCCCCTGCATTCGCAGGCATCGCAACTAAGAAGACCGGTCTGCAGATCCCAAGCTCCTCTAGACTCCGTGGGCTCTGCAACACAGGTGGTGGTTTTCCTCAGCTCCTGAGGCCTGCTCTACCCTCTCACCAAGTTTGAGGCCAGTAGTCCTTGCAGGGGTTGCAATAACCCCTGGGTACTGCATCCCCTTTGCAGTTGCAAAGGCTTGTTGACATCTTTACAAGAAGATCTTCGGGCTCCAAGTAGCCCCAACCTCGAGCACCTCCAGTGACCAGAATCTTTGGCCACACCACATTGTGTGCATCGTGGCCTGCCTCTTTTGGTGAGCTGCTGGAGGTCCTCTTGCGACTACTTTGCTTTTGGCCTGGGGGTCGATTTGAGGGTCACCTTTGTTTTCCTTGGGCTCCCCTGGTTGCTCGGGCCTGCCCTGACTCCCCTGCTTTTGGTGAGTCTCCTTGACCTTGCTGGTCCCAACCGTGCACCTTCTTGACTTCCAGTGTGGGTTGCATTTGCCAAGGCTTGTTGGTGCTCCCGCCGGTCCCCGGCCCCTCAGCACTTGACATCCTTCGTGGGTTAGCTTGTAACCGGGTCCTGGTCATCCTCAGCATCGCCTGGTCCTGGCAGCTGCAGAGTCAAGGTCACCGTCATCCTTCCTGAAGCACCCGACATCGGAGGGCATTCGTCTTCCAAGTCTCCTGGTCACCCCTGAGTGACATAGACTCTGTCCCCTCTGCTTTCAGGTACTCCTTGCAAAGAATCCATGTTTGGATTCCTCCGGACACTTTCTCCTCTTCCAGCAGGGGCACTTTCCTGAAGTCCTCCATTGGGTTCAACAGCGGTTTCCAACGCCACTTCACACCTACGCACCCAGCTACCCTGGGATAGGTAACTTGGGTACCATGGTATCCACGGATGGGGTGGCTCTCCAACCTTCTGTCTTCCATGGGGTTTCTTCAGGGTCCACTGGGAAGGGTCCCTAATCTTTAAAACTCCAACCGTGACTTGCACATAGACTTGTACGGAGAACCCGCTCATGTTCACACACTGCACACACTCTCCATGGGGTCCCTATCTACTTACCTTGGGTGGTTCTGTGGGTCCCCAGCAATTCTACGTCCTCTCGACATTGTCCTGACTTGAGTCGTGGTTCTTATACCACTTTCTTAGTATATGGTTTGGTCCCCCCCGAGACCCACTGTGTATTAGTGCTATTTAGTGTGATTTCTTTGCTTAAGTATTGTGTGCTTTGTGTCTATCTCCATGTAGGAGATACTGTAACGTACTAGAGAGTGTTATATAATAAATACATATTTTTATAAATACTATGTGTGGTTCTCTTATCATTTAATATATACTATAAGATTGCTTTCTGGTAAAACAAGCTGCTTTACACTCCTTCAAGACTAAGCCTGAAGGCTGCTCTCCACAGCTACCACTTGGATAGCTTTCTAAGGTTGTCTGAGACCTCGTAAATTACCATAAGGGTTGCCTGGACTGGTGCAAAGTTCCCACTTACGTTAGTGGACATCATATACCAGTCCAGCTTCTCACATTGGTGTGCAGCGGTTGGGATTCAAGCATGCATTGTTTTACCAGATAAATCTTTGTATTGATTAACTGAAAAAACACTAGTACTAGGCACAAATAAATACAAGCTCAGAATAGTAAGTTCTACTGAACTTAGGGTTGGGTAAGTCAAGGGTCTAGCACACCCTTTCTGCAACCTCAGAGAGTTTAGTTCCCACTAGGTTAGGTAGGTGCCACACCACACCTCACTTAGTATGTCTACTAAAGGAGATGTCAGTGGCTCTCTGCCTAATAGATACAGTGAACTTTCGTTCCAAGAACTGAAAGCACTGTGTGCATCTAGAAATTTGAAGACAGGGAGAAGTGCCAACACTCAACGCCTTGTAGAGGTGTTACTGTTGGATCACCTGAGGAAAGCTTCTGGGTCAGATGAACAGGACAGAGTGGGTGGGCCAGGGAATGAAGATAGGGCAGAAGGGAAACCCCTCTTTGACCTTGAATCTAACCTTGAACAGGTGGAGCCTGATGGCTCCCACCTGGACAATTCAGACCACCCAGAGGAGAACACAGAGGGCCAAAAGGATGCCCTCTTTGATCCTCCTGGGAAGGTGCAGAGTACACCAAGGAGGTCTAGATCCTCCTCTGCAGAATCCAATACTTCTAGACAGACAGTAGGGACCTCTATTTCTAATAAAGGAGGGAACTCTTTGGATAGGGAGTACCAAATGCTTGAACTTGAGAAAGCTAGGCTTAGGCTCAGGAAGGAGCAGTTGGCCCTTGACAGAGAGTCCCTAGAAGTCCAGAAGTCTAGGAAGAAATTGCGACTAGAGTCCCATGGTGGCAGCAACAGAGTCCCTAGATGTTAGGAACATTCCTTTGACAATAGGAACCTGAGCAAGATTGTCCCTCCCTACCATGTTGGGGATGACATCCACAAATGGATAACTGCTTTAGAGAGGGCCTGTAAAGTGCAGAGGGTCCCTCAAGAGCAGTGGGCAGCTATCTTGTGGCTCTCCTTTGCTGATAAAGGTAGAGATAAGCTCCTCACTGTTAGAGAAGAGGATGCTGACAATTACTCAGTTTTGAAGAGTGCCCTCATTGATGGGTTTGGCTTAACCACTGAAAATTACAGGATTAAGTTCAGAGACACACAGAAGGCACAGAATCAGGACTGGGTAGACTTTGTAGATAGGGCTATTAAGGCTCTGGAAGGTTGGTTGCTTGGCAGCAAAGTGCATGATTTTGATGGATTGTACAATTTGATTATGAGGGAGCATATCCTTAATAATTGCAAAAATCAGCTATTGCATCAGTGCCTGGTGGACCCAGATCTGACTTCTCCCCAAGAATTGGGAAAGAAGGCAGATAAGTGGGTCAGGGCCAGGGTGAAGCAGAAAAACCAGAACAATAGTGGTGACCAGAAGAAGCAAAATTCTTCAAAAGCTTAAGATAAGGGCCCCAAAAACCTGCATCTGGGGGGAGTCACAATCGAACAAGGGAAAAGGCAAAAAGAAACCTTGGTGTTACTTGTGTAAGGTAAAAACCCATTGGACAAAAGATGCTGATTGTCCAAAAGCCAAGGAAACTACTCCTACCACCACTGCCCCTAAGTCAACTGCGCCCCCTAGCACAAGTACAAGTGGTGGTACAGGGAACAAGGGATTAGTGTGGCTAACCTTGGGATCTCAGGTGGGTTCTGGCTTAGTCAAAACTCCAGCTCAGGCTATTTTAGTCTGTGATGGTGGCATGGATATTGCCACCTTACTTGTGAGTCCCAGTAACCTGGGCAAGAACAGACAACAGCCTTTGATTGATGGAAAAGAGGCAATGGCCTACAGGGACACAGGGGCCTATGTCACCATGGTGACAGAGAAATTTGTGTCTCCTGGACAGATCATACTTGGTGAAATGTACCAAGTGAACAATGCAAACAATGTCAGGACTGACCATTCCTTGGCAGTTGTTAATTTCAGCTGGGGAGGGGTAACTGGCCCAAAGAAGGTTGTGGTAAGTTCAGACCTACCAGTAGATTGTTTGTTGGGCAATGATTTGGAAACTTCAGCCTGGGCAGAGGTTGAATTTAGGACTCATGCAGCAATGTTGGGCATCTCTGCAGATGTGTTTGCTGTGGCTAGGTCACAAGCCAAACTGACTTCTACTGAACATGCCCTGGATCCTGGAGCAATGGACCTGGTGCCTTCCAAGAGAAGAAGCAGGAGGGGTAAGGCTGTGCCTTCCCCCCAGACTCAGAGTGAGGATCAGTCTCCTGAGGGAGATGATCTCAATTCCTGTGAAGGAACTGTTCCAGATGAGCTTCAGCCTGATCAGGTTGAGTTCTTGGGGACAAGGGACCCTTCCAGGGCAGACTTGAGTTTGGAGCAGCAAATCTGCCCTACTCTTGAACCCCTCAGACAGCAAGCTGCTGCTGAGGCTGCTGGAAATGTCAGTGGGTCCCACATGATCTACTGGGATGAGGGACTCCTTTATTCAGAGGGTAGAGACCCCAAGCCTGGTGCTACCAGGAGTTTGGTCATACCTCTGAAGTTTAGGGACTTCCTACTCACCCTAGCACATGACATTCCCCTGGCAGGACACTTAGGCCAAAGTAAAACTTGGGACAGGCTTGCCCCACACTTTCACTGGCCTCCCATGTCTGAGGACACAAAGGAGTTTTGTCGCTCCTGTGCCACTTGCCAAGTCAGTGGTAAGGCAGGTGGCACCACAAAGTCCCCCCTGATACCACTTCCAGTGGTGGGGGTTCCCTTTGAGAGGGTTGGGATTGACATGATTGGTCCCATGAACCCTCTTACAGCATCTGGGCACAGCTATATACTAGTGGTGGTGGACCATGCCACTAGGTACACAGAAGCTATTCCCCTTAGAACCACCACAGCTCCTGTGGTGGCCAGGGCCCTCT
The DNA here is from genome assembly GCA_963921515.1 of Calotriton arnoldi. NCBI lineage: Eukaryota > Metazoa > Chordata > Amphibia > Caudata > Salamandridae > Calotriton > Calotriton arnoldi. Next base: position 1,113,028 of record CAWUFW010005613.1, read on the forward strand.
TAGGAATTTTTTCCAGAGTGGGCTTCCCTAAGGAGGTTTTAACTGACAGAGGTACAAACATCATGTCAAGTTACATCACTGCAATGTGGAAGGAGTGTGGAGTAAATTACAAATTCACCACACCCTATCATCCTCAATGCAATGGGCTAGTTGAGAGATTCAACAAAACCCTGAAGGGCATGATCATGGGACTCCCAGAAAGGCTTAGGCGAAAATGGGATGTCCTTCTGCCCTGCCTTCTCTTTGCCTACAGAGAGGTCCATCAGAAGGGGGTTGGCTACAGCGTTTTTGAACTTCTGTTTGAGCATCCAGTTAGGGGTCCCTTATGTTTGGTGAAGGAGGAATGAGAGTTACCTCTCAAACAAGACATAGTGGACTATGTACTTGGTCTCCGCTACAGGATGGCTGAATACATGAAGAATGCAAGCAAAAACCTGGAGGCCAGTCAAGAATTGCAAAAAGCTTGGCATGACCAAAAGGCTGTCCTGACTGTTTACCAGCCAGGCCAGAAGGTGTGGGTGCTGGAGCCTGTGGCCCCAACAGCTCTCCAAGATAAATGGAGTGGACCCCACACTATCATTGAGCAAAAAGGTGAGGTCACATACCTGGTGGACCTTGGCACTCCCAGGAGCCCTCACAGGGTGCTCCATGTGAACAGGTTCAAACCTTTTGGAGACAGGGCTGACATGGGCTTGCTCATGGCAACTGATGAGGGACAGGAGGAAGAGAATGACCCTCTGCCTGATCTCTTCTCACAAAACCCTGATGATGGATCAGTGGATGGTGTGGCCTTGGTAGGCAGCCTCAATGATCAACAGCAGATTGATTGTAGGAAGGTCCTCAATCAATATAGGCACATGTTTTCTTTGACACCCAGTCAAACCAGCTGGTGTATCCATGAAGTGGACACAGGTGAGAGTCTACATTGTCAAGAATAAAATCTACAGGCAGCCTGATCATGTCAGAGATTATCATCAGGACAGAGGTCCAAAAGATGCTGGTGTTGGGAGTAATTGAGCCCTCAGATAGCCCGTGGGCTAGTCCAGTGGTCTTGGTACCAAAACCTCACACCCAGGGTGGTAAGAGAGAGATGAGGTTTTGTGTTGACTACAGGGGACTCAATGCAGTCACTGGGACTGATGCTCACCAAATTCCTAGGCAGATGAGCTTATTGACACCTTGGCCTTAGCCAAGTTCTTGAGCACATTTGACCTAACTGCTGGCTATTTTCAAATCAGACTAGCTGAGGATGCCAAACCAAAAACAGCATTCTCAACCCCTAGTGGGCATTATCAATTTATTGTGATGCCCTTTGGTTTGAAGAATGCACCTGCCACGTTCCAAAGGCTGTTGAACAAAGTTCTCACAGGTCTGGAAGCCTATAGTGCAGCATATCTTGATGATATAGCTGTCTTTAGCTCCACCTGGGAGAATCACCTGGTCCACCTGAAGAATGTTTTGGAGGCTCTGCAGTAAGCAGGCCTCACTATCAGGGCTACTAAGTGCCAGATAGAGCATAGCAAGGTTGTGTACCTAGGCCACCTTGTGGGTGGAGGCCAGGTTCAGCCACTTCAGAGCAAAATCCAGACCATAATGGACTGGGTTGCTCCAACTACCCAGACTCGGGTCAGAGCTTTCTTGGGCCTGACAGGGTATTACAGGAGATTTGTAAAAGGATATGAGTCCATAGTGATTCCCTTGAATGATCTCCCCTCCAAGAAAATGCCCAAGAAAGTTCAGTGGACAGTTAGCTGTCAGAAGGCATTTGATGATCTCAAGCAGGCGATGTGCACTGCTCCCATTCTGCAGAGTCCTGACTACTCCAAGCAATTTATTGTCCAAACAGATGCATCTGAGTTGGGGGTAGGGGCTGTGTTGTCACAACTTAATGCAGAAGGCCACGATCAACCAGTAGCTTTTATTAGCAGAAGGTTGACCTCCAGAGAGAAACATTGGTCAGCTATAGAGAGGGAAGCCTTTGCTGTGGTCTGGGCCCTGAAGAAGTTGAGGCCATACTTGTTTGGCACACACTTTATTGTTCAGACAGACCATAAGCCCCTCTTATGGCTAAAACAGATGAAGGGTGAAAACCCCAAACTTTTGAGGTGGTCCATTTCCCTACAGGGGATGGACTATACAGTGGAACATAAACCTGGGAGTAACCATTCCAATGCAGATGGACTCTCCAGATATTTCCACTTAGAAAATTAAGACTCAACTGGGGAAGGTTAGTCTCATCACCTTACGTTTGGGGGGGGGTTATGTAGGAAAGTAGGATCTGCCTCTTATGGTTACCCCCACTTTTTGCTAGATGTGATGCTGTTTTTAACTAGTCTGACTGGGATCCTGCTAATCAGGACCCCAGTCTATCTGCTTTCTCCTTAAACTGATGTGTTATGTACTTAGGTACACCCCAGATTGGATACTGGGGTACCCTTGTCAGACCCTAGTATATGGTGCCCATGTACCCAGGGCCTATGTACCCCAGAGGTCTCACATGGGCTGCAGCATGTATTATGCCACCCATGAGAGACCATTCAAAATGGAACTACAGGCCTGCTATTGCAGCCTATGTAAGTTGGTGCATGCACCACTTACTAAAGATATAGATTTACTATATCTAAAGGTCACTGCACTTAAAACCTATGTCACCCTTCTAGCAGGCTTATATAATCCTGAGGGCAGGGTGCTTGGTTCTAAGTGAGAGGGTGCCCCTGCATGAGCAGGACACCCCTGCAGCCTACGGAGTTCATTGTCCCAGGTTGTCAGTGAAGCAGCCATATACTATATAGAGGAGCACCGCGTAATCGGGTGATGACCATCTCGAAAACGACTGCAACAAATCCTATCATGTTTGGTATATAACATGTTGGAATCATACCCCCACACCATAAACCGTGTGGGAGGTATGATTCCAAGCACTGGAAGAGCCCTCCGTTAGGCCATCAGTGTTCCCTGTACCAGCCTTCTAGTCCCGGACAGCACAAAATAGTTGCTGCCGACCAGAGACACATTTCTGCCCTCCTGCTGCTGAGCCAGGCTCGAGCAGGGGAAGGCAGAACAATCGGCATCCTATCACAGGGAGGTGTGACCACCTCCCAGACAGGATTTAGTGTATTAGTGCTTGCCAGCATCTGAAAGTCTGCATGAGGGGCACATTTGGTGTCCCTGTGCATAGTCTAATTCAAACCTGTCCTGGGAGCCGTTGGCTCCCGCTCTGGCACGAAACTGGACATAGGACTTGGGAGAAAACTCCCCCTGTCCAGACCCTCCCCCGGGAGGGTCCCCTGAATCTTCCCAACCCTTTCCTTAGGGTATTTAAGGGCTTACCTGGGTGGGTGTAGGTCCCTAGATTCATCGTGGGATAAGATTCAGAACTGAAACCACTGCACTTCTACCGTCTGGGCACTCTGGACTTCGCTGGGCTTCGTTTGGGCCTGACTTTGTCTCCCTTCCAGTCTGCTGCATCGTCTGTGCCAGTGCATCATACAGGAACCTTCCAAGACCTGTGAAGCACCAAGGACAACCAAAGTAATCTCCCTAGGAGTGAAGGAGTCACTCCCCTGCATTCGCAGGCACCCCAACTAAGACGACCGGTCTGCAGATCCCAAGCTCCTCCGGACTCAATGGGCTCTGCAACACAGGTGGTAGTTTTCCTCAGCTCCCGAGGCCTGCTCTACTCTCTCACCAAGTTTGAGGCCAGTAGTCCTTGTGGTGGTTGCAATAACTGAACCCCTGGGTACCGCGTCCCCTTTGCAGTTGCAAAGGCTTTTTGACATCTTTGCAAGCAGATCTTCGGGCTCCAAGTAGCCCCAACCTCGCTTCCAGTGACCAGAATCTTTGGCCACACCGCATCGTGTGCATCGTGGCCGGCCTCTTTTGGTGAGCTGCTTGAGGTCCTCTCGCGACTCCTGTGCCTTTTGCATGGGGGCCATTTGAGGGTCACCTTTGTTTTCCTTGGGCTCCCCTGATTGCTCGGGGCCTGCCCTGACTCCCCTGCTTGTGGTGAGTCTCCTGGACCTTGCAGGTCCCAACCGTGCACCTTCTTGACTTCCTGCATGGGTTGCATTTGCCAAGGCTTGTTGGTGCTCCCGCCAGACACCGACCCCTCAGCACTGGACATCCTTCATGGGACAGCTCATAACCAGGTCCTGGTTGTCATCATCATCGCCTGGTCCTGGCAGCTGCAGAGTCAAGGTCACCGTCATCCTTCCTGAAGCACCCAACATCGGAGGGCTTTCGTCTTCCAAGTCTCCTGGTCACCCCTGTGTGACATAGACTCTGTCTCTTCTGCTTTCAGGTACTCCTTCCCAAGAATCCACGTTTGGATTCCTCTGGACACTTTCTCCTCTTTCAGCAGCGGCACTTTCCTGAAGTCCTCCATTGGGTTTGACTGCGGTTTCCAACGCCACTTCACACCTATGCACCCGGCTTCCCTGTGATAGGTAACTTGGGTACCACGGTATCCACGGGTGGGGTGGCTCTCCAACCTTCTGTCTTCCACGGGGTTTCTTCAGGGTCCACTGAGAAGGGTGCCTAATCTTTAAAACTCCAACCACGACATGCACATAGACTTGTACGGAGCACGCAGTCGGGTTCAGACACTGCACACGCTCTCCGTGGGGTCCCTATCTACTTACCTTGGGTGGTTCTGTGGGTCCCCTGCAATTCTATGTCCTCTCGACATTGGCCTGACTCGAGTCGTGGTTCTTATACCACTCTCTTAGTATATGGTTTGGTCCCCCCCCTGGGGCCCACTGTGTATTTGTGTTATTTACTGTGATTTATTTGCTTAGGTATTGTGTGCTTTGTGTCTATCTCCGTGTAGGAGATACTGTTACGTACTAGATAGTGTTATATAATAAATACATATTTTTATAAATACTATGTGTGGTTCTCTTTTCATTTAATCTGTACTATAAGATGGCATTCTGGTAAAACAAGCTGCTTTACACTCCTTCAAGACTAAGCCTGAAGGCTGCTCTCCACAGCTACCTCATGGATAGCTTTCTAAGGTTGTCTGATACCTCCTAAATCACCATAAGGGTTGTCTGGACTGGTGCAAGGTGCCCACTTACATTAGTGGACATCATTTACCAGGCCAGCTTCTCACAGTACCCCACTAACATACAGGGTACTTTCTTTTTTTAAAGTCTTGCTCTGTACTTGTGTTGTACTGAATTGCACTGAGGATTATCCTCATTCTATACCACTTACATTGTTTTGCTTGGTCATTTTTTTCGATGTCTTGATTCTTTTATCCTTATTTTTCCTGCATTCCATTTACACCATGTGTGGTGCACATACATCTACATTAAAGCCCCCATTGCTGATTCTTCCTGTTCCTGGAGAACCACTGATGAAATGGCAGGAGTGGAAACATTATTTTTTTAATTACATAACAATGATTGAAGAAAACATTTTTACAGCAGACAAAAATAAAGGAATTTTAGTATGCTCTCTGGGTCAGGAGAATTTAAGGCAGTATAATCAGATGTAGAAAAAAACTTAAAGAAGCTCATAAAAGTGACACATTTAAGATTGTACTTGATGAGCTTGACAACTCTTACCCAAAGTATGCGTAGGAATCGACATGTACAAGTTGTTTCCAAAGAAACGAATGTATTGACGACTCTGGGCCCGATTTAAAGTTTGGGGGATAAAGTAGAGTCCATTGGGATGGTGGAGACCATTACCTTCACTATTCCTCTTTCGCGTATACTCCACCCACCATGTTTAGAAATGGCAGCTGGCCCAGCAGTCATCTCTGTACATTAAAAGGAACCGCTGTCACAGAGGTTTCTTTAAATGTAATAAAAGTTTGGTATACTGCTGCCATTGGTTTTGATAGCCGTACACCAAATTATTGACAAGTTTTTGTGGGAGTTTGTTTTTGAAAAACAAAAAACTAATGAACCCTGGACGTTTTCGCCCAGGATGTGGGGGTCATTATTGTTTTTTTTCTTGCCCCTCATCACCAGGTTTATCCTGGTGATGACGAACAGGAAAAAAAAGGATTGCACCGTCCACCCTGATTAGGACAGATGATGTAATGTCCTTCCTGTGATGGCCCTTTCTCTGTTGGGTTGTCAGAGGAAGTATTGAAGTGGGTGGTCAGCATTGAAAAAATTAACCTTGAATTGTTGTTTTGGTAACCTTCATGCTGAATTTGTGAAGGATCAAAATATTATGGCCATGAATGATTAATCTATACAAGAAAAATGATGGGCAAATTGTGATTCTTCTCTTAAAGATGATATTGCTATTTGTGCAAATCTGAGTTACCTCGAAGATGTGCAAAAGCAGTAAGTGAGAATGCAAAAGTAAATGAGACTGTTTTTGCTGTTTCTGGTAGTAAACCACAGAACAAAAACACAAATGTTTGTCGAACAAATGGAGGAAACAATGTAGATAGAAAGTTTAGGAACTTGGATTAAGAAAAAGATCACTGATAGTAATTTAAAATGCTATCAGTGTGGTAGCAGTGACAATGATGTCCACCAAAGTTCTGAAAATTATCTAAGTGCAATACTGTAGGGCATTTTGCATGTGTTTGTTCAGAGAGAAGTCTAAATGTCAAAGACAAATATGTTCACTGTAGTGATACAGATACTACTACTGATAGTAATCGATCGTCCACAAATTAACATGTATTAAGCATTGGCGAACATGAAAATAGTTTGAACGTGAGAGTCTTAAAGAGCAAACCTGTATGTGAAATGAAAAACCAAGGAGTTAACTTAATACTGTGGTGACTCAGTGTATCCTTATACTGTAGTTGACAAGAATGACTGGAAGGAAACATTTATGAATATAATAGGTAGTTCTTTAGAACCCCCTGATGTAAGATTGGACAGCTTTACTGGTGAGCCAATCGCCATGTTAGGATTTAGAGTTGTTAACTCAGAGACCATGGGTAAAATGGCCATGGGTAAACTGTATACTGCATAAAAGATACCATCAGTATTATGATGGGTTGATCAGAGATCCCTTGACATTATTTTGAATCCTAATAGCTCAGAACACGTGTTAGCGATTGTTAAAAGTATTGAAACGGCTTATATAATGAGAGCAAAACATCCTAATCTATTTTCTGGTACTTTTGGGCAACTTGAGAGGATTTCACATCATAGCAATTAAAGCCTGTGTTAAACCTGTCATTCACAAGGTTAGAAGTGTTTCCATTTGAACCAGAAAGTAACTTGAAGCTGAATTGAAGAAACCTTTACATGCAGGAATAATTGAACAAGTGGAGTATTTGGAGTCTGCCACTCCACTGATTGTAGTCAGGTGAGCAAATGGTAATATACACTTGTGTGTGGGTGTAAGGGACATAAGCAAGAATATACAGATTTACATGTTTCACCTTCCAGAAATAAACAAGTTGCTTGCACCTACCAAAGATCATGGCCTATTTTGTATCTGTTATTAGTGTACCATCAGGTATCTTTGTATCAGTTTTGAAAAAGTTTAACAACCTTCATTACACCAAATGTGTTTGTATCAGTAGCTTACAGTTTTCAAAGACTTATGTTTGAATTGTTTAGGGATGTAAAGAAAATGGTGTTTTTCCAAGATTATATTTTGATATTGGAGAAAAGCAAGGCAGATCATGGAAATACATTAAAGAAAGAGTTGAACATTTGGACGAGAAAGGGCTCACAGCTGAACACAGCATGTGTAGGTTTGTGGTACTAACAGTCAAGTATTTGGATGATGAGATCAGTCATGAAAGCATCAAGCCTAAGAATGAGTTGATTGACGCAATAAGGGAGGCACCAATACCCATTAGTAAGGATGTTTTAAGATCCTTCAGCTGTCTTGTGGACCTTTATGCCATGTTTGGGCAAACTTTGTAAAAAAAAAAAAAAAGTCTATGTTTTGACACAAATATTGAAGAACAAGTGAAAATTCCTTTGGAATGATGAATGTGATGAAGTGGTCAGAAGGATTAATTCTGAAATTTGTGATGCGATGGTTGGTTTTGAGCCGAGAGCCAAAGAGGGTGGGATGGCTGTGAAGTTACTGTAACTTTTGCATCTCTCACACCAACCGAACAACATTACACAGTCATTGATAGCGAGGCATCATGTTCTTAATGGGCAATTGAACATTTTAGACTTTTTATGAGGATGGGAGTTTTTGGTCAAGATGGAAGGCAAACCACTTACCAAAGTGTTAACTACTGAAGGTTTGGTAAAAGCTTCTCTAAGAAATGCCAGATTTTGTATGAGGCAACAAGATTTTTTTTTCAATTCAATATATTACTAGGAATTACAATAAACTGCTGCATTATGTTAGTAATCTTCTATTACCCATTAAGAAATGTCCAATAGATGCTTGAGAAGAGTTTCAGATTGCGTTGGTAGACAGTAAGAAGGTCAACACAGTGAGTAAGGATGAATGGGAGAATAAGTATGGAAATGATGATGAATTACAACAGGGCAAGACTTATTTGATGGATGGACGGCCAGAAAATGAATGTGGTGGAGAATTTGAGAGGATTCTGGGAAGCAAGGAGCAATCTTTCAGACAAATCGGCATTTATCATGAGGAGTGGTAGAACTGCACCTTCCACGAATGTAAGATCTAAACTTATTTAATTGTGTCTTGAAGGCCACCTAGGAATTTGTAAAGGGGACTAAAAGATTAAAAGTACTTATTGGTCACCAGATATAGATAGTGACATTAGATGAGCGATATATAATTGTGTGACAACTTTTGCACCACGTTTTAACACAGTAATTCTCTATGGTCTACCGTTTATGGCATTTGGAAGCATCACTCGACCTAATAGGACTTAAGGGTATATTTTAAAAGAAGGTCACACCTAATAGAACTGTTTTGCAAGCATTGGGGTTAGACCTAAGATAGAAGCCCATAAAATAATATCTTGTGGTGGCACCTTTAAAACTGTTTGCAAAATTAGAATAGGCAACAACTCTTCAATTGCTAAAGGATGCCTTAGTGAAATAATGTTGAGTGATTCTCTGTGGAATAACTCATTGCATAATTCTTTGGTTACCCTGCTGAAAAAATATGAAATTAAATGGAGTGACCTTGTCATTGAAATGACAGAGGTCCAGAGAATGACCTCAGGGAGTGCCACTGTTAGAAATGGGGGTCTCTAGTTGGCAAGGATTTGCACCTTTGTCCAAGTAGGGACCCTTCTTCCTAGTCAGGGTAAGGGAGTTACACCTTTAAAATAACCACTGCTCACCCCCTTGGTAGCTTGGCACGAGCAATAAGGCTTATCTCAGAGGCAGTGTGTAAAGCATTTGCACATAACCAATAGTAATACAGTGATAGCACTACAAAAGGACACCACACCAGTTTAGAAAAATATCTAATATGTTTTATATATCCAAAACAAGACCAAAAACGATAAAAATCCACCATGCAGTTCTCAGAAATTTCAATAGTCAAAAGTAGACTTGAAATACAGTTCCTTGAAGTCGATAGCTCCGCCTGGGGCTATCACGGCGTCGTGAACAACAAATCCAAACAGTTCTGGCTGGCCGCGGCGTCACGGGCCAGCTACGGTGTCGGGAAGACCCGCAAAACAATACCTTTAGAAATTCAGAGTGTCAGCGACCTCTCGATGAGCCCCGAAGAGCCAGGGTCTGCAGGCGTCTGTTCCGGAGGTCAGTTCAGGAGTCATCGGGCCCTTGAAGTCACACACGTTGCAGATCGAACTCCTCGCGGTTGAAGTCGGGAGTGCCGGCGTTGGCAGGGGCTGCAGCGAGCGGTGCCCTCAGGTCGCGGTGCAGGTAGTGACTCGGTGACGGTCGTCCAGCGGCATTGGTGAGCCCAGGCCTGCAGTACGAAGTGATGCGGTGCTCTTCGCGGCGCTGGCAGGTCACGGTGCTGGGAGGTCACGGTGCAAGTAGCGTCGTCATTGTTGCTGAAGCGCTGTCGGCTGACAAACTGGAGTCGATGGCGCCGGCATCGGTAGGCAAAGGCTGCAGTGCAGGATGAGGACGGTGCGTCGTGTAATTTACGAGCGGTGCCCTCAAACCACGGTGCAAGCAGCCACATTTATGTCGGTGTGGCGAGTCGTCGTCGGTGATACCAGGGCGGCGGCGTGAAGCGAGGCGGTACGGAGTGTGCACCCCACAGGTCGCGGTGCATGCAGTGGCTCGGCGGCGAGTGGTGGCATCGGTGAGACCAGGGTTGCGGTGCAAAGTGCGGTGGTGCCCTCTGCGGTGCCTTCAGGACAAGGAGTCGGCAACAGCGTCGTTGACGGCATCGGGTTGCTTTTTCTTCTGTTGCAGCACAAAACACACAGTCCCCAGTGCTGGTAACAGATGAACTTGAAGTCTTTCCTGTTCCTGAGACTTCTTGGACAGGGGGCAAGCTCTACCTCAAGCCCTTGGAGAAACTCACAAAAAAGGAAGTTGCAGAAAGTTCAGTCCAGTCCTTTCACTGCCCAAGAAAGAAGCAGCCACTGCAGGCCAACACAGCAAAGCACACAGCAAAGTGGTAGTCCCTCCTCACAGCTTCTCCAGCTCTTCTTCTTGGCAGTCTTCTTGGTTCCAAAAGAGTTATAAAGTTCTGGGGTCTGGGCCCCAATATTTATACTCCAAATCCCTTTGTTCTCTCAGGCAGAGAGTGTCTGTGCTTAGTCCAAACCAGTTTGGCCCTCTCTGGCCCAGCTTCCCAGCAGGAGGCGGAGACAGCATTGTCTACAGCTGACCAGGCCCATTCAGGTGGAAGGAAATCTCCTCCCACTACTCTGAATGCAGCCCAGGTCTATTCAGCCCAGACCTGACTCATCCAGGAAAGGCAGGATACACCTCGACCCCCCCCAGTGTCTGAAGAGAATGCACATCCCCAGCCACTGTCACTCCACAGCCAGACAGTCAATCCACAAACCCAGCAGAGGCACACAGGATGGCTAAGCAAGAAAACACCTACTTTCTAAAAGTGGTATTTTCAAACACAGAACATAAAAATCATCTTTTCTAAAAGATGCATTTTTACAGTCTTAGTCCAGGTATACTAAACTCCATTTCCCTATCTTGTCCCAATGGGAAGTTATATTTATAAGATGTTATAAATAAACTCCCATTCTACCCTATGGGACAGATAGACTTTCCATAGTGAAAAACGAAATGCGCTGTAATTCACTACCAGGATATGTCACACACACCAGTACATGTCCTACCTTCAACATACACAGCACCCTGCCCACAGGGGTACCTTGGGCCTACCTTAGGGGTAACTTATATGTAAGAAAAGAGAAGATTAGGGCCTGGCAAGTGGGTGCACTTACCAGGTCGACATGGCAGTTACAAACTGTGCAGAGACTCTGCAGTGGCAGGTCTGAGTTACCTTTACAGGGCTACTTCTGTGGGTGGCACAATCAGTGCTGCAGGCCCACTAGTAGCATTTGATTTACAGGCCCTGGCACTCTGAGTGCACTGTACTAGGGACCTACTAGTAAATCAAATATGCCAATCATGGAAACACCAATCCATAACATAATTTACAACAGGAGCACTTGCACTTTAACACTGAACAGCAGTGAGAAAGTACGCAGAGAAACCGGGAGGTCAGAAAGCAAAAAGACAGGGGAAACACGCCACTTTGCAGCACAGGATGAGCCATCATATTTAAGGGAACACATTTCTTAGGTATCGACAAAATCTAAAACTTAATTGGACATAGCGTAGTCATGTGTAAATCATTTTATCACTTGCTGCTGTTGTATAAGATTGGTATATTCTTTTTTTTCATCATGTCTACATATAGCTGTCCCTGGAAGGGTCATTAGAATATCTTCACACATAATCAGTGTACTGTATTCGTGTAGGTTCACCGGATATTGCTGATGTGACAGTTGGATGCTTGATTGGAAGCTGGTGTGCTCAATAATGTGCTTACATATCTGCATAAGTATGTGTCATTTTTCTTTACATAGCTGATAAGTTACTCTGTTTTTTTGTTTAAATTTGTTTATTATTTTTTTTCTTTAATAACATGTTTTACACTCGTGCATGCATCAATGATGAACACATTCTGATCACAATACCATTTTAAGCTCAAATTAAGTTTGAGCAGCGATATATGACATAGTCTCTTTTATTGTCCGGTTTCAGTGTTGTCAAAGAGTTCGCTGCCAAGTAGCGTGACCAACTAAAATGATGTCTTGCCTACGGTGCCGTCAGTACCCATGCCTATATGCAGCATGTGGGGTGTAAGCTAGGAAGGGTAGGTGGGGGGGTGCAAGGAACAGAGGAGGGGTAGGTGGTGTCGGGGTATGTACAGTATCAACTGTTGCCCAACTGAGTACTCTGTTGCCCCCCCAGCGCTTGTGCTCCACCCATAAACCAAACTAGTTTTTTTTTAATTCCTCCTTTCCTGTCGAGTGTAATGTGCCCTGGATATGTGCGCGAGGTATTAAGATATTAGGTCGCTTGGAGTTCTACATTATGGGCCATATAGGTGCCCTCGAATTGGCCCTGCAGTAGGCCATCTTCCTCAGCTAGGGCGTCAAAGGGTACCAAGTGCACATCACGATACAGGTCTCCCAGTATCTGTATCCCTGCCTCCCACCAGGCAGAGAGTTCCATCACGGTAATGGCATGCTGCCCTCTTGGTGTACCCTGTATAGGTAGGGAAGGCGCGTATGGAATTGTGCTGTTTAAGAGGCGTTAACTGCTATAGAAGCATCTTTAAGCTACCTCTAGCATCAGCTGGGTGGGTATTGCCCCCTCCTCCCGGGAAGGAATAATCTTACAGTTGATGAGTGTGTGTTTGCTGGCAGGTGCATGGTAGTGTCTGTTAAGTAGAGTCCACTAACCCACCGGACTATCCACTGGAGTTCTGCTGACAGGTAGTGGATTCTGTAGAGGCCTGGGCACAATGACTAACATCACGGCGTTAACTCTTCTGATAGACGCGGCAAAAACCATCAAGAGCTCGCTATTTCTATGTTTCATAGATTACAGCGCCGCGTTTGATCATGTAGACCGGAGTAAACTTTAGCAGAAGCTGAAAAAATGGGGGATCCCCGGGCCACTCCTGCAGCAGCTAATATTACTACACACTAACACTTGGGTCAAGATCAAACTGGGCTCTGGAACGCACCTCTCAAGACAAATCAAAACCACCAAAGGATTGAAGCAAGGCTGCGTCCTAGCCCCCACGCTGTTTAACCTTTTTCTCGCAGATCTCCCCGGAGAATTGGAGAAAACCAAATCACATGCTCCGTGGCTGGGTGACATCTCACTTTCAAATCTCTTATACGCGGACGACCTGGTCTTAATTAGTCGGTCCCCTATCGGACTTCAACATCTTCTGGACACCACCAATACATTCTCCAAAAACAACGCACTAAAGATCAATTTAAATAAATCAAAAGTCATGGCAATAAACTACAACAAAACAAAGAAACTTGCATGGTTTCTGGACGGACAGAGGCTAGACCAGGTAGCCACCTATAAATACTTAGGCGTACTTTTAGACAGCAGAGGCTCGTTTAAACACCAACTAGAGGCTATCCGTCGGAAGGGCATAACATTCTATCTTTCAATAAAACCCTTGAAGAAAGCTCTCCCTGACCGGTCACTGGACCCCCATATGCAGGTGATTAGAGCACGCTTACAGCCTATGCTCACATACGGCAGCGAACCCATGCAAGGCAAAGACGCCACGACACTAGATAAAACCATCAGTCGAGCATATAGGGCAATTTTCCACCTACCTACGTCTCGCCTGCTCAAATCCGTCTTGAATTCGGTCTACAGAGACAAACGGTGGAGAGAAGAGGAGCTTACATAAAAAGCTGGCGAAAAATCAGAGATGCCGATCAAGGATCTTTAAATGCCCAACTCTGGACTGAACTCTCAACCCGAGAGAACTCACCTGCAAGGAAGTACCTAAAAGAATCACTGGAGACCTTGGGACTAACAAAACTCTGGGAGTCACCCACAGATATCAAAAGCTTTAAAACAGTGGTAACAAAAGTAACCAAAATGATATCATCTATAGAGGACAAAGAAACCCTGGCCAAGAGGGCTCATGGATGGACAGTACTGAAAGACTACAACGCTCTGACGCCGCAAGAATATCTAAAAACGGGCCTAACGCAGACGACAAAAAATAAATTTTTAAATCTACGCCTCGGCATCATAGCAATACTACCCCACCTGGCGCCTTGGAAAAGGGAAGGTATCGAAAATCGTTGTCGACTCTGCAGAGCAGGAAAAGAGGACCTAATACACATCATCTGTATTTGCCCAAACCTCATGGACATAAGGCGCTCCTTATTTCGAGCTTTGTGGAACCAAAAGGGAATAACTAGCTGTAGGCAGGCTGTGATGCTGTGTTTTAAACCCGAAGAGACTCAGTTAAATAGTAGACTAACAAAATTCTTTGATATAGCGGCTAGAAGACTCACGAGATAGCCATATGGCTTACTCAAAGCACCTGCACTTTAATTGCACAGCCTGCCTAGTCATCTGTCAAACTTCCATTCGGTTTTCACTATAACGTAATAGAGACTTTTATGATCTTATAGAGAGTGATTATCCTCTCTTTTTTTAAATATTATAAAAGTAAACAAGGAAATTTCTACAAATGTAAGTTTTTAATATTGTGAGTTTTTATTAACTGTACAATAAACAAACAAACAGTGCTGACAGGTAGTAGTGCTCCAAATTGGGTACTGCAAGCACCCCCTGATCTGTTGGTAAGTATAGCTTAGATAATGCTACCCTGCATTGTGAACCATGCCAAATAAATTCTCGCATGATGCGCTCAATTGAGCAAAAGATTGGGGGCTTGACACAGAGTGGCAGGTAAGTGAAGAAATATAATTGTCGCGGGTGGACCACCATTTTTGAGAAGCTCGATACGGCCCATGACTGTTAGGGGGAGAGTGCGCCAGTAGGCCATCTGTGATTTAATCGCGCTGATCGAGGTGATGAGTTACTCCGTTTGTTAGAAGCCCACATGTGTCACGAGCCGCTCTTGCTTTTGCTTCAGTTGGTAAGATATTTATACACTCTTAATTGATGCTCAAGTGATGCAGGGTGCTTCGACGGTGGACATATTGTGAATGAGCTGCGCAGCTAAGGACACCCCGTGCGTGCAGTTACAAACCACCTGGCGCAATGACGTCACGGTGGCAGCCTTCTCAGTGTGGTGGGAGCAATGTGCTGCATGATGTAAATTACATGCCACCATTTTGCAAGAAAAAATCATGATCTTTAAACTTTAGACAGCTTGTCCAGGTCAGCAGCGTGAAGAAGTCCATAAAGTGGCAGGAAGCATGAAACAAGCATTGGTAATGCTAATCGGCTTGCTTATGAATGCACTGTCAAGCCACAAACTAAAAATCCATGTACGTTAAAAACTGCCCTCCTCCCATCTGGGCTACTGCCAGAGAAAAATATCTTAAATTATTTAGTTATCTAAGATACTTTAATAGCAGTACAATGGTGTGAGAAGGTCATCCTTTTTGCCCTGATCACCCCCATTTTTGGACTGATACTGGTGGTTTCTGACTTTGCTTGTGCCTTGGGGTCTGCTAACCAGACCCATGGCCAGCGCTCTGTTTAAAGTTTAAAAGGTATATGGTAATTTTTAATTTTTTTATTGAAGTTTATTAAATTACAGAACAGTTTACATTATACCCAGGCATTACAATTGAATGATTCAACTTACAGTACGTTGTCATGTTAAACAATAGGCTAGCTAAATTCCTATTTAGCACATTCTTTTTTAAAATTTTTGGTGCATAGTGAAGGCCAATGTAACCCTCAGGGTCAACAACAACTGCATTCCGCTGGCATATACCTCACCAATATCAATGGTTAGCGCATATTGTCCATACCCTGACTTACTCATTACTTATATACTCAGTCGACTCCTTGCCCGCCCCACCTATGTCCCCTCCCTGTTGTTCTCCTCTGTGTCACTGATGTCCGCTACTATTTCCTTACTGAGTAAATATGATTGGTAGGGACCCCAACAGCTTTTGGGTCTACTGGTGGGTGGGAGCAGGTCATTATATGTGTCTGCTTGTGCGCTGCAGTAGATCACGCCTGTGTGCCAATCTCTTATTTGCGGCAATGGGCCTCTGGCCCATCTCATTGCCCCCCGCCGTTTGGCAAGTAACAGGCCAATAGCTATTAGGGGGCGTATGGCTTTTTCCATGCCTAGGTCCCTACCCAGCAACGCCAGTTTTGGATCCGGCTCCAAGTCTGCACTTATAATGATGCCAAGTTCATGAAATATTTTCTGCCAGAATTCTTGTATCCCTGGTATTTGCCAGGGCAGGTGCATAAACCCTGCCCCTTCGATCCAACACTTCTGACACCTTGAGTCTTCTCTCAACCCATACCTGTGTTGTCTTTCTGGCGTGTAGTTGGCCCTATGTGAAAATGTATAATGGATAAGTCTATGTCTGCCATTCATAGAGACAGTTTTTGTCCAATCGCAGCAGTATTGCCACTCCTTGTCACTTAGTGAGCTGCCTATATCCCTCTGCCAATCTAGCCTAACTTTTAAAACTCCTGATCGACGTGTTTCTTGCATACTTAAGTAAAATTTGGTGATCAGTTTGGCAGGCGTTTCACATTTTATGAGAGCGGATAGGGTATCCATTCCATTGGCTGTGGTTCTATCATATCTTCCCCCAAAATCGCTTGCCAGTGACTTCTAGCCCTGTAAAAGTGCTATTTAGCTATTACTGACATTTGCGGTACTTTGTCTTGTAGTGTATCCCAACTACACACTACTCCACCCGTGAAGAAGTCCGCCATCTTCTGAATACCCAACGTTCGCAAGGCCTGCCTGCTCCACCCTCCTGACCCAACGGAACCATAAACACCATTGCAATGGGACCTCTGGTGCATATAATAGAGCCCCCGCTTGCTTGTGCAATAGCGCTTGGTACGTTTGTACCGTAGTGGCTAATGAATCAAAACCTGCTGCCATCTGGGTGGAGGCTTAAAAAGAGTTTGGGGCAGTGTAAGCAGGTCAGCTGCATCCTTTTCTAGGTATAAGTAGGGGGTGTTTTGTGGGCCGTGTATCCAAAAATGCGCAAATGTACTTTGAGCTGCTCTGTAATACATTTCCAAATCTGGGGCTCCCAACCCTCCTAAGTCATAGGGTAATGTGAGCGAGTCCCACCGCACTCGTGGTTGCTTCCCCGCCCATGCCAGTCTAATCAGTTGTGCACGTAATTGTTGGAACAGTGTGCGTGACAATAAAAGTGGTATATTTTGGAATAGAAAAATAAATCTGGGCAGGACTACCATTTTCATTAGTGCTACTCGCCCCATCAGCGACAAGGGAAGCCTGATTCATCTGTCTACATCCTCTGATAACTTCTGTAGTGCTGTGCCGTAATTTTCAAGCAAAACTGTGGACGGATCCGGGTGGACTTTGATGCCCAGGAATCTGTGGTCCATTGCAGGGGGTATTCCATGACCGGTAATGTTGTTGCGAGTGTGAGGGGAAATATGATGGACTTGTCCCAGTTTATGAGGAGCCCTGCGTGCCCGCCAAATATTACTACCTCTCGCAGTATGGGAGAAAGGTTTAAGTCTGGGATACGGATATACAACAAAGTGTCATTAGCGTACGCAGAGATATTAAGCGTGTACCCTGGGAATCTCAACCCTCTGCGGCCATGGTATTCTCGAATTGGGCACGCCAGTGACTCCGCTACCCCCGCATATAGCAGCGGAGATAATGGGCAGCCTTGCCTTGTGCCTCATGTGATGCTGAAAATATTGGAAACCGCGTTCCCTATTCTGACCCTAGTGGTTGGAAGCGTGTATAGTACAGAGACTAACAGTAGGAATACCTCACCCACCCCAATTCTGCGTAAGACTGCAAACATGAACTCCCACTCTACCGAATCAAACGCCTTCTCGGCATCTAGGAACACTGCTGCTGCCTTAACCTCTGGGTGTAATCTCTGTAGAACTCCAAAGAGTGTTCTCAGGTTTTGTGTTAGGTTCCGGCCTTGGACAAATCCTGCTTGTTCTGGGTGTATGATACCTGGCAGTAAAGGTGCCAATCTATTGGCTAAGATTTGTGCGTAAATTTTAGTATCGACGTTTAACAAGGACAATGGCCTGTATGAGGAGCAGTGGGTGGGTTGCTTGCCCGGTTTTAACAGTGTCACAATCATAGCCTCTCTAAGTGTGGGGGCATCACTCCTGTTTCCGCCATTTCCTCATATAATGTTTTGAGGTGTGGGATCAATAACCCCTGGAACTCCTCATAGAAAGCTACCGTCAGTCTGTCGGCCCTCGGGGCCTTCCCTGTAGTCATGCTCTGCAGCGCGCCTCTAATCTCGGCTATTTATAGCGGGGCCATTAGGTGCTCCCTATGCTCCGAGGCCAGCCACGTCATTTTAATACATGACAGGTATTCAGTTAGTTCCTCGTTATCTTTCTGGATTTGTGAGGTGTACAGAGTCGAGTAATATGTTCTAAACTGTTCTACAATGTCTTCCGGCATATGTCTGGTGCGCCTCTCATTGTCTACTATTTCAGACATCATATCCATATTTCTTGGTGGTTTCAGTAACCCCGCTAATGTGGCGCCTGGTCTGTCCCGCTCCCCATATGCACGTGCAGCCGCATATTTCCCCATGTGTTTGATTTCATCGTTTGCTGCTTCTTGAAATTCCGCTAATTTTTGCATAAGTTCCACCGCAGAATAAAGCCCCTCATCCCCCAGTAGAGACCTTTCGATGTTTCTAATGTCCCGTTCAAGAGTCACTAGTCTACTTCGGATAGAGCGGAGGGCTCCCGCATGTGAAGATATCACAACACCCCTGATATATACCTTATAGGTTTCCCACATGGTGGCGAAGGATTTTACTGATCCTATGTTACTCGCGAAAATTCTTCTGTAGCTCGTGTCAATTCTGCCTTGAAGACTGTGTCCAGTAGCGAGTATGGCTGGAATCTCCATATGAATCTCCATATGAAGGCAGGAATCATAGGTGCTCGATACTCTAGGGCTAGTTGAACTGCTGAATGGTCAGAGTATGTTCTGGGGAGGTGGCTGCATGTTACCACTCTCATTCCCAATCCTCGCGACACCAACCAGAAATCAATGCGGTATGTGTATTGTACACTGAGGAGGAGTAGTGTGTGTAGCCCTCCACGTTTGGGGCTCTGTGTTGCCATATATCTATGAGGTTTCTCCTTTGCATTATGTCTTGTAAGGCCAACGCAGCCGCCGCTGGGCGTCTGACTGGCTTCTTAGATCGGTCTTTACCTGCAGCAGCTCAGCCCATTGCGTTAGTTTTGCCTCGATGGCGTTAGAGAAGTGGGGGTCGTCATAGTTTGGGCCATAAACACCCACCAGCAAGAAATTCAAGTCACCTGTGCTACATTTAGCTACTGCATACCTGCCATTTGGGTCCTTAAGGAGTCCTGCCAGAGTCACTCCGGCTCTCTTATCTGCCCATAAGAGTACCCCCCTCGCATGTGATGTGTAGTCTGCTGAGTAACAATTGCCTTGCATTTTATGTTGCACCGCTTCGCTGTTTTCTGGGTGGAGGTGTGTTTCCTGCAGAACTGCAACGTCTTCATTGTGCCTTTTTAAGTAAGCTACTAGCTTTCTAGTTTTCCTGTTGTCGTTAAGGTCCCTAACGTTCCAGGTCATTAGTTGCAGTGACTGTGGCTTCGTACTATTGTGTGCCATTGATTTTACATTTTAGATTGAGTAACTCGCAACGCTATACTGGTGTAGTGCCTGGTATTATGTTGATCTCCCTCCCTCGTTTAATAGTTTCGATAAACATGACCCTGAAATTCCCACCCATGCTATGAGTAACCCCGACTTCCTTAGCCACATTAAATCCCTCCCCCCTTCCCATAGTTATATCCCGATTCAAAAAACATTTATAGAACATTTTGAGTGGTGTGGAACACTTGGGGGCAGATGTTACCTACTCTCTTTGGCCTATCATGCCACCTTACAATCATACATTTCAACATTGGTGTCACCTTGTTTGTTCTAATATCAATTCTTAACTTTACTCCCCTTCCCGAAAGGTCCGGTTCCAAGCAATTAGCATGTTACAGACTTGCCACTGCAAATGGATACCCTAATGCATATCTAATCAGTCCACAACTCTGAATAGGACTTTTCTAATTACAGTGCAACATGCAAACAAGCAGGATTTTCGATACTTATCAATGTTAGTCTTTTGCACTGCAGTCCCAGGTCTAGCAGGATCATCACTCTTTGGGAACTATGTTGCCTCCCTCCTACAGTGAGGGACTCGTGATTTTAGTATTGTTTATTTTTGTTTTGTTTTTTTGTCCCCCCCCCCTGGGGTCAGCAGCCATTTCATTCGTCCTCAGCGTCTTGTGTTCCTCCTCCTCCCAGGTGAGGACTGCCCGGGGAGCCACGGCGCCTGGATGTTAGATCCTTTTGCTTGAGAAACTGCATTACTGCCTTTGGGTCTGTGAAAAAGTGCACCTTACCGTCCATTTTTATCCTTAACTTGGCTTGGTATTGCATACTGTAGTCAAGATTTAATTCTCTAAGTCGTTTTTTGGCTGGAATGAACCGTCGTCTTGCTTCCTGAACTTGCATGGTGAAATCCGGAAATAGCAATATGTCTGTGCCTTCCAGTCTTAACGTCCCCACTTTTCAGGACTTCCTTACAGCTGCGTCAAGATCCCTGCAATTTAACAACCTGGCTATTATCGGTCTCGGGGTTGCCCCAGGGACTGGCCTGGGCACCAGTGTGCGATGGGCACGTTCCACGATAAAATACTCGGAGAAAGTGTCTCTACTTAGGAGTTCAATCAATATTTTTTCTACGTACTGTTCCATATTTCCAATATTTGACGACTCCGCGATGCCCAAAATGCGGATGTTGTTCCGTCTTGAGCTTGCTTGGAGGTCCTCAGCCTTTGATTTAATTCTCTAAGACGTTTTTTGGCTGGAATGAACCATCGTCTTGCTTCCTGAACTTGCATGGTGAAATCCGGAAATAGCAATATGTCTGTGCCTACCAGTCTTAACGTCCCCACTTTTCAGGACTTCCTTACGGCTGCGTCACGATCCCTGCAATTTAACAACCTGGCTATTATCGGTCTCGGGGTTGCCCCAGGGACTGGCCTGGGCACCAGTGTGCGATGGGCACGTTCCTTGATAAAATACTCGGAGAAAGTGTCTGTACTCAGGAGTTCAATCAATATTTTTTCTACGTACTGTTCCATATTGCCAATATTTGACGACTCTGCGATGCCCAAAATGCAGATGGTGTTCCGTCTTGAGCTTGCTTGGAGGTCCTCAGCCTTTGATTGAAGTGTTTGCAGGAGCTTGTCCATTGTATTGCATGCCCCAGCTTCTGTGTTCAATGTGTCTTCCACATCCGAGACTCTTTGCTCAACTGTGTCCAGTCTATCACTGTGCTTGTCGAGGCGCTCAGACATCCTATTTTTCTGTCTATTTTTGATAGGCTCTGTTGCATAGTGCGCAATATTTGTTTTACATAATTTTCGGCTGCTGCTTCATGTTCAACAGATGCTGCCTCGGGCTCTGTGGGAGTTGTTTCTCGTGACCTGGTGGTTTTACGCTACCTTGCCCATTTGGTCTTTTTGGGATACAGTGAACAACTCCCCTGTCGCTGCCAGTATAGCTCTGGGTACCTATGTTGTTCTTCCTTGACGTGGGGGTAGAGGGAACAGTATGCCTGCTGGAGGACTTGAGCTCTGGGTACCCTCTGGATGAGTATCTCTCCTTGCCTGCCTGCAGTTCGCCCTGTGCCTACGACGGGCGGAAAGGACTGATCCAGATGTAGACCTCGTTTATTGTGCAACCGACTGCAGAGTGCAAGTTCTTCCGCTCTGAGGGGCATATTTACGTTCCCTGGCGCATCCCTGCAAATCAGCAGGGATGCGCCAGGGAAGATGCAACACGCAAGTTTGCCCTTGCGCCACCGCCGATGCGCCGCATTTACAATGCGGCGCGCCGTGGCGCACAGAATGGCAGATGCGTGTCGCATCCCCCGACGGAAAGGCGGCGCATTGCTGGAGTCGCGTCGCAAGCGCGACGCAGCTCCAGCAATGCTCGGGGGTGCCCTATCCCTAACATGGTGCGTCAATCCTTACGCCTGCTTCAAGCAGGCGCAGGGTTTTGACGCAGCATGGGCGTAAAAGTGACTCCGTGAAATCTTGTAGATTTCACTGCGTCACTTTTACGTGGCGTACCTGCGAGGGAACGCCCACCCTGCGCTGGAACACCCACATGAAACCTGACGCAGGTTTCATGTGGCACAGGGGTTTACATCGTGACGCATCTCCCTAGATGCGTCACGTTGTAAATATTGCGCAACGTGGTGCATGGTTTGCGTCGCCGCTGCGTCACATGAGTGACGCAACGGCGGCGCAAAAAAGTGGCGCAAGGGGCTTGTAAATATGCCCCTGAGAGTTTATGTGCTGGATGACTGACTTATATATCGGGGTGTCAGTTTTGACAGAGGAGTCGATGCGCTTTCAATTGCACAGGGCTTATTACCGTCCCGCTGCTGCCTGTGAGGCCTCTCCGTTTCAATGTCTGCTTGTGCGCCTTAGTTTTCCGGTCCGGTTGCTATAGGCTCATGGCTAATTCTTGCTTCGTGCCCCCTGTCCGTAGCACCTCCCCTCGACTCCAAGCATTGGATTGCCAGGCCTATTAGCTCTTTTATTGGGCTATGCCTAGGATAGGTACGAGAGGGGTCCCTGGGTACCTTATTGTTTGCTTGGCTGGTCTCCCCTGCAGCACCCTTGCGTTGTACTAGGCCTCTCCCCGTATTATTGCACATAGTTTAGGCCTCACTTTGGGCCTGCGCAGTGTTCCGCAGTGTGCAGTCACTCTGACCACCCAATCTTGCCTGTACACTGCACCGGAGCACGTTGTCGTCCTTTCGCCCTTCAGGGATAAGGGGGTAGGTGCCCCTTGTTTTATAACTGTTTGTTCTATGGGCGCATACCAACTCCCAATATCTTGGTGTGCGCTTCGCCGGGATCTCCTGGATGCGGATGCGGGTGTGAGTGGGGTGGAGTGGGACTTCGATTAACAATGGCAGGTGCAGCCCTTTATGCCGTCTCGACTGGGTCTAGGAGTGGATCGGCGCAGTCGTATGCCGAGCTCCCGCAGTACGCTGGAGCGAGCCCTGCGATCCCTCTAGTTGGCCTTGGGTTTTATTCCTGCTACCACCCACACTATTTTATGCTCACCACCCTGCTGCTTACTTTTGAGCGAGTCTTAGGGGGTCACTTCCCACTTTTCTCAGCCGAGATATCCTCCAGAGCAACTCCACTCGCTGGTTGCTCGCGGTGCTACTGCCCATTTCGTTGGCATCCGCTCGTTACCCTGTTAGGGTCCCCATCACCGCTCTCGCTGGTCCGTCTCTGTGTCACACGATCCTTCACTCCTGGACAGACCTTTGCGGTCGCTCACCGTTCTCCCGGGCCGGAATGCTTTTACATGTACGGCAGGTCTCTAGTCTCCGCTGTATTGTCTGTTCACCGTTACTTGGCCTGCACCCCGCTCTCAGTGGGCCTCTGCCGATCAGCAGCAATCGCGTTCGAAGTTGCCCCCAGAACACGGAAATTTCGGGCTCTGCTGTTGTCTGTGTTTATCACCACATCGTACAGTGTGCTGCGGGGAGTTCAGCGCGTAATTTGCACCAGGATTTTGACGGATATTGGTGGCGGCCGTCAGAGCTCCCTCAGTTAGCTGCCATCTTGGTTTCAGGCAAGCTCCGCCCCCCCAAAGGTATATGGTAATTAGGTGTAATTTATTACAATTGGCAAGACAACCTACCTGTAATCGCCTAGTATATGGTAGTCACAGTGGAGGACATTCGTATCATATACAAAAACACAAGAAATGCTATTTGTTATCTCAAAAAGGTAAGACACCACCATTAAAATATGCCAAAAATGGTTGTGATTTTATTTCATCACAATAGTAAGATTGAATCAAATCATAGAGCACAATTTATTTCAACATTGAGCATATTTGAGTAAAGAGGTGCACAAGAGGGGAGGGGGGGTGGATAGTGCATGGGAAGGATTTGTGAAAAAAGATGTGACACGGGAAGGTAGTGCGCATATATACATCAGTAATCAATATTTACAACCTATCCAGCCAAGTATATGGCATACACATGTATAGCAAATCATAACATTTAATTAGATGCAGATGTAAAATCTCTGTCATCTATGTTTGACAATTAAGACAGTTATTGTCGACGTTTCGACCCGTCAATCACCCCTTCGGCACCCAGCAGCCACAGGTTACTGATCAACCGTGGCCATCTATGAAAGCCCTCTAAGAAAACTTTCACACAAACTCTGAGAGCATGCAAGCCCAAATCTTCTATTCTTCAGCCTGAAGCCTTCTCGCTGTTCCTTACTGGTGCCTTACACTACCCCTCACCTCGGTCCTGATGAAGACCCCACCCACAAGGCGCATAGTTTCCTGTTTTGTATAGGGGTCGATGAAATAAAATCACAACAATTTTTGGCATATTTTAATGGTGGTGTCTTACCTTTTTGAGATAACAAATAGCATTTCTTGTGTTTTTGTATATGATACGAATGTCCTCCACTGTGACAATTATTTATGTACCACAATTCACCCGGGTCCAGTGGTCCATCGGGTTACCCCATTGATATATAACTCTTTTTAGTATATGGTAGGGCATGTGGGTCTAGAGGACCAGTAGATCTAATGCACTTAAGTATGCACTACTGTGGTGCCTGCTGTCATTTTAAAAGCCAGCCCTGCCTTGCAGGCTGCTTTTGAACCTAAATTATATGCAAATTCGACTTTGGAATTAAAGTTTCTTCCAAAGTCTCAAACTACCTTATTGTTACATATAAGTCACCCCTAAAGTCTCCTCTAGGTGCCCCAGTGGTAGGGCGCCTTGTAGTTGTAAGCAGGGACATTATAAAAGATGGTTTACATGCCCTGGAGAGGGAAAAACTGCCAATGTTGTTTGTCCTCATTGTAGCACAATGGCTCCATAGGCTAACATGGGAATACTTTATTTAAGTATCTATTGAAATAAAGGAGCTGAAAATATACTCCGTTGTATCAAAATGATAGATTAAATCCAACAGCTAGCCACAGAAGAGAACAAAATGTACATTGCCCACCAGAATAAAAACATCTTTGAGGTAACAGAAATAGATCAATTAACGAAAATCATAAAGAAATTAAAATCAGAAGGCGCACACCAGGTCCTAATGGAATCCAAAATGCTCTCTTTAAGGGAGAGGCAACATACTGGGCGCATTATTTTACGCCTTTCTTTAATGAGCTGGTTCCTGACAAATAGGATCCCCGAGTAGTGGAAGGGCAGTATTTTTCACCCAATTTTTAAAAGTTGAAATCCGTTACAGCCAACCAATTACAGACTCATCGCATTAATAGCTAAGCTATATGCAGCTTGCCTACCTGAACATCTTAACAAATGGTCAGACGACAATAAACGCATCCCCTGGACCCAAATAGGGTTCAGGGTCGGTGCAGGCACATTAAGAAATCTAACGGCACTAATGCTTTTAACTGAAAATGCCAAATATAAGAACAAGCGGCTGTTGGCCTGTTTCGTGGACCTTAAGTCCGCCTTCGACCGTGTGCCCCGAAGATGTTTATGGGGAAAAATGGCTAATTGAGGTATTCCAAGTAATTTACTGAATGCTATTAAAGAATTATGTAGAGGAACTTGGACCCAGGTAAAAATAGGGGATGGCAGCTGTGTAACAAAGAACATTGATACAAACAACGGATTAAAGCAGGGGTGTGTGTTAGCCCCCAGTCTTTTTAACATATATCTATCCGATCTTGAAGAAGCTCTCCGGGAAGAAAACAGTCACCTACCAAGGCTAGCTAAAGAGGAAATCGGATGCCTTCAGTATGCTGGTGATATAGTGCTATTATAACGCAGCATGAGTGCACTATCCAAGTACATGGAAATGCAAGGTCTAGAAATAAATCTGACTAAAACAAAGGTAGTACGGTTAGTGGATGCCAAATATAAGAAACATTCTTGGTATTTGGATGGAAAAAAGTCGAGACTGTAGCCACATATAAATATCTCGGATTTAAAGTCGAACAAAAACTGAGTTATAAACAGCAGCTTTCAGCAATGCGGGCCAAAGTTCAAATGCTCATATATGGCTTCAAACTATTAAAAAAGAAATTAAGTTGTCCATCCTATGGCCATCTACTATCTGTCATGTGCACACAGCTAATGCCATCTGTGACCTACGGAACCGAAATAATGAGGGGTCGTGAAATTCCAACTCTAAACAAAATCCAAACAAAAGTTTACAAAACTATAACCACATCCAGAAATCAGCATCACCGGCACAAGTTAGACACGAATTTGGCTTGTCCAACCAAATATTCCAGAGCGAAGGCGCATTTATTAAACTATGTGGGAGGCTCCGCGCATCCGAAACTGGTTCCATTGAAAACCTGTGCTGGAAAGAAATTGAGGCGCAAAAAGAGAATAAAATACAAGACTCATGGGGTTGCTATCTAAACCAGGTTATAGAGGATCTTTGTGCGAAAGACATTTGGAACTCCAACATTGGGAAAGAGGCCTTCAATGAAGCAATTAAGTTAACAACAAAACTCCTGTCTCATTCAAAAGACGAGAACATTGTATTACAAAGACGTCATGCTTGGACGGTGATTAACTCATATTGTACTAGGAAACCTCAGGAATATTTATTAGCTCACTTCTCAATGGCCTAAAAGCATCAATTCATGAAATTTCGCTATGGCATGTGGGAAACAAAGGATCTCATCCCTTCCTGGAAAGACCAGAACCAAAATCAATACTGCAGATTGTGTGACTATAAACAATAATCTCTATAACATATTCTCTGTGCATGCCCAAAGTTCATAAAAGAAAGAAAAATATTACTAAAAGAGATTTTTATAAACATGAACATTCGAACATGCAGAGAAGCTGTA